>JAGXJF010004666.1:0-600000 GCA_019208055.1 Stipa capillata
ACCCCCCGGGGATAACGGCCGTTTGAATACACCCCCCATAATGAGCGACTATAACGTACCTTTAACAGGACACTAGTCGGTTACCGAACAACTCGGGACTGAACGTTACGGTTTTGAAGGGTTTCGAGGATTGGCCTCCAGGGAAACGCAATCACTTGAATACACCCGAGTGAAGGGCAGTTGAGACGCGCCTTCAGCAGGCCGCTAGTCGGATACCGAGCAAGTCGGAGCTACCGGTTTCTCCACCCGGATGTTTCAGGAACTTTACCCTGGAATCTCTGGGATCCGAAACTTCTGGATTCAGTGGAATGTCCGGGTATTAGGCTCCGCTACTCGGGACCAAAGTGCTACAGCTTGTGTTCTGGTTCTGACACGAGTTTCGAGGGGCATTCCTCCAGAGGGACACTAGCTGGACCCGAACCACTCGAAAAACCAGATGCCACTCAGGAATTCAGTCGAGATTTATGGTATGTCCCCCGCTGGGCTATCAGCCGGTCTCCATCCGCTGGAAATGACTGGGTACCACCAGAACTTACCCGTTATTAACTCAACCACCATGATATTCCTGCCCTACGGGTGAATATTACTCGGCTTATTATCTCTTCTCTACAGGAGTTCTATGAGTCCTTCACAATCTTCCTGCAGACCATAATAGGGCGTGCTCAGGTGGATGCCATTCGGGAAGAAGGCAAAGGCACTCGGCTTGGACGTTACAACGACAAGTTGCAGCCAGATCGTGAAGGACTCGGGGGCTACTGACGATGACATAGCACCCGGGTATCGTCAAGGAGGACAGTACCGGCCATTTGGACATAGGGTGGGCCGGGCCAACTACTCGGAGTCCGACCTCTACACGGGGACACCTCATCAACTTGGAGTACAAGACAGGGATAAATACTTACCCGGCAACCCCGGATTCAGTTGTAATTAATTAGGAAATCAATCTGTAAACCGATATAGACTCTTGTAACCCTACCCCGGTCACCTATATAAGGCCAGGTAGGGATCCCCCGATCGTTAAGCTCAGAAGCTCATCAGTTCCCATATTTTTATACACACATAGCCTTAGCAACCTAGAGATCTATTCTCGAGGTCTTGCGGCACTCGGGATACAAGCAATATCATCCACCAAACACAGGACGTAGGGTATTACCTCTTCTTGAGGGCCTGAACCTGTCTAAACTCTGTCTCCCGTGTGCACCCATCTAGATCTGCTGTGCGTACGCTACCCCGCATTCATTATTACTGGATTACAACACCGACAGTCGGGTTGGCCTCGATTCCCCTCTTGGACACCAGGAAGCCTAGCAGCTTACCGGCCTGCACCCCGAATACACACTTCTCAGGGTTGAGCTTCATCCCCACCGTGCATAGATTGCTGAATGTTTCTTCCAAGTCTCGCGCGTCAGAGTGTACGATGGTGCTTTTGACGACTACGTCATCCACGTATGCCTCAACGTTGCACCCCACCTAGGCGAGAAGCGCCTTCTGCACCAGGCGGGCAAAAGAAGCTCCGACATTCTTCAAGCCGAACGCCATGCGTACGTAACAAAAGATCCCGGACGGCGTGATGAAGTTTGTCTTTTCCTCATCATCCTTGGCCATCCAGACTTGGTGGTACCCTGAGAATGCGTCCAGGAAGCTCATGAGCTCGCAGCCAGATGTGGCGTCGACGAGTTGGTCGATGCGCGGTAGCGAGAATTCGTCCTTCAGACACGCCTTGTTGAGGCTAGTGTAGTCGACGCACATGCACCACTTGCCGTTGGCTTTCTTCACAAGTACAGGGTTGGTGAGCCACTCGGGGTGCAAGATTTCCCAGATGACTCCGGCCTTAAGCAGCTCATTGACCTGCTCGCGGGCCCCATGCTGGCGTTCGGTGCACATCTTCCTCATCCTTTGCTTCATGGGACGGGCATCCGGGCGGACGTACAACTTGTGCTCGATGATCTTCCGTGGGACGCCCGGGAGATCCTCGTGTTCCCAGGCAAAGATGTCGGCGTTGTCCCGAAGGACCTTGAGGACCTCCTCAGACACTTCTGAGGTAAAATCCACCCTGAGGAGGGCGGTTTTATCTGGCACATCGTCGCGCAGGGGTACGGCATGCGTCTCCCCATCTGGCTTCGGCTTTGGGATCCATCGTCCTGCGCCTGGCAGGGGGTGAGCCCCTGGCCCCGTCAAGCCTGCTTCTAGTTGCACGTTGTGGACGTAGCAGTTGATGGCTTGTGCTCGTTCATCGATCCTTCGGGACAGGTTTTGATCCACACGCACCGTGATGACGCCTTGCGATGCTGAAATCTTCACGCACAGGTATGCATGGTGGGGTATAGCGTCAAACTTGTTGAGGGACACCCGCCCCATGATGACGTTGTACTGGTATGGCAGGTCAACAATGTCGAAGGTGATGTTTGCTATGCGGGAGGAACCTCCTGAGCAGAACGTGACGGGGAGCTTGATGCGTCCCATGGCTGTGATTGGCTCGCCTACAAAACCAGCAAGGGGATGCCAGGGGCTTGGAGGAATGACGATGGTATGCCCATTTCTTTGAAGGTTGATGAGAACGTGATATCCGCGGAGCTCTCCCCATCGACAAAGACGCGATGTACTTCCGCATCCGAAATCGTTGCAGTTATGACGAGCGTGTCATGATGTGGGAGGGTGATCCCCATGGCATCTTCAGGCTCGAAGATCACTGGTGTGGACGCCCAAGCGGGGAGCTCAGTGGGCGGAAAAGAGGCGATGTGGCTTATCTGGCAGGCATACGTGCGTCTTTGGCGCTTGGACGGGAAGGTATGCGCATTGCCCCCTATGATGACGTGGATGACACAGTGCGGATTAATCGCTTGAACGGGATCGAGCCATGTCAGGGGGAAGAGATGGTGGCGGTGGCAGCTGGAGGTGGGGCTCTCTTGGAGCAGTAGCTCATGCTAGGGGTCGAGCGTCACTCGTCGGTCTTGGGCGAAGTTGCTCGTGCGTCCTCTGGATCACGTCACACTCGGCGGTGGAGTGGTTGTATGACTGGTGCAGCTCACAAAATCTCCTTGCCTGGTTGTTGATTTCCACTGCATGGTTGATGGCTCTGACGGCCTCAGTTGTTACGTCCTCCACCACAATCGTGGTTTCGCTCGCCTCCGTGGAGGCCCCGACGCGTGAGGTCGTGGTCCTCATGGCGTTCTCGGCCTCGAGCTTCGTCACAGTTGTCATCATGCCTGGGGTGAGCGGGGGGTCGCTCATCGTATTCGTCCACTTGGTGCACGTCACGGTGGCGTAGCTGAGGATTATCATGAGCTGCTTTGGGGGTGCCTGGCGGCCGCTAGTGCCTTGTTCCGCAGTTGGAGTTCCCTTTCTTCTTGAAGCGCGTACCTCTCCATGGTGTCGTACAACTTTTGGATGGTGGCTGGAGGGCTTCGGTCCAGCTTGGCACACAAGACTGGGTTCCAGATGGATCTTTGTGCGGCGGAGCACACGCTTTCGTCGGTGATGCTACGTATCTGACACTGCATGTTGGTGAAGCGCTTGTGAAATGTTTGAATGGTCTCTCACGGTCCTTGGACCAGTGCATAGAGGTCCACCGCTGTCATGGCCTTGGTCTTGTTTCCTTGTAAGCGCGAGCGTAGTAGTTGGCGAAGCTGCTCCTAGGAATATACCGAGCTGGTGGACAGCGTGAGGTACCATGACCGTGCTATCCTGGAGAGCTTGAGAAGGAGGCTCTTTGCCATGATGGCCTCATTTCCTCCTGCCGCAGACACGGCGGCCTAATACACACGGGTGAACTCGGCCAGATCGGTGTCACCTGTGTAGCTCGGGAGGTCCGCGAGAGGGAACTTGTGTGGCCACGGCTTTGCTTCGAGCCCGGGGCTGAGGGGGGCCTCGGTCGTCGGTGATGTTGATGACTTCGTGCCTCGCAGCGCATGTAGTGGGCGCGGCGACGTACTCGTGGGCATCTTCCTCCGCGTCCAGCAAGGCGTCCGTCTCGCATAGGATGGCGAGAGCCGCTTTGTGTTTTTGCCAAATTTTCGTCTGTAGTGCTCCTGCTTCCGAGGTTCCCGGCAGGGTGGTAGGTCTCGCACGTGTGACCACCTCCCGCAAATGGCGTCGTTGCTCCTCGGCGACTTGAGGGTTTGCTTGGACTTGCCCCATTGCCGCCGCGCGCGTCTTAGCGCTTGTTGATGGCAAAGGGCGTTGGCCAATGCCGTCGCGGGGTCAGGGGCTGGTCTTGCCGCCACTACCTCCGCTGCTTGTCGTGCGTGTACGTCGGCGGCCTCGCGTAAGAGCGCCTCCATGTGTAGGGCGTCGGCTCTGAGTGCTTCCAGCCCGGCTTGCAGCTCCTCCGCCTTCTGGTTTGCTTCCGCGGCTTGTCGCCTTAGTGCCTCAATTTTCACTTCGTTGTTGGCGACCTGGGCAGAGGCTTCTGAGCCGACGACCTGCGTGTCGGTGGAGCGGTTGGGTGTGACAGTGGTCATGGCCTTCCGCTTCGTTCCTCATCACTTCTTAGGTGGCATGGCTTGATCGTCCTGCGGGTTGACAGTGGCGTCCTCGTGCTCCCAGTGGCGGCTGCGGTCTTCGTCACACGGCTTCTTGCTAGCTTCCCACAGACGGTGCCAACTGTCGTAGCAACGAGGCTAGATAGTGAACTTGTGGCACCCCCGCACGGCTTCGCGGACCTACGAGGGTTGCAGGGGAAACTACGTCGCGGAGACACCACAGTCGCGCACGCAGGTTGCCCGACGCGAAGATGCTTGAACCCACTGCGAGCCACGAACTTGAGGAGAGGAGGAGCAAGTGAACTTTTATTTCAGAATTTGGGAGCCCTTTGAATGGAAGGGGTGCCCCTCTATTTATAGGAAAAATGGAGGGGTCGAGGAGATTACAAAAATGCCCTCAGGCTATTTAAAATCTTGCCCTTAGATGTACTAGTGCCCTTGAGGACAAACCGGTCTTTTCCTCCAGGAGTATTCTAGGAATATCCCACAGGCCCGGCTCGTCATGCATCCCCCGGTGGCGACGATCTCCCCGTCGCCTCGAGCTTGCGGCCGTCACGAACTTCGCACCGTCACGGACTTGGTGCCGTCAAGCACTTGGCGGTGTGACGGACTTGGCGTCATCACGGACTTGGTATCATCATGGACTTGGCGTTGACACGGACACTGCGTCGTCACGGACATGGCGTCGTCACGGACTAGGCGTCGTCACGGACTTGGTGTTGTCACGGACACAGTGTCATCACGGACTTGGCATTGGCGCGGATTTGGGGTCGTCATGGACTTGGCGTTGGCACGGACTTGGCGTTGGCACGGACTTGGTGTTGGCACGGACTTGGCGTCACGGACATGGCGTCTTCACGGACTTGGCATCGTCACGGACTTGGCGCCGTCACGGACTTGGCGTCACGGACATGGCATCGTCACGGACTTGGCATCGGCACGGACTTGGTGTTGGCACGGACTTGGCGTCGTCACGGACTTGGCATTGCGGACATCGCGTCGTCACAGACATGGTGTCGTCACGGACTTGGCGTTGGCACAGACTTGGCGTCATCACGAACTTGGCGTTGGCACGGACTTGGTGTCACGGACATGGCGTCGTCACGGACTTGGGACGAGTCTTGAGGTTCATCGATTCCCCCTAAGTATGAAAAAGTGTCGAAACCGGGTAACCGGAGAAATATCATGACTACAAGATGGTTAATGACTGGTCTATAGTAGAGCAGGCTCATGAGATACCCATTCATTGTAAAAGGAACACAAACTCCTCAAATGCATGTTACCTGACAACTTGTCACTAGGGGGATTATTGCCAAATTTCCTCCCTCGTGGAGGAATTTTGCCACAACTCTGAAACACAAGAGACAAGCGATCTCTGTTGAGAACTTGATACTGTCTCTTGATGTTGAGGAGAAAGCTCAGTGAAGGATGTGCATTCTAAAGGAGGTGAGGGACAGTCCAGCACCAATGTGTTACAACAAAACAGCCGCAACAAGGTGAAAGGGAAAAACAAGGTCAATCAGACAACAAACTATAAGAAGAATCCAATGAACTGTAACGTCTCCCATTTGTTTATATATGTTTATGTGCATCATTAACATTTCATGTCATCATTTGTATTATTGTGAAATTGAGGAGAACTTCAAACCTGAAGAAATGGCAAAAATGCAACACGAAAATCAAGAGAAATCCTAAATCTAAATAATGGGCAGAGCACAGATCTATTAAGCAAAGGGACTTCCTAATGTTGGAGCCTCTTCAAAATTTACATATGATCTCACTATGATATTTCTGAGCCTCTGAAATTTTTCATAATTTTTGGGTAAATTTATCACATAGTTATAGCTCAAACTCAAATTTGGGTCAAAGCTGAATTCTATTATTTATACCAAAACATTTTGAGCAAAGTGGCCCTGGAAATATTTTTATACAATTCTAAATAATCCTAGGAGCTTCTATAAAATTTTACAGAAATTTTGAAGCTCATTTGGTTTGAATTAAAAAATTGGACCTAAATTCAAAATAGAAAACATAAGTAAAAAAAAGAAAAAAAGAAAAACAAACCTCGGACTGGGCTGGAACCCAGCCCGCATAGCCGGCCTAGCTCAGGGGGGCACACCACACTCGCACGCACGTGACGAGACGCTGACACGTGGGACCCACTTGTCAAGTCCATCGTTTTCCTCAAGCACACACCAACAGCTGCATGCTGCGTGCGCCGTCTCATGTGCCACCTCCTGCTTCTAGCACGGCAGGCCACCTCAGCTACTGCTGCTTTGCCAACGTGATCGTCAAGCCACGCCGCGTCCATTCATATCCCTGGCGCCGTGATTCGTGCATGGGATTGCCGTCGTTGTTCCAAATCTTGTCGGACCAAATCTTGGGTGTCGGACCTCTTCACGATTGCCATTATTGCAGTCGATGCTATCTTTGGTTGACCACACGGTTAAACTCAGCCAGCTATCCCCTGTCTTATCATGCAAGTCTCCCTCCCTGTCTATCCCTTGTTTACTCGGAACATGAGCGACTTCCCAAGCGATGCCGTGAGCTACCTGTCACGTTCGCGTAGCCACCGTGCTTCTCTCGATGCACAACCTTGCCAGATAGGTTCACAACCATCCCAATCGTGGAATCCCAAAAGGAATCGACATTTCATTCGTTGAATAGGGAGATCAAGCATCGACTTCCTCACCTCTAGCCAACCTCTGTCGCAATCGATTTATCCACTACAAAGCATGACTTCACCAATGAGCCTCCTGGTCCTCCACTGACGATGACTACACCACCGCAGAACTTCCCTGCCACCCCTGACCACCATATCACCGTCTAACCCAGGCCTCGGCCCGTTGGTTTCTATCTTAGAAACTGAAGTTGCTGAGCCTCACCCGTCGCCGCCGCTAGAACCATCAGGTCCTACGCCACCACCTTTGGGTGCGTGAGGACCATGTGAACCGAAGCCAGTGAGCCCTCGGTTCTAGAACATGCCAGCGCGTGATCCCGCGCACGGTCAGCCAAGCGAGCGCAGCCCGCCAGCGTTTAAACGTAGATGAGCCATCGACGGGTGGGCCCGACTCATCAATTTTTTAATTAGGGTTAATCCCTTGATTAACTTAACAGGTTTGTGAATTATTCACTAACTGGTGTGGCCCCTTTCATTCAAACATTGTTAAACATGGTTAAACTATTTCACTGGCTAGTTTGATTTGACCTCCGATCCCATATACTAGGATATAACCTCGAAGGACTGCAATTGGAAGAAATTAGCACTCACCATAAGCCCCTCTTTAGAGAAGGAAAGGCATGGAGATTGGAATCAACATGTGGCTAGATAACAGTAGATGTAAAAATTATATTCTGTTTTTTTAATCAAAATGAATTATCTAGTTTTACAGGAAAACCCTTTAAACCGTTTTAATCTTAGATAATTCATAATTTATTCATATGAAGTTAAAAAAATAAAACACTAAAGTGTTTAGAAAAATGAATACTATCTAATTATGCCATATTCATGTCTTTTTGCATAGAAGGAGAAATAAAAATGACTAAAAAGGGGATTTAGTTATTTCCTGCTCACCGGAGATTCTTCAGAATGCGATATCTCACACATCCGAACTCTGATTAACTTGATTTCACTTACATTAGTCTTTATTTTGAACGTAACATGCCATGACATGTCATCTATTATGTCTTAATCATGCTAATGAGTTTTCATTAGTAGTAATTATTATTATATTATTTTTTTGGTGTTACCACTTCTTCTCGATAGCACCGGAGAGTCACGATGTAAGTGACCTCAACTATGAGCAATGCCCTATTTTTGAGCAGCAAGGCAAGCAGCCCCATCCTTTGACCATATTGATATCACCTATTATTTCCAAAATTTACTATTTTGTTCAACCTTATTTTGCATGCGTTCAACTTCTACTTTATTGGTAGATAGTTAAATTCTTATTCTTTGCATCAAACTTTCTTGTAACCTAAATACCATGTCAATCCCCTCCAACCTAGCATGATAAAGAGCTAGTCAAGTCATGAACAACCAATTATATTATTATCACATGCTTAGCCATGCTTAGACTTGTAGAGTCACGATCCCTTAGATAGTTTGATGAATTGGTTCATCATTGGTGGGCTGCATGTGATGATGTTTACAGACTACTGGTAAGTAATTAAAAATTAAAATAATAATAATTTGGCTTAGACGAGAGGCTTGGTTGAGAACATGGTGAGTTGTCTCATCTTCCCGCAATGCCGGTTTCTGATATACGTTAACCCAAGATTTGCGTACTTCTACATGGGTGGTATAATGGAACCACTCATGGATAAATAATTTGCCTATGCTTAGTATATGAGTTGTTTTAGTTCGTCATTTCTATCTGAGTGTGACTAAAAAAGGATATGATATGAGGTGGCAGCTTAATATAAGGGTGGGGTGGGGTGGACACATAATCTTGAAGAGACTGGGATGTACCTTAATTCACAACTTATGGGACCATGTTGGAGTTAACGACCAGACTGGTGTACATAAACTAGCCCATAGGGCTAGCTAATATCTAAACCGAAAGCATTGTAACGGCCATGTTCGATCACCATCTACTAACGCACCTCATGAAGTGTGCTAATAGCTTGGCATTAACAGTCGATCGATACGTTTAGGTAATGATGTGCACCCCTGTAGAGTTAGAACTATTCCAATAGCCGTGTATGCAGTTATGGACAACTTGGTAATTACCTACGTCCAATTAGATAACTTTAATGTTACTCTAAAACTCAAATTTAGTTTAGAGAATTTAGTGGCTACTTCCTTTTAGATGGTTGAGAAAGAGTCGTTTTGATCATAAGTTAATGATGACAGAAGTAATATAGTAGTTTTGGAAGAACGCTCAGTAATCCTCTTATAACTTGATCTGGTAGTCGCTTCTAATCTACTTAGAGTAATATCAAACAAAAACTTGGTTTTATGCAAATTAGCCCACAACTACAACTTATTGATACCAAATGTGTCTATTACTATTTCCATGAAAGTCTTGTGGAGTACAAAACTCATCTTGCAACGTTGACATTTTTATATAGATGAGATCATCCCTCCAGAGTATGGTTTTTTTTATAGAGATCGATGCCAATGATGAGTAGTCGCTGGGGATCCCAAACAATAGTCCCGCTCAGGGCTTGGCAGCAATGTTTGTTTTGTTCTGGTTTTGGCTTCACTACTTTGTGGCTTTTAAGCCATTTACAAACTTTTCGCAGTGTGTTTGAGAATTGGTCGTGTGACCAATTGTTTGAATAAGTTGTTAAACTTACTCGGTTAAGAGCTACATCTATTATTGCAGTTTCTGTCGTAAAGTTAATGTTGTGATACTTATTTTTTCCAACATACCTCATGTGTCATGCGTGGATGATTAAAGCACATGGAGTATGTAGGGTTTCAAAATTCATAATATAGAATTGTCAAGTGTGATCATCACTATGAAGCGACTCTTTTGCTGAGAGCTTGGGAATTATATCACCCTAGTCCAACTATGCATTAATTTGCCGGGACAAGTTTGGGGCTGACATTCTAGTTTATTAAGAAAAGAGTGATGAGACTATATCACTCTACTCAAGCTGATGCATTCAATTACCAGCTTGAGATCAGGGTTGATGTCTCGAGCTACTCAACTCTACTCTTATCAAGGTATTTGTATCTCTATGGTTAAGGTCAGGGTTGATGTCTTGGGCTATTCAACTCTACTCTTATCAAGGTATTTGTATCTCTATGGTTAAGTTCAAGGTTGATTTCTCGACTTACGTGATGATTCCATGTGAGGTTTTATATTGTAGATTTAATGTCCCGACATGAACAAAGCAGAGAAACCTTGCTTCGTGTGCGACAAACTCGGCTATTGGGCTAAGGATTGTAAAAACTGCAAAAAAAAAGAAAGGTTCAGTCGAGATAGACCTTAAATCTATCAACATGACTATTGGCAATATCGAAATAGGGAGCACTAGGTATGGCAATTTCCCACTGTTTTTTCGATTCTCAATCAACTGATTGGTGGATTGAAACGAGGGTTAATATTCATGTGTGTGCTGATGTCTCAATTTTTCTTTGTATAAGATCACTCGGGCTTCTTCATCCTGATGCGGAATGGGTCCGATGCTTCTTTTCATAGTGTTGGCATGGTAGATCTAGAGTTTACTTCAGGGAAGATCGTGCAACTGAGGAACGTGCAGCATGTCCCTTCAATAAATAAAAATATAGTTAGTAGTTCCCTTCTCTGTAGAGATAGGCTCAAGTTGTTGTTTGAGTGCAATAAAATAGTCTTATCTAAGTATGGACTTTTTGTTGGTAAAGGCTATGAGTGTGGAGGCTTGTTCGGCCTTTCTCATTCTGATTTCTGTAATAAAGTTGTGAAGCATTTTTATGCTAATGGAGGTGAGGCTAATGTTTAGCACTCACAATTATGTCATATTAATTTTGTTGCATGAGTCGGCTCTCCAGTATGAATTTAATCCCGAAGTTTTCACTAGTCAAAGGTCCTAGGTGTCAAAGTTGTGTGTAATCCAAGCAAACTCGTAAGCCCCACAAGGAAGTCGAGTAGAGAAACTTAGCACCTCTAGAACTCATACATTCAGACCTCTACAAGATGAATGGTGTGTTGAGGAAGGGTGGAAAGAAATATTTCATGACTTTGATTTATGATGCCACTAGATTTTGACGTATATCCATTGAAAACTAAAGATGAGGCTTTAGACTACTTTAAAATCTATAAGGCAAAGATTGTAAATCACTTGATAGAAAGATCAAAAGAGTTAGGGCGTATCATGGCGGAGAGTATTTCCAAATGAGTTTAACTCTTTTTGCGAGGAACATGGAATAATACATGAGTAGTGGGGTTGCCGAAAGGAAGAATTACACTTTGACTGACTTGGTTAACACCATGTTAGACCTTGCTAGATTATCTAAGACATGGTGGGGGAGGCTCTATTGATCTCGTGTCATGTCTTGAATAGAGTTCCCACTAAGAATAGGAGAAAACTCCCATGAGGAACCAGAAGGAAGGAAACTATCACTTTCTTACTTGCGCACGTGGGGTGCTTGGCGAAAGTCAACATACCAATAACTAAGAACCGCAAGCTCAGACCTAAAATAGTGAATTATGTCTTTCTAGGGTATACTCCTCAGAGCATTGCTTATAGGTTCTTAGTTGTCAAATTTGAGGTACCGGATATGCATGCTAGTATGATAATGGAGTCTCAAGATGCTACATTCTTTGAGAACACCTTTCCAATGAAGGATATGCTTAACACTTCTAGTCAACAATCATTTAACTCCGGAACCTGCCATTCCATTTGAATACTTTGAACAAACACATGAGAAAATCCTTGAGGTAAATGACAGTGGTGCTCCTAGGAGGAGCAAGGGATCATGCTCCTAGGAGGAGCAAGGGATCAAGGACTACAAATTCCTTTGGTGATGAATTCACTATGTACCTTGTGGATGATACTCCCAAGACCATTTCAGAAGCATATGCACCTCCAAATGCAGACTACTAGAAGGAAGCAATCCATAGTGAAATGGATACCATTTCGCCAACGAAACTTGGAAATCACTCACCGTATATATAGTCATAGACCGATAGAGTGCAAGTGGGTGTTCAGGAAGCTAGTACAAGACAAGACTTGTGGCTAAGGGTAATACCCAAAAATAAGGTGGAGACTTCTTTGATACTTACTCACATGTGCTAGATTGACCACGGTCTTTGACTGCCATGTCTGCCACCTACAGTCTTCCACTTCATCAAATGGACGTTAAGATGACTTTCCTTAATGGAGAGTTGGACAAGGACATGGAACAACCTAATGGAGTTGTAGAAAGTGGTTAAGAGGATAAGTTTTGTAAGTTACTGAAGTCTTTATATGGTCTCAAGTAAGCACCGAAGATATAGCATTAAAAGTTTGACTAAACTTTGAAATCTATAGGCTTCGTAGTAAATAAAGCTGATAGATGTGTGTACTACCACCATGGTGGGGGTGAATAAGTGATCATGTGTTTGTATGTCAGTGACATCCTCATCTATGGGACTACCCTTGATGTCATAAAGAAGGACAAGGACTTTCTGTGTCAAAGTTTTGACATGAAGGATCTAGGATAAGCTGATATTATTCTTAACATTAAGCTGATAAAGGGCGAGGATGTGATTCCTCTTTTGCAATCCCATTATGTGGAAAAGACCCAGTCATTTTGGTTACATGGACTGCAAGCCGTTTCCAACACCTTATGATCCTAGTGTGATGCTTTGGAAGCATCGAGGAACTGCTAGAGATCAGTTGAGATACTCCTAAATTATTGGTTCACTTATGTACTTAACTAGCACCACGAGGCCTGCCATCTCTTTTGCTGTGAGCAAATTGAGTTGGTTTATTTCCAATCTGGGAGATGATAATTAGCACGCTGTTGAAAAAGTAATGCACTATCTAAAAGGTATAATGAGCTATGAGATTCACTATACCGGGAACCCAAGGGTACTAGAGGGATATAGTGTTTCCAATCGGATCTCTGATACTGATGAAATCAAGGCCATGAATGGATATGTATTCGCTCTTGGCGGAGGAGCAATTTCAAGGTCTTGCAAACAAACCATATTGATGAGGTCAACCATGTAGGCGGAGCTCATAACAAAGGACATAGCTACTACTAAAGCAGAATGGTTGCATGAGCACTTGATGGATCCGCTAGTTGAAAAACTGATACCGGCTATCCTCATGAACCGCGATAACCCAACGGTCATCGTAAAAGTGAACAGTGCAAAGGATAATATGAAGTCCTCTGAGACATGTGAAAAGATGTCTGAAGTTTGTTAGGAAATTGAGAAACTCCACAATGATAGCTTTGGATTACGTCCAAACAGCTAAGAACCTGCTAGATCCATTTTCAAAGGGGTTATCACGAAATATGATAGATAATACATTAAAGGAGATGGGTATGAAACATATTTGAGTTACGCTGTAGTGGTAACCCAACCTATGTGATCAGAGATCCTGTAAAGTACGACTAAAAAAACAAGCTATTGGTTAACTAGATGAGAGTATATTTATAACTCACTCCAATGGAGATGCAATACTCTTAGAATGTGTGTATGGTAGGATGATTTTAATCTTAATATTTTCTTTGGCTCTCATTAGCAAAGATGTTTTCCCATAGAGCAGTTTTAAAAGAACACATCTATATGAGCCTGACTATTAGCCACAGTCTATGAGACTTGGTAATCTCTAAAAGCTCATGAAGAGGTCAGGAATACGACTTATATGCTCCACCCGAGGGTAGCCTACGATAGCCTAATATCAGTAAAAACTCTAAGTGAAACTTGTCCACATAAAACTTGTAATGCAAGGCCTAGTCCACTGCGTAGTTGTGGATACATGTAGCTTGATATTCTGTGTGGATGTTCAACCCTAACACGTCTCTACCGAAACACTGGTATACTAACTGTATATTGGAATATAAGGAAATTTCGTGTGCCTCTAAGATCTAGTGGAGATTGTTAAATATTGGGCCTAGACCCATATAATTAATAATTACTAGATAAATCTTAAATGCTCATCAAATTGTAAAGCATGTGTAAGAGTTTTGTCTCATATTATTAGTGGAGGTGGAAGAATACCAACATATAAAGTGTTGCATGTGACACTTTCTTGTAGTACGAGATGAAGGGACTACACACGCTTGCTCGCCTCGCCATTCTTGTGAGCACGCGCATGACGTGACATGGACATGGACGTGCAATGGGCTAGGCTAGGTGCGTATGCCCCAGACTTTGGAATTATTTGTTTTGCCAATACAGATAAAGAAACAGTCTACCATTACTATGGGAGTTAATATGAGACAAACGAGCAGGTGTTTTTCTTTTAATTAGAAACGCGTAATTGACGAGTAATTGTGATTGTTGCTATGTAACTCATGTTCTGACCTTTATCTTACCTAGCCGCGGACTACCTTTGACAAAGGGCACATAACACTCTCCATTCTCTACACATTGACCCGTTCCTTTGTTCGACGCTGCTTCCAAGCTACTCCATCCCATTGCATCGGTGTACACCAGTGAACGAGAGAGCAGGCTTCCAAAACCATTCGTCCCTCATGAGCTTGTGCTGAGTGGGGACGAATAAGATTTTTAGGTAACACACAGCGCGACTGCTCGCTCTTCTAAGACCTCTACTAAGACATTCAGTACCTCTATTACAACACCTAGGACCTCCTCTGCATCATCTAGGGCCTCATCTGTGTCAGTTAGGACCTCCTCTACGACAACCAGGACCTTCTATACAACTCCTACAACCTCCTTTACGTCTTCGTCCACAACATCCATGGCATCAGCTACATTATCACTACAACAGCACCATTTTCTTTCAATAACAGGTACGTCTACATGATAATGTTGATCCTTTTCGTGTTGATATTTTCCATGCTAGCACGTACGTGTGAAATAGATATGCTACATTTTTACTCAATAGTCATTCACATGTCTAACTTGTACATATAATGTTGGTTGATCAATATTATCATGATCTCTGTTGTGTTATATGTCTAAATTAAAATAAACATAAAAGTGCTTATTTTTTCAATAGTAAGAACCACAATCGCAACTTATTGATATAAAAGAAATTATCTTTTTTTAAGAAACTGGAAGCTTTATTGATTTTCAGTATTGCAACAAGATGATGCATTACAAAAGAATTCTAACCCCCGGCCTCTGCATCAAAGATGCACACAGCTAAACTTATCACACAGCCAAACTTATTACAAACGACCCAGCAAAACAAGACTAGTAGCAACCTCAAAACCTCCACAAAATCAAAAGAAACTCATGGAGCTAGAATGCGGAAACTAGACCGCCACCCATGGTTGAGAAAAAGCTCCCTGATGACTCTCTCTAGCTTGAACACATGCGTCTAGCACCACCTGACGTTCCTCCAGGTGCTGAAGCGTAGACCAGGTACGGAGCCAATGTGTACATAAATGTATAATCTACATAGGAGAGTTAGTTTTCTTTTTGTCAAACACAATATTATTTCTGCAAAGCCATAAAGACCAACATAGCACCACTGCCCCCACCAAAACCAATGCCCTCAACTTCTTATCCAAACCCCGTAGCCAGTTACCAAACATGTGAGCAACACTCCGAAGAGGATACAGGTTAGAAGCTACTTGGATAATGCGCCAAACTGCGCGTGCGACCAGACAATCAAAAAATAAGTGACGAATGGTCTCATTATGATGGCAAAACCAACATGTGGGGCTGCCCATCCAACGTCTTTTAATTAAATTATCTTTAGTTAATATGACACCCCGACGCAAATACTACAAGAAAATTCGAACCTTGATGGGAATCTTTAACTTCCAAAGCTGTCTATTTTGAACCGGCCTAGTCGAGTGCATAAGGGCATTGTACATAGATTGGACCGAATATTCGCCATTCTTATGTAAATCCCACCGAACGGAATCCGGTTCCTCGGATAGCTGTACAGAAGCCAGTCGAACCTGTAAATTGTGCCAAGCTACAAGATTGGAACCTATCAAGGTACGTCGAAAGGAGATGCCTAAGGGAACCGAGCTAAACACCTCTACTAACGTGCAATGCTTATTCCTAGCAACAGCTGTGGATATTGATCTTTTAGAGGAGCCCTACCTAGCCATTTGTCCTTCCAAAAATGTACTTGAACTCCATCCTTAATCATGAAGGTGCCAAAATGGAAGAAGTTCCGTTTAGCCCACATCAGGCCAGACCAAAAGTGAGAAACCCCCGGCTTCCACTCAACTTGGAGAGAGGCATGGATCCCAAATACTTATTGCAGATCATGTCCTGCCGCATCCCCTCACCGTTGAGGAGTTTGAATATCCATTTGCCCAACAAACTTTCATTCTGGCCCCTAAATCTTGAATGCCCAACCCGCCTTGGTCCCTAGGGCAGCATAGAATATTCCATTTGGCCAAGTGATACTTCTTTTTATGCTCATCCCTCTGCCAAAAGAATCTTGACTGAAAATAATCTAATCAGGATAAGATATCTTTTGGACTTGAAAGAAAGATAACATATACATTGGAAGACCGCTTAAAATAGAGTTAATGAGAACTAGCCTGCTCCCTGAGAACAGATGCTTTCCCTTCCAACTACTTAAACGTTTCTTAATGCGCTCCTCAATCTCCTTCCAATCCGAATTCCTGAGCCTCCGATAGTGGATCGGAATGCCAAGATAATGACTAGTTTCTTTTTACCAAAAACAATATTGTTTCAACCTAGCTAACTTAACCAACATAATGCAACTTTATCTGCGTACCCAGACAGATAATGAACACCGCCACGTTCCTGCGCAGGTCCATACGGCGCGCATGCTCGACAATTTCGCAATGACGCGCCGTCCGAGCAAACGCAATTTTGAGGGCTCTGTGCGAGTAGACGCTGCCTGAGAGAGCTCGCAGAGCATGTGGATGATCCGTTCCAGTAAACTGCTATCGCGACGCGCCAAGGCGATGGAATAGTTTTAGGGCCCAACCTGGGACGCAACGCGAGAGACGTTTCCGCGGTGGTGATGCAACTTGTGCGAGCGTTTTGTTTCGTAAAGCGTGCGGAGGCTGGACATGCCAAGTAGCCAATACCGCGCTTGATGTCAAGGTGGCAACGGGTCGGGTTCGGGCGGGTAGAACTCTCCCGAACCCGTGCCCGAACCCGTCAGCCTGCCCAATACCCGCCTGCGAAAATCCCCACGGGGGACAATTTATACCCATACCGGAACCCGCGGATACCCGGGTACCCATGGATATCCATGGGGATCGGGGGTCGGGGCGGGTGGCGGCTGGAATGGGTTAGGGAAACTAGGGTTTAGATATTAATTTTTTATTTTCTATATGGCCCACATGTCAATGACTATTTTCGGGTACCTATGGATATCCATGGAGCTATATTTGACTCCATACCCGACCCGTGAATTCACGGGTATCCGCCCGCGAGGATCCATGGGTCTAGTTTGCCCTCCATACCCGAACTCTATGGGTATATTATCCGTGGGTACCCGAATCCGTGGATAAAATTGTCAACTTGAGCTTGATGGAACACAAGCTATCAGAGGTGCCGTTGAAAGAGAAGTTTTCAGAGATCATCGTGATTAAGCACTGTTGGGAAGGATAAGGTGACAAACTGACAATCCATCAGTAGCGCTCATACTTTGACATGACCGTCTCCAACTCTCCATACTCCAATGTCAGATCTCTCTCCCAGTTATCACGGTCGAGAACCGTTTCCTCTGGACAAAAAAAAAGTCCAGTTATTTTCTGAAGTTTGCCCTAAGAAATGTTGCTCCCTGAATTCCAGTTGATTTTCCACCATATTGCCTATTCTGCTATGCACCGAGAGGTTAGGTAGGAAGAAATTGTCCCAACAATCTAATCAGAATATGTGGCTGGTGGCACCGGACGAGATCATGTCAGGAGGTCGATACGCGGTTGGTGGCACTTGAACTATTCACCGACAGAACTATTAAGACTAAACCGATCGAGCCACTGATACTTCGCCTCTGCTTTTGCCTGAACTTAACCTTGAATATGAAATTGCACAAAGCTTAATTGAAACACCTCATATCAGATCACCTAAATGTCTTGCTCCACTCGTTGGATCTTTATTCTCCTGTAGATATCTGCGATCTCATGGTATGTGTGAGGATAGAAACTGGGCAACTGCAGCATCTCTCCATCATGCCGACTTAAGTGGAAGCAAGGCCACTTGTTATTCCAAATGTATGACCAATAGGACTCAGGCCGGTGAAGCTCGCACTTTCACCTACCGCAAGGCACTATCACAGGCAGCTTTTTCGTAGCCCTTTCGTTCTCTTTTTTTTCCTGCTATAGTCCCTTCGAGTCTTCGACGCACACACGTATATAGCCATTAGATTGGACCAAGAACGTCACAAGCGTGTTCAATGATTTAACACTACTATCTCTTTTGGGACATGAACGTGGACAATGTTCTAAACAAAGTTTTGCTGTTTCAAAGTTAGCTTTGAATATGTGGGTTAGTGAGAGACACAGCCAGAGCTAGAGGAAGAAATTTATAGGACGAACGGAAGAGAAAGAAAACGAGTTTTGTTGCTCGTATTAATTTTAGTTTCTTCAATTTATTGTACTGTCGATAAAATTACTTTGTTGCCAAAAAAATATGTGCATCGATAAGGCAATGGGTTATCTCTCGTGGTGGGCCAGCTTTTTGCATGACCTGCGAGTTGTTTGCCTACCTCCATTTTGGGTAATATGGTAATCTCACTTTGAGATGGCACATGATGAGATACCACTAAAACGTCAAGATGGCAATTAAAATCTCCACGGGGTACAACCCGTGCCCATACCTGAGCCCAGTGGATATTTGGGTATTTATGGAGCTCCGTGGAGACACTACTTAGCACGAATTTAGCTCCATGGATACAACAATTTAACATATCCATAGAGGCGCCGGGTACCCGCGGGTGATATATCCATGGATATCGGGTATGGAGGAAATTCTGACTCCACAGATCCTCACGGGCGGGTACCTGTGAACTCATGGCTCGGATATAGATAGTAATCTAGCTCCATAGGTATCTATGGATACCCGTAGGTATCTATGGATACCCGTATTATACCTACTGACATGTAGATCAATGGTGAAATATACAAAAAGAATCAAGCTAAATTCTTAGATACTTTATTTTTACTTGTTGAATCACGGATGGGCGGAGGTTCTATCCGCCCGAACCTGACCCGTTGCCACCCATACTAAAAAGGCCACCTGGTAATTCAATCTTTCTAGGTAATATACTCCAACTGTCCAAAGGGCATGCATCTTCGTAAGAAACCATATTGACTGTCCAACAGGCATGCATCCTCGTAAGAAACCCTATTGGCATAGTTACCAAAATGCTCAAACTTGACTACATGTGTTTTCGATGTTGATTGTAAGTTCACAAAATCTCTTCTTTTTTCTAGCATCGGCCTGGCGCACTAGCAACTCGTTTCAGAGAGGACGGGTGGGGTAGTCAGTGCCATCATTCACCAACTGAGCTACGCTCGGTGCTCATGTTTGCAGTAATCTTCAAAGGAGGAAAAGAGACATTGTTAAGCCTATTATATACTAAAAATACAGTGTAACAGTAAAAGAAGATAATCTAGAAATTACTATAAAATAGGATATTTTATTATTAGTGGACTACAGTTGATACATCTTTATAACTACGTCTAAATAGATCACGATTAATAGATCTTCACAAGTGTACCTAAACAGATCACAGTCAATAGATCTTCAAATTTGTACCTAACCAGATCACATTCGATATATCTTTATAAATATACCTAAACATATCATAGCCAATAAATCATCATAACTGTATCTAAACAAATAGTAGACGATAGATCTTGATAATCTTACCTAAACATATCACAACTGATAGATCTTCATAATTGTATCTAAACAGATCACAATGATGAAATTTTATAACTGCATATAAACATCATCGGGCCGTTTATATGGTGGAGCCTTATTATTCACATACCATAACCGATAGATCGTTATAATTGTATTTAAACATTACCTGACACTGATATGGTATACCTTAATTATTAATATCTCACAACCGATAGATATTCATTATTTCACACCTTATAAAAAGGAGAAATGTGTATATTTAGTCTCTCAACTATTGCCAGCGAGTAGATTATGTCCCCCAACTATAAAACCGAATAAATCTAACACTCAACTCTCAAAACCATGTAACTTATGTCCCTAAGACTCAAAACTGGTTTTGACCATCCAAAAGTGGTTTTATGTTGTCATGGAATCTATGTGGATTCTAGTCAGCTTAAAAGATAAAAAAAAGATAAGTTTTGTCCCACTAGGACCCATATGTTAGTCCCTCACTCCTCTCTCATCCCTCCTCCTTTCTCCCCAACCCCAACGATGGGTGTGATGAGGTCTCCGGCGCATCGACGACCGGGACACAAGGAGGCAGAAACCGTCGGGTCTGCAGGAGGCAGAGGGGAGTCGGTGCTAGCATGCACACGCTAGGGACGATAGGCCTCAGGGGGCTAGCAGTGACAGATTACGTCACTTTTTTTATTATTAGATGATGTGGCATAAACGTGGTGGACACGTGGCATCTACGGGGTCAAAACCACTTTGAAATGACCCCAGGGACATAAAGTGCACAATTGATAGTTGAGGGTCCAACTTTGGATGGTATTAAAATTCGGGGACGAAAATTGCAGTCAGACAATAGCTGAAGGATGAAGAATACACTTGTTTTTATAGAGAGACACATACGCTTTAAGTATGCATACTAATTTAATATCAACAACTGATGATACGAACCTTAACTCCACATACTGATAATATCACATACAAATGGTTAGCTATGATCCGAAGTTTAATTCCACGTGATTTACTACCGTCTTAGTACAACGACTGGCCAATCAGCTCATAATAATCTAAAATTTTATTTTTCGTGTTGATCCAACACATACAAGTCCAAAATATCAGAGACGATCAAAAGTATCTCCCCACGCAATTACCTTGCTAGTTGAACTAAAAGGAGAAAAACCGGGGAATTAAACTCCATGGCTCAATTTCCGTAACAGTCTGTTTAGCAATAAACGGAAAGTGGAACGAGAGTTCAGATAAGGCGAATTTGGTCGATTCAGCATGGGTGTTTGCTTTTCAGTCCCATTTCCTTGTTTGGCAACAGCGATAGGAAATTAGATAAGTTGATTTATAGCTTGAGAGACATACTGAGATAAGTAATGTTAAAGGGATGGGATGCAGGCATCTTTCCACGACGAGAAATTATCGTTCCTCCGGAGCTGGTTTGGACGGACGGGGATTATGTCCAATCCCTTCGGATTGGTAGAAAGATTGTACTAAAATCCTGACAATCGAAACGGGTTAGGTCTAATCCCATCATATCTGGATGAGCCCTTCATGTGTTTGAAATAGTAACTCTCTATCCCAACTCACATAAACTCCAATATCCTAAAACAAAGTAGACGACTTTATAACCGGACCACTAAATTCACATTCCCTCCTACCAATTCCCTCCAACCAAATGGGCCATGGAAACACTCAACAACCTATTCTAACACAGAAGTCAATCTGAATCTGAAGCGTTGATCGTAAATCCGACGGGCTGCGTGATAAAATGGTGGTGAGGCCACTGCAGCCGACCCACGTCCAGAATCTGATGGTCCTCAGAGCATCCGCACAGAAAACGGCGCACGTCCTCGCTTACCCCCCACGGTATGTTCACGGTAGGTGAAGACCATCTCATGATGCGCCATCCAGCTGCTCGGCTGCTCTCTGCAACGTTGGAAACCTCAAAAGAAGTTTGGAATCTGGAAGGGGCCAGGGTCAAAATGGGTTTGTAGGTGAGCTAAATTGCTGACCCGAGCGTTGGGAAAAAAAATGGCGTTCCAATCCGTGGTGGGTTGGTGAAGAGCTTAGATATTAGCCACGGTACGTATTTCTTGACAAAATGACGCACACAGATACACAAACGTAATGCAAGTTGCGCCTAACACCTGTGCTGTTGTCCCTTCTTTTGTTACGTAATGCAATGCCAATAAGTGATCGTTTTAAACTGTGCTTCCCTTGTTTCTTTTCTTTTGCTACTCAGTTAGGTAAGGCACTTATTACGTGCCACAGCGCGCAAGTTCCGATTAACGATGAAAAATGAGAATTAACACATGTGAGCGCACTAAGAAAACAAAAATGGATAAGGAAGTTGCGTGCAACGGGGAATATATGTCTTGATCATGGGGTACACGGTAACAAAATTATCCTTTTCCACTAGCATGTGCATTAGTAGTTTTCGATCTAGCCAGAGTGCATTAGCTTATGGGTTCAGTACGTACTTCAGTTATTTACGGCTAGTTGAGTTGACACTTGACTAGTATAAGGGTTACGGCTTCTTTGGGGAGCTTTATGTCGCGCCCCAATTGGAGGATGACCTTAATCTAAAGCACTCCAAACAAGGCCTAGGGCCTGTTTGTTTGGCAGGCTTTTGGCTTTTTGGACTTTAACTTCGAAGCTAGAAAAGCACCTATTTACCGGCTTTTGGCTTTTGGCTTTCCAGAAGCCAAAAAAAAACCTAAACAAACAGGGCCCTAATATGGCGGCTTTTATGGCTTAAGTCTAATATGTCAGCACTCAGGACAGACTTGCTGCCCCCTCCCAGAGAGGAGCAGCACACCGTTTTTTTTAGAATTAAAATTTATTTTTGTCTCTCAGCTGCTAGCTGAGTTTATTTTGATCCTTAAACTATAAATCAGATAAACTTAACACTTCATTTTTAACATTGGACAAAGTTAGTTCCTGACCATAGTAAAAGCGGCATGATTGATGATGTGGTGGTGATTTAGTACACGTGGTAGCCCAATCAGCAAAAAGGAGAAAAAAAATTCAAAAAAATTAAACAATACTCCCTTCGTCCAAAAATATAAGGCGCGCACGTATTTTAAGATTTACAATTAGATCTATAATATGTTGGGCATGTGACACAAAAGTGATATCATTAGAAAGTACTTTCAAAAACGAATCCAATAATATCAATTTTGTGTCACATAACCAAAATATTGTAGATCTATTTGTAAATCTTGCGATGTGTGCGTGTTATATTTTTTGATGGAGGGAGTAAATTAGAAATATTAGAAAAAATCAGGAACAATGAAAAACACAGATATTAAAAAGTAAAAGAATTCAAAAATCAAAAAAATTTCCAAGAAAATCATTGGAAGATCCAGGATTTTTTTTAAAAGATAAAATGATGGAATTTAAGAAAAAGAAGGAAAATACAGTAATTGTTTTTGCAAATTTCTGATGTTATTTTGCCTGTTTTCTCATAATAATTTCTAAAATTTCTGATTTTTATGAAAAATTCCTCTATTTTCCAAATTTTTAGATTTTTTTTAAATTTGATATTTATTTTTTGTTATTGTGCTTATTGAGATGTCACGTGTGCGAAACCACCGCAACAACATCGATTATAACGCTTTTTGACTAGGGTCAGGGACAAATCTATCTGATATTAAAAGTTAGGTATTAGACTTGTCTGATTTTGAACTTTAGGTTTAGTGAGCAAAAATAAACTTAGCATGGACCAAAAAAGGGCGTTTTCTCTTCTTTACTTGGAACCTACCACAAGGCATGAAGCTAGGATCACATCTCCCTGCTTCCTCAATGACTTGGCAGACGTTGCACGCCTGACTACTTCACACAATCTGTAGCACACAACACGCCTGGTCATTGCATTTGCAAACAGTATCCGGCACCGAGTATCACAGCATCACTTACACAAGAGGACCATATGCATGAGGGTTGAGCTATATAGGCATAAATGCCGGTCCGCTGCTGATTTCGGTCAGTTGTCACCTTCTTATTTATCTACATTAATTCAAGAAGAATACAAATAAGCATTAATGAAATGTGTATATGCTAATATGCATACGAGTCCTTATGGCCTCATCTAGCCAAATGCATCTACTCGGTCTTCTCATGGCCTCATATAGTGGGCCTACGTCCATGTGAAGGAGTGGACACAGCTCAAGCTGTGGTCCATGGAGTTCACTTGGACGTAAGGTCGCCAAGATTCTCTGTCTCTCGTTTATATGGACGACAGTTTGGACAAGATGTTTGCAGGTCCTTGTTATGTCAACTTGTATGCAATAACTGAATGAAGGAGGATCGGGAAATTAAGATCAAGACAGGGACGCAAGAATATTCACTTGCGATTTCACCGTTTCGTATCTCCATTGTTTCACAAATTTAGCATTGTCCGAGGTTCAATCCGTATTATGGTTGTAAATGTTGAATACTTTATGAAAGATACAAGTCACATTTCTGGCAATTGCACTTCGATTAATCAATTGTGTAGATCGTCTTTCAAAATAACTAACACGATGTCCTGCACAATTACGTAAGAAATGTCTATAACAAAATGTTTGATCATATACGTGATCCCGTGTAATCTTTAATTTTTTTAACTTGTACGTGATATTGGATTAGTACCGAAAATAAAAAGTTCAAATCGTGAGTCGGCCGACCAGTCTTGGTCAAGGTTAGTTGATTATTTATACATGATATTAAATTGACGCGTGGAGTTAGCTTTCCAATGTGTAAAATTATGAATACCTATTGGTTATGGGTTATTAATAATTAAGATACACCAAATCAATTATCGATAATATTTAGGTACAGTTATGACGATATATGGGTTGTGATATATTAATAATAAGGTTTTACCAGATCAATGGTAGGATAACGTTTAAATGCAATTATAAAAATTTATCGGTTGTGATCTGTATGGTACAATTATGAAGATGTATCGACTGTGATATGTTTAGATACAGTTATGAAAATATATTGGTTGTGATCTGTTTAGGTACAATTATGATGGTCTATCGGCTGTGGTCTGTTTAGCTGCAGTTATGAAAATCTATTGGTTGTGATCTGTTTACTTACAGTTATGAAGATCTATCGGTCGTGATCTGTTTAGGTACAGTTACGAAGATCTATCGGTTATAATCTGTCAAGGTAAAGTTATGAAGATCTGTCGGTTGTGGTTCACTAATAATAAGAGTGTCCACCAGATTAATGGCCGAATGTTTTACTTTTTGTGAGGATTTATTGTCTATGTCTTTTTTCTGTGGCACTATACTTTAGTATATGTTTACTAGTATAAATGTTTGACTTGGATGATGATCCATCTGACATCCCACCTTCTATCCATTAAAAGTAACTATCATTTTTCCATAATTTTCGTCATCTTGTTTTAGGCTTTGCATAATATATGTCATATTTACGGTTTTATGATTTATATGTTATTTTTTTAATTCAAAGTTAGTTTTTGTGATCATAAATTTATATAGAGACTGACATGTCATGATTAAATTTATTATTATTATTTTTTAAATATATATGCATTCAGCTAGTAGCAAATAGATCATCAGTGTAGATTCGGATGACTGAACAAGAACGACCAACTTTTTTTTAGCTGTTGAAGACTAACTAAAAGCCAGAGGGGACTAGCGCTAGGACTTGACCGACGGCCTGGTGATTTCACATGCTGCAAATCACGTGAGGTCAGAGGTGAGAATATGTTTTCCACGAGACGTACTGGATCGATCCATGCCGTGCATTTTTCTCTGATGGAACCTGCATAGCCACCGTGCCGCCGAGGCCGAGGGTTACGGGAGCTGCCGATGGTGGCCAACGTACGTACTTAGTAGCATGCCCTACGGTGAGACGGTGGTCACCCCTTTACTATTTATATAAAGTTTATTTGAGATCCTAAACTTCAATACGAGGTCTGACTCTAAACTATAAAATTAAATATCTTAAACCTAAATTTTCAAAATGAGATCACTTTAAACACTAAGACGGCTTCGGGAGTGATTTTGCTGACGTGACATAAGATATGGATGCTTTGCTGGTGTTGCACATAACTTGGCTGATAACAATGATAGTTTAATACAAACAAAATATTCAAAAAAAATTAAGTAATCCATATAAATATGATTTGACATTTGATTTAATCCTACAAATTGAATATGAGCTTAGAAAAATATCGAACTAGATAAAAAAAATTATTGGAACTTTTTAGGATGAATTTTAGATTATTTAGAACAAAAATAAATTTTTATTTTCTTCTTTTGTTTTTGCAAAAACTTTATAAAATTACAAAAGTAGAAAATTTCTGAATTCATATTTTCATTTTTAATTTTTTTGAAATTTTGATTACCTTTATGAGTTAAATTTTCTAAAAAAAGGGTTATGTTTTACATTTTCCTCAACTTTCTTTGATTTTTAGATTTTTTTTCCTTCAAACCGTCCACGTTGTCAACCACGGCATGTGCCACATCGACCAAACTATACACGTCATATGTCATGTCAACAAAACCACAGTAAGTTGAAATTGAAGGGTCTTAAAAGTCGAGAGTTGTAGATATATGGTTTTATAGTTTGGGGTTCAATTCGAACTGTCCAACCAAAAGTTCAGGATCCGACGTGTACTTTTTCTCGAATTGCACTGTGGGATTGACCGATAGTCTTCTCTCAGCCCAATAATATGCTGGTTTTATTGAACAATCCAAACAAACTCAGTTTGAATCAATCATGCTCCTAACACTCACAATTGAAAAAAAAATTGCAACTACCGAAACTTTGATCAAGTATTTTCTGACAGAGGAGATTTCCCGTTTCTGATTTTAGTTGATCGCACATTCACAGATCATGCCAAGAACTTCTAACCACCCAAAAAGATGGATCTGTTACCTGAGATCCGGCAAGTTGGAGTAAGTTAGAGTATTATTCTTACAAAGGGAAAATGATAAGATGACACGAGCTTAGAAAACGAAGAACGAGCAGGTCAGCCGAGGCACCAACCCCGTGCGCACACCAACCACAAACCGAGCGTGCGACCGAGCTCGCGACGCCAACGCCAATCACGAAGTTTCCACGCCGCTGGCCACTGCCCTCAGAAAATGCACTCCTACTCGCAACGCGGTAGCGGCAATCGTGGTGTCTGCGGCTCAGTGGCCACCACACTTCATCGTCTTGCACCTACCCCCATCCCACGTTCCCTATTTAAACCCTGCCTCCCCATCCATTCCTCTCCAAGAAGAGCAACACCATCCAGTTCCAGCCACATTAGCTCTTCTGCACAACTCCCAGAGAAGCATCACATACTCTTCATACCATTCAGCTTAGTGCGTTAGTTAATTGATCCCATTGCAATTGCAATGGAGTGCGAGAACGTCCACGTTGCTGCCAATGGCAATGATCTGTGCATGGCAACGCCAAGCGCCGACCCGCTTAACTGGGGGAAGGCGGCGAAGGAGCTGACGGGGAGCCACTTGGATGAGGTGAAGAGGATGGTGGCGGAGTACCGCCAGGGCGTGGTGACGATCGAGGGCGCCAGCCTGAGCATCGCCAAGGTCGCGGCGGTGGCCGCGGCCGGCGAGGCTAAGGTGGAGCTCGACGAGTCGGCTCGTGAACGCGTCAAGGCCAGCAGCGACTGGGTCATGAACAGCATGATGAATGGCACCGACAGCTACGGAGTCACCACCGGTTTCGGTGCGACATCCCACCGGAGGACCAAGGAGGGTGGTGCTCTCCAGAGAGAGCTCATAAGGTAAAAGGATTGAACTCTTAATAATCTAAGACATTTCGTTTGATCAATGTGCTTTAGGATACTTCTATGCAACTTTCGTGGACGTCGTCCTAATTAGTGCGGCGAAATTGCTTCTCTTCTCTACAGATTCCTCAACGCCGGTGCGTTCGGAACTGGCTCTGACGGCCATGTTTTGCCGGCTGGGGCAACACGTGCGGCCATGCTCGTCCGCATCAACACTCTCCTCCAAGGATACTCCGGAATCCGGTTCGAGATCCTCGAGGCAATTGCCAAGTTGCTCAATGCCAATGTCACGCCTTGCCTGCCACTCCGCGGAACGATCACCGCGTCCGGTGACCTGGTCCCGCTCTCCTATATTGCTGGCCTCGTCACCGGCCGCGAGAACTCCGTCGCAGTTGCACCGGACGGCAGGAAGGTGAACGCCGCTGAGGCGTTCAAGATAGCTGGCATCAATGGCGGCTTCTTCGAGTTGCAGCCCAAGGAAGGTCTTGCCATGG
This sequence comes from Stipa capillata, assembly GCA_019208055.1. NCBI lineage: Eukaryota > Viridiplantae > Streptophyta > Magnoliopsida > Poales > Poaceae > Stipa > Stipa capillata. Next base: position 28,160 of record JAGXJF010004666.1, read on the forward strand.
TGAATGGCACGGCTGTGGGCTCTGGTCTTGCTTCGACCGTGCTCTTCGAGGCAAACATTCTTGCCGTACTTGCTGAGGTTCTTTCCGCCGTATTCTGCGAGGTCATGAACGGCAAGCCGGAGTACACCGACCACCTCACCCACAAGTTGAAGCACCACCCGGGACAAATAGAGGCTGCTGCTATCATGGAGCACATCTTGGAGGGAAGCTCCTACATGAAGCTTGCAAAGAAGCTTGGCGATCTTGACCCACTGATGAAGCCAAAGCAAGACCGGTATGCACTCCGCACATCCCCACAATGGCTTGGCCCCCAAATTGAGGTTATCCGTGCTGCCACCAAGTCAATTGAGCGTGAGATCAACTCCGTCAACGACAACCCGCTCATCGATGTCTCCCGCGGTAAGGCGATCCATGGTGGCAACTTCCAGGGTACGCCCATCGGCGTTTCTATGGATAACACCCGTCTTGCCATTGCTGCCATCGGCAAGCTCATGTTTGCACAGTTCTCGGAGCTTGTCAATGACTTCTACAACAACGGCCTGCCATCGAACCTTTCTGGTGGGCGCAACCCAAGCTTGGACTACGGCTTCAAGGGTGCCGAGATCGCCATGGCCTCGTATTGCTCTGAGCTGCAGTTCTTGGGCAACCCGGTGACTAACCACGTCCAGAGCGCCGAGCAGCACAACCAGGACGTGAACTCCCTTGGTCTCATCTCCTCAAGGAAGACTGCTGAGGCCATCGAAATACTGAAGCTCATGTCTTCAACATTCTTGGTTGCTTTGTGCCAGGCCATTGACCTACGCCACATCGAGGAGAATGTCAAGAGCGCCGTCAAAACCTGTGTGATGACAGTGGCCAAGAAGACTCTGAGCACCAATTCCACCGGTGATCTTCACGTTGCTCGTTTCTGCGAGAAAGACTTGCTCCAGGAAATCGACCGTGAGGCGGTTTTCACGTACGCGGATGACCCGTGCAGCCCAAACTATCCACTGATGAAGAAGCTGCGCGGTGTGCTCGTGGAGCGTGCCCTCTCTAATGGGATGGCTGAGTTCGACGCGGAGACCTCCGTGTTCGCCAAGGTGGCCCTATTCGAGGAGGAGCTGCGCGCGGCGCTACCCAAGGCGGTCGAGGCCGCACGTGCGGCCGTGGAGAGCGGCACGGCTGCAACGCCCAACAGAATCTCCGAGTGCCGCTCATACCCTCTGTACCGGTTTGTGCGCGTGGAGCTCGGAACCGCGTACCTGACCGGCGAGAAAACACGATCACCTGGCGAGGAGCTGAACAAAGTGCTCGTGGCCATTAACCAAGGCAAGCACATCGACCCACTGCTCGAGTGCCTCAAGGAGTGGAACGGCGAGCCCCTGCCCATTTGCTAAACAGGGAACAGACAAGGTGAAGATGAGAGGGTACGAAGAATCAAAACGATGTTTATCAGTGATAATTATTTCTTTTATTGTTGTTATGCTTAGGATTCTTCGTTGTATAGCTGCAGTGCCATAACCTGTCATGAGCACGGCCAGGCAGGCAGGCAGCTAAATGTCTTTCTTTTCTTTTTTGAAAGGAACATTTGTAAGGTTGTTTAATTGCCTGTTCGACAGCCAGAGCGTATCTGGCACACCCGTGCCCGTTGGTGCGCCTGGTACGCCCGACCTTAAGAACGCTCTCTAAAAATTATAAAAAAGTTCTAAAAAACTTTGAGGACATAGACACGACATGTGTTTATTATGTCATAAAATTACAAACCTAAATTTGACTCACTATTCGAGAAAAACATAAAAGAAAAATCCAACAGTGATAGTGATAATGGACCAAATTCGTATCCCAACTTGAATTAGCTACTATTCATAATATAATCTATCTTTTTTGTTTCCAAGCTGCGGGTCAAATTTGGATTGGAGGTTTTCTAACATGATAGGTACTTGTTGCTTCTATGTCCTCAAATTTCTTTAGATTCTTTCACGACTTTTAGAGGGGTTCCTGAGCTCAGGTGCACCACGAGCATGAATGCACCGGATGTTATCGTTCCGACAGAGAGTTCAGCTCTTACGTATATGGATAAAAGAATAATCTACAATAAACAAGAATTAATGTGCAAAAAGGAACCACTTGAACGTAGCAAGCCAATTTGCATTATTATTACTGGTTATCAGCCCATGTTTACACGTCTAGCATATGTGAAGAAAAATATAATAAAGTTTATAAGTAACATTCCTTGTGTGCAAAAGAAAGTTAGAAATAAGAAATATAAGAAATTCTAGGAGTGTGTTTTTTGAATCCATCTATTATATTATTAAAATCATATCGAAAGAAGCCATCACTTTTATTCACATTATCAAAAATTATTTTCTCTGTTGATCATGGTGGATCCTATATTGTAATGGTTGAGATTTTAAGATCTGACACGGAAGGAAAAGAAGAGATTGAATCAAAATAGAAGGAACAGAAGAATCTATCTATTATATTACTAAAACACGAGCGAAACAAGCCACTACGTTCGTCCATATAGACTAGAATATCTATACCATTAATCGCGGTGGGTCCATATTATAATGATATACATTAATTATATTATTTAAATAAATTCATTGCAGATACAACTCTTATTAGGTGGATACATAATGCAACTCTATTTCCTAAATTAAATTTTAATGAAAACTAGAAGTTGGATTTATATATCAAGTGGATAAATAATACAACTTTATTTTCCTAAAATAAATTTTGAATGTAATATAAAATAAAAATTAGCGATTGGATTTATATATAAAGAATACAACTCTAGATACCTAAATTAAGTTTTAAAATTATTTTTAAATAAAAATTAGCAGTTGAGTTTATATGTTAGGTGGATAAAGAATATAACTCTATTTTTGTAGATAGTTAAATTTCAAATTAGTTTTTGTTGTTTTTCAGAAATCCCCGGTGATCTAAACTGTAACTTTACGTACTAATCTAATATCACATAAAAACGATTGGCTAAATCATGATCCAACTTTAATTTCGTGTGATCTAATGTCATGTACAAACAACCTACCAGCTTAATATAACGACCGTCCGGCCATCGGCTCGCCACCCAAACTTTAATTCTACATATTGATCTAATATCACATACAAACAACTAGCTATCTAACGTTCAAACCAATGATCGGCTCAGTGATCCAACCATTAGTTCTAATATCATGTACAAATGACACATCCGACCGTAATATGGTATGCTTGCAAATAGTATAATAATTCATATCTATGTAAGTCTAAAAAATAAAGATGATAAAGATGTTTACCGCATAATTGTGTGGGACACCGAGCTAGTTAAATCTAATAATAATTGGCAACTGGGGACAAAGAACCGACAGAAAAAAATATAAAAGGCAACAATAGTAACCTATCTATGTAAATACATAGGTCACTCTGCTAGACTTCCTAGTTAAAGATCGTTTATGATATTTACCTAAGGGCTTCTTTGATTCATAGGAAAAATAGAGGAAAAACTTAGGAATAGGAAAATTTTCTTTGGTGGCACTGTTATCTCCTTGATTCAAAGGAATGGAGCAAAGGAAAAATAGAGAAAAATTTCTTGAATCCCATGAAATCATAGGAATTTTGAAGGATTCTACACATCCACTCTAATCTCATTTTAGAATCCTGCGAATCAAACGAGCACAAAATGCTGCGTTTTGTAATCCTTTGTTTTGCGACCGCATTCCTATCATATTCCTGTGTTTTTTCTATTCATGCGTTTTTAGAATTATGTAAATCAAAGGAGCCCTTAAGTGTAGACGAGGAAGACGGAACATAAACAGACCGAAGACTAGAATGGCCAGCAGGGCCTGGGTCAGCACACGTTAGACTCTTTCGTGGGGCCGTACGTGCAGCAGGTCGAACGAAGACTGCCAGTAAAAGAAGACCGTGGACTGGACCAAGAGCGTGGATGTTCCCACATGTGACAAGTGAGAACATGCGATGCTATAGTATCATGCGTACATGCGTGCTAAATCGTTGTTTTGAGCAAAAATACTAAATCAATGTGTTGGTTAATACAAAGTTGAATGACGCCTACCAAGTCATGCAGTTGAGGACAAAAAATTTCGACGCGAAAGTTAGCTCTGCCATGTATTATATGGAGAAAAAGTTTATGTACAAATCGGAAACACAAACAGCGCAGGGAGCTAGCTGAAAGAGGAAGAAAACTAGCGCGGATCGTGGGGGCGGATGGCCAACTTCCTGAAGTCGATAGCGTCGCGGGTGGTCGTGGCCACCTCGTCAGCCGACGTGGCCTTAGTCCGGATCAAAAATTTAGAAACCGGAGCGTGATTTTAGTGATGGAGCTGGTACAATAAGCATTTTTGCGAGCGGCGGTGGTCAGAAGCCAATAGGCAGGGTTTTTGGGCTGGGAGTTGGATGGACAGGTAGGCAAGTCATGTAGTCTATGCCTCTATAGTACTAGATGGATTCTGTCTCGCAAAGTGAATTATGCACATAGATTCACGTATGTAAATTATGCACTGTACATACACTTTTCCGGCGTCCATTAATTGCCCAACAAGTGGGAGTATCCAGAAGTACGAAAGAATACTTTTTTTATAGGAAGAATCTATTTCTAAATTAATTGAGAAATTGTTATTTCTAAATTGATGATCTTAAACGTTGATTCAATATCTAATGGTTAATCGGATAGTTGCACGTTTTAAAAATTATGTATAACTTTAGACTTGAGAGGTGTTCGACCTAAAGTTATATAAAAAGGACATGTGAACTACATGTTTAATAATGTATAACTCAGTCACTTAGAAATAATAATTTCTTAGCCAATCGAGAACTAGCAAATTCGGAAAAAATACTATTGAAGAAGGGAAAAGTTTTAAACAATTTTTGTAAATGAAAGTTATATGTTCCACAGCCACCACACCTGCTATAAACTAAACCGATGATAACCGGAGATCCTAATCCATTCAGAACAAAGGACATTAATTCGTCACTCAGCCCCCATTCGTAGCTTTAATGTACCTAACACTGTATACGAAGCATAATTGCATTCCTCAGATAGTACTGTATTATCTTACCAAAGCACGACTGGATTCTTCACATAGACTCCATGCCATCGAATTGGCTTCCGTTCCAGCATGGTATGATGGTATTACCAAAGCTGCAAAGCAAAAAGCAACGAAATGCCAAAAGAACAGAAACAAAGTAAGAGCAAGCACGGTTTGACGGTTAGCCGTGGCATGCGCACGCATGGCACCATCACCAACCACGTGACGCGCACCAACCAGGCAACTGCAGCCCGCGCGACCGTGCTCGCGGCCCCAACGGCGACCACACTATTTCCACGCCGCTGGCCACTTGCTTACAAAATATTCCACTCGAACGCGGCTGAACGTGTTGTTTGTTCGTACCTAATTAACTAAAATTCTGCGGAACCCGGAAACCACCGTTTGTCGCCTTTGACCGTCATCCCTGCGCGCACACTGCTATGTCGATCCCTTCCCTGTCTATTTAAACTCGCCTCTCCTTCCATTCCACTCCAGGAAGAGCCACACTATCCAACGAGCAAACACTAGTTCATCTTCACAGCTCCTAACAAGCCATCACATAGTTTTCTCTCATCTCCTTCAGCTTAGCTAATTAGCGCGCTCATTAGTTCTCTCCTGCTGCAATGGAATGCGAGAACGTCCACGTTGCTGCCAATGGCAATGGTCTGTGCATGGCGATCCAGCACGCCGACCCGCTTAACTGGGGGAAGGCTGCGGAGGAGCTCACGGGGAGTCACTTGGATGAGGTGAAGAGGATGGTGGCGGAGTACCGCCAGCCCGTGGTGACGATCGAGGGCGCCAGCCTGAGCATCGCCAAGGTCGCGGCGGTGGCCGCAGCTGGCGAGGCTATGGTCGAGCTCGACGAGTCGGCTCGTGAACGCGTCAAGGCCAGCAGCGACTGGGTCATGAACAGCATGACGAACGGCGTCGACAGCTACGGTGTCACCACCGGTTTCGGTGCCACATCCCACCGGAGGACCAAGGAGGGTGGCGCGCTCCAAAGAGAGCTCATCAGGTAAGCTCTTATAAGCGGAGACATTTGATTTTGAGCATTGTGCTTTAGGCAACTTTCGTGGACGTCGTCCTAATTAGTGCGGCGAAATTGCTTCTCTTCTCTACAGATTCCTCAACGCCGGTGCGTTCGGAACGGGCTCTGACGGCCATGTTTTGCCGGCTGGGGCAACACGTGCAGCCATGCTCGTCCGCATCAACACTCTCCTCCAAGGATACTCCGGAATCCGGTTCGAGATCCTCGAGGCAATTGCCAAGTTGCTCAATGCCAATGTCACGCCTTGCCTGCCACTCCGCGGAACGATCACCGCGTCCGGTGACCTGGTCCCGCTCTCCTATATTGCTGGCCTCGTCACCGGCCGCGAGAACTCCGTGGCAGTTGCACCGGACGGCAGGAAGGTGAACGCCGCTGAGGCGTTCAAGATAGCCGGCATCAATGGCGGTTTCTTCGAGTTGCAGCCCAAGGAAGGTCTTGCTATGGTGAATGGCACGGCTGTGGGCTCTGGTCTAGCATCGACCGTGCTCTTTGAGGCAAACATTCTTGCTGTCCTTGCCGAGGTAATTTCCGCCGTGTTCTGCGAGGTCATGAACGGCAAGCCGGAGTACACCGACCACCTCACCCACAAGCTGAAGCACCACCCAGGACAAATAGAGGCTGCTGCTATCATGGAGCACATCTTGGAGGGAAGCTCCTACATGAAGCTTGCAAAGAAGCTTGGCGATCTTGACCCACTGATGAAGCCAAAGCAAGACCGGTACGCACTCCGCACATCCCCACAGTGGCTCGGCCCCCAGATCGAGGTTATTCGTGCTGCCACCAAGTCAATCGAGCGTGAGATCAACTCTGTCAACGACAACCCACTCATTGATGTCTCGCGTGGCAAGGCGATTCACGGTGGCAATTTCCAGGGTACGCCCATCGGCGTGTCCATGGACAACACCCGTCTCGCCCTTGCTGCTATCGGCAAGCTCATGTTCGCGCAGTTCTCGGAGCTCGTGAACGACTTCTACAACAACGGCCTGCCATCCAACCTGTCCGGCGGGCGCAACCCGAGCTTGGACTACGGCTTCAAGGGCGCTGAGATCGCCATGGCCTCGTACTGCTCTGAACTACAGTTCTTGGGCAACCCGGTGACCAACCATGTTCAGAGCGCTGAGCAGCACAACCAGGACGTCAACTCGCTTGGTCTCATCTCCTCAAGGAAGACTGCCGAGGCCATTGAAATCCTGAAGCTCATGTCCTCCACGTTCTTGGTTGCCTTGTGCCAAGCCATTGACCTACGCCACATCGAGGAAAATGTCAAGAGCGCCGTCAAGAGGTGCGTCATGACGGTGGCCAAGAAGACCCTGAGCACCGACTCCACCGGTAGCCTCCATGTCGCTCGCTTCTGTGAGAAGGACATGCTCCAGGAGATCGATCGTGAGGCAGTTTTCGCATACGCCGACGACCCATGCAACCACAACTACCCATTGATGAAGAAGCTACGCAGTGTGCTCGTGGAGCGCGCCCTGGCCAACGGCGTCGCTGAGTTCAATGTGGAGACTTCTGTGCTCGGCAAGGTCACCCAGTTCGAGGAGGAGCTGCGCACGGCGCTGCCCAGGGCAGTCGAGGCTGCACGTGCCGCAGTAGAGAGCGGCACGGCTGCAACAGCCAACAGGATCACCGAGTGCCGCTCGTACCCTCTGTACCGGTTCGTGCGCGAGGAGCTCGGAACCTTGTTTCTGACCGGCGAGAAGACACGGTCGCCCGGCGAGGAGCTCAACAAGGTTCTCATGGCCATCAACCAAGGCAAGCACATCGACCCTCTGCTAGAATGCCTCAAAGAGTGGAACGGGGAGCCCCTGCCCATTTGCTGAACTGAGAACAGACAAAGAGAAGATGGTAGCCTCAGATTTGTGACGACTAGTGAATAGTAATAAGTTTAGCCGAGCAAACTTTTTGTTCTTTTTTATTTATTTTATGTTATGGTTTATATCTATGTATAGCTGCAATGCCATATCATGCCATGAGCATGACCTGGCATGCAGCTAAAGCAAATTCAATTGTAAGTCTCGAAGCAATGTGAATCATATTTTCTTTTCGTGGCAGATCTTCCAGCGTTTGGAGCAGCAACTTAACCCTGTCGCAAATATGCAAAAATATAGGTTTAGATATAGTCGTGTAAGCAGTAAGAACTACTTTCAACTAGAACAATGAGAAGTTGAGAACTCTAATCTAAGCCACTAGAGAGCGTTTTTTTTTCCAATTACATTTGTTCTTCTTTTCCTCCACTTGTACTACTTTCAGCATTCTATATGGTTCAGTCTGCATTATGTCTCCAATGTTGCTCTAATTTATCGAAGGGGATAATTAGCATTTTCCTACATAATCCATGCGAGTGGACAAGTCTATAATACATCATATCCAGTCACGATGTTGAAGTAGTCAATAGTCGCCCTGGTGTATGTCAATTTGTTTTTCTGAATTTGCTCCTATGTTCTGTTCTACTGCCTGTTTTCAGTGTCTCTGTGTCAACTTCAGGCTTGTTCTCCTTGCCCCTTTGGGGTTCTTCAATGTTTCATCAGGTTCTGATCTGAAGGAGGGAAGTTGGAGCTTGGTGCAAGAGATATGCACATGACATGTCCTGATTAAACTTATGTGAGGGACCAGAAACCAATTATTAACCTGCTTTGTGCCAGCTTAGTCGCCATGCACATTGAGTTTATCTGGCCGAGTGGCTGAGTTGGTCGCCATGAGAGTTCGTTGGTACCAACTGCAGGCGTAAAGTGCGGCCATAAAAATATAGGCACATTTTTTTCGATAGGGCAGAATAACAATTTTGTGCATTACATGCATGATGCATTGGACCTGCCCTGAACCAGCTCCTTATACTATTCGTTCATCCCGAAAGGGAGGAACGTGGAATCGTCATGATTCAACTGTGTTTGTGATGCTTTTCTGAACGATGGCGGATCAATCATTTTATATCAGAACTTGGTACGCACAAGTGCTTTCTCAAATGCATAGTATATGGGGGTCATGGAGAAAGAAAACAGTACGCGGCACATGATCTGATCATCTGAGGCGCCTTGCTTTCCTTGGAAGCTCTCTTGTTAGTGCAGAATCAAACAAGGCAACTTGATCTTAACGTTATACTTAGCTCATTTTGAGCCCATGTGTCTCCAACCCTGCGGAAGCATAATTGGCCAATATCGTTTTGTTTGACAGAGCAAGAAATTACAGCCATAAGAACAGAGCAGATTCTGTAACACTTTCTCAGGCCTGTACTTCACAGTTCACACTCTGAAAATCCGAATACCGAAACGAACTGAGCTCGTCACTTCATCAGTCCCGTTTTCTTAAGCATTTTCAGGCAGACAGGCTTACAGCGTCTCGGTTCTCCAAGTGGGTGCACGTGTAAACTGTAGAGACGGCCGAGGCGAACCAGCTGACCAACAGCGGACTGACCGAGAGACCGTCAGCAGCGTTTCAGCTGCTCGAGCAGAACCTAACGTCCACACACGAACCACTCCTCACCAACCCCACCAAATCCCAGTCGCAACTCGCCACCCACCACGCACAGGCACAACACAAGCGGCAGCAGCAGCTTGAGCTTAGCCAAAGCTGGTGTGCGCGCCCGGCTCTGCTCCGGGTGGCGGTCCGCTGGGCACGGCGGGGCGCGGGGGCGGCGCAGGCCCCGTATCGCAGCTTCCGCCGTGGCGCGCGGACGGCAGCCAGGCAGCCACGCGAGGGTGGGGATTGACGACCCTACCCGGCCTGGCCAGTCCACCCGCGTGGCACGCATCGTCGTGGTCCGCGCACATGGTTTGGCAGGTCCATCCGAGGGCGAGCGCAAGGTCTGCTCTCCAACAACCAACGCTAACAACCCACAATCGCCCCGGCTATTTAACCGCCCCTTCCCCCTCCGCTATTCTCCAAGAAGAGCTTAGCTTTCAGCTTCTACTCGAGCTCTTCTTCCACGATAAACGTACGCTAGTACCTAGGTAGCTTGCTAGCTTGTAGTCACTACTACTTTTCTCGCCTTCCCCGCCAACTACTTGTACTACTACTTTGTTTGGTTCTCTCCCTGTAACTGCTATGGAGTGCGAGACCGGCCTCGTTGGTTCCCTCAACAGCGACGGCCTGTGCGTGTCGGCGCCGCGCGCCGACCCTCTGAACTGGGTGAAGACAGCGGAGGAGCTCACCGGGAGCCACCTCGATGAGGTGAAGAGGATGGTGGCGCAGTACCGCCAGCCCCTGGTGAAGATCGAGGGCGCCAGCCTCGGGATCGCGCAGGTGGCCGCCGTGGCCGCCGGCGCCGGCGATGCCAGGGTCGAGCTGGACGAGTCGGCCCGCAGCCGCGTCAAGGAGAGCAGCGACTGGGTCATGGACAGCATGATGAACGGCACCGACAGCTACGGTGTCACCACCGGCTTCGGGGCCACCTCCCACCGCCGAACCAAGGAGGGCGGCGCTCTCCAGAGAGAGCTCATCAGGTGAGAACTGCGAAACCAAAACTGGGTTTTCTTCGGCCAGATTTTTACACGCAGTTCATTTTTGAGGTTAGGATGTGATGATCCACTTAATATGCTAGATTAAACGTCAGAGTGGTTTATTCACGAGAGATTGGGCTGAACTAGCTGCGCGCATGTGCTCTGCTTCGGTGTGTACAGGGGATTCCATTATTTTCGGAGCCCAAAAAGATTCTTTTGGGGGAGTTAGCTAGCACGTTGGTGGGACTAGCCATAAACTAACTGAAGCTTTTCCTAAACTAATAGTTACTCTACCATAGGATGGTTTGGGTAAATTCGCTAATTTACTTTGTGCAGCCCTCTTTGCAAATTGAACATCCCCCATCTCTTGAGCTCCACCGAGAACAGAGATGCCATTCTGAAACTATTCAGGATCTAGTACTCTGTTTCACATCTGAAGTAGCAACACGATCGGTGAATGATGAATTGATGATAGCAAAGTAGTAGGACGAGCAATTAATAGAAGAGTCTTAATGGAACGAGCTTGCACTTCACCAGATTTGTTCAGAGCCCTGTGTACTTAGGCACGAGGGTAGGCCACACACATCCAGAGTTCAGCAGACCACTGTTCGGTGGGCCATCCTGATCGCAACGCAACCGATCGGTGCCGGCCTATTCACTCCACGATACAAAGTGGCAGCGAGCCAGCGACAGCTCGGTACGCACGCCCGGAGAGCCCGCCTTCCCATGCCCGGGTTGGCGCGCCGGTGGCGCTCGCCGCCGCCGTGGACCCGTGGTCCGCCATTACTGGCTTCTCCCTTTCGTGGTGAGAAGAAAGAAACCAAGAAACAAAAAAGAAAAATTAACATCATTTGTCCGGCGCTCGGTTGGTGGGTTGGGTTTGCTGGCGCCGTCTGTGATGAGGACGCATGGACGGAAAAAGTCTTCGGCGCCGCGTGGTTTATCACATGGAGAAGACGTGGGTGGCTTGGTTCGGAGAACGGCCACGCAAGCGGAGGTTTGGTGAGGCCTTGTTGTACTTGCTTGCTCCAGCTCTCGCTCGATAAGTCATAGTCTCATAGATGAGAAGTTTCTCTAGCCTAGAATTTTACAGATAAAGCTAATAGGTTCCAATCATGTCTTGGTTTTTCTTGTGCAAGCTGTAAAACAATAGTGGAATCTAAGTCTAGCAGAACGTGGGGAAGTGGTCAACTGGCTCAAGCATGGTGCGTATTTGTAGTACTTTATTTGCACCGACTGCTCTGTATACCTGCCACGATCCATCATGGAGTAGCACCTCGTCAGGAAAACGCGTATCTGACTGTCTTGGCTCGTTGCAAGGGAAACATTAGTAAGCAGCAACCATAACACATTCGAGAATCGGTACAACACGTAAGCCTAATTGGTGTTAGTATTTTTGTCATGGTACAAGTACACGACGAAACAAACACGGAACAAGCATAACGAACCATGTCTGGATTTGTAAATTACTGGAGAGTAGTAGTAGTATTTCTGAGCTCTGACCAGGTTGTTAGTTTCTAATATAGTTACGCAAATTACAGAGTTAGCAATGCCACTCACAGTACAAAATTGACCAGTTTGTCTCGCTCTGTTTGACAGATTTCTTAATGCCGGCGCCTTTGGCACTGGCACCGACGGGCACGTTCTGCCGGCCGAGGCAACGCGTGCTGCTATGCTGGTCCGCATCAACACCCTCCTTCAGGGTTACTCCGGCATCCGTTTTGAGATCCTGGAGGCGATCACCAAGCTGCTCAATGCCAATGTCACGCCGTGCCTGCCGCTACGGGGCACGATCACCGCGTCCGGTGACCTTGTGCCGCTATCCTACATTGCTGGCCTTATCACCGGCCGCCAAAACTCCGTTGCGGTGGCCCCTGATGGCAGCAAGGTGACCGCTGCTGAGGCATTCAAGATCGCTGGCATCGAGCACGGATTCTTTGAGTTGCAGCCCAAGGAAGGCCTTGCCATGGTGAACGGCACGGCCGTGGGCTCTGGTCTAGCATCGACCGTGCTCTTTGAGGCGAACGTTCTCGCCATCCTTGCCGAGGTCATGTCTGCCGTGTTCTGCGAGGTGATGAACGGCAAGCCGGAGTTCACCGACCACCTAACCCACAGGCTGAAGCACCACCCTGGACAGATAGAGGCGGCTGCAATCATGGAGCACATCTTGGAGGGAAGCTCATATATGAAGCAGGCAAAGAAGCTCGGCGAGCTAGACCCATTGATGAAGCCGAAGCAGGACCGGTATGCACTCCGCACATCACCGCAATGGCTCGGCCCACAGATCGAAGTTATTCGCTTTGCCACCAAGTCAATTGAGCGTGAGATCAACTCTGTCAACGACAACCCGCTCATCGATGTCTCCCGCGGCAAGGCAATCCATGGTGGCAACTTCCAGGGCACCCCCATTGGTGTCTCCATGGACAACACCCGCCTTGCTATTGCTGCTATTGGTAAACTCATGTTCGCGCAGTTCTCAGAGCTCGTGAACGACTTCTACAACAATGGCCTTCCATCCAACCTGTCCGGTGGGCGCAACCCGAGCTTGGACTATGGCTTTAAGGGCGCCGAGATTGCCATGGCCTCGTACTGCTCTGAGCTGCAGTTCTTGGGCAACCCGGTGACCAACCATGTCCAGAGCGCGGAGCAGCACAACCAGGACGTGAATTCACTTGGTCTCATCTCATCCAGGAAGACCGCCGAGGCTATCGACATCTTGAAGATCATGTCCTCCACGTTCTTGATCGCCCTGTGCCAAGCCATCGATCTGCGCCATCTTGAGGAGAACATGAAGACCGCGGTGAGGAACTGCGTGATGCAGGTGGCCAAGAAGTCCCTGAGCATGAACGCCATGGGCGGCCTCCACATTGCCCGCTTCTGCGAGAAGGATCTGCTCACCGCGATCGACCGCGAGGCTGTGTTCGCCTACGCCGACGACCCCTGCAGCCCCAACTACCCGCTGATGCAGAAGCTCCGCGCGGTGCTGATCGAGCACGCGCTCGCCAACGGCGACGCCGAGCGCGCCCTGGAGACCTCCATCTTCGCCAAGGTCGCGGAGTTCGAGCAGAACCTGCGCGCGGCACTGCCCAAGGAGGTGGAGGCGGCACGCGCGTCCGTGGAGAACGGCACGCCGCTGGCTCCCAACCGGATCAAGGACTGCCGCTCGTACCCGCTCTACCGGTTTGTGCGCGAGGAGCTCGGCACGGCGTACCTGACCGGCGAGAAGACGCGATCGCCCGGGGAGGAGCTGAACAAGGTGCTCGTAGCCATGAACGAGCGCAAGCACATCGACCCGCTGCTCGAGTGCCTCAAGGAGTGGAACGGTGAGCCCCTGCCACTCTGCTGAACAGACGAGAAGACAAGGTATACCAAAAGAAGAAAACGAAGACGTACACCAAGTGAATATAGAACATTTCGAGACTGTGAAGCGGAGATTTCTTTATATATCTAGATGATGATACTATCTGTGTTTCTCTGTAGTTGATGTTATTATTGTTGTTTCCCGCTGCTGCCATGCAATGGCCTGGCAGGCAGGCAGCTTCTAAAAACTTCTGCTCTTGTAACTTTTAAGAGGGGGGGGATTATAACTTATAAGTACATTATTTTGTTTCATACTGCTCCTTGTAATCGCCTTCGTTATTTACATTGAGTTGATTAGTAGCAATTTGCACTGATCGATTAGGAATCAGGAGTATGGATTGACCCCGGGAGTTCGTTCCTTGGTCTTGTCATGCACTGTTCTCGACCTGTCAGTGCCCCCTCTGTTTCCGATATAAGGACGACAAAATGCAGTGGAGTGCAAGAGACGTACCCATGTTTCAGTTAGACTGGCAGGCTGTTTCTCGAGCTCTAACTTCTGCTGGTGGCCAACCACTATGAATTGAATTGATCAGCTTGAGATGATGATTCGATTGTTAGTAGTTTGTTTTCTTGCCTACCACGTTGGAAATGAGGTATCCTGGGTATCTTAAAATTCAGTAGGAGGTATGAATTCAGAGTGGCAACGTGGCTCCATTGAAATATAATAGTTTTCCTTGTACGTTGATCAGTGGCTTCCTACTGTCCACGGACACTAGAAGTTCCAAGGGGAAGACATTACTCTTACATGGTAGATGATCTACTTAAAACAGGGAAGATTTCAAGTGCTAAACTTGGCCATGTGATGTGATGGCTCATCCTATCAAGAGTACAGAAGTTCGGTTGGGAACAGAGAAATGATTATAGTTCAGATGTCAACGTGCCTTGTTGGTTTGCACCATCGCCCCTTTGCTGTACAGTTCATGAGCAATCCTTCTCACTGATAGAAACTCCGCTATATGACAGCTAATGTCTCAATGCAGCCAAGTAATTGGCGCACCATTGCTTTGCCGCACCAATGATTCCTGCACATACCAAACATCACACTCCGAAGACTTTCTTCGTACTACTATTTTTCTTGTCAGCATGATTATATGGGCGCCATGGATGATAAACAATAGAGATTCTCATTAATTAGCGGCCATCTGCCCATGACGGATGTGTATACAAATCTTGTAGGTGATTTGCCGCACATGACGTGATCTACACGCAAGCTTCAATTGAATTCCTAACTGCAAGGACCAGATCTAGAGCTTGCTTGAACTCTGAGTCGCAGCTCATAATTTATCCATGGCCCTGCCTGACAACATGCTTAAAGGATACTCACCTGCACAATAAAAACTCAAACAACATGTTTGTTCACCAGAAATTATAAATGTTCAATTTCCAGCAGAGTATAAATGTGTGCTGATACCTACCCAAAGTACACTTGTTCTCTAATTCATGTCGGAAAAAAAAACTTGTTCTTTAATTTGTACTGTCACAGTTCAAGAAGACGATGGTTGCAAAAGGACGAGTAGGGAATTTCTATCGGGCTAGAGAAAGATACTTTGTCAGTTTGGTGAAACTTAAATGATGAAAACGAAATCCAAGAATAGCACTAGTCCCCAACCACTTGGTTCGCATTCTATCTAGAGATGCGTAAGCAGAACCAATGAGCATGTCAAGTTGTCATGTACTACATGCACAGAATTGTAGCCGGTCCAACTTTTTGTCTGCTTCAGAGGATTGTTCAGACTATATGTAGAAAACGCATCAGCACGCTCTGCTGAGATAGGTGAGAATTGAACATCCATCAAGGTACTTGTTGACCTAAACTTTGGAGTGACATGGTTTCTTTCACCAGAAATGTTTGTTCCAACCACTAGTGGTAGTACTCAACCAAACCTGTACCAACAAAGTATGCAATGAAGTCATAACTGACAAGCTCCTTTTGGCTTGCTAGGTAGTACTTTACATTGGACTTGCAGACCAGGTTCATCACTTCATCCAAAGTCTAAAGTACACTACAGATTGGTTCTAGAAAAAGGCATGTCTAGACTGTAAACTCGAGAGTCAATGATCTGTGTGATGTGTGATCCAAGAATAAGGTATACACCAAGGTTTTTTTTTGACAGGGAAGGAGATATACCACTGGATCTATCGAGGCGGCTGGTGGATATGTAAGAATACGGAGATTAAAGCAGCGAACTTGCACGTGCTAACTGAAGAAAACTAACGTGGGTCGAGCTGTGAGGAGGAGTGCTTAGCGCGAAGAGGAGACCGCAACTACTATGGTATGCTCTGACGAAAGAACCCACTATTGCCCATGATGTGTGACTACAACGCTGCTGCTAATGGCTGGCGATCTGCTTACAGTATTATGGGCCGACTCGTGAGCGAATAGCCCAGGGCAAGCTCTTTTTTTCGGTGGTGACGAGTTCCGCCGGCTCTAGGCCGAGAGAATAACGGCACCTGCCCAGGTTTGACACCCATAGAGGTTGGTTTTCCAGATTAGACTGCGGTGCACAAATCTCGGCGGGTTAGTTTGGTTTCAGGTGGGTTAGATACTTAGATGAAGACCAAGAGGATGGTATTTTTCAGATTGCACCAAAGATAAAAACAGATAAAATAGCTGAATTCTTGACCTGATTATTTATTCTCTCAAAATTTAAATATTTGTCTACGTCTCCATTGGATAGCCGAGCTTACCAATAATCAGCCAAGCATACAAATGCCATAGTCACCAATCTACTTGTGGTAGTCCTTTTCACGGATAGGTATATTTCAAACCTTCCCAAATAATCGACCTCCTCACAAGCTTGCTTCTTAAGGGGTCGCTAAAAACTCCAACATTGTCGACTAGGAGATGAAAATCTAGAGAGTAATAGATGTGCCTGATTACTTGAGGATGAGCCAATGGCTTGGATGCTCAACAAATACCAAAGCTAGTCTCTCTCTCTCTCTCTCTCTCTCTCTCATCACAAAGATTATGTGGAGAAAGAAGCAATCGAGTGCGAGAGCGCTCTCTCTCAGATTACAAAGATGATGCAGAGAAGGTAGCAAATAGCAATGGAGTGCGAGAGCTCAAGTGGAGGCAATAGAACGTGGCTCTCCTTGAACTGAGTTAGAGGGTTCAAATAGCCATCTCCCATGAATAGAGCCGTTGGGATTTTTAATGGTAAAGTTGACCCCTTTGTCCGGATACGTCATCTTGTAAATGCTCGGAGACCAAAATTTTATTTAACGGCTCTCTTCTTGAATTCTCACATGCGTTGGGATACTGATGATGAATAGTACGGCTTCCCGTGTATTGGGGGTATCCGTATATAGACTCCCGTGACTTTAGGAAGGTACAGTTTACCTGGGAAGGATCCCTGGACGATAAGGTAACCCCCCTCGGGAAGAGAAGTTTCTCCTTAAACTAGGAAGTCAATCCCGACGTTTAAGGAGACCAGAGTCCTACCTGGGCGTAAGTCCACGACCAGTACGACCTCGGACGCCCCCTATATAAGGATCAGCAATCCCATAGGGGAGGGGGAGAGGGAAATAGATCCAACAGAGCCAATCAAGTCAAGACATCTAGTCGGAGCTCCTGAAGTCGAGGCCCTAGAAGATCCACTGCCTCGAAGGAGTCGAGCCCGGTGGTTTAGGATAGTTTAGTCTCTGGTTAGGCCTAGGGTAGCCACTAACATACATCCTCCCATTGTAAAGCGTGTTCCCGAGCAATATATAGCAACAGGACGTAGGGTTATTATCCTGAGGGACGCCTGAACCTGTATAAAAACGGCTGTTCCCTGCTGTCAGATCTCTTGGCGCTTGGGCCCTAGAGGTCCCTACCCCCCAGTAATCATCATCTCACGAGTACCGTAAGTTCGCCGGTTCACCGATCGTCGACAGATGGCGCCGACCGTGGGGACCTCTCCGGACCAAGCCGTCGAGGAAAGATCAAAGTCGGCAGGACGCGCAACTAGGCGCGATCAGATCCCAGCGTCGTTCGCACACCCCTCCCCGGTTGCGACCGAGGAGGAAGTAGCAAGCACAGCAGGAAAACCGGTCGCAACCTCGCCCCGCACTGGGTACTCGGACCAGGGCTTCTACGACAACTTTGGCCCTATGGACCCGTACCCGGTGACGGATCGAGTTGACTTCGGAGAATACACCCCTGGAGAGGACTCGGATTGCGAAGCGGATCACTTCAGAACCGAGTGCGCCAGGGCCTTCAGCGGGAAGTTGATCTTGAATGACGACTCCCCAGCAGGAACGACCAGCCCCATGGCTGGGGTTTCTCCTGCTAATTCTGATCGTGAGAACGATCAAGACTTCACCCGCGTGGCGTCCGATGAGGACAACGCGATGGAATACGAGTACACGTCGTCCAGCCAAGGATCCCGGATGGTACTCGCGATCAACGACGGTCGAGAAGACCCCGAAGATCAGGATCTGCCCGGGGGCTCGCAGCCACGCAATGCGCTGGCTGCCTCCCACGTGGACGGAGGCTTGCCCGCTACCGGGGAGAGAACTCCTCGTCGAAGCGGAGACCTGCCCGCCATGGGAGAAAGATCCCCCCCGGGAACGAGGGAGTACGTGTCCCGAACTGCTCGAAGACTTGCGGAAGTGCGCAATCTACTGTCACAACCTCCCGTAGCGGATTTATCTACACCCGCAGGGGAGCAGTGGCTACGACGGCTGGGGGCTGACCTCCAGGAGGCTCAGAACCAGGCTGAGTCTTCTCGAGCCCGATCGGTGGCCCACAGCTCCACTCGGGTGGATACCCCTCCTCCGCCGGAAGAGCGGGATCAAGAGGGACGTCACCCCAGGAACCGGTCTCCTCAGGAGGAGCAGCCGGTGGACCTCCGAGACCAGCTCGAGCGGCGCCGCCGCCAAAGGCGCCAGCAGGAGCAGCAACCTTCTCGGAGAGGTCACATGCACAACGCCAATACCCGGGGCCGGTCCTCGACCCCGAATAGTGGCGCGAACGTGCCTTATCGGGGATCCTTCAGCGGATGTCAGGCGTTGTCCCAGGAACTCCGACAGGTACGCTGGCCTTCTCGTTTCAAGCCCGGCTCGCTTGAATCGTATGACGGAACCACGAATCCCGTGGAATTCCTCCAGATCTACACCACCGCGATTGAGGCGGCCGGCGGTGACGAGAAGGTAATGGCCAACTATCTCCCTACCGCTCTCAGAGGAGCCGCTAGGACGTGGTTGACGAATCTTCCCCCAGGAACCATACGTTCCTGGGGACAGCTATACGACATGCTACTCGGAAACTTCCAGGGCACCTTCCCGAGGCCTGGTCGGGTCGACGATCTTTTCCTTGTCGTCCAGCGACCAGATGAGACATTCTGTGAGTTCACGAAGAGGTTTAGTGCTGTCCGCAACACTATACCCGAGATAACGGACTCGGATGTCATCCGCGCCTTCACCCGGGGCAGCCGAAACGAGATGTGCACGCACGATCTGATCATGCGACCACCAAAAACCACCAGGCAGCTCATGGACCTGGCCGAGAAGGCCGCTTGTGCGGAGGAAACCCTTTGTTATATCAAACAGCAGCGGGGTGAATCAACCAGTTCCCCCCCCCCGGTCGAGAGGCGATTCGCGCAAGACTAAGCGCAAGAAGAAGCCTTCCGGAGGGAGCAAGGAAAAGAGGACCAGAACCGACGAGGTGATGGCCGACGTCTCCGAGAAACGCACCTGGAAGCCACGCCCTAAGGACAAGCCTACGACATCCTCCGACAAGACGTCCAAGCCCTGGTGCGACTTTCACCAGACTGACTCGCATGATCTGCGACAGTGTCGCATCTTCAAGAAATACCTCAGGGAAGAGCGGGAGAGGTTCCGCGAGGAGAATCCCCAAGTCGCTAACAACAGCCGGGAGACGTCTTCCGACTACAATGAATCCACTCCTGAGCCTTTCCAGGGGCATGTCAGAGCAATCGAGCACATATTCGGGAGCTCGACCTCTTACGAGTCCAAGAGGCAGTATAAGGCGATCGCCCGGGAAGTCCTCGCGAGTGTACCGCGAGTCCCTCGAGCGATCAAGTGGTCTGAGGTAGCAATCTCATTCGACCAGACCGATTGCCCCGAAAACTGTGCTCGACCGGGACGGTACCCGATCGTGGTCGAGCCAACGATCAACAACTGCCGAGTGGGCCGCGTGTTAATAGATGGAGGGAGCTCCCTCAATATCCTATTCGCTAACGCCCTCGATGCCATGCAAGTGCCACGATCGTCCGTGCAGACGGTGACGCACGCTTTCCACGGCATCGTCCCGGGCTCATCGGCCACGCCGATAGGGCAAGTCACACTCCCGGTTACCTTCGGTACACCGGAGAATTTCTGGACAGAGAAAATCCTGTTCGATGTGGTCGATTTTGAGACAGCCTACAATGCTATCCTGGGACGGCCTACCCTGGCCAAGTTCATGGCAGCTACGCACTACGCCTACCAGTGCATAAAGATGCCCGGCCCAAAAGGTGTTCTCGCGATAAGAAGTTCCCCCAGAGAAGCACTCCTCTGCGACAAGCGCAGCCTTGACCTTGCAGAGCAGCAACTACCCTCTACCCAGGACGCCAACGTCGAGGCCCCCGCCTCCACGTCATCAAGACCGCCTCCACGGCTACGAGCAACGACTCCGGAAAGTAACCCCTCCAAGTTGGAGAAAAAGCTCCACGATTAAATCGGAGCTGGAAGAAAAACAGGGCCTTCCCCGAACAGGACAACGGTTCCTCAGGAGAAGCCACCCGGCCCATGTCGCTCGTATTAGTGGTAAAAAGGTCGCGTCCGTTAGAGAGTCCAGTACAACCGCCTCCGGTAAGATCGTACAACCATCGCCTCCTCGTCGGCGGATTCCGAAGTTGCACCAACACCAACCTCAAGAGTCGCCAAGCTACGAACAAGTCGATAAGACGCTCCGGGCGCCGCCGCCCAGCACGCGCACTCAACGAAGTTCGGTCAGCGGGTCGCGACAAGAGGACGGGAGTCTTTGGCGCAACCGACGACAAGCCAAGGGAGGAGGGGACGGCTTATTTTTTGTTTCTTAGCTTTTCCCTAGAATTGTTTTCCTTACAGTAGCCTGTAAAAGACACAGTTTTTAAAATAATATAAAGTTCTTAGTTCAATATTTCTCATTATCTATTCAGACTGCCTATCCGAGATACTTCTCGACCAGTCAGTCGGGGGCTGGATAAGAGTATGGTAAAGTCGAGATACGAGTACGAGTATCGATTTCTCCGACCTGCGCAAAAGAGAAAGGGTCCTGCGCTGCAACTGCCAGGGACGCAAGGAAAACCCCTTAACGCGTTTGCAGGTGACAGGGGAGCCGCTGAGCCCCCCACCTGACCAGACCTAAGGCCCGGTTGACTAAGCTCCCCAGTTCCGTAGCAATGACCATTGATCCCAAGTAAAGGAAGGGAAGGAGGTGCGAGTACGACTAGATCAACGGAACCTGTACGCTTATCCACGTCTCCGACCACTCGGAGCAGAAGACACCTCGGGTAGAGTGAAACCCCGTTGATCGAGCAAACGCAGAATTTACTAGCCAAATAACCGAAGTCTCCCCTCAGCTAAGGAATGCGGAGGTGCTGCCATGGCCACGACAAGCTGTTCGAAAGACCCCTTATCGCGTTTGCTAATGACGAGGAGCCACTGAGCCCTCCATCCGACTAAACCTAAGGACCGGTCGATCACAGCAAGGAACGACCTACGGCACTATTCGCACACCTATGCTAAAGGAAGACAAAGGACATTGGTTCCGACTAAAGTCTACGTTTGCATTCGACAAAGTTTCACATTAGCAGAGTAAGGCAAGGTTTTGAAAAAGACCAAAACACACGAGTTATCGCACAGTTACTAACCACAGTATCTACGTAAGTATTTGCTATTACAGGCCTACTTCGAGCCAGATGTCTGGACTCGATCACCAAAGGCGTCTGCCGCTTTCTGCACGGCGTCGACGAGGCTCTCCTCTTCACCCTCCGGCAAGTCAGCAGCAAGCGCCTCCAGGGACAAGTCCGGGTGCTCGTGCTTCAGAAGGGCCAAGACGAAGGCCAGGGCGTCGCGGACCCCCTGCTGAAGCTCGCTCTCGAGAAGCTTCTCGACAGTAGGCTTCAACTGGGAGACAGACGCCGTCAGCTCGACTAGGTGGTTAGCCGAAGAAGAGCTCGGGGCGACGACGGCACCAACTTCCCCCAACGCCTTCTCGAGCGCGCCCAAGGCCCGCTCGAGGTCTTCCTTCAGCTTCCCCGCGTAGGATCGGCTCTGCTGCAGGGAAGGCACGACGTCAGCGAGGCGGGCATTTGCGGACAACAGATCAGCCTCGACCGCCGCGCGCCGCTTCTCGGAGTCATCAAGACTCTTCTGCAGTGCCTCCTTCTCCGCCGCCCGCTGCTTCTCGAAGTCTTCGAGGCGTTTCAGCAACGTCTCGTTCTCTGCTCGCTGCCTCTCGGAATCGTCGAGACTTTTCTTCAGCTCGTCGCGCACCGAGTCCAGCTCCTCTTGGGCCTTCTCGAGCGGAGCGACCTGGGAGATAGCAAGCTGAAAAGTGACAGGTTAGTACAAGCAGAGTAAAATTACCTTATCGCTGATTTCCTTTACGTTACCTGCAGCAATGAGGAAAGGCGAAGACCTTCCGGCGCCGAAGGACCCGAAGGCGCGACCTGCTCGACAAGGGGCAACTCCGACTCCGGTGCCGGGGGCTCCGACTCCTCAGTAGGGGCCGACGGCAAACTTGGCACAGGAGCCTGCGGCAAATCCGGCGCAGGGGCCTGTGGCAAGTCCGGCGCAGAGGCCGGTGCCGATTTCGGCGTCGGAGGCTGCGGCTTGGTTGCCGCAGTAGTCGGGGTCTTGGCGGAGCGGATCGACACCCTAGTCGCCAAAAGCAACCAAGTTAATTCTTTAACACAACGAAGTTAAAAGAATAGGCGGCAGAGGAAAACTCACTTCGTGCGCTTCACCACGGGAGGAGTTGTTCCGGCCAAGACACTTGAGTCTCGCTTGCCGGAGGAGAGCGGCGCTTTCCCCTTGTCCGCCACGGTCTCCTCCTCGAGAACGGTCGTAGGAGGGGGAGTTGGCCCCTTAGGGAGAGGGTTACTCGCTCCGGGCTATCCGACACATTCATCCTTGTGACTGTCATTCGGAAAAGAATACAAAGAAAAGAAGAAGTAGTCGGGCGAGAATTTAAACCTGTGGTCGAGGGTCCCGGGCGGGAGGGCTTGTCTCCGCCCCCTCCTCGGCTGCAGGAGGATCTTCTTCCCTTGTCTCGGAGGACGGCGGGGCCGTGTCGTACATCTCGACCTCGTCGTCCTCGGCAGGGGCGCCTGCTCGCTCGGCCTCCGGGTCAGGTCCCCCGCGGCCTAGTCGCTACGAAGAAACAAGCCCAAGGACCTTCTGTAAGGCTACTCGGATGAACCCAAGCCAGTCAACAATGAACACCTTACCGAGAGTACCTCTTGTCGGCTGTCCGGGCTCTGCTGCAGTAAAGGCAAGGGTACATCCGTACGCCCACCTTGGGGGGAGTGTTCGAATAGGTAGTTTAACCTATTCTGAAGCTCCTCCAGGGACAACTCTGCTCGGCACGACAAGAAAGAAGTGTGTAAGGAATATCGACGATTGAGTCGGCACGGAGGTAGTCGTAATGCTTACCCGTGTCAAAGTCCCGGGTCTGGTCTGGACCCTCCGGGACCTCCCAGGCTCCCTTGATCCTCGACGAAAGAGGGCTTAACCGGCATCGAAAGAAATCCTCCGCGACATCCCACGCCGACAAGCCTTTGGCGACGAGGTTGGCGATGTCTTGGATGAGCGCTTTAAGCTTCTTAGTTTCCTTCGGGGCTTCCCCCCAGCTCTTGTTCGCAATAGGGGCGAGCCCGCGGTAGGATAGCCTCGAGTTCGCTGGGGGTTGGCAGTAGAACTACCGATTGTGCCAGCCCGACCAGGATGATTTCCAGGAAGAAGCAATGTAAGCATTCTTCATCCCTTCGCGGAGCCGGAATCCAGCGCCGCCGACGACTCCTGCGCCGCTGCCCTTCTGACGGCGGAGGTTGTAGAAGTACCTCCAGAGCTCCAGGTTCGGCCTAATGCCGAGGTAGGCCTCGCACAGGTGCGCGAAGATTGCCAGCATTAGGACCGAGTTCGGGTTGAGGTGGATCAACTCGATCTCGTAGAACTGGAGTGTCAGGAGGAAGAAGGACGAAGGCGGGAATTGGAATCCACACCTAAAAAAAGTCCGCGAAAACGACGATCCAGCCCGTGTTGGGGGAGGGGACCGTCTCCTTCGCGGCCTCCCGGTAAGGCACGAATACCTCCGGGAGTATCACCTCTTCCGCCGCCAGTTTCTCCAAGGCGGCGGCGTCCATCACAGAGACCTCGAATGGAGGCGACGGCTACTTCCTCCGAGGCTTTCCCCGACTCCTCGGTGCGATCGGGAGAACTCTTCACGGTCTTCTTCTTGCCCATCTTCATCTTTCGACCACGAGAGGATGGAGGCAAAGGTTTTGGCAAGGGCGCGAGGAAGAAGATGAAGAGAGCAAGAAGGCTGGGAGGTGAAGAGATAATGCATGCAAAAACCCCAATCCTTGGACTCCTAGAAATTTAAACTTTCGCCGGAGAAGAGCGCGGTTTTCGGCACGATCAGTTCCATCGCATTTAATGCGGGCAGTTGCTTTTTTCGCGTACAAGGCATGTCGCGGGAAAAAGAGGGTCTGACAACCCACGACCCGAACAAGCGCGCGCACAATAGCGCAGAGAGAGAAAAGATTCTTCATCACCACGCGAATTTTCCGCCACGATGGATCAGTTTCCTAAAAACGTGCCAGGCGGACGCGTGTCCGAGATCAACGGACCAGATCAAGTCAGAAAACATTCTGGGTCTGTCCCAAGGATAATTCCGATAAGGCTCTCCCAACTACTTGGTCGGGGTAGAACCTACTCGAAGCAGTCCCCAACGAAATCTACTCGGATCGCCTACTCGGAAGTTCGTTCCCGACAAGGGCACATTTCTAACAGAACCATCATGACCTCACTTCGCGTACTGATGGGGGGCTTGATGATGAATAGTATGGCTTCCCGCGTATTGGGGGTATCCGTATATAGACTCCCGTGACTTTAGGAAGGTACAGTTTACCCGGGAAGGATCCCTGGACGATAAGGTAACCCCCCTCGGGAAGAAAAGTTTCTCCTTAAACTAGGAAGTCAATCCCGACGTTTAAGGAGACCAGAGTCCTACCTGGGCGTAAGTCCACGACCAGTACGACCTCGGACGCCCCCTATATAAGGATCAGCAATCCCATAGGGGAGGGGGAGAGGGAAATAGATCCAACAGAGCCAATCAAGTCAAGACATCTAGTCGGAGCTCCTGAAGTCGAGGCCCTAGAAGATCCACTGCCTCGAAGGAGTCGAGCCCGGTGGTTTAGGATAGTTTAGTCTCCGGTTAGGCCTAGGGTAGCCACTAACATACATCCTCCCATTGTCAAGCGTGTTCCCGAGCAATATATAGCAACAGGACGTAGGGTTATTATCCTGAGGGAGGCCCGAACCTGTATAAAAACGGTTGTTCCCTGCTGTCAGATCTCTTGGCGCTTGGGCCCTAGAGGTCCCTACCCCCCAGTAATCATCATCTCACGAGTACCGTAAGTTCGCCGGTTCACCGATCGTCGACAGATACTTTGGACCCTTGGCCTGGTCACCCCAATTTTCAAATAGACGAGGGTGAACGATTGTAGACAAATTCTCGGACACTCTGAATGTTGTCAGATACTTGGCCATGTTGATCGGAGATTCTGTATTTCTTAAACAATGGAACAAAGACCAGTCTAGAGAGGTGTCATAGATACTCCGACATACAGACCTGGACACTCAAGAGAATCAAGAAACCAGATGCTCTGAATGTCGGACGCTCCAAACAATACAACTTCGGTTACTCTAGATGCATTAGATTTTCAAGGAATCAAAAGACTTATGGGGGATTTGGAGAATTGACACATAGTCCTATTTGAGAATTGAGCAATTGAAGACTTCCCTAGAAGTCGAGCATGATCCCTCTTAATAGTATGGCATCTACCTTATCCAAATACTAGGAAACGAAGTCCTTAAATCTTTTCTTTGTACTTTTGACGTGTGCTTTCTCCTTGGATTGCCATGCTAATTCTCTAATGCATTTCATGGGACCTTTTTACCTTCCATGCTTAGACAATTATTAGTCCCACAATATGATTTTCATTTATCATCAAAACACTCTTCGAGGCCTAGATCCACTTTCACAAACCACATGACGATGCCTTATACATTAGAATTATTTATTTAGTTACATCTAAGCTAAACACTCACGCACTCTCGAAACTTTCATTAAGATATTTTCAGACTCACACTTTCTAGAATCTGTTACCAAGATATTTTAGGATATTGGAATATACACAAACACATATAAGCACACTATAGATAGTCCTAACCAACACAAATTAATTTATGGAGGAATGCGATTTTATTCTATTCATTTTTTTAGATCTAGTTTAACAAAGGTTTTCTTAGAATGTAACTAAAATTTAAAATGTAACATAATTTCCAGAACAAAATACAGTTTTGATCTAGTACAAGTATATTTCATAATAGGTGTCAGGAATTGCATAACAAAGAAACTTGTATCTTAATATTTAGCAATGCAATTACATGGTTAATTTTGCAAGTTATAATATAAAAAATACTAGCTAAAATGGCATTTTTGGAGGCAATATCAATAAAAATAACATATGTTTAGTGGCGGAGTAAGTTATAAAAGGTAAACAAATATATTAGGTGACTCCATCTCACCCTGTCCCCATGAAGTATGGTTATTCTGTGCATCTAGGCATGCTTTTTAGCATTAGCATATGATAAATAGCAAAGCACAAATTTGCTATACGCATAATGTCCACAGAAAAGTAGTTCCACTTGGTGAATACAGGCGGACAAGGGTTTCATGAGACAATTGATGAGATCTTCACGGAATTAAATCCTAACTACCACTCATGCCAGTTCTTAAGGCATCTCCAATAGGGTGATCTCAGCCTTCCCTTAGACGTGCCACATAGGATTTTTGTTGAGTTGGAGGAGAGAGAGAGAAGAAAGAGAAGGTTCCCTTCTCTTAGTGAAGGGATGATCTCCTAAGAGATCACTATTTTCTCTATTGTACAATATGTCTTCCCTTAAACCCATATTTTCTAGTTTAATTTTGATCCTATATTCATGCATGCATTAATTGCTAGAGATAGCATCAAGAGATAACCCATTGTATAACATGTTTTTATTTGTTATCTCTAGACGACATGAAAAGCATAAGAGAAGGTTGTCTTCTCTACTATTGGAGATACCCTTAACATCACCGCATGCACCACACGTATGTTGTGGGTGGCTAAATAAGATTTTAGTCGATAGTGTTGTGTACCTCTAGGAATTCCATATTAAGTCCAAACCGACATCCCTAGGAGCACGCAGCCCTTGCCCCATCACGATGCATGATTTGCATCTCTACATGCGCCATATTTGCATGCCTGAGACTTATTTAGCTTTAGCTTTTGTATTCTTTTTCATTTTCTATTTATTTAGTTGTAGTTTTTTGTGGTTTTACTGATATTTGTTGATCTGTTACATCATTCTCTTTTATCTATTCTACTGACGTCCGTGAAATGTTCCGCGAGCGCTTTCAATTTGGTCCACTATTTTTTTCCACTCATACCATGAATCGTCCCGTGAGAAATTTTGATTTGTTTCTTTTGTATTGTTTTATTTTTGTTTCACTACTAGCGTTAAATGTTCATTGTGCACTTATGGGTTGTCCAGCTAGTTGTAAACAAAATACACTTAGTCTTGAAAATACGCACTTTCTATTTGTTCTGTTAAATTTGTTATTTATGCTCTACTAATAGTGTTGAATTATTCTCCGTATACTCATGATTTGTTCTAGTAGGATCTTAATTTGTTCCCCTAGTAATCCAAAGTTATTCCATTAGCACTTTCAGTCTGTTTTCCTAGTTTTGCATTTCTACTACGTACCAATGTAGTCTTACTCTGAAGACCTCGTCGTAGGGAACATGATACTTCAAACAAATTGCGATGTGGACTCATGGTTTAAAATTTTGAATTTCTTAACACTGAATCTTTAAGAGAGTACAAGTATTACTGGGAGTTATCCATGAATTGGTAGATCTGTGATGGTCTCCTGTCTCTATGCGCCACCCTCTAGCGATCTACGTGGGCCTTCCGTCAACTCGTGGTGTGCTGCTACCGTGCGCCAGCCCACTAATTACTCGAAAGTTTGTGATCCTTTGCTTATAGCTCTATAAGCAGAGCACAGGAACTCCCATCTTCGTTCAATGCTATGCGATGCGAAGGTGTAACTGTGGTGGTGGGCTTAATGTGAGTTTTGTTGGCATACAATGCGTGTTGGGTCTAAACACATCATCAGATCAAACTTTTTATACAAAGCGAGAATAAAAGTACAAACATAATTCTATACATAAGTGAGTGCACCTAGCCTTTTCATGGCAAATTTGAGCCCCTCCGTGGGGACCCACGGTATGGAGGTTGGTTTGTATGGCGTGATTGTAACACCCCACCAATCTAATCTATGCTAGCTTATAGTGCTTGTTACATCCAAGAATAGATGGTGCCACGCACACGAGCGAGTTTAGTGCCCACAATGTCACACAAGGTGATTCTTTATAGAAGATTGAGCGATACATATAGAGGGTAAATTGTCCTATCAAAATTACATTATTTAACTAAACCAATTAAAAACTTAACGTAAATATATCTTTGTAAAGTCAAGTACACTACTCATGGATGTCGTTTGGGTATGCATATGGTAAGATCACACTTAAATCTGCAAATGTTTTTACATTCGTCACATAGAAATGATACAGTAGATTAGTTATCAAAAAAATATTTCTTTACCATCATATTTTATATAATTTTTGCTTACCATATAGTAACTAAAAGAAGTCATGGTCAAAGTATAACATGTTAAAGTGATGATATCTAAAGTAGTGTCTATCTAGAGTTCAATACGATTCTCTCGATCTACTTGCACACTAGTTCTCGAATAATGAGGAATCGAGTCTAAACTTACTACATCCGTTCTAGATAGACTTACATAGACGATGCATATCCACTAATACAACCTACCCACTACCTTCTTCACGCTAGATGCACTCCAATGCTAAGACTCGGCATGACACCGATGGCACCTAGCTAGTCGACAAAAAGGTACTCACCTAAGATAGGCACCGACAAATCAAGAGATGGCCTCACTAGCCAAAATATCACATTACTCTCGCAGTTAGGACCTTTCACATTGTTCGACCCACATAAAACAAAACTATCAAACTTGTGGGAAATGACTCCTTCTAATAGATCTTGGCATCTATTTAAGGTGTCGCTCTTCCACTTCATCATAACCCTTTTCAATATATCTACTTCTTCGTCTACATTGTGCCTAGGGCGTGGAGTCACTAGGAGAGCAGTCGGGGCTCCGGCTCCGGCTGATAGGCTCTGTGCTTTCATGATCCCATAATCTCAGGTGAGAGATCTGATAAAACAGAAAAAAATTCCTTATACGTCACTTATTGTTCCTTCTTGGTTCTGATAGGTCATTTTGTTTTCATCTTTGGTGGTAGAAGGGCACTTCTTGCTATTGTAGTACCATGAGATAGCCCCTTCAACATTTGAAATTTTATCATCGTGGACTGTCTGGTTTCAAGGCTATCGAGATGATCTTTTGTTATTCAAAAAAGGTTGACAAAATTCTTCTTCATTTTTGCAAGGAAAAATTAATAAAATTCGAAGAGACGACTTGAGGTGTCCCTACTACATGAACGATACTACCCTGAGGTATTTAGTTCCTTCCATTTCTGCTCTTTTTTTTTGCCGATTACCTGGACTCGGTTGTTTCGAGATCCATACAAGGAGCTGATCTTGCGCTTCCTACTTCCATCTCTGCTGTGCATACCGCTAGGCTGGTCTACTAGTACGTGGTATGTAAGGTCCATGAAGGATGTGCTGATTGGGCTGAAACAACGGGTTGGACGAGAAGAATTGTTGGCCCAGCGTATCAATACCTGCCGCAGAGAAAATCTGCAGCATGGTTACAACTTACAAGTTACATCTGGTGCTATACCACCAGTTAATTGGAGTTCTCCAAAAAAACCAATTAATTGGAGTAAGCATCGAATAATATTTATTTAAGAGTAATTTTGGAAGATTTCGAATCTCATTGTTTCTCTGTTTCCTTTTCTATTTCTACTGCTAGTAAGATTTACATCCGTCTCTCTACTACTAGTAAGATTTTGCATATCTTATATTTAGAGTAATCTTGGAAGATTTCACACCTAGTGAGATTTTACATCTGGTGCTATACCACTCGTTAATTGGATTAAGTATCTGCTAATAAAAATATTTAGAGTAATCTAGGAAGATTTCGCATCTCTCTGTCTCTCTGTTTCTTTTTCTATTTCTACTGTCAATGAAATTTCGCATTTAGTGTTGTACCACCCGTTAATTGGAGCATCAACTAATAAATAAATATTTAGAGTAATCTTAAAATATTTCACATCTCTCTGTCTCCCTGTTCCTTTTTCTACTTCTGCTACATGCGAAATCTTTTGTTTTTGGCTAAAACTTGAAACCGATGAAACTGATCTATATGCTCACATTTCTCTCAGTTAGCCAGGTTTCTTGATGACCATATCTTAGGATATATGTTTTAGAGAACCAACGGCGCAATGTAAGGCTTTCTCTTTTACTTTAACAACCGCAAAACAAAGTATGCGTGAAGAAGTCTAGATGCTCATCGGTTTCAAGCTTGTAAACCAAACAAACCATATCTTAGTGACATGTACTTTTGGAGAAGTGATGGCATATTAAAGACAAGTGCCTTTTGCACAACTTAGCTAAGGCTTTGTTTTGATGGGTTAAAAACGGTGCAGTTTCTAATCCAACCCACGTGAATTCTCGTGCCCTCCTGGGTTTCAAGCTTCAAAGGGAAGTAGCATCACTCTTTTTAGCGACATGTATGATGAACCAAGGAGATGGGTATCTAAACTCTGGATTTTCGTTGGTTTTCTAGCTTTTCAGCAGAAAGGGAAGACAGTTTCAGTTTTAACTGAGAGTGAATGAGTGATGAGTCAGTTGACACGCATCTTCTAGGACAAGCTATAGGGCATCACAAGTAGCCTAATAAAGTAGGGCAGTTCACGGGCTTTCTCTAGTTCTAAGCTGCAAAAGAAGTGCCGTCATATGGTTCTGAGAAGTGGGGTCACGGCATTCAAAAACTGTATGATGCCACTTGTCAGAATTGTATGACGCCACTTGTCCTTTTTACAACTTGGAACACAAAAAAGACTAAATATCCATATTTTATTAGAGTCGTCTGTGGTGCATCGTAGCTCCATATACTAGAAGGTACGTGTCATTTGACTCATCACATCCAAGGGAAATTGAAACATTCTTTCCTTTCTACTAAAAGCTTTAAACCGACAAAAATTCATAGTTTAGACACCCATCTGCTTCTTGGTTCATCATCCACGTTGCAGAAAATGAGTGACGGTGAGTCCCTTTGAATTCACGTGTATTGAATTAGAAACTCACCAGTTTACATGAACCTATCCAGACAAAGCCTTGGATTGTGCCAAACAAGAATTGGTCTTTCATATGCCGTGACCTCTCCGAAAACACATTTCCATGGTATCTTTGGATCAAAAGCTTGAAACCGATGAGCCCCTGGACTCCTGCAGCCATATATTTGTTTTGCAGCTGTTAAAATAAAATATAAAGCATTACATTGTGCCAAAAGGCATTTGTATCTTATAATGTCGTTGCTTCTCCAAAACATGTATCCTACGATGTGGTCCCCTTCGGTTTAAAACCTTCAAAGTTGAAACCGATGAGGATCCTGCTTTCCAAGGAACAGAAAATGCACTTTCTACTAGGCATGTTCACCTGATTTTGTTCAGCATAACATTGTTCTTTCGTAGTGTCCATCTGATCATATTGGAATCACTGGGAACTTTGCTCTGTTTTTATGCCTCTCCCATCCCTGCGGCACGACTGTGATTGTCAGAAGAAGAATATCCTAGTGAGTCTGACGAAGTACCAGGTCCGCAAGCGAGAGAACCAAACTGCCAACGCCAAGGCCTATCCAGGGTGCACTACAGTACGTGCTGCGGTGTGTGAAGTGCTGACGTTGCAAGCACGTATAAATTGAAGAGGCCGAGCGAGACGAAATCCACGGATTAATTCAGTGGGCGAGATCACATAATATATTGCCCCGCCAACAACTCCGGTTTCCACCCGGCACTTGAGACCAACCTGGTTTTCGTATCCTTTTCAGGGTTGGTGAGGGATTTTAACCTTTATCTTCCTGTGAGCACCAACACAGGAAGTTACCTGAAGAAAAGATATATCAGAGAATCATCTGAAATGAAGAAAAGATATACAAGATTTAGAAAATGGGAATGCAAGAGGATTAATTAAGTAGCAAAGTAGGATATTATTTACTTTAGTAGATCCACCATATCAGTCACCAACCAACCCACTATGCTAGACATAGTAGCACAGTAGACGAGCCAGATGGAGAGGACTTCACCCTCACCCACCTAAACCTGCCCAACCCCGTTCTTCCACCACTATTTAAGCGCGCGCCTCCGCCTCCATTTCCCTCCAAGAAGAGCTCACCACCATCTCCTCCGGCTCTTCTTCGACCTCCGCCCTCCTCCTCCTCGTAGGATAACAGCGACCACCCACCGAGCAATGGCGGGCAACGGCCTCATCGTGGAGAATGACCCGCTCAACTGGGGCGCAGCGGCGGCCGAGCTCACCGGCAGCCACCTCGACGAAGTGAAGCGGATGGTGGCGCAGTTCCGCGAGCCCGTGGTGAAGATCGAGGGCGCCAGCCTCCGCGTCGGCCAGGTCGCCGCCGTTGCCCAGGCCAAGGACGCCGCCGGCGTCGCCGTCGAGCTCGACGAGGAGGCGCGCCCCCGCGTCAAGGCCAGCAGCGAATGGATCCTCAGCTGCCTCGCCAGCGGCGGCGACATCTACGGTGTCACCACAGGCTTCGGCGGCACCTCCCACCGACGCACCAAGGACGGGCCGGCCCTCCAGGTGGAGCTGCTCAGGTAATTAACTGATTTAACCCCTCTGAAATTTTACTTCTCTGCATCCTTAACCACCTTGATCAGCATTAGCTAGATAGATCCATTTGTTGTTTGCTCCAGGCGTGGGGTCGCATCTACCTGTCAGAGTAGGAGCCCTTTTGTTTTTGTTTTTGTTTTTAAAAAGGAACTAAAAGCGTAACTTTTGCCTCGCTGCTTCCTGAGATTCATGTGCTGTAGGCTGCATAGCTATGGAAAGAAGCATGAAAAAACGGAAGCAAATAAATACGATCCTCACAGTGTCACATGGTAGTACTCCGTAGCATGCATGGCATACCCGAGCGTTTAAATTGTAGCAGCCGGAGCCGGAAACGTTACCTCATGTGTGTTGTTCAAGCTTTAAACCGCGTGCCACGCGCCAAATACTACTCGGATGGTGACAAGCAAGCAAAGCACTGGAAGAGACGCAAAATGAGACGACATTTTTGTGCATGTAGTAGTGAAACAGCCAGATCTGATTACTATGTGCCGGCCTGAAGTTTTACTGCTGCTCCTGCACTGCACATAAGTTGAGTTTGGTTGGTTCGTCTCATGCACGGCCGGCTTGCGTGCCTTTCACTGCTGGCGGCAAGGCCGGGACGGGGGTACATGCATGCACTTACATGCACTTACTCACGCGTAGGACACGCCTGTGCCGGCTGAGTTGACATGGCCAGGAACCATTCTTTTTTCCCTTTCCCAACCGCCATTGTTGAAGGAGGAAAAGCAAAGGTGCCAAGGAAAAGGCCATGAATACGATAGACATGCTCATAGGCCGTGTGACAAGTCAGAAGGGAATTGGGAAGTCAGATTTCTTTTAAATCATTTTATATCCTCCTTATTCAGTGATGATATGTATGTGAGCTGGAAAGGGAAAAAACACACAAGACCAGTACTAACTTGTTAAATACTAGTAATGATGATGACGATTTAGCGCTTTTATGTTCTTCATTTACGTGCAGATATAGATCTGAACATCTAGATTTGTTCTGCTTAAATAAAAGTTTTGTGAAAAATCTTTAGATACTTTCTAAGGCCAACTGTATGCAGATCTAGTCGTCTGCCAGTTAGCGGCGAGCACAAGCCATATCCAAACACGAAAGTATTGTTGACTACTTCTAGACACGCGCTATGTTGTGACTTTCTGATTTCCAAAATACTGATGCGAGCTGTAACCGAGGAGAGGAATTAACTATGTCGTCCTGCCATTGTTTCTTCGACTGCAAGTCGGTGGGAGTAGCTTGCACCTAACGAACTCTGTAACTGTCCACGTTTGCCGCGCTGTCCGGGACTGACCATGTGCGCGTCGCTATCTTCCCTGCAGGCATCTCAACGCCGGAATCTTCGGCACCGGCGCCGACGGCCACACGCTGCCGTCGGAGGTGACCCGTGCGGCCATGCTCGTGCGCATCAACACCCTCCTTCAGGGGTACTCCGGCATCCGCTTCGAGATCCTCGAGGCCATCACCAAGCTCATCAACACCGGCGTCAGCCCCTGCCTCCCGCTCCGAGGCACCATCACCGCGTCCGGTGACTTGGTCCCGTTGTCCTACATCGCCGGCCTCATCACAGGACGCCCCAACGCGCAGGCCGTTACCGCTGACGGCAGGAAGGTGGATGCCGCGGAGGCATTCAAGGTTGCTGGCATCGAGGGCGGCTTCTTCAAGCTGAACCCCAAGGAGGGTCTCGCCATTGTCAACGGCACGTCCGTGGGCTCCGCCCTCGCGGCAACGGTGCTGTTTGACTGCAACATACTCGCCGTCCTCTCCGAGGTCCTGTCCGCCGTGTTCTGCGAGGTCATGAACGGCAAGCCGGAATTCACCGACCACTTGACCCACAAGCTCAAGCACCACCCTGGCTCGATCGAGGCCGCGGCCATCATGGAGCACATCTTGGCTGGCAGCTCGTTCATGAGCCACGCCAAGAAGGTCAACGAGATCGACCCACAACTTAAGCCCAAGCAAGACAGGTACGCGCTCCGCACGTCGCCGCAGTGGCTCGGCCCCCAGATCGAGGTCATTCGGGCCGCCACCAAGTCCATCGAGCGCGAGGTCAACTCCGTCAATGACAACCCAGTCATCGACGTCCACCGCGGCAAGGCGCTCCACGGCGGCAACTTTCAGGGCACGCCCATCGGTGTGTCCATGGACAATACCCGTCTCGCCATCGCCAACATCGGCAAGCTCATGTTCGCGCAGTTCTCGGAACTCGTGAACGAGTTCTACAACAACGGGCTGACGTCAAACCTGGCAGGCAGCCGCAACCCGAGCTTGGACTACGGCTTCAAGGGCACCGAGATCGCCATGGCTTCCTACTGCTCTGAGCTCCAGTACCTTGCCAACCCGGTGACCAACCATGTCCAGAGCGCGGAGCAGCACAACCAGGACGTAAACTCTCTCGGCCTCGTCTCCGCCAGGAAGACCGCCGAGGCCGTGGACATCCTCAAGCTCATGTCCTCGACGTACATGGTGGCGTTGTGCCAGGCCATTGACCTCCGCCACCTCGAAGAGAACATCAAGACCTCCGTGAAGAACTGCGTGACGCAGGTGGCCAAGAAGGTGCTCACCATGAACCCCACAGGCGATCTCTCCAGCGCACGCTTCAGCGAGAAGAGCCTCATCACTGCCATCGACCGCGAGGCCGTGTTCAGCTACGCTGACGACCCGTGCAGCGCCAACTACCCCCTGATGCAGAAGCTGCGCGCCGTGCTCGTCGACCACGCCCTCACCAGCGGCGACGCTGAGAGCGAGCCCACGGTATTCTCCAAGATCACCAGGTTCGAGGAGGAGCTCCGCTCGACGCTGCCCCGGGAGATTGAGGCTGCCCGCGTGGCCGTGGAGAGCGGCATCGCGCCGATCCCCAACCTGATCAAGGAGAGCAGGTCGTTCCCCTTGTACAGCTTTGTCCGCGAGGAGCTCGGTTGCGTGTACCTCACCGGCGAGAAGCTGCTGTCTCCCGGCGAGGAGTGCAACAAGGTGTTCCTTGGCATCAGCCAGGGCAAGCTCATTGACCCCATGCTCAAGTGCCTCAAGGAGTGGAACGGCAAGCCCCTGCCCATCAACAACTAAGAAGCAGCGCATGCATCCCTACGACCGACGAGGAGTGGAGGCTACAAAAGTACATCAGAAAATAAGAGACCGCTTCGTGTATGTTGTTCAGATCCTGTCGCTTTTGCCGTTCTTCGTTCGTTGGTGTTGGTTTTGTTGATCAACGTGTGGCCTTGTTCATCGTGTAGCTGCTCTGCCATCGCTTGCAATGCGCACGCCTTGGCGGGCAGCTTTTTCTAAAGATATGTCTTTGTATTTTGGGTTGAATTATATATGCTACTCAATTCCTTTTCTAAAAGTTGTGCTAGAATGTTTTGCTCCTATTATACAATACAGACATTTGTCTTCGGTGAATCTTTGATGCTTTTAATTGGAGAGAGCTTTTTTCAGATTGCCTTTAGCCACACTGTTTGTTACGAATCAAGATTTCGCCTGTCGTTTGAGCCATCACATTACTTGCATTTCACCTATTTTTAGGGAAGCTCTTCTAGATCAGTTAACAGTAGTAATCTCCCCTCAATTGGTTAAAACGAAGCCACTTGGCTAGAAAGATTCACCCATACATGCAGCTGCAGCAGTTCGATCTGTTTGATATCGCTGTGACTTGTAAGCATGGCAATGAGCCCTTCATCAAGTGGCCGTTGTGTTGATGATTGCTAGTAGTGGGCAAGCACAGATGCACAATGGATTCGGTCGCCGGTCGCCCATGAGCTCACCATTCCTACCTACCACATGCGACAAAAGATTGACTAAAAGAACTGCAGTTGGCTAGTACTTGGACATTGTCTGAATCTCTTTGAAGTTTTCGCTCTTAGGTTGTAATCAAAAGAAGAAGCAACTTGCCTCGGCGTGATCTGCTCCCCTTTTCTGTTAATTACTGCCATATTGGTGCGGTAATGTGGTCACTGAGTTGGAACTGGAGGTGTACATAGTTGCCACTTTCTCTAAGCCTGGTCTGGAAATTGGACTTTCAGTTAGGTTGATCAATTACCTGACCTGCATAAGAGACTTCAGTGACGTACAAGCGATGCGCTAATGTTGCAATCCGTTATTGTTGTTGTGCTGGATCGATCGATCGAACAGGGTAGCTTTCTCAGAAGAAATCGAAGTAGGTGAGAGTGCTACTGAACGTTCGACATTTATTTCTGTCCACCTAACCTTCATTAGAATTTCAGTGACGTGTAAGTGATGCACTCATGTTCTTATCTGTTAATTAAGTCTTGCTGTATTGGACCGGACATAGCTTTCTTAAGCAAAAACTATAGGCCAGAAACTAAAGCAGGTGAGATGGCAACCTAACAGATTTCGACAACTTTGCTGTTTACCTACCACGGTTGCTACCCCACACCAAATAAAATGTTTCAGCTGACAAAAGATGGTGAATAAAGGAAAATAGCACTTAAAAGGTTGATAAGAAATTACATTAGAGTAGAACGAGGACTTCGATACGGATAAACTTGGTAAGCATGTGAGTGAATCATGTTTATGGATTTAGATATGATCATAGAGTTGATAAATTGGTAATCCATCTTATGCTAATCGAATAACTCGGATCAAAAGTTTTGTTGTATTCTCACATTTTGCTATTCAAGCTTAGGTTGTTCTTTCAGCAAGGACAAGTGCAGCCAATGCTGGGCCCCAAAAGACACTGAAAGCAACACAATTGTACAATATGGAATCTACCAACCGTAGGTTGCTTGCAAACAATAACAAGAGCTAATTGTCCTGATCCAAGCACTCAAAAAATTCCATTAATAACCAACTCCAAACCATTGAAAGAGATATTGCCAATTTGCAATCTCTTCCTGTCAATTCTCAAAACCACACTCTCAAAGAAAATCTCAGAATTTAACACCATCAAGTTTCTAACAAAACAGTGAATATTATAGACCAAGATGTAAAAAACACTGGATTATCAAAGGTGACACACCTCTTTCTTTCACAATTCTTGTATCAAGCGTAGAATGAAAAACATA
Organism: Stipa capillata; assembly: GCA_019208055.1. Lineage (NCBI taxonomy): Eukaryota > Viridiplantae > Streptophyta > Magnoliopsida > Poales > Poaceae > Stipa > Stipa capillata. The sequence continues at coordinate 66,190 of JAGXJF010004666.1, forward strand.
ATTGTCTCTATCACTAATAGCGAGGGGGTCATTCACAAGGAAGACAGGAACATAGCTACTTGATTCAATAATTATTTTTCTAGCCTTTTTACTTCATCTACTCAGGTTTCTTTAAGGCAAAAAGGCCCTCGGACCCTAAAAAGAGTTTGATTTCATTAAAGATAACGGGTACACCGCTATTTTACAAAGAAGACCCCAGAAAAAGGAAAATACAACAAGGCTCTCCATTTTACACATAGGACCCTAGATGACGAAAACAAAGTACAAACTGGTCCGGTGCTTCGATCTCGCTGGAAATGTCGATGTCGGCGGTGATGGGGGTGCTCCTGCCTTCAAGCCCGTGTTTTGAGCTCAACATCCCTTCATAGATAGCCAATATTGGCAGCATAGAGCAACTGACCTCCACATTGGAGGTTGAAAAGAGTGGCAGAGGGGATCAGTCAGTGGCGGCAAAACCACTGGTGATCAACCCAAAAACACGCCACCAACTGCCAAGGACGTACGGTAAGGTGGTCTTTAGCCTTGACAGCCTCGCTAATCGACGTGGCGGATGGTGGATAGGTACCAGCTCGAGGGGTGAGAGGACATGTCACACTTAGAGAGGAGGAGCTATATGAAGCAGGCAAACACTGCCAAGAACCAGCCAATAGAGGAGAGGAGGACAGCATACCGGAGCTGTTGAGCCAAGAAAGATAAAGTCGCCGTCACAACATCGGTGGATCTCAGCTGAGCGGGGCAACCAGTGGGTCTTCATATGTACAAGAGGAAGTAGTGAGTCTCTTGGCCAACGAGGGAAACTACCTGAAATCGAAGCTTCCGCGGGCCGAGCACCGACGTAGGTGGACGCCGAAACAAGAAAATGAGCACCACCGGGGAAGGGAAGAACACCTAGATCCACTACACCTAGAACCTTGTGGCGTACCCGGTTTTGAGGCCGGATAAACCCCTGTGTTTACCATGCTAGTCTCATGATCAGTGGCTAGCACACACAAGCACTTGATAGCATAGACATGCAATACATCATTCATTACACAAATAGCCATAACTGGTCTTTATTGGTACAAACTAGGCCTATTGGCCGAAGTCAAATTGCAGCGGAAATAAACACGCGGTAGATAACCCATCGGTACGCCAAACCACAGACAACTAACTGGGGATTGAAACCCTACGCTTCGAAGTCACTGTCGCTATCTCCAGACTGGTACTCCTCCTCATCATCTGGCCACATAACAAGCCAGGTGAGTACATTGAATGTACTCGCAAGCCTTTCGCCGGGGAGTTCATCACGGATATGAGCATGCAAGGAATTATTAAGAAACTGGCTCTATCCTAGGTTCCATATCCTGCGAGAAAGTAAGTTTGCATTTGAAATATGTAAATAGATATTAAAAGCAGTTTTCGTAAAGTGTCTCGACGCCGCGAGATGAAGTAACTGTTTTCATCATTCCTCCCTCTACAACGAGAGAATCATCTCTGTGCTTTCCGCTACAACGGAAAGCCTGGTAATCACCGCTTCAACGGGGAGACATAGGCTCACCCGCTACGACGGGGATATCGACGGTTGCCCGCTCCAACGGGAACCCTTCCTTCACTTCGCCCGCTACAACGGGGAAGATTCTTGTCACCCTGCGAACTCGGCGGATCACGTCCTTAAACCCATAACCATTTTGATTTTTGAGATCCAAATCTACTAAAGTGTGGCCCAACCAAGTTTGTCCTTGACCGTGGACACGACTATTCGAATAGTTTTAACCCTCTGCAGAGGTGGTACGGCTTTACCCACACGATGTAGGTCACCCTGGGCATACTGTGCACCGCATACTACCAGAGTTAGTACAACGAGACTCTTCATCGGAGTAAACCTAGCCATGAACCCGCCAGAAGGACATGTCCCAAACCTAGCTCGAGTCAGTATCATCACTACAAGGAGGTTGGTGTTCCGACTTTGTGGCGAACAAGACATCACTCCAACGGAAACTGTTCTCTACAGAGGCTACAACCTCATCTGCACACTTCACACTGCCTATAGGTTCATGCTAGTCTCAGACCGGGTACTAGGTCAAGTCCTTCCCATAAAGGACATGTGGACGTACGGTAAGATTTGGCCAAACAGCACTTAAGCTTGGTCTTTATGTGATCTGAGAGGGACTCCACACCATGTCCGTAAACGGACTACGAGAACCACACCGGGCATTACCTCGCATTTAACAAGCTTCCTGCTTTCACCCTTCATTTCCAACCCAGATCAAAATCTTCTCTATTTTGTTTTAGTTTTAATAAAACCTTTTTGCGGCAAAATATCCTAACCCATGGATATACTATCTTCATACACCTCCGAACACGACGGTCCGTTTTCAAACATTTCACCACATGAAATATGGGGTATTCCTTCCCTTTTTTAGAAAACCTACGTTTTCTACTGCAGGGCTAAGCCGAATAAGTATATATACACTACCCTATGTTTCCGGTAACTTTTCTGGAATATGTAATCCTTAGGGTGACAAGGAGTTCAGGGTCAGACTAGGGTTGTCTATGTTTCGGTCGTAACTACCCTACATAAAAATAACGGGTCGTAGAACATAGCATGCATGTTTCGTAAACAAAATAGCATTTCGTAAACTTGGGATTCAACATGATCAAGGGTGGAGAGCTTGCCTGGCAGTTCTGGGTCTTGATCCGAACGCGGGGATGCTTCTGGTTCCTCCTGACGAACATACCTCACACCGTCAACTACACGTTTCAAAGAACACCAATAAGAGCCAAACGAACCGAAGTGTCAGAAAGAAAAATCAATGTGGAACACATGCCATGCTTGCAAGATTATGCCAATGAGAGGGAAAGTTGTTGCTTTATATTTCATGCGGGGACTTAATTAGATTAGGGTTTTGTGCTTTGAACTTCTCTTGCTCGGAAACCCTAGTTTTAACATGGTGGAGGAGGTGCCCATGGACTTAGTGGTTTAACAGGTGCTGGAGAAATATTTTCGATAAGGTTCAACATGTTTGGGTGCTATAAAGAAAACATATATATGCATGAAATTTGAGATTGAGGTTTTTAGGGTTTACCTTCGCCTTCTTCATCTTTTGAATTATGCAACATATGCACGTATATATATTTGTGTTTTTATGCTAGGGTCCAGAAGATTAAGGCTTTAATATGTTAGAGATTTTGGAATGGATCAAAAGTTCAAAAGGAATTTCAAAAGGGTTTGAATTCAAAAATGATATTTGAATTACTCTCTATACAACAAGAAAATTTTGAGTTTTGAAAATCTGTTTGAACCAAAAGTTTCTAAATATTTTTAGGTTCAACTTTTATTTTGGAAGTTTTTCAAGAACCGGAAGATTTGGCATTGAACTGGTCGAACCAAGATTAGGCTTCTCTCTGGGAACCGGTTAATTGCTTCAGGGAGGGGGGGGGTGACGTCGAAGGCGTCAAGAGCAGTGGCGTCTTCAGTGTGGGGATGTGAGGAAGCTGAGGAGTTCAGTTGGGAACACGCCCCTCTAGAGGGAAAGCGTACTGGAGGAAGTACGCTTCCACTTAACCCGACAGGTGGGCCTCGGTTGCATGAAACGGTACGGTTTAAAAACTAGCTGCGGGCCCACGTGTCAGTGACCGATCAATAGTGCGTGCGGGAAGGGTTCAGGCGAGGGATTGCTCGGCTCCGGTGATGCTCCAGTGAGAACTACGGCGAGCAATCGCGACTGTTTCAGAGGGAAAGAGGAGGATCGGCTACTACCTTCAAGCTTAGGGGAGGTTGGCGAGCTCGTTTTCGAGGTCAGCGAGCTCGGGCGATTGCTGGAGGTGAGATCTCGTCGGGATCCAGAAGGGGGATGGTGGAGGCAAAGGTGGACGCGAGGCTCTGGTGATTGATAGCTGCGGAGAAGCACAGCCGAGGTTACGAGGGCGTTCCAGAGGGGTCCTAGAGAGGAAGGAAAGGGAAGAACTTCACCGGGATAGCTCGATTTCTTCTCAGAGCGGTGGCGGTCGGTTTGATCGGAGGAGGGAATGGGGAGAGCAGTGCTGGCTCGGGAGGGCACAAGAGCTTCAGGGAAGTGTAATGGGGTGAGGTGTAAAGGCTGAGGTGCTCTGGGTGCCTTTATATAGCTGATCGGCGGGGACAGCCGGACAGTTGCCATTAGACACTGCCGTGCTTGGCGTCGAGTAGGTGCGAGGACAAGTTGGCAGTGTTCAGAGCTTGCAGGTGGTCAGTGCAATGCTGTGGCGTGCAGATTTGAGCTGGCTGGCGACGGGGCAGAAGTTGGCGTGTGGATGCCGCTGCTGGCTGGTGTTGCCACATGCGGGTGTGTGTCCAGAGCATGCCAGAGCGCACCCCCAAGTTTATGAAATTTTTCTAGAATTTCTGGGTGGAAGAAAGCACATATGATATGGATTTTAGGGTTTCTACCCAATAAGAGATTTATTAAGAAATAGGGTGGCAGATTAGGTTTTAGGGTTCCGGGCGACGGCACGGTAGAGGTAGGGTATGGGGGAGGTTAGGATCCATAACTTGAGAGCCGAGAGCAAAGATGAGCAGGTTGCCGCTAGGGTTCGGGTTTGGAAAGTGCTTGTGTGTATATAGTGCGTGTGTTCCAAATTAGGGTTTGATGCACATGCGATGATGGGGTCATGACATGGGTTCATTGCACGATAGTGCAACCTGACTCAAGTGTGCCCATGAAATGACATGCTTCGAGAAGAACTGAAATCCAAATGAACATGCAACACGATTGAAACATATACGTATATACGTGTCTTAGGTTTATTTTTTTTCGAAAATTCGGGTTGCTGAAAATCAGGGTGTGACAAACCTATCCCCCTTAAATCGAATCTCGTCCCCGAGATTCTACAGACTGAAGGAGATGAGGAAATTTATCTAATAGAAAATCTTCTCGCTCCCAGGTTGCTTCCTCTTTGGAGTGATTGTTCCAATGAACCTTGTAGAACTTGACAACTTTGCTCCGGGTGTGGCGTTCTTGATTTTCAAGAATGCGCGTGGGTTGCTCCACGTAGGTGAGATCCTTGCCAATGTCAAGATCTTGGTAAGGCACTTGTTGGGTAGGTGGTTCCAGACATTTTCCTAGCTAAGATACATGGAAAACATTGTGAACTTCCGATAGTTCCAAAGGTAGCTCCAGTTGGTAAGCGACTTCTCTTCTCCTTTCCAAAATTTTGAAAGGTCCAACAAATCGTGGTGCCAGTTTGCCTCTGACGTTGAACCGTTGAGTTCTCTTGAGAGGGGTCACTCGAAGATAGACATAATTACCGGGTTTTAAAGGTGATATCACGTCGTTTAGAGTCGGCGTAGCTCTTTTGCCTTGACTGCGCAGTTTTCAATCGGTCTTGGATAAACTTGACTTATTCTTCAGCCTCTCGAAGGAGGTCAGGGCCGAGAATTTTCCCTTGGTCAGTTTCTGTCCAATTGAGAGGTGTCCGACATTTCCTTCCATAGAGAGCCTCGAATGGAGACATCTACAGGCTCACTTGATAACTATTGTTGTAAGAAAATTCTGCATATGGCAGACATTCTTCCGAACTTTCTCTGTACATCAGAACACATCTCAACATGTCTTCCAGAATTTGATTTACTCGTTCTGTCTGTCCATCTGTCTGGGGATGGTATGCTGTGCTAAAAGCTAGGCGGGTTCCCAAGGCTTCATGCAAACTTTCCCAAAATCTGGAGGTGAACTGGGTGCCTCTATCCGAGATGATTTTCTTTGGGACCCCGTGCAAGCTGACTATCCTGGTGAGGTAGAGTTTGGCTAGCTGGTCTCCTCGGTAGGTAGTCTTGACCGGTAAAAAATGTGCGACTTTGGTCAGTCAATCGACAATGACCCATATAGAGTCGTTCCCTTTTCTCGTTCTTGGAAGTCCGGTAATGAAGTCCATACCGACTTCATCCCATTTCCAATCGAGTACCTTGAGAGGTTGTAGTAACCCTGCGGGTTTCTGATGTTCAGCCTTGATACATTGGCACATATCACACTTGGCAACATAATCTGCTACTTCTCTTTTCATATCATGTACACCAGCAAAAGAGGAAATTTATGACATAATTAAGGCTAGAGACCGGATGCAGCTCTAGGACTAGATGGGCTCAACACAAGATTTTTTCAAGCTGCTTGGGATTATGTGGGAGAACATGTCTACAAAATGGTAAAAACTTTCTACAGTAATCTTACAATGCCCCACAAGTTAAAACATACTAATATCGTCCTCATTCCTAAGAAAAAAATCTTGTTTAACCCCAATATACTTTAGACCCATCAGCCTTTGTAATGTCATGTATAAAATTATTGCCAAATCTCTTGCTCTAAAAGTTCAGCCTCGCATGCCTAATTGCATCCTTCCTTATCAGTAATTTTAATTAAAGGAAAATGCATCACTGATAACATCATCATATGTCATGAAATTATACTCCTTTAACCAAAAGAAATGAAATCATAATGCCTTCATCGTCAAAATTGATTTAGCCAAAGATTTTGATAGAATTGAGTGGAATTCCATTGCTCAAGCAATGCTACGTCAAGGGTTCGATAGTCATTTCCTTTCCCTTGTCCATGCATGCATATCGAACCGCACCTTCTCAGTTATCATTAATGGCACGCCCTACGATCGCATCTATAGCTCCCGAGGCATTCGTCAAGGTTTTCCTCTCTCGTCATATCCTTTTATCATTGCAATTAATAAACTTTCTCATAGGCTTAATATGGCTCTACAGCAACATCGTATCCAAGGTATTACTCTGACCCCTCAAGCTCTTACTCCTTACTATCTTCTTTTTGTAGATGATCTCATTGTTTGTGGCACAACTACCACCCAGGAAGCTCGCAACCTTAAAAATATCCTAATGAACTTCTTCTCACAATCTGGTCAAGCTCCCAACTAGAACAAATCTAGCATTTAGTTTAGCTGCAACACCCTTGAACTTGCTCGACAAGAAATCACACACATATCAAGTCCAGCCCATGGATAACAATGTTCTTCACCTAGGCCACCCCCTCTTCATCTCCAACCAACCCAGATCTAAAGCCTAGAATTTTCTTGAAGATAAGCTCAAAACCAAAATTGGCACTTGGACAAAACCAAAATTGGCACTTGGAAAGCAGACAAACTCTCACATGTTGGTCATCTAACTCTAGTTAAGTCAGTTTTCTCCTCTATGCCTATTTATTATATGGCCAATGTTCTCTTCCCCAAATGTTTTCTTACAAAGCTAGCTATTATCAGGCATTTTTGGTGGCAAAGACATCTTATGATGGAAGCTTGCAAAATCAGGTATTTGCTCCACCTAGATTGCGTATAGAGAAATGTACAGAGACAGTATCAATAATACCATCGCCTCCCCAAATTTGAACCATCTAAATTTGGACATCATGAATCATATCTGGAAACACAAGAACGTTATTCCAAAAATTCAGACCTTCATATGGCGCCTCCTCTCTAATTCTCTTGCTACCGCCACCAGAGTTCATCGCAGAATCCCTAAAGTTTCTCCTAAATGTGACAGATGTGGCCAATTGGAAACAGATAATCACTTATTTTTCCTCTGCCCTTATGCCAGAGCAGTTTGGTTTACCTCTTTTCTAGGCCTTAAAACTGATTTACCTATTTTCCAAATTACACTTATGCTCAATTTTTAAATCTCATTATCTATGAATCTTTGGATCACTCTCATGTGGACTATTGCCCTAGCATTATCTAGCTTCTGGTGGAAACCGCCGCATTATGTTGGTCTATGCAGAAACGACATTGTATTTAAAAAAAGAAGATAACCAATTCTTTGCAGGTCCTATTCTTATGTATCAATTGGCTGCAATCATGGTCCTTACCGCAAAGGCAATCCTCAGCGCAGGAGCAGATGAATATTGGTGCCAAGAGATTAGAGTTGGCTACTAAGAGATTTATGACGGTTTAATAATAGGCTATGTAATATGTAATTTTTAATTTCCTATTAATTATGTACCGTATCGCATCCTAGCTTGCTTGTTGACATGTACTCGACAAAGGCTGTATAATGATTGATTGCATGTATCTTTGGATGTAAAAACCGGAGGAGCTTTCTCTTCTTATATAAAAAAAAATACGCCTCTGAGGGTCCTTGCCTTCAAAAAGCTATTAATTCTTTCATATATAAAAAAACAACCTCAAAGAAGCTATCAGCAACATACTGTTTGAGGTGCCCAAAAAGTATGACCTGTTCTTCTGACCAAGTTTTGAGGTAGACAGTTACCAGCTATCAGCTTCAATAACGTAATGATAATTTTATTAATTAGGAACAGATCTGAAGACTTCCACCAGTAACACGTATAGTACTACTTATATGCAACAGATATGCAATTAGGCTGTCAAAGTCTTGGTCAGTGGCCTATTTGGCTCTTGTGATTAATATATTTTTGTCTGCCGCTTAATACGTGCGAAATCCAAATTGATGGAAGGTACATAGGAGCTATACACTCAAAGACAGCTAACGGTACATACAGAGCATTATCTATAGGCTCCCGTTTTCCATCATTGAAACTGAAAGACAAGTTTAAGACTGAAGATAAGCATGTCATGTCCATCCATCCATAGGATTCCTACTACCAAGTGTGACCCCTAAACAAAGAATTGTCTCTTCAATCAGACAGAAATGAATAAACTTTATTTATGTAAATGCAGGCCTGCAGAATGATTCGTTGTACGGTCCAATTAAGATGCAAGAACATGTAGAAGCTCTATTTTTTATGCATTCGGCCGATCGATAAATTTCATCTTCTGAACCGGCACCTAAGTGGTATACTACTAGTCCACTACCTGCATCTTTGTGCTTATGTCAATAAAATTGAATCCACTGATACAAAACCAAGATATTAAGCCTTTATTTATTATGTAAGATCTTCTGGTGAACAGAGGTATCAGCCTATCAGGGGTCTGTAAATAGGCCAGTAACAGCATTTTTGAGAATTAAGGATGACACAGAACAGTTTGGCACACAACCTAAGTGCTGTTATCTCTACTTGCAAAGTTTAGCGTTGAATGTTGCAGAAACTTCTAAAAAAGTTCTGTTAGTCTGGCAGAGATATACACAGCAGTTGTTGCTCGTGAATGGATATCATGCTGCTAATGTTTAGGTTAGGTGCGCCATGTGGCCCTGATTAGTTGACATATGCAACTAACCAACCATCTCGTTAGCTAGCAGGATGTATCGTATTCCTTGATCTTGCCGCAAAGCTGGATCTAATCTCTAATCACGAATATTAAGCAGCAGAGGACAGGTCCATTCCTTCATCCTTGCCGTTGGTTATGGGCATGGGAAAAAAATCAGAGCAATAAATCCCCAATAAAAGCAAGGAAAGCTTGAAGGCCCCCATCTCTGAACCACAAGTTTGTTGCTTTGCTTGCTTCTTCAAATTGCTAAGCAAAACCAGGAATGCATGTGTTACTTTCACCTACCAAACAAGTACTCTTAGTCCATGCATGAGCCCACTTACATGCATGGAAGACTGGTTAGGATTAGATGAGGTGCACCTCTCGGTATCTCTGGTGAGGTTGGTGAGACAGGAATCTCATGGTTGACCTAGAGCTCAGATGCCTATTGCTTAACTAGTATTGAAAGTTGGTTCCACCAACTCCACTACTAGCGATCAGGTAGTAGCCAACAACACATGTTCAGTTCAACCGTGCGTGCATGCATGCATGCTCTCTTCCCACCAGACCCCATCTACTTTCCACGTTCTCTTCAAAATTCTTACTTCCTTCACCCTTGTTGTCTAAAATTTTCAGTGTGACAATTTGACCAAACACACATGATCTAACCCTGACAATTTGACCAAACACACATGATCTAACCCCAACGCTCACTAAACTATCAAGTAGTCTCGTAATCTCACTTCAACTTTCTTCAGTTTTTCCGGCAGTCTGCTGGTAAAGTACTTATTTTTCAGCGTTTGTATCAAGTCGATGTACATAGTCAATATTGTTCAGCTAACAAAGTGTTTGATAAGAATTAGAAAAAGACTACACCAACACACAGTACACATCAAACAAAGTGTAAAATTAGAACATTAAACATCCATTAAAACACTAACACCTAAACTCCTCCAAGGACAGCAGCTAAACACAAAAAGCTCCCTTGCGACAACCTCTAATCGCCTGCTAGCCTGTACCATGGCATCTCTGTTCTCCGACTTTTGCAATGGCGTCCAAATCCTCAATATGTTGCCGCACCTGGAGATGACCTAGTTGGGATGAGAGAGCAACTTATTATCAAAAATAATATCATTACAGCAAAGCCATATCGCCCAGCACACCGCAGCCGCGCCATCTAGAACTGGTAACCATAACCCCCGATTCAATGTAGCAAGCCAACACTCCAACATATGAGGCACACTAGCAGGGGAAATAGATGGAACTCCATATAAACTATCCGCCACACAGCTCGTGATAACGGGCAATCAAAAAATAAGTGTTGGATTGTTTCATTGTGATCACAGAACGTGCACTCTGGACTCCCTCGCCAGTTTTATTTCAGCAAATTGTCTTTTGTTAGGATCATGCCACGCTACAAGTACCATAAAAAAAACCTTCGTCTCAAGGGGGATTATGAGTTTCCATAATTTCTTATATTGAACACATGAGGAGAGACCATTAGGGCGTTATACATGGAATTGATTGAAACTGGCCATGTTGATGCATCCCCCATGAAAAAGTGTCACGCTCGGTAGACAAAGAAATGGAGGAAACTCGAGACACGCTGGTAAAGTACTTAATCAATGATTGGTTAAAGAAAAGGAAAAGGAAAAGGTCATTTTTTTTATATTCGATTTTGATCCCTCAATTATTGTTAAAGTCTAAGTTTGGTCCCTCAACTCTATACCGGATATTCTTAGTCCCTTAAGTGCCAAAACAATCTATATTTAGTTCCTTGCCACACTGAAAGTGGTTTTGATGATGATGTGGCGAGGGTTTACACATATGACAGCCAAGTCAGCAAAAAAATTGAAAAAAAATCAGAAAAAGGAAAAAAAGAGAAATGTTTAAGATTTTTTTTAGAAAAATCAGGGAAAACAAATTTAAAAATTAGAAAACTTATTTTTTATGTAAAAATATCAGATTTAATTTAGGAAGCTGAATATTTATATAAAACCCATATATTTTCTGAAATGAAAATTTACAAGAAAATTCAAAGAAAAATAAAAATATATAAAATTTGAAGGAAAATAAGAAAAATAATAGGGAAAATCAGGATTATTCCAGAAAAGTTACTAAATATCTGACCTTTTGAATTTTATTAAAATCCATGGTTTTTCAACAATATTTTTGAATGTTATGAATTTTTATAATTTCTAGAATCTTATGTAACTTTTCTAGAATATTTTTTCTAATTTTCATTTATTTTTTTGGATTTTTTCAATTTTCCTTTTTTCCCCCTCTTTTTCCTGACTAGGCTGCCACGTATGCGAAATCACCATCACGTCATCATCAAAACCACTTTTAGTGAAGCAAGGGACCAAATTTAGATGGTTTTGATACTTGAGGGACTCGGAAAATTCGGTATAGAATTGAGGGATCAACCGGTTTGATGTAATAATTAAGGGACTAAAAGTTGATTTTTTTCCAAAGAAATTTTTTTATGTAGCTAGAGAATGGTCGGTGGAAATCATGTGCAGAGAGAGGGAGACCATTTTACAAGTTGCGTGCAGCCGAAGATGATAGAAGACGACGTACAGTGATACAACTGACGACAAATTCAGCTAATAAAGGAGTCATGTCTCAATCAACGATGGTACCATCGCGATCGAGTAGCCTGCACATCATTTTCTGATCGCGGGCCAAGCTGGCGAGACCCACCTCGCAGGCCCCGGGCGCGAACCGCGTCGCCTCGCGGGCCGAGGCTGCGGCCTGGACGGAGATCGCGGGGGCGGGCCGCAGACGGGGGGCGGGGACCGCGACGGTGCCGGGTCGCGGGTCTGGCGCGTGATTTTCCAGTGTCGCGGGTCTGGCTGGCGATTTGTCCACGTGTCAAGTGCGCGGCGTGTCGCGGAGCCATTTTCGACGTTGCTCCCAGGCGGGGGCTATTTCTGGCATTGCCACTCGCCCGGGGGCCAATCCTGCCTTTTTTTCTGGACCTTGCTGACTGTCAGGAAATGATTCCAGTGATCTGGAAAAAAAATGCAGAAGTCAGCCTACGTGCTGCATAAAGAAAAATGTGTTCAAACATCTTGGCTCTTTCATCAAGAAAGTAGCGCTGGCCATGAACTTCGCATGGAATAACTTCGACATACCCCGTTCAAAATTGGTGTGTCTTTTTTAAGACAGAGGAAAGCTTTATTTTCTCTCGGTGATGTACACAGCCGTAATTGTTTTAAAAATATCAAAATTAGCATGTCTAGTACGTACATATGTCATGTCACATCCAGAGAAGTTACCAGCTGTCTCTTTACAAGAAAAGGATCCGGACCTTTCTCCGATCGTCTAAAAATTGGGAGAGGATTGGTGTTGTATATAACAGTGTGCCATCCTAAATCTCTCGGCGGCCTGGGCGTTGCTGACCTCGAACGCTTCATGCTGGCTTTGCAGTTGCTATGGCCTTGGTACCAATAGACGAACCACCGACACCTCTAGGTCGGTACGAGACTTCCCTGTAATGAGTCCGACGTGGCCTTGTTTCGAGCCTCCATTGCTATTACGATCAGCGACAAGGCGAAGGCTTCTTTCTAGTCCGATGCTTGGATTGGAGAAGGCCCTCCTTAGATTCCGAGCTCTAGAGTTGTTCAAAGTTGCCACCCGTAAGAGGATGACGGGTCTAGAACGAGCTATAAGATGAAAACTAGATCAAATCCCTTGCCAGCGCCAATAGCATTCCGAGCTTACTGATTTTGTTGAGAGAAGTGCTTCTATACTCTTCTAACCTCTTTTTTGCACAATTTTTAAAGCGATGCATTGATCTCAAAACAGCTGGAGCTTGTGTTCAATGGGCTGGCCCATATCCAAATCCGCCCACCTCGCGCACCCTATCACGATCCACCCGACGCCTCCCTCGCACGCCGCCGCGCCCTGCCGCTCTCGTGCACCGCCCACGCATGCCACCGCTCCCCTGCCGCCGCACTCGCGCGCCGCCGCCCACGCACGCCACCGCGCCCCTGCCGCCGCCTTCGCGCGCCGTCGCCCTCGCGCGCTGCCACCCACGCGCGCCACCATGCCCCTGCCGTCGCCCTCGCTCCCCTGCTGCCCTCGGACCCTCACGCCGCCGCCCGCGCACGCCACTGCGACCCGTCCCGGCCCTCGTCCTCGCCACCGCCGACGCAGCGCACGACGTGGGGTGAGCACAGCCCGGCTGCTCCCGCCCTAGCAGCCCCGCGTCCCAGCAGCCGCGCGCTACCCCGTATGTGCCATCCTGCCCAGCACGCCGTCGAGCCCCCGCGCGCCGCCGCTCTCCCACGCGCAGGCGCTCCCCCACGGCCACTGCTCACCCGCACGCAGGCACTTCCTCGCGGCTGTCTCTCCCCTGCTCATCCGCCGGCTGCACAAGAGGCAACAAGGGCCAACAGCCTGCAACTTCATGCTACATGTTGGAATTACCGTCAGATTTCCAAATGACGATATTTTTGCGGCTTTCTGAGGCTTGTTACAGTAAGCAAAAAAAAAGGAAATGCCTGAGAGCTTCTTGTTAATTTTCAATGGTGAATCTTTGCTGGTCGATGGATTTTGTATTAGTAGCTCAGGATCTGAGCCCAATCCTGTCTGTGCCTTGAAACATTTCCTAGTGATTTGGCATGCTTGTCTCAAGACGCTGCTAAGCTGCGGCTACATTACCTCTCCTGGTGTCGGAGTATTATTCCGGCAATACTATTTACGGGGCGGTGTGAGCACAGCAAATCAGGATGGCTGCACACGGGAGACAAGATTTAGACAGGTTCAGGCCCTCTCGAAGAGGTAATACCCTACGTTCTGTGTTTGGTGGCTGGTATTGCTGTATCCCGAGTGCCGCAGGCCCTAGAGAATCGATCTCGAAGGGGCCTGAGCTGTGAAACAATGGAGATTAAGCTAGATGAGATGTTCTGCCGATCGGAGGTCCCCTACCGGGCCTTATATAGTCGGCCGGGGTAGGGTTACAGAGTCCGGATCGGGTTAACAGATATGTTTCCTATTCGGTTACAACCAATTCCGGGTAAGCCGGACAGGTATTAGTCCTTGTCTTGTACTCCACGTCGGTGAGGCGCCCCCGTGAGGTAGTTGGACTCCAAGTAACCGGCCCGGCCCATCCCGTGGCCGGGAGGCCGGATTCGTCCTCCTTGATGGTACCCGGGTGCCACGTCACCATCACCTGGCCGTCAAGAATGTAATTATACAGCATATCGGTGTAACGTTAAGAATTGGCACGCGATGATACCGTGTATTTACTGAGAAGAAAAGCCATAATAAGTTCCTTCTACACTATTCATAGGAGTGATAAACTTCAGCTGACCAATCACAGGAGTGTCTTTCGTTAGAACTAGCGCTGGAAACAAAAGAAAAACACTACATCTAGTTCGTTGTACAAATTAGTGTACTCGTCAAAAGTGAATACACAAACAGTCCTCCTAATATGCTGCCTTTCGTCCCACCCTTTGCACAGATCGATCAGCAAGCTTCAGTGAAAATTTTCTACATTTGCAGAGAGCTCACACAGCATTGGAACTTGTGAAACAAATGAACTAGATATTATTACAATGAATATATACAGATATCAAGTAATGAGCAAAAAAACTGCAGTTTGTATTGATACTCATGAGTGAGCACTTGAAATATTGTGTAAGTGTATAACTTATTAACAATTACAATTACAAATTGAGATTGCAGTAGGTATTTCTCCTATTTTATACTTCCTCATTTTATCCAACTCATATAAAAAAATTCAAAGTAATAATCTGCCAAAGAAGCGTGAGACTCCAGTATTGTCCTAATTCATTGCACTGCACTTTCATGGATTCGATCTGCCTCTTCAACTTCTCATTGTCCTACAGCGATGAAAATGAGCATAAGCAAGGCATACGCATGAGTGAGTGAAAATTAATAGAGAGGAAGCAAAAGCTCCAACAGGAAAAGAGCTAGATGATTTGCAATGCTGCTCAGAATTTTGAAACAAGACAAACTGAAATAATAGTCGATCTGGACAAATGATCTTATGTGAATTAACTTCTAACACACAAGACATGAACAACAAATAAAATGCAGAAAACTGTACTATACTTTGATACAGAACCATCACCATCCGTTGCCAAATAAATAAGATAACTAGCAGTAGCATCATTTAGAGCCATATAGAAACATCATGCCTAAGCCTTACCATGAAGATGTCTAGTTAAGTTGGAGTCTCTCTCTCTCTCTCTCGCGCATAATTTTACGAACTTCTTCCTTCACTTCTTCATTTTGGTTTGCATGTGAAAAGATTTCAACTGATTCCAAGCTCTTGGAAATACTTTGTAACGGTTCAGGAGTTAAGCTAGTCAATGATCATTTCAGTTCCAACAGGTTTCTCAACAGTACAAGATTCAGAATTAAACCATCTTGCTTGGAGGCATGCATGCTTGTAGAATTTCTGAATTGAACATTCAACATTTAATTTCTAAATGCATTTCTCCCCCAACATCGAATCACCTGCAACTTGTTGGCATGCCAAATCACCAGGAAATGGCAAGGCACAGACAGGATTGGGCTCAGATCCTGAGCTACTAAAACAAAATCCATAGACCAAAGATTCACCATTGAAAATTAACAAGAAGTTCTCAGGCTTTTCCTTTTCTTGCATCATGAAGTTGCAACCTGTTGGCCCTTTTTACCTCTTGTGCAGCCGGCGGACAAGCAGGGGAGCGACGGCCGCGAGGGAGCGCCTGCGTGCGGGTGAGCAGCGACCGGGGGGAGCGCCTACGCGTGGGAGAGCGGCGGCGCGCGGGGGCTCAACGGCGCGCTGGGCAGGACGGCACGTACGGGGGAGCGCGCGGCTGCTGGGACGCGGGGCTGCTAAGGCGGGAGCAGCCAGGCTGTGCTCACCCCACGTCGTGCGCTGCGTCGGCGGCGGCGAGGACGAGGGCCGGGACGGGTCGCAGTGGCATGCGCGGGCGGCGGCGCGAGGGCCCGAGGGCAGCAGGGGAGCGAGGGCGACGGCAGGGGGGCGGTGGCGCACGTGGGCGGCGGCGCGCGAGGGCGACGGCAGGGGCTCGGTGGCGTGCGTGGGCGGCGGCACGCGAGTGCGGCGGCAGGGGAGCAGTGGCGTGCGTGGGCGGCGGGGCGCGAGGCGGCGGTGCACGAGTGTCAGGGCCCCGGAATTACATATGGCTAAAGGAACAGATTATCGCTAAAGCCACATATAATTCACGAAGTCCTATGAAGAATTAAAGTCACTCTCAAATCCACTAAGCACAACAAGGTTGGAGTAGCCGGCGATGATACCCTCACCCTAACCTGACCCGGAGGACAGTGGGTCACCCGAAGGCCCGGTATCATCACCCACACCCTGCCTGACCAGCACTGCATCTCAGTCAGCGGGTCACTCAACCATAACCTGTCACACCTAGTGAAAGGAAGACTGACTGTAACTCTTCACGACTAACCCATACACTTCAATTCATACACGCACGGTGTAAAGGCAGCCACATTCAACAACTTAAGTATCACAACAAAACTCTACAGAACATAGTTATATATATATAATCACGTCCCATACACAGGACAGTTATTTAACTTACATTCAGGTGACCTGGAGGTCATACATAACAAAAGAAACATTAAGGACAGCAGCGAAAAACATCATAAAACGGAGGTGGCAGCTTATGCCAACTCTTCCAAAAGCTTCATCCACCTACAGGACCTTCTGACCGGAGAAACCAAACAAGAACAACACACATCAAGCATGGGAGTCTTCAATTTAGCATATTCGCAAGATGCTAATTGCTCATTCCAGTTTAACTTACTCATGGCATGGAAGAATAAATAGCAAGACTAAACCATTAACCAATTTCATCCTAACATGTTAAAGAGAACTACACATGTTATCTTTATCATGCTAGCATAGCAATTTTCATCATAAAACAAATTAACTAATACGCATAACAAAATTCAAGTAACAACCATCACCACAGTAGAACCAACCATTTCAAGATATTCTGACTACTAGTGACTACTATCACTAGAATCCAATTAATTGATAATCCAGATCAACCCAACAAGGATTCAGAGCACTAGTGACTCCTATCACTAGCTTCGCATTTGCCCACATAGTTGGCCACATAGTTCACGTAGTTCACACAGCTGCACGTAGCTCACATAGTTCACACAGTTCACACAGTTGCACATAGCTCACATAGTTCACACAGTTCACACAGTCGCACATAGCTCACATAGTTCACAGATCACACAGTCGCACGTAGCTCACCTAGTGTTGCACATAGCCCACATAGGTAATCACCTTTCAGGTGTATCAATCATTTCTCACGATGCCACAATATTTCTCCATAACCATCCCAGTTATGAGTACCAAACAGATCACATTCGTAATAGAACATAACGAGCAAGCAAGCAATCGAGATCCAAGTATGCAATACTAAAAGCAATCAAGCTATCTATCAACCAAGCATGACGTAAGAGAAACTGGAATATTTCCAATAAGAGAGCATGCTTGCCTGGCCCTTGAATGAATTGCACTTGCTTGGAATTACTCGGATAAGTTAACCCTCGTGGTCCGGCCCTATCGATAAGAAATCCGAATGCCAGAAAAGATAGAGACAAACAATCGATCAATACCAGCAAGAACAGAGATGAAGATATGTATGAAATGCATCCTAATATGTAGTAAATGTTATTACGGGGCTGACGCAACTGGAATCGGTTGGATTGGAGTTGGTATCTTTCAAGTTACGATGATTTTAAAGCATGAGGGTTAAATTTGGGAATGATTGGTAAGTTTTAAAGGTATTCATAGTGGGGACATGTACGAGCAATGTTAATATGATTATTTACTGGTTTTAGGTGAATTAGGCTACTTATCATTTTCCTTATGATTAGAGTATGGTCTCAACATGTCATAGGAATAGGGATCCTTTCCTTTTTGTTTAAGCTTATGAGCACATGGCGTATGAGATTGTTCTTAAGAGAATCCATTACTAACACTTGGATTTATCTAAACAGGATATAGGTGTGAAGTCTACCTATTATTTTCTTACTTATGTCCAACATCATGTGACTTCGTCAATTATAACGAGCCCTAAGTCAGCATGTGTAAAGTACCCTTGAGTATTTAGAAAGTCACTCGTTAGCACCTTATTACAACTCACTATCAGGAATAGCTTATGAGCATTAGCTTAATCGGCAGACTAACCCAACCATTAGCATCTTAACTCCACCGCAATCAGTCCTTCAAAATGTCAGGACCTAAGAGATTAGGCTAGCAGTAAAACAACTTGGCTAACTATTAAGCATCCACTTGCATCTAAACTAAGTACGGTGTTACTGATTATTGAAATCATAGAACGTTTAATGGGTTAAAACTCCATCAATTAGTGTTAACTAACAGACATTACTTCAATAACAACAAACTTTCGGTTGAACACTATTTCCTTGAATTGTTGCATGCTTATCCGACAGATGGTCGTTGAGTGTTGGTTAATTAACAGGTTTTAACTGGCCATAACAGACAAGGGTCCACGGTCATACAAAAGACATTAGACAGTGCATAAGTTAAGCTAATCATCAATTGAGCCTAATAACCCGAGACACTACTGCTGCTGCTAAACATTCACCTGCCATCAAGAATTAAACGCTGGTCATTGAGCTTAGCTCTAATGGCTTTACCAGAGGGAACTCGGTGGTGCAGCGTGGGCTCGCCCGTTCGCGGTGGCAGAAAGGGGAACCGGGGCTGCAGCTGTGTTGGTGGTGGAGGGAGACGATGGGGTTGAAATCGGCGGTGAGCTGCTCGTCGTCGGGGAAGAAGCTTGGAGAGGCGGCACCGTGGGCGGCGAACTCGTCCACGGGATCGGGTCGCCGGAGGTGGGAGAGGCCGGTGGTCGGCCGGCAAGGGCTTGGGCTTCGGACGCAGGGAATGGGTGCGGCGGCAGCGGCAAGCAGCCCGTCGGGGCGGCGCGGTGAAGGGAAGGCCGGAGCTGCTGCTGGTGTTGGTGGCGACGTCGCCGGGCGGTGGGGGAAGGCCGGTGGTCGGCCGGCAGTGCAGCCTGCGGCGGAGCTCCAATGGCGGCTGCTCTCGGTGGGGCAAGGGGAGGAGCCGACGGAGAGGATTGGCGGGCTGCGCGGCGAGGAGCGGGGCTCCGGAGGCGGCCAGCGGTGGAGTGCAGAAGGGGCGGGGAGAGCGGCGCGCGAGGGGTGGATCCAGTGGCTTTGGAGGAATCGGAGGATAGGGGCGAAGCCCTAAGGCGGCGGCAGCAAGGGGGTCAAGACGGCGTGGAAGAGCTCGGCTTTGGGGAGATCGGTGGAGAGAAAAAAATGGGGAACAGGGGCGTGCGGTGCTTGCCGCGTGGAGAAGAGATCCTGCCGGTGGGTCCCACGGTAAGGTAAGGTAAGCTCTTTCCATTTCTAGTTATTTTCTTTCCTTTTCTGTTTTATTTTCTCTTTAGCTTAGGGTTTTGAAAAAGAATAGGATAAATCTTCCATTCAAGTTTCTGAAAATATTTATATAGTGTCCGGAATACTTATTACACTAAAATATTCTAATTTGGACTTAGAAAAGTAATAACCTTAATTATATGATTTTACAAAAGTTAAAAAGGAGGAAGGTTCATTCGGTTAACTCATTTCACTTTAATTGATCTGAAAATCTGATGTTTCTCGGATGCGTTTAGAACTTAGGAAAATCACTAAGGTTATGTTTCGGTGAAGTTGGTTTCGCAACTCTATTTAAAGTTGTTTTTATGTCACATTTCTAGGGTTTTCGAATTGACCCAAAAATAAACGACCTAGATGCATGCTTATTATGAGAAGAAATCCGATTATACACGATGATCTTCACTGATCTCGTGTGTTAAGAAATGGGGTCATTACAGAGAGCGACAGGGCGCGGCGGCGTGCGAGGGAGGCGTCGGGTGGATCGTGATAGGGCGCGCGAGGTGGGCGGGTTTGGATATGGGCTAGCCCATTGAACACAAGCTCCAGCTGCTTTGAGATCAGTGCATCGCTTTAAAAATTATGTAAAAAATATGTTAGAAGAGTATAGAAGCACTTCTCTTTTGTTGATTGTTGGATCTTGTTGCGGAGCATCAACCTGGACCCGAATGGGAAACGGGGTACCTCATGGATTTACTTGGCAAGCTCAACTTACCACTTGCAACTTCACGACGATCATGTCAAGTTCAATGTAAATAAGATTTGGAGGGTCAAGGCGGAACCTAAGTGCAGACTCTTCTTGCTAGTGCTCCATAATAGGATCCTGACGAGGGACGTCCTTATAGTTTGTGGTTGGCCGCACAACCCGTTATGTTAACTTTGCCTCCTCGCCACGGAGACGGTGGTGCACATGTGCAAGAACTGCCCCTTCACTGCTGCAGCATGAACCTTCCTCCATCGGGCTTCAACCTTGTGGACGGCTAGTGGGAGGGGATCATTCAACTGTCGCTTATCAGCGAGCACCAAAGAGGAGTGGCCAACTTCTCTTGTCTATTGGAATGCCTGGAAAGAGAGGAACAAGCGAATCTTTAATGCGACGAGGTTGGTCTATCTTGAGGTGACTTCCTTGGCACTCGATGATATCGACCAGTATTCCGCTAGTAACTTAGCTTTTGGGGAGTAATCTGCATGTGAACTTTTGTGGTTTCTTCTGTCTTATTTCCTTTAAAATAAGACCAAGCTGTAATTAGTCATTCTCTTCCTCTAATAAGGTTGGCAGTGTTCTTGCTGTTTGCTAAAAGAAGAAGCAAACATTGGAATTTTTTGTGACCATCTTTGGAAGATTTGCACAAAGAGGGGTTGTTCATCTTCTTTTTCCTTTCTCAGACTACCCGTGAAGATTGGGCCAGCCTATACCCCAAATGTTCAAATGAAATAGTTTTGCTCACTAAATGTCGTAACATTGCCCGAGTAGGCGATGTTGTCGGTTCTAAGATATGGCACTGTAAAGTGCGAAATGTACATAAGCCATTTCAAAGTATAAAAATTAGAGATAAATATATATGCGACTACATATTGTGATATAATCCGATGATCGAACTTTTTTTGAGAAAAAGTCTGGTGATTACTTATTTTAGGCAAAGGACCGATCATAACTAAGCAGGTACACCGTACACATGACATCTTGTATGGTTTTCCTTTCCGCGAAAAAGGGAAATCTCGTGTGGTTTCCTTTTCTGAGGGCGACGGTAGTAGCTGATGTGTGAGCTCACTTACCTCACCTACCCACTGGCCACTGCTGCCGTAGTGGAGTACTGGAGTAGCTCAGGTAGTGGCAGAGTGAGCAGTGGAGCGGCGAGCATTACCAATGGATCATGGATGGTCTGGCCTCGCACGGGTGCCCACCGGGAGTTACTACTCGAGGGTTTCCTTGAAAGGCGAGGGCGCCTTCCACGGCGAAGCCATGTCATTCAGCCAAGCCACACCCACACGCTGGTGTTGTGGCCCGGCCGAGCCGCAGCGTGGCATCAACGAACCGCGGGAGTACGCCGCACGGTGTACGTGCCAGGGCTGCAGCCGGCTTGCAGTGGCCGCTTCCCGCCCCGGCCGGCCTCTGCCTTCGAGCGCCATTCCGACCACCGTGCCCAGCGGTTCGCTTCACCGGCCCGCACGGCAGTGTTTCTTTCCCGGCTCCGGTGCGAGAACGACTTCGGATCGAAGGGTCGCCCGCGGCCTGCCTGATAGTTAACTTCGGCCTTGGGCCCTAGGCCGACATTAGATTTGATCCAACGACGGAATCAGTAGGCCACTTGGCCCACTGCGTTTTGCCCATTCAGTACGCTGGTACCCCGATCTAAAAATTGCCAGTACATTATTGCCCATTAACAACCGTAATTTACGCATGGAAGCCCATGGCTACGAACCAGTACGTACAGCTTCTAGCTTTCTACGACCCTATACTAGATGATCGGTGCAAATAATGGAGGAAGAGAGCTTTGAACGTTAGCTGTCAGACTGTCATCAGTGAGCAGCAGGAGTACGAGAAAGCCAAAAAAGGAACAGAGTTCAATTAATCAATGTCTATTTGCTAGGAGTTGAAACGTTTCCAAGGAGGCAGGGCCGCAGGACCATCTCCGGTTGATCTCCATGTAGGTTGCATGGTCCATGGCAATCGATGTGGAATCAATGCACTCCCGTTTATGAGGTTTGGACAACAGGACTACTGATCACTTCCGATCAACGCACCGAATCATGCTGTCATCCGTGATCTTTCAGTCTGCCCATCATGCGTTGTTGATGCGGCCAATCGAAATTCCTGCAACCAGCGGCAATTCGTTCCGCCCGGGTGGCCGCAAATACGTCCTGCTTACCGAAAATTCTAATTAACGAAGATGCGCTGGCTTCGTTCGTTGCGAACGCTTCTAGCCGCGCGCTTCTTCCCTCGTATGGCTTCTGTTTAGCGCGAACGTGGTTTCTTGTTTCGGCAAGGCAAGAGCTCACCTGATCCAGCCCAACGGTGATTCGGCCCACGAAGCCCGTATAACCACGTGGGGGTTGGGTACAGGAATTCGAAATTATTTTCGGGTTGCTTTTCTCTCTTTGTTCCCTCTCTGTCTCTCATCTTTTATATCCAATAGCTACCACACATATTACGTACTTGAATGTAGGCACAACTGTAGTTGAAAGCACACACATATGTAGCTGAATGCCAGCATAACTCTTGTTGAAAATACACATATATAGTTTAATGTAGGCAGAACTGTAGTCCAAAGCGCACACATATATAGTTAAATGTGGACACAACTCTAGTTGAAAAGCACACACATATATAGTTGAATGTGGACACATATATAGTTGAAAGCACACACATATGTAGTTGAATATGGACATGACTGTAGTTGAAAGTACAGATATATAGTTGAAAGTTTAGAACCGTTGTCCTGTTGAAAGTTTCGGTTCAAAATCCAATCAGAGCACAACCATATTTGAAAAGCACACATATATGTAGTTGAAAGTTCAGAAATATTTGTCCTGATGAAACTTTGCCTATTCTTTTTCGAGATGATAATTCAGGTTAAATGGATTTTTAAAATTGCTGTTATATTTTTTGAGGTCCAAAATCTGAGCATGTATATTTGAATTCTCGTACAATGTACAATTGTAGTTGAAAGGACGCAACACTGCCTAGTTGAGAGTTAAAAAGGAATGGCAGGAAGAGAAACTAGAGAATCCCGGAAGCCTAGAAAAAGATCAACTGGGCGACGCGCCTAGGGATATGGAGGAGTAGCACATGGGCTTTATTGCGGGCCCATTTCGTAGGGAAGGGGAAAGATCGTGGGCTTTGTGGGCTTCGGGGGACCAGGTAACGGGAAAAGCACGCGGGCTTGCCAAGCTGGAGTGCGGTCGCGACCTAGGAAGGTAGCGATCGAGCGTAAATCAGCCGCCCCCTCCCCTGCTTCCTGCATCCTCCGCAGGTCCAAACTAGACGGAAATTATTCCCGTGCAGGACCAACGACGAGACAATACGGCATCATATGTCAGACGGTGACTGGTTTCTAGATTCTGTGTGTTCCTCACAACAATTTAGTTCACGATACTGAACTGCGTCTGCCTTGACTACTAAAGTGACAAGTGTTGCTGAATCGGACTCAGATTGCTGTGAATATTGCGCACTAAATTTGCCATCCATTGCAAACTCTCAGCCTATCACCGTATCAGTATTCAGTCATGACAAAGGCAATAGCAGCTTAGCACATTTGACGCTAATGTAGTAGTAATGTTTGCACCTGAGAACGTCTGCACAGAGTGAAATGATATCTAGTCCGGTAAGCTTGCTAATATAGATTAAAAATGCACAACAGATTTCTCCCATTAGGCTAGAAATATCAAGCTTGGAGTCTAGCTAGCTACAGACATTCAACGAGGATACGCCAAGAAAGTCCAGCAGCAATTTCAGTCTGGAGGAGAGCCACAAATTTTGGGTCTGCTGCAAAACATTGTAGCACGTGTAGAGGTAACAGGTCAGAATGCAGATTTAACATGAACAGGCATGACAGGCTAATCTGCCACCACTGAACAACTCCTATGTCAGGTCTACTTTTCACTAAGAGAGCGATCAAACTGTGGCTATTCCTCCAAGCTCGTAACCCTACGGAGAACAGACGCTGGCAGCGAATTTACAGAGAAACGGTGACGAGGTGCTTGTCTATTACCCATGCCACCGTTTGGATTATGCATTAAGGTAGTAGTGGGTCTGCCCGAAGAGTCCGTAGCAGTCTGTTGCGTGGTCATACTATGCTGTCTGAGGGAGGCGTCTGCTGATGCTTGTGCAGACAAGTGCGGTGACTGGTACATGGCTGCTGATGTAAGGGCTGAAATGGATGCAGGAAGCTGGAAAATATGCTGGTCTGACGATCCATTAGGCTCTACCATGTTTCTCTGGGCTGCACCTGATACAAGAAAGAATACATCAACAAGAGTTGATAAAGTTAATATGTTATTGAACATATCAAAACTAACCAAATATGAGCATGCTGCAGTTTGAAAGGACGACGAGCAATACAATATTATTACGTGATGAATGTGTGACCAATTGGTGGAAAGTATATGCACTTTAGACTTCAAGATTATTATACATTTTTGTGCTATGCAGCCGAATCTAGTTTACTATAACAAATGTTTTCTTGTTCAGCCAAATGTCGAAATATTCATTTATAGCTCCAAAAAAGTTACTCCCTCCATACAGGAATACAAAGTGCACATGGTTCCCAAATTTTATTTTTGACCAACAATTAGTTTAACAATATATGGGTTATGTGATTAAGAATTAACACCGTTGGGTTCGTATCTAAAAGCACTTTTCAACAGTATCAATTTTGTACCACATGTAGCATTTATTGTTGCTCAAAGATAAATCTTGAAAACATGCGCGCCTTATATTTTTGGATTGAGGAAGTACTAAGTTAATATATCTAGAGTAGAAGTAGTATACTAAAAATGCGTTGAAAAGCCACCACAGTGCCAAAAGCGCCTTTAGGTCATGTGGGATTATGATATTGTGCTTTATTTGTGCTGCGGAGTATGACAATCATGTGAGATATTTGCCATATCAATATGGCATGTTAAATAGTTATCCAGAACAAACACAATACCACAAGGGAAAGGTGCATACTTTAAGGAAACAATGTGCTGCTAACAACCTATTTCTACCTCCTTATTACACAGAATCACAAAGAAGAACTTAATATGAAGGGCATCTAGAATGGCTAGAATATATAGCTATGCACAAACCTCATGATTACTAGATGTTCAAGACTGGCTGAATTTTAAGATGAACTCAAATTTAGTTTGAGCTAACAAACCAGCCAAGCACAAAAAATTGATTTCAAGCATATTCGTTTCGAGCTGATTCTAAGCAAGGCCAGCTTGGAATCCCCTCAAATATTGTTTTTTGTACCACACCCATGCAGATGAAATGGCCTATCATAACTGGCCAAGCCATATACAAACTTCACACAGAACTTCTTAATGTATAAAATAATAGCAAGGGTGACACAAAGTAACAACTTTCTCAGTACAATAAAGGAAAAATATTGCACAAAACCATAGGGGCATGAGGCTATGCTTAGCAAATAATAACTATACACAAGAAAACTGAATGAAAATAGCATGTCTAGAAGCCAGAATGAGAACTACTAAATAATAATGAATATAATTCAATCAATTTATGATTTATGTTATCCCTATGTTGTCCCTAGCTAGAGTATAAATAATAAACTCCTGCAAGTAATTGATATAAAATCAACAACAAAATAGCATGACATAATGTCAAGGTAGAAACTGTGACACGCTATGGTAATGAGGCAGAGTTAGGATGTATGGAAAAAAATTACCTCTTGGACTGTCTGGAACAACTCTAGAAGAGGCCTTGAATATAACCTGGAATACCTCAGCCAATATCTGTTGTTTGTAAATTTTGTCACATGTTATCTTAAGGTCCCTCTTTCGCTGTAATACTTCCACCTCTGAATTATACCACAGCTCATCATACTTCCTTTTAGCTTGAGCTAACTCTATTTGATGTGCCAAAATAAGTTGTTCTCGCTGACCAAATACAAGCGAAGATTGATGATTAACACCTAAATGGGGTGCAAGTGATGTGCACATACTATTTGAAATAAGAAAAATAGAAAAGTAGAAGAGGTATCCAAGAAAGCAACCTTCTCTTTATGCCTCTTCGCTATCAGATCATGCAACACCTGTAATCGACTCAACTCAATTGTAAGTGGGTATGGTTGAACCCCATCTTCAGTCAGAAATTGCCCAGCAGTGGAGCCTATTGGCACCTGATTGGCTGACGTTGGATGAACATTTGATGCCCCAAGGCTGTCAACCCCAGTTCTTACTGAATGAGTATTCCCACCAGGTGGTTGATATGGATGACTAGCAGCCTGGCAAGTTGAACCGCAATGGTGCTGGTTCGTTACACTTCGAGTATTAGAATGCATGTTTGGCTGCTCTGTAACTTGGGCAAAGGAAGATTTTTGACCACTAGGTACTTCCTTGCGGCCTGTATCCTTAGCTTGAGTTGTTTGATGAATATTCACTAAAGGTGGAGGTTCCTGCAGACCAGTAATGACAAGGATGTCAGATTATAAGCTGCCACTGGTATTGAAATCTGAAATGAATTCATTTGTCATATGAGTATCGCAAGACACTAATAATAATTTGTATATCTTCACCTAGAGACCATTTGAAAATATCACAATTAAATTGAAACCTTATATGGCGAAGCGATCTTGTGAATGTACTTTTAGTCATTCAATCGTGGTTGGAATTAATTGAAAATTTTAGTTAATCAGCACTCAATAGTTGATGTTCCCATGCAAAACAGACAAGAAATTTCTAGCCCACCGTTTATCCTTCTTAAGGATAACTAGCTTCTTCTTGCTGATGTTCAGTCAACTTACCTTCAACATAAGTTTTCCTGTTGCCCATACACCCCAATCCATCATAAAATTAATTGTTTAAGAC
This sequence comes from Stipa capillata, assembly GCA_019208055.1. Classification (NCBI taxonomy): domain Eukaryota; kingdom Viridiplantae; phylum Streptophyta; class Magnoliopsida; order Poales; family Poaceae; genus Stipa; species Stipa capillata. Next base: position 93,295 of record JAGXJF010004666.1, read on the forward strand.
AATATTCCAGTAAAAGTAGAAGATATGAGCTAAAATACCTCGTGACGTGACGCTGTCCTGTGAAGGTTCGAGGTAGACTCGTATGGAAACTTTTTCCGGGACCTAGAACATGAACCTTCTGAAATATCATTGCCTGAAGTTATGCGCCCTCGCTTTTCTTTGGAAATGGGGGGAGCATTTTCTGAATCATTGTTCACTGTCATAGCAAGTTCTAATGCAGCACTCGTGACAGACCAAGAAGCACAGGGTCTATCCATGTTTCCACCCTCGTTTTGTGCTGCTGCTGAGAAGGCAATTTGTGTTCCATCGTTTCCATCAAATTTCATCTGGGACCTAGAACATGAAGACGTAGAACATGGACCTTCTGAAATATCATTGCCTGAACTTATGTGCCTTCGCTTTTCTTTAGAAACTGAAGGAGCACGTTCTGAATCAGTTGTCATAGCAAGTTCTAATGCTGCATTCGCGACAGACCGAGAAGCACCGGGTTTCTCCATGTTCCACCCCTCGTTTTGTGCTGCTGCTGAGAAGGCAATTTGCGTCCCATGTTTTTCACCAAACTCCATTGCTGGTGCACAGGTGTACGGAGAAGAACTGCTTTCTAACGTAGCCATTTCTTCTGCTAAACCAACTGAAAACCCAACCTTCGTAGCTCCATTTGATTCAAGCAGCAATGGTGAGTTCTCCAGAATGGGCTCAGAAACATCACTAGCCTTACCTGCTGTCACTGCTTTAGCAGGTTCTAAAGCTGCACTCGTGACAGACTGGGAAGCTTCGGGTTTCTCCATTTTTCCCCCCTCGTTTTGCGCTGCTGCTGCTGACAAGGCAATTTGTGTCCCATCTTTCTCACCAAACTTCATCGTGGATGCACAGGTGGACTGAGAAGACCTGGTTGCTAAGGTGAACATTTCTTCTGCTACACCGACTGAAAACCCAAGCTTTGTAGCACCATTTGTTTCAAGCAGTGATGGTGAGTTTTCTAGAATTGGCTCAGAAACATTACCTTCAAAGGTACTTGCAGGTTCTCTATTAGAGGCAATTGCTTCAATTTGAGTAGTTAGAGATTGCATGTCGAAATATTTGAGATGCTCTTCACCATCTGAATAGTCAGTCATATGCCACTGTAATTTCTCCAACTTGAATTCAGAATATGACAAGGAAATCACATAAAAACATCTCTTGAGGTAGCCAGCTTTGGCCTCAAATATCCATCGCTCTTTCATTCTGTTCTCCATGTTTCTATCATTTATTTGCTGTTTCACAAATTTTATCAGCTGATGTTGCATATGTTTATGAAATCTCTCAAGCAAAATGTTGAGATGTAGCTTTGGTAACTTCCTCCTGCAATATCTTATTGTTGGCATAACATGCGCATAATGGACTCTGTAAGAGTGCACATGTTCTTGGAAGAATTCTAACTCATGCTCCTTTCCGACAATTTTAAATTTCTCCCGATCCCCAATCTGCCGTAACAACAGGTTATTGAACCTTTCTGAACAAACTTCCTCAATCTTTTTCAAGACCCATTGGTAATCAGAGTATCTAAAACACATTTGCTTCCTTTTCTTATGTCTTTCTTTTGAACTACTATAGATACATGGTGAATAATTTCGGCGGTGTTTCCCACAGCATGTTCTATGCAAAGTTGAATGCCTCGCATTAACATGTAGACCCTCAGATGCAGTATACTTAGCTTGTTGCACGACAGCAGTACTTGCAGTCCCTCCTTGATGGGAACCTCTTTCAGGTGAAGTTGATAGCTCCTCTTCAACCACCCCTTGAGCAGATGTGCTTAACTCTTTAGGACTTGCAACCATGTCCCTGTGGATTGCACTACACTTAGACTGTTGCACAACAATAGTACTTGCAGTCCCTCCTTGATGCAAACCTCTTGCAGGTGAAGTTGATTGCCTTACATCGACCTGCTCCTTTTCAATCGCCTCTTGAGCAGATGAGCTCAACTCTATAGCGCTTGCAGCCGTGTCCTTGTGGATCACACTATACTTAGATTGTTGCAGTACAACAACACTTGCAGTCCCTCCTTCATGAGAAGCTCTTTGTGGTGAGGCCGATTGCCTTATATGAACCTGCTCCTTTTCAACTGCCTCTTGAGCGGATGAACTCAACTCTATAGCACTTGCAGCTGTGTCCTTGTGGATAGGGCTTTCTGATCCAGGTGGCTCATCCTCCTCTCTGGTCTCACCTTCTTCTAGTTCAGAGTCATAAGATTCTATGGTTGCCTCTCCTATGTCAGCAATCTCACATTTTGCACGTTCACATGATCCCTTCCAGGCTAGGTTGTAATCCATTAATCTCAAACTAGTAGGGTGACTGTCTGACTGAGGTGGAAATCTGCTCAAAATCCTACAAAGATGCATTAGCACCTTAGTTAAGTTGATTCGTTTTGGTATGCAAGTGATTAAAGATCATTTCCGAATCCAAGCACTGGTGAACAGGTTCATATTTGTGATACACGGAAGATACAGGCAGACCTGAACAATGATAGGGAGAGACATTTCAAAACCATGCATTCAGCCATTCACACACAATATCATTAGTCATGGAAAGATGCAAGACAACAAAATGAACATCACATATATAATGTACAGATAATCTTCTATATTTATGTGAACTGGTTGGAGAAGGAACTAGAAATGCCTCCAATTTCTCTACTAATTATCGTGATACAGAAATTTCTTATCGTACTTCATGCTCATAGTAATAAATCAAACATCGAACCAGTTTCTTCAATCAAGTCATAACTCCACATTTTAGGCATAGTAAATTTACTTATTTTGAAGCAGTATAAATAAAAAAATCTCTCATATTTTCATTTGCACATTGTGTTATTATGGATCTGGCATTATGGTGAAAATTATGATGGCACCTTCTACAATTTGTCGCCTAGGGAAAGCAATCTATCTATTATATACTAAAAGCACAATACAACAGAAAAAAAAAGATGGCGTAGAAATTTTCACAAATAAAACATCCGGCCATTAATTTGGTGGACCCCTATTTTATTATTAGTAGACCACAACTGATAGATTGTCATAATTGCACCTAAGCAAATCACAATCGCATATCACAACCGATAGATATTCATAACTGTACCTAAACATATCATAGCCGAGACCGATAAGTCTTCATAATTATACATAAATATGTCATAACTGATAGATCGTCACAATTGTACCTAAAGAAATCACAAACCGATAAATTTTCATAACTGTACCTTAACATCATTTGTCCATTGATCCGTTATTATTAATAGATCGCAACCGACAGATCGTCATAATTATATCTAAACATTATTCGGTGCTGATCTGGTGTACCTTAATTATTAATAGCCCATAATCGATTCATATTCATGATTTTGTGCCTCATATAAAAGCTACCTAAGCTTTAAGTCTAGGTACCAATCTAATATCAGCAACCAATTATATAAACCTTAACTCCACATATTGATTTAATATCACATACAAATTATCAGCTAATTGTGATTTGAACTTTAGTTCTACGTGCTCTAATGTATAAACAACCTATTGCTCGATACAACAACTAGCCAAGCGGCTCAGAACTAAACTTTTATTTTTTTCCGTACTGATCTAATATCACGTACAAGTCAAAAACATAAAGATGATTAAAGGCGTTCCCTGCGCAATTGCGCAGGGCGCGGTGCTAGTTTCAGTGATAGAAACAAAACAACAACGGAATGCCGTATGCTCTTCTAACAGGGTCAAATAGGTACGGTGGATTAAGGCTAGTGCTCTCATAGTTGTAGACCAAGTCCTAGCCATAACAAAGTATTCATATTCTCATGCCTTCAGCCTCTGTTAAAAAGCATGAAACCAAGAGAACTTGTTGCCGTAGAATAGAAACGGAATGTAGCAAAAGTGATCTTCACAAGGCCACATAAAAAAAACACACACACAAGAAAAGGCTTAGATTACAACATGCAGCCATCTATTAAAAGTTATTTCACACTGAGGGCCACTTTTTGCAAAATGTTTCAAACAGATTTGAGAGAATTCCAAATATACCACTCCAAATTTGACCGGTTCTAAATATGCCATTGAAAAAATTGAAGTTTCAAATATGCCACTAAAATTTTGCACCGATTCCATATATGCCATTATCGTCAGTTGACCAGCAAGTTGACCGCTAAATGGCAGTTAAAAAGATGATTTTGCCCTTTGAACAGTAAAATAATTTATTTCCACTTTGCACCTAAATGGACTTTAATTCTCTGCCATTATGTATCATGATGTCATGCCATCATGTCAGCCATAGCACTGAAAATTATTTTACTGTTAAATTATTTTACCGTTCAAAGGGTAAAATCATCATTTTAACTGCCACTTAACGGTCAATGGCTGGTCAACTGACGGTAATGGTATATATGTAAGCGGTGCAAAATTCCAGTGGCATATTTGGAACTGGTCAAATTTGGAGTGGTATATTTGGAATTCTCTCAACAGATTTCCCACTTCTACATGTAATTAAGAACGATGATGGATAATATCAGTAATTAAAAATAGGCCATGAAATTCAAGTTGAAGAGAACGTGAACCTGAGTGGTGGGGGTGTACAACCACACCTCCGACCAACTCTGAGCTAGGCTCAGTTCCTACAAGATGTAAAGAATCAAAGGCACCTGGCAAGATCAAGTAATTTCAATCAAATAGAATTAGAGATGTGAGGTAAAGGGACGAGAAGGTATTGAAGCGGATGGTAAACAAAATTGACAACTTCCAGTGCAACTGGGGCACTGGGCCACCACACGCCTCTAGCAGAGGCCAATCACGCTAAAAATCTACATTAGACGTTGAAAATTAATTATTTGTTGGATTCGTGTTTAAAAGCACTCAATTTTATATCATATATATCTTTGACCAATAATTAAACAGTACGATTGATTATGTGATAAAATTGATACCGTTATATTCATATTTAAAAGCACTTTGGCAATTTTATGTGACGCAATCCACGTATTGTCGAACTAATGTCGATCAAACGCATATTTTAGAAAACAAGTGCGTCTTATATTTCCGGTGGGAGTAGGAAAAAATCCACCGCGGTAGAAGGAAAAACCCGCTCAACTTTACCCACATTGAAAAGGCGCAACCGTCCTACTTTAATGCAACTGGGGAACTTTACCCTGGTAACAATTAATCTCTAGTTCCTTAAAAAAAATGAATCTCTAGAATCCAATAATGGGTCGACTTCGAAACCACCGTAACAACACATGCAAGCAGCAAAACCGCTGCATGCGGGAATCAATGGCATAAACCTCACCTAAACCACTGGCATACACAAAATCCACGCCCAAACCCACAAAAGCGCACGATTTTTTTTTGAATTGTTCCCGTTCGTCAAGCGCTTGCTCCTTGTACTCAAACGGAAATTAACACATAGACGTAGAAAAATCCACAGAAACAAAAAAAAACATTTGTACCTGAAGAAGAATGCGTACCTCACCACGGCACAGCAATGAGCCCCCGCGCGGCGGAACCGAGCGTTCCCGGCCAGCCGGCCGGCGCGCGAGGAGAAGGGGAGCGCCGCCGGGGAGGAGGTAGCGTGCGGCGAGAAGAAGGAATCGGACGAGGGTTTTGGGGAGGGTATCGAGAGCCGGAATTGGAAGCGGAGGTGTGGGTGGGGCGTGAGTGAACCGCTCGGCCGGGAACGGAAAGAAGCACGAGGGGGGCGTGTTTTATGCGTTACGAACGCTAACGACAGTCTCGCGATGGCATTTGATGACGACGAAGGTGACTCGGAACTGGCGAAATTATTTATAAAGGATTGTGAATGATCACGTCAAGAAGAAATTACCTACTTGCCCTCAGGAAAGTTCGGTCCGGGGTTTTGGGCTGGGCCACTGGAAGTAGGGGCCCATGCTGTGCGTCGTGTTTCCGGCTCGGGTAGTCACCTGCATGGCAGCGTGAGCGTGCCAAAGTGTCGTCATACTCAATTGGTGGTTGATGGGGGAGATTAGCCCCCGGCTGAGTGGCAATGCCGCATATAGCCCCCGGCCGGGAGCAATAACAAATTTGTTTCCGCGATGTGCTGGGCAGCTGACGCGTGGCAAAATCGCAGGTGGGGAGCGCGACGGGTGAAAATCATGCCCTCGGACCGCGAAGATTTATTTGTCTGGTCTGTGGATGCGACGGGCGAGTTACCGCGGCCCACAACCGCGAGCCGGACTCGATCGCGACCTGCGCCCGTGAGATGGGTTGGATCGCGGCCTGCACCCCCGAGGCCAAGCTCGCGCTCTTGGCCCGCGACGAGCCCAGCTCGCGCGTTCGGCCTGCGAGCAGATGCCTTTTCCCCCCGTCCCCGCGAGCGGACCCGCCGCCACCACCCCCCGTCCCCCCGCCTGCTGCCTCTCCCTATACCCCCGCCTCAGCACCTCCCCGCCTCGGCGCCGCTCTCCTCCCCCTCCCCCCCGTCCCGGCGCCTCCCCCATCCCCGCCGACTCCCTCGCCTCCGCCGCCACCCCCGCGCTCCCCCGTATCTGCTCCTCCGCCCCGCTTGCCCCGCCGCCTCCGCACGTCCCAGCCCCGCCGCCTCCCACCGCCTCCGCCATGAGCCTGTCCGGTCGTCGCGGGCCACGGGCGCGAGCTCCGCTCGTTCGCGGGCCACGAGCACGAGCTCGGCCTCACGGGTCCCGGGCGCGAGGCGACAGTGGATCGCGGGCTGAGGCCGCGGACTCGATGCTCGCGGGTGTGGACCACGGCAACGCTGGCGTCGCGGTGCAGGTGCAGACAAAGAAATCTTCGCGGCCAGGCGGCGCGATTTTGCGCCGTCGCGCTCCTCACCTGCGAATTTGCCACGCGTTGGCCCTTCGGAGCTTCGCGGTGACAAAAAGCGGCGTTGCCCCCGGCCAGGGGCTAGTTCCGGCATTGGCACTCGGCCGGGGACCAAATTTGGTTTTCTCCCTACTCGGTGGTGGCGCCACAAATTATTCCAAACCTAGGCAAGTCCAGGAGCGTGGGCGAGAGCACGCGGCCCAAGAGGAGAGGAAGCTGCATGGCCCAGGACTTCGTCTAGCTCGGACAATTCAATGCCCCAACATTCATGGCTGCCATAGAGGCTCGCCGGAGGTCTATGACGTATCGCAGGGAAAGAGAGATGGTAGATCCGTCCATGAGTATACTGGGTGCCAATATGGCGGGTAAGAATAAGATGGATGGCGGTGTGCTTCACGCCTTGGCTCATTGGCTGGCACTCTTATCAACCACGTCTCCTACAAGAAAATATGCGGTGAAAAACATATTACGATAGAAACTGAAGAAGATCACTATAAATTATATTTAAGCTTTATATATTATTTAAAAATTATAGTATATTGGAGGAATGATGTTCTATCACCATATAAAATTTTAAATTCAAATTCAAATTTATCTACAAGGTATTGAAAGACTTATTCAACAATAAATAGTGGCATACAGTAAAACATCACTATCTATGCTAAATTTATTATTTACATACCTCTCAAATGAGTATGAGTTTGAACCTAAAATTTTACATGTATAGAACATCACCCTCCAACATAAAGTATTTTCTGAGAACTTTTAAAAGCTTTTAAACTTAGCTTTTACAGAGTTTTCACTGTAATGTAGTTTTTACTGGATATTTTCTTCATCTTCTTCTATGCTCATTGGCCTCGTACACCTTATCAACCACGTCTCCTACTACGGCATGCACACTTGCGGCAAACAAGTTAGGAATGCATTTTATTTACCCCCTGGGTAGATGACACTCAACGTTTAAAATATTTTTCTATTACAAAAGGTTGTAATTTTTTAAAAAATTATAAATATACATTGTGTTGTAACATGTATCCTTGTAAATTTTGATACAAAAATATAGTTGTATGTGTCCACACAAAAAAAATCAGTATAGCTTGAACAGTGACATGTTTAACATTCCTTCATTTGTCTTTTTTGTGTATGATCTATTCGTTCATAGTTTAGCACCAAAATTTACGTGTATACATACGGTATATTTGTTTTTACAAAACATTTTAGAGTGGAAAAGGTGCATTCGGACAATCCGATGGACATTCACCCGAGGGGTAAAAATCCGTCTTCGCAAATGCATATGTGTATGCTACTTCGACTACTGCTGCATGTCGTAGGTAGAGTCCAGCAGGTCCAACTATCACAACAGTGTGCGTTGCTCTATAGTGACAACTAGAGTGAATACGTGTACGCTGATTGGTCCTGGTAGTATCATTTTTCTTTCTATAGCTTTGCAGAAATCCGTTTGTGCTCGAGGTGCTTCTACAAGGATTCAGAAGACGGATGACCGCTTTAAAGGCCCTATGATATCGATTCGATGATTTGGATGTTGTGGTATGTGCGTGTGTCCATGGATACGTAGCCCTTTCTATTGTTCGATAGGGTATAATTTTGCTTTTACTGCTCAGTCTAGGAGTTGTAAGAAAGATGTTTATGTCTTTCAACCCAGGTTTTTTTTTGGCCATGATTCATACGGCCTAACTTTTGTAATATCGATGATTTCGTTGATTAAATTGAAGTTGAACTCTTTTTTGTCAAAAAGAACAACTACTTTCTTCAGAGTACAAGAAGGATGCGGGCTAAACTCACACCACCACTACCTCAGAAAACATTTTCACTGACGGGCGCAAAAAGACCATCGCTGACGGGTCCCGAGCCCGTCAGTAACGTCCCGTCAGTGGAGGGTCCATCTTCACTGACGGGCGCTGCACCCGTCAGTGGACGGTCCATTACCACTGACGAGTAGAAACATTTGCCCGTCAGTGGAGAGTTCTATGGGATTTAAAAAAATAGGCCGTCGTGGTTGCTCAGCTTTGTCTTGAGCTTGTCCAGGGAGTTGATCCTCATCCACCTTGGCCTCTCCTGCAACAACAAGAAGAGAAACAATTCAGATCCTCCATATATATGCTTGCGCTTCTAGCATCTGAGATGTTGTCAGAAGAAGAAGCAGTGGCATCCCTAAACAAGGAGCTGAGGATGCAATTTGCGGGTACAGATGAATTGCTACAAGTACAAAACCTGAATTCTAAAGATGTTGATCTGAAAGAGAAAAATAATAGCAGCACTTACGTCGATCTCGTGCCTGAGGTTGTGTATGTCCTTATCGCTTTTCCCATGCTTAAGAATGAACTTCATCGCAACCGGAACCAAGTAGGCTCGAGGAGTGGAGGGATCTGATGGGAACCTGCCGAGTGTACTTGCGCCTCCCCTTGTACACCTTCCCGAAGGATCCCTCCCCGACGAGCTCGACCACATGGTAGTCCTCCACCCCCATCTCCTATAGCCTCGCAAAACCCTAGCCACAATCGACACCTCAATCAGAGAAATCGAGCCATGGAAAACACCACAAATTCAAGCAAATCGAGCGGATCTCAACCCAGCAAATCGCCCAAAGAAGCAGCAAAACAAAAAACTCACCGTAGCTCGACTAGCCGCCACCGCAGAAGCAACTCGAATCCCCAAAGTTCCCCCGCCGTGTGAGTCGAGGCGCGGAGACGACCTGAGAAAGGCAGCTCCGGCGGCGAGGGGTGCGGATCCGACGCCGGCGACGGAGGCGGAGGGGGCCGGCGGTGTCGTGGAGGAGGCGGAGGCAATCGGAGGCGGAGGGAGAGGAGGCGGCACGGGAGAGAGGAGGCGGAGGGGGCCGGCGGCGTCGTGGAGGAGGCGGAGGCTAAGGGAGAGGAGGCGGCGGGGGGCACGGAGGCGGAGGGGGCCGGCGGGAGCTCGGGGCGCCACCGTCGGGAGCTCGAGGAGGGGGTGCGAGAGGAGGAGGGGGTGGGAGTTTGATTCGGGAGGAGTGGGGGAGAAAATAGGTTTAGGGTTGGACTGAATAAGTGAGGTTGATTCGGGAGGAGTGGGCCGAAATTTTCACTGACAGGCGGCAAGCACGGCCCGTCATAGATGACTAATTTTCACTAACAGGCCAAAATATGTGCCCGTCAGTGATATAGGATGTCAGTGGTGCTATTGTCACCACTGACGGGCCAAACTTTGTGTCCGTCAGTGGTGACTTTTTCTACTGAATCTGAACGTTCCTAAAGGATCAAGATGTTGACCTAGAGGGGAGGGGTGGATAGGCGACTAATCAAAATTTTCTTCAAAGTTAATCAATTCTTATAATATGCGGAATTTACTTGATTGATTAACTAATATAACAATTCTTAATATAGGAACCAAGATCACTAAGTAATAATACTAAGCAAGACAAATATAAGCAATATCAAGGTACTTGTAAAGTAATGCGGAATGAGTGAACAAGAGAGACAAATGATTTGTTCCCAGAGTTCGGATCCTTGAGGGAATCCTACGTCTCCGTTTGAGGACCCGATCACACGTGATCAAGGGTGGGCTCCCTCTCAAGCCACTTTCTCTCGAGGACTCTCCGGAGTCTCCTTGACTTGCTCTTGGTGATCCTTTCCTTGCGGAGGCGAATCTCGGGCCTTCACAAACTTCCCACGGCTCTCCACACGGTTTGGGAACTCGTGAGTGACTCTAACCGTCTAGGAGTCCTCAACCTCCAAGAGAAATGAGCTTGATGAACACTTGGAGATGAACTCAATGCGTTGGTTGGATTGGATCTCAAATCACTCAACTCTTTCTCTTCCTCTTAAGGTTTCTCTCTTGGTGCTTGGAGGAGTGGAGAAATGCTCTTGTGTAGGCAGGAAATGGAATGGGCAAAGAGTTCCCCTTGCTATGGGCAAGGGGGCTTATATAGAGGCTCCCTCAAAAACTAGCCGTTTGAGCCAAACTGCCAAAATCCAGACCCTCCGGATTTGGGCCGGACCCTCCGGATTTTCAAATCCAACGGCTCTCACGTGAGGTGGCAGAGGGAATCTGCTAAGAATTTTCGGACCCTCCGGGCCAGTATCCGGACTTTTCAGAACAGATCCGGACATCGGTCCGGACTGTCCGGGTTGGGGTCCGGCCTTTCCAGTACTGATCCGGACCCTGAGCCGGACCCTCCGGCCTGAGGTCCGGATCTCTTCTGGAAAACCCGAACTCTGAGCCGGACCCTCTGGCCTGAGGTCTGGATTTCTTCTAGAAAACCCGGACTCTGACCCGGACCCTCCGGCCTGAGGTCCGGATTTCTTCTGAGATGAATATTTTAGGTTTTTTTGTGGGAGCTTTTTGGCGACAAAGAAATTTGCTCGGCAATGACTCTCCTCGACCATTTCATCAAGCCCCTCTTTATAGTACGGTGGTCCTAGACTCAATGTGACCCTTGTCACTCAAAGATAAAGACTACATCTAGGAGATTTACCACCTTCTTCTTTTCCCTTTTCTTTTGAGGGGTCGCCGATGCTCCTCGGTTTCATCTATTGAGGACTAAAACCTGTTTTTACACTCACAAGGGTCATTAATCATCTAATTGTTTGTCATTAACCGCCAAAACACATTTAGGGGCCTAGATGCACTTTCAGTTCCGCACTCATCTCCACTGACGGTTCCCCAACTGCCTGTCAGTGGAGATGCGTACTACTGACGGGTATTCCGTACCCGTCAGCGAAGATAGTTCAGCAAAGGTGTTTTCTGAGGTAGTGCACGCTCACATTCACTACACACACCATGAATATTGAGGAGAAATGGGAGCCTTGAGAAGCACGAGGTAATCGGATAACCTCCTAAATCCCGACTCTCATGATGCCATCTTCTGTCAACGAACGCTCATCAGGAACCATTTAATTCCCATACAGATCCAGGAAAATTCTCTTGTTTGGCTAAAGCAGATTCAAAAGACCAAGGGTCTATTCGATTCAAAGAATTTTTTTAAAAAAAATTCGAAGAATGTAACCTCTAAAAAGGATTATAAGGATTTATTTGTACTATATTTTAAAATTTCATTGACTCTAATCTCTTAGAACAAATCTTTTATTTATTTATGAACAATCAAAGATCCTTACAACCCCTAGTATTCAAGATGACATGACAATTCAATCTTACGTTTTTCATGTTCCTATACTCCTGAGAATCACGTGAGTCAAAGAGACCCTCTTTTTAGATAATAGGAGCTTTTATTGACTTTTGCGATGAATCATGGTGATACAATCACAAAAGAGTTCAACTCCTAGTCTCTACATATGTATGCACGCAACGAACTTATAACACCAACCAAATCAAATTCGGGGACATAACCGGGTTAAAAAAGCCACAGGCAGTCTAACAATAAGATGAAATAAGTTTCAAGGTGTAGAAATCCTAAGACTACACTACTGCCTATATTGGATGAAGAGCTCCCTTGCGACCATCTACAATTGAGCATAGGCCCCTGCCACCACCTCCTGACCCTTTGATCAGTAAAGCACAGACTAAATACGGAGCCAATGTGTACATAAGAAGATAACCTGCATAAAAGAAAAAAATTCCTCTTATCAAAGACAACTCATTTCTATGGAGCCATAATGACTAACACAGAGCAGCTGCTCCAACTAGGATTTGGGCCCTTAACTTTTTATCTAGCCCCACAACCAATTACCAAATATATTAGTAACACTGTTAGGAGTACAATAGAAGCTACCTGGACAATGCCACATATAACGACCAAAATGACAATAGAAAATGAATGTTTGATGGTCTCATCATTGTTACAGAAATAACATTTATAACTACCTATCCAATTCCATTTTAAAAGATGATTTTTTTTACTTTTATAGGAATTTTTAGCTTCCACAATTCCTAATGGGTACATCACCATGCACAAGCACCGTGTACATGGGTTGCACGGATTGTTGCCCATTCTGGTGCAACTTCCATCGGAATGTATTTTGCTCTTGTGCCAAGTGTACGTGAGCAAGCTGAGACCATAGATCGTTCCATGCTACTAACTTTTGAGCAATAAGGTCCATCCGAAAGGAAACCCCCAACTGGTCGACGAGGGTTTCATTTTTTAGGAAAGTACTATACGTCTGTAGATTGCTTTTGCTTTTGTTAGACGAGTTTCCATGTACGAATAAAATGCTTTCATTATATAAAATTTGTTACATGAAAATATCACATTATATTGGTTCAAAAAGATTTATCATATATGTTCTAATAAGATATTTTTATGCATAACGAAAGTGTTTTCATAGATATCCGATGTAATGTATTCTTTTTTCGGATGATGATAAACGGTGGCTGATGGGCGACAAACACGTTGAAACGCTACTTTCTGTAGCAAGAGTATTACGTTAGGGAAACACAATCTCCGTGACATCTTTTCATTCAATCAGCAGCTATTTCCCCAGAAGATCTTTTGGAGAAGATCTCAGCATTCCCATCTGGACAGTGTCCCTCGAGCTAAAAAAAAGAAATCCACTGCACGGTAGTTTGACAGGAGTCACAGACTCACAATAGGGAATGGAAAGGACGCCGCAGCGATTTTACGGCGGTGAGACACCGAGGAGTCACGTCGAAATACTGCAGTAGACTCTACATTAGCGATCGATCGGATGGCCGAGAAAAGGCGAGGTCCTTCACGGAGGCGTGCACGCCCGTTCAGCAACGCCAGGCCGCTCAGATAGCCCCACAGCCTTTTCAGATCACCGTACCCGGTCCACTCCTAGTCTTACATTTTTAACAGGTCTAACTGGGCTAGGCCGTGTCAAGAAGGATATTTTAACAGGGGAAAAAAGTCATACCAGTTGGGCTAGTGACGGGCCTAAAATTCTAATCAGGGCGCCACAGACCATCATCCTGGGGCGAGCAAACCTGCGGAGTCTTTTCTGCTCTATTTAGGAAGTGTTTGGTTAGACTATTCAGCAGCTTTTTCGCTGCAGCCCAGTTTTTCAATAGTTTTTACTAACGATAGTTGTGAGTTTTGTAGTGTAAATTTAGCTGTTTGAAAAAGCTACCTTGCCAGTTTTTTGCAATGTGTTGATAATTCAGTGCTTATTTTTTAAAATGCTGTAGATGGTTTGGATCAATCAAAAGTTACATATTTATTTTTTATATAGCCACAGTAGTTTTTTCAGACAGCCAGTCAACAACAGCTACTAAATAGACCTTAGGCCTGCTAGGGGCATCATCGGCTCCCAAAAAAAAAGACAAAACCCACCACCGCAGCACTACCGAGCACCGACCGATCTCTAAGCGGTTGGTGGGCGAAAAGGACCCGTGCATCCATCACCCCACCAATATCTCACCATTTAAATTATCGAGAAAAAAGAAGACGAGAAATATCTCTCCATGATTAAGCGCGCAACTGCGCACCATACCATCACTGCCACGTGCGATCCGGTCCCGCATGTCATCCTGCTGGTAAGAGTAGCACGTAGTTGGTAGGGTAGTGCCCCGCACCTGCAACGCCCACCAACCGCGCCGAGCCCCAGATACTGACAGGTGGGCCACGCGAGGTTCGGGTGAGTCCAACTAAAACCCCGGCGCACCCATCATCATCCCACCACCACACAAGCAGAGCTCTCGCCCGCCTAACCCAACACAGACCCTCAGCAGATCTCTCCCCTCCGCCGCAGCCGCCGCCTCGTTCGCGTGGAGAGCAGGAAGGAAATGGCGGCGAGCAGCAGCTACGAGGGCGTGCTCCTGGGGATGGGCAACCCCCTCCTCGACATCTCCGCCGTCGTCGACGAAGCCTTCCTTACCAAGTACGCGCCGATCTCGCTGACTCACTCATCCTCCCCTTGTGTGTTCTGAAACTCTTGGTTTTTTTGTTTTCGATTCGCGTTAGTTTTTGGATCCGCGTGGTTTGGTTTTGTTCGGTTCGATGGATCTGTCGCGTCGGCTCATCAGATCCGAGACGACAAAGATGCTTTGCCAATAGATTCATGCAGCGCGAGACAAAGTACAAAAATATACATGACACCGATCCAAAAGTATGTAATTGATCAATGATCACGTCGATCCGTTGGCGCTGTCTCTGTGCTCCAATCCCACGTGAGAGATTTCGCTTTTGTTCTTTTACGTTTTCGATTTTATCAGCACAGATCTTCAAATCTGAGGACTGATATGCCTTGTGTAAGCTGGTGCGATTGACGCTGGATCGTAGAACGATATAGTGTGTGGCTTAAATGCAACGCTGTTGCTTGATTGTTGTAGTATGTAGCTTGTGTCGTCATAACGAGTGTAGTGACATTCTTCTTCCACCTCTGTTTAAGGTATGACGTCAAGCTGAACAACGCCATTCTCGCCGAGGAAAAGCACTTGCCTATGTAAGTATCTCTAGCGCGACCGCCCTTAAACATTCTAATGTCATTATTATGCATGCGTTCTGTTCCCAAAATTTGTAACCACTCTCTGAATTCTTTTTGTAACTAACTATTTGTTCAAATCTCACCCCAACTACTTCAGGTACGATGAGTTGGCCAGCAAGGGCAATGTTGAATATATTGCTGGAGGTAATGTTTTCTAACATGTGTATGTTTATATGGTATCTCGTTGCATTTTGGTGAATTTTCTGATTGTTTATATCTTCGTTGTTTTCTATTTTTCCAGGAGCCACCCAGAACTCTATCAGGGTTGCCCAAGTAAGCTCAGAAGCCACTAAAATCAGGTGCAACCAAAAGCTGTTGCTATGTCTGTTTACCTTGTGTCATGAATTTGCAGTGGATGCTTCAAATTCCTGGTGCAACAAGTTACATGGGTTGCATTGGAAAGGACAAGTTCGGTGAGGAGATGAAGAAGAATGCACAAGCTGCAGGAGTCACCGTTAGTTCTGAAGTTCTTTTTTCTTCCTGCATGTTTATGCAACAATGTTCTGTTCTGTCTGCTAACTGACTACCGCCCCCTTGGTCTTGTCACATACTCATCCAGGCTCATTACTACGAGGATGAGGCTGCTCCTACAGGCACATGTGCTGTCTGTGTCGTTGGTGGCGAAAGGTCCGTCATCTACTATACCTCTTATCAGTTATTGTGTTTTCTACTGCTTGTAGCTTTACATTATCTTGCATGACTACTAAATAGGAATACATCATGATTTTGATGATGTATTATATGATTTTACACTCCTTGAGTCCCTCTTAACTCAAGTTAGCATGGCTTGTTTTCTGTTGCATCACCAGTATTGTCCAGAGTTTGTATATGATTTTGTCGCGGAAAATGTTTCCCAGCTCCATGGAGCCATAGCTCCACCCCCCATGTATAAAAGATTGTTGGTGTACTAATCATGTCACTGTACACAATTAAAAAAATTGAATGTTGGAAGAGAGTATCTAGCTAGTGGGCAAATTATTTTATGCATGGACACTATAAAACTTGATTATACAACTAATAAACTGACAAAGCAGCACACATCCCTGTGTGGAGCAATCTACATCCATTGGTGCTAGAGGGTGGAGCCATGGCTCCATGGAGCTGAAACTCCTCTTATCTCTTGTCGCAACAATGCTGGGGCAGTAATTGCATTCTTCATTTTCAAAAATGGTGATAACATATGTATAACTAAGTTAGAGAAGTGGATGTAACTGTATACCTCTTGCTGTTTCGATGTTCCTTCTCTTCATACTATCTTCACCAGCTCTGTAAGATATGGAGACGTGTACAGTATGTTGTTGGATGGTGTTGATCAAACTTTCAACCAAATTTATAATGCTCATTACTTGGCTTGGTTAAAACCAGAACATTACGAGTTTAATTTAGTGTGTATAGTCTATCGCAGTTTGCTGCGATCCTGAATGATGATTAAATATGTCCTCCCAGGATGGCTATAAGCCTATAAGTGATAAGTGTTAATGACTGTGCTTGCGTCATGCTTCAATTAGGAAGAAATGAAACACTGCCAAAAAGGCAAATAATTATGCTATCTGTTGACCTATTCCCTAATGCTTGTCGTTTTGTAATTCGGTGGATTTTATTTTTCCCTAGACATTTTATCAGGATTTGAGCTACCGAGGATGAGCATATATGACCGAGCAAAGTGGACAGAGTTATTGAACTTATTGAAACAATTGCTATTTGAAATTGAAATGCATAAAAACTCCTGACAATAATTTTTTTAGGCATCATTATTGTCACTTTATCTCTTAATAACTTCAAGCAGTTATTCTTTCCTGTTCTATACAATATTTTGATCCTCAGCACTCTCTTCTTTAAGAATATCTGAAATTTAGCTATTTCCTTCTGTCTCAGGTCATTGATTGCAAACTTATCTGCAGCAAACTGCTATAAATCCGAGCATCTTAAGAAACCAGAGAACTGGGCACTAGGTATAATATATATTTTGAGCTCTTGTGAACTTTTAGCTACGGTCATGTTCATCAGTTTGTTGGTAGAATTTGTTTGCGTACCATTTACATACTCCAAAGCTCCCATTCCAAAGTTGCTCTATGCAAATTCTGCAAATTTTTGTGGATGAGGGTTTTTAAAAAGTATTTTGTACTACACCCCAAAATCAAGGTTCCAAAAGTCACAGGGAACCGCCAAGATTTGGCTCTCCAAGGTGCCTTAGGCGGTCTGGCTGCCTAACCGGGTCACAGGTGTTCAAATTGGGCTCGGTGGCGTCCAAATTTACTGATCTGTGCTTGAGTGCAGTAGGTTACTAGGCTTGTCGTTCTTAGTTGTAGATGTGGACTGTTGGTTCATGGCCTGGGTAGCCAAATCGGCAAACATACCCCCTAGGCCTGGTTACAGAAATACACATTCAACTGTATCATTACACCAGGGCAACATCACTTTTTCATGTTTGGGTTTACCCTAACAATGCTAATCTACTACCATTGTGGAGAGATGGTTTTTTACTTCCTTTTTCCAATTTTCATTGCAGCAAAGGAGTAATGCTCTGTTTCCTGAATGAAACTAATAAATAATAGAGAATTGACATTTCTAGCTAGCTGAAATTTTAGTACCAGAGGTTTAAGTTTGACTATTTCCCCCCGCATTTTTTTACTATGTCATCTTTTTTTGTTGAGGAAAACTATGTCATCCTATTTACTTTGTCTATTCATTTCAATTTGGTGGATCGACTTATTTCCTGACAATTGTGACATTTGTTGCTGACAGTTGAGAAAGCAAAGTACATCTACATTGCTGGCTTTTTCCTCACTGTGTCCCCCGATTCTATCCAGCTTGTTGCTGAGCATGCTGCTGCAAATAACAAGGTAAAAGTTTATGACAAAAAATTCCTTTTGAAGTGATTGATAGAGTTTAATTGCCTGCTGTTTCCAGGTTTTCCTGATGAACCTCTCTGCTCCCTTTATCTGTGAGTTTTTCCGTGATGCCCAAGAGAAGGTTCTTCCGTAAGTGTTATCTGCTCTGCTGTGATGATCAATGTTTTGAACTTTATTTGAGACCTCATATAGCAGCTTAACTCAAAATAAATAAAGCACTGTCGAGTCATGTCAAGACATGTTATATGTTTGCCATATACCCACATGCTAATCATTCAGCCTGTTCAACTTTGTTATTTCATGGAAAACCTACCATGTCCTCGTCCATTCATTATATGGCCATGTTTTGTATGTTTTACCATTTTAGGTATGTGGACTACATCTTTGGAAATGAAACTGAGGCAAGGATCTTCTCTAAAGTCCGTGGATGGGAGGTAGCTAGTCATTCGTCCTACGCAAATTCCTGACTGAACCTCAGTTCACAGTTTGACCTATATTTCTGGAGTCATTTGGTGATTGTGCTGCTGACAAATTACATGTGCAAACTTGTAGACTGAGAATGTTGAGGAGATCGCTTTGAAGATCTCACAATTGCCTGTGGCTTCGGGAAAACAAAAGAGGATTGCTGTGATTACTCAAGGTGCTGATCCAGTAGTTGTGGCTGTTGACGGGAAGGTATATGTTCTCGTATATTTGGTGCATTACAGCTGCATTATTGGCTTGCATTTTAATCATTCAGATTAGTCATAGCAGCATATTGGTCTATAACTGCTTGTTTCAAAGTAAACATCCATATGTTTCTTGTTCCATTTTCTCCAATTATATATAGGCTGTATGGCATAGAAGATAATTGCATCCCTCGAATGCAGCTAATGCTTTCCTTTGCGACAAATTTGTTTTGAACCTTGTAAGCACATTTGGAAAACGGTCTGTTTGCCTATCAATTATTTGCTTGTCCAACTATGTTGCATAACTATTTTTGATTCTGCAAATTAAAAACATTAAGAACTTCATGTATAATTTACTTCATGCAAGTCATGTGAAGCTGACATACTGAACCTAAATATTATTATGTTGCGGTTAGGTGACTACATTCCCTGTGATTCTATTGCCCAAGGAGAAGCTCATTGACACCAATGGCGCAGGTATGTGTTTCTTTTGTGTTATGAGTAGATTACTGTTTCTGATTTTTCCTTCAAGAACTAGTCAGTGTTATGAGAAGGCTGCTTAAAAAGGGTCACTATCATTAAATACTACTAGATATGCCTTGTAGGATAACTGCGTTGTAGTATGATTTATTGACAAACCTACTGACCATAGTTTCCCTGTCATTTGTATATATATTGTACTACGTTAAATATTGAACAAACCTGTGTAAATCTACTGTGTTATTAAAATGATGTTAAAAGAACTTTCATGTTTGCCACTAGGCTAGAAATTCCCACATGATGCAGCAAAAAGGGAGAGATCTATGCCTTTTATCTTGGTAGGCTCAGATTATAACGGCACTGTTTGATCAAATTATAATGGAGCTGTTACAGTTGTACAAGAACTACCACTATATGTTTTCAGTCATAACTGACAAGCACTAGAGTTGCATAACAAATGCAACTTTTCTTCAAATATAAATATGTTGCAGTATCTAGGGGCACAATTGTGGGAAATTTGACTAGTTAATTTCGGAGACTTTGACATGGAGATGTGCTTTTGGAACTTCCATTAAAACATGTTACGACAGCAGCATTGTAACTTGAAATTTGGACAATGGGTTTCAGTTGAGATTTATTTGCTGTTCCTGATCCTCCGTTTCTTATTAGGTGATGCTTTTGTTGGAGGCTTCCTCTCTCAGTTGGTTCAAGGGAAGAGCATTGATGACTGCGTAAAGGCCGGTTGCTATGCCGCAAACGTTATCATCCAGCGTTCCGGCTGCACTTACCCTGAGAAGCCTGACTTCAACTAGAAGAAATTCAGCCACATTACGGAAAGGGTTGGCTGAGCAACACTTAACCGCGTAATGGTTCGGCGTGTTCTCCCTGTATTGTTTTGAGGCTTTCCATCTTATCCGGCCTATATTTTTTTGCCGTGATATTTGTTGCACTGCTATAATCGTTACTTTTATCTTGGTATAAGGCACGATTGCCATTTTGTTGTGTTACTTCCCTTCTAGATATTTGCGATATGTGTATGTTTGGTCCGTGCGTAAGCCAGAGTTTGAATCGTCCCGGAAACTGTGGCTACCAATATGGGCGCAAAGGGATTTCTAGCAAGGCTCCATAAAAAATTGAGATTGTGGGAGTGAAACGATACCGGCAGACCCCAGCCAAATGAGTTCTCTTTTGACCTCTAATGTTTTCGAGACTCCGAAACGAACCTCTAGGTAAAGAGCTCTTTGTTACTTCCCCTCAAACGCTTAGGTAAAATCCAGAGTGCTTGGTCGGGAGGCTGATGGTCAGACCGATCCCTAGATTTAGCTCTCCAAAGCTTAGTTCCCAAATGCGGATCTTCTAGAATACATCCAGTTGCTCTAGAAATACTAGGTTACTGAATCCTAAGTTTGGATACTCCATAAATTGAATTTCCAGAGTCCCAAATTATAGCTGATTACAACATTCACATAGACAGGTCGGATCACTCACACCTAGACACAAAGTCTAGGGACAACCTAGGCAAACAACGAACTCTGTTCAGAGCCTCTGAGCACTCATGGCTCGAAATTTCCGGACAAGTTTAAACCTCAAGTCTAGCACCTCCACCGCAAAAGAAACATAATGGTTTGAGCACTCGACACACGATATGATCAAGCTACTTATCTGATAGCCCATCTTGATAGTACGTCTATCTATCCTATAATCCAGTTTTCTTCCAAACTCCTTGAGACCAGTCAAACTAGGAAAACCAGGTCTAGGCATATTTTAACTTTGCACATTCCACTTGAATTCGATGACGCCCGTCATCCTTGCTCTAAGTCAGAATCACCTTGATCACTATCGCTTTGTGAAGTCTTTCATTTAGCTCCCACTTAATTCATTATGGGAAGCCTTCTGTTGATAACATCTTTACCTGTTCATCTTCACTTGGTGAACTATAAGTTTCAGACATACAACTTCTCATGTTGCTTATCTTGAACTTGCTCTTCTCGATCTTGATGACCATCACACTTGATATCATCCTCCCATGAGCTTCTAGTGGAATCGTCCTTTTGGTGCAATTAGTTAGTCCAACAAAACAATGAGTTAGTCCAACAAATGCAATACATAATTGCTTACTAAATCTACTTGTTCACATCATGACAAATGGCACAATCTTTACGTTCGTATGTTAACCATCTTGAATCCAATTCTCGATCAACCTTTATCTTCTATTTAGCTTCACCTCGGCTAATTATAGCTCACACCTTGAGCCCTTCATTGACCTCTCAAGGTAGTTTTATCACCTCTTCTTGATCACATGACATTCGCCTGACCTTACTGATTTTGATGCATATATGTGATTTGATGGTATTCATACTGAATCCATCCAACATCCTTCATGCATCACCTATGAAATATAACTTCATATCTAACTCAAAAAAACTATTTGTCTCTAGGAACTATCATTAATTACAAAAATCACACTTAGGAGCTAGTTGCACTTTCACCAAGGCCCAAACTAGGAGCACAAGTCTATGCTACCTTTCGAGCCTAGACCAAATTACTTTCAAAATTGATTTATTTCTATCCAAATTACTCCCTCCATTGTGGATATGTAGAGTGTATTTCGATTGGTTAAAACATCCAATACTTACTCTATTAATATATGATTTATATGATATAGAATCTCAATCGTAAGTAAGTACTTTTGAATATAAATCTAATGACATCAATTTTGTGTCACATAAATTACATATTGATGGAGTAATTCTTGATTAAAATCCTATCTTTAATTAATCAAAATATGTCCTGTATGACCGGACGGAGGGAGTATCAACTAATCGAGCTGAAGCTTATTTGAGTCTAATTTTTTTTTCCAAAATAGAGGCAAAATATTTGCCTTATTTAATAAATTAAGAAGTTATTTGTTACATAAGAAGGGCCGAGGGAGGCCCCTATCCGACACAAGCCTACTCTCCCGCATGATGTTCCCAAATATTTTGCACCCGCAAAAACCCAGTTAGTTGCGTTGATTTTTATGTTTGCTAGGATAATCGGCAGCATAGTAGAGATGTTCCTGAAGACGCACGCATTTCGTTCATTCTAGATTGTTCAAGAGACACGCATAAGTAGAGATGGAAACACCTTCCTTTGGTTCCCTCTATCGGTGGCAGTATTGGTCCACCATTCCTTAACTGAGATCGGACCTCTCCAAAGGCTTGGGTGGAAATTGGCCAGACCAAGGCAAGTTTTCACCGAGGACCAGATTCGCTTTGTTAACCTCCATTTGAACATTAGATGGACTGTTGTTTCTGGTTCTTGCTTACATGGGGGGACAAAGACCACTATTAGGCCATCCACTGCGTTCCAGATGGTCCGTTGTCCACGTTCTGTTTTGGATGATGAGCTAGGTAAGACTGATTTGAAAGTCGTCCTAATGTTTAAAAAGAACTTATTTTTTGAACAATAATTTCCAACTAATAACGGGCATAACCAACCTCAAACGGATCCCACAGAGCAAATTAACAAGTCCTTTGATTGCCAGTTGTATTACATCTACAACATTCGTCACAAACAGTTATATACATCACAAATGCGATTGATGAACTACACCCAACTATGCACACAAAAGCATCTAGATCATGGCCACATGACATGTTACGATGTCAAGTTAGAAAATACGCACAAGAACATCTAAATGAACACAACAGTTATATACATCACAAATGCAAAAAGTTTTTGAAGAAAGTGGCAGGAGCGCTGCCTTTCTTATAGAGGAATAGAAATCGAGTTCGAAAAGTTTATATTTACAGGAGCACCGTCCAACGGCCAAAATCAAAACACTGCACGATGGCACACTACTCTAATAAATTTGGATCTCCAAGCTCATTATCCTCACGCCGGCAGGCCATCTGTCTTGAGTTGATATCATCCATCGTACGAGAGACAACCTCATCAAGCGAACCGAATTTGTGCCGAAAAATTCTAGCATTTCTCTCTTTCCACAGATTCCAGAGTCCATACACGAGTATACCATATAGCTTCTGTTTTCCTATCCTGTCTAACTGTGTACCACGGGAGAGCCACCAGGATTTAAGATTTCCATGCAAGCCTTCTAGGAACTCAAGATGCCTATAACCGTTTAGCGTGGCAAGCCTTCTCCATAGTTGTCTGGCGAAGGAACATTGTAAGGAGATATGCAGTGCTGTTTCAGCGTGGCTCCCACATAGTGTGCATATAGTTCCGTTCGGCCACCCTCTATCTTGTAGTCTGTCCGCTGTCATTAACCTGTTCTGAAGAGCTAGCCAGGCATGAATTTTGCATTTATTCTCTGCGTACGCCGTCCATATGTAGTCACTTGGGATGGAGGGGAACGAACCCTCGAACTGAATGTTGTATGCTGATTTGGCGGAGTATTGTTTAGTGTCTGACCATCTCCAGGCAATGGTGTCCTCCTGCTGTAAGTTCCTTGGCGTGTGGGCAATTAAGTTCCACAGTTGGATAAACTGTCGGACTTGTTCTTGAGTGTTAATTCTTCTGAGAGGTATTAGCCATCTATTATCCTGTAGCTCAAACTCAACTGTTCTGTTCTTTCTCTTGGTGAGTGCAAAAAGGTCGGGCATCTCCTCCTTTGGTGCAATACCATCAAGCCATCTGGAGGTCCAGAACTTCGCTTTATCTCTTTTTCCAATGGTGATCACCGTTGAGGCTGCAAAGAGGGACCTATCCTTGTTATCACAAGGAGTTGCTTGCCCATGCCAAGGTCATGGTTTGGAGTTCCATTCCATCCATAACCATCTCAGGCGCAATGCGGAGCCAAATCTATCAATGTCTTTTATCCCAAGTCCTCCTTTATTCTTTGGCCTGCACACCTGTTTCCAACTCACCAGGCAATGACCTCCCGAGCAGTCCTCGTCCCCTTTCCAAAGGAAGGCTCTCATGATTTTTTCTGCCTTCTTGATTGCCTATTTTTGCATATTGATGGCTGACAGGAGGTAAACTAGACATGGTGAAAGGATCGATTGAATCAGCGTTAGCCTTCCAGCCCTGTTTAGGAATTTGCCCTTCCATCCTGCAAGCTTCGTGGATAGTTTGTCAAAGATTGGTTGTAAGTCTATTTTCCGAAGTCTGGAAGTATGGAGCGGAAGTCCTAGGTATGTGCATGGGAATTGCTTGAGCTCTGCCGGGAATAGCTGGAAAATCTGTTGAAGTTCAGTATCTTGGCAGCCGATGGGGAAGGCATCGCTTTTCTGGACATTAGTGCGCAGACCTATGGCAGTTCCGAAGTCATGAAGACATTGGAGGATGACTCGTAGTTCTCCTAGTTCTGGATTTGCAAAGATCGCCGCGTCATCGGTGTATAGTGAGATTCTCAGCTGTCGAGGTACTCCTTTGATAGGTTTAATGAGGTTTCCTTTCATGGCTTTCCGAAATAAATTTTGGAGCGGCTCAATAGCAAGTATAAACAGCAGAAGGGAGAGAGGGTCCCCCTGTCTGACTCCCCTCCTGTGCCAGATCCTATCTGTCTTTTCTCCGTTAATGATAACTCGAGAGGAGGATGTGGTGAGAAGATTAGCCAACCAGTTGCGCCATCTGTTGCCGAAGCCCATTGCGATGAATAATTCAAGCATGTACTCCCAACTAACTGAATCGAATGCCTTCTGAATATCTAACTTCAGGAAGAGGGCCGGGGTCTTGTTTCTATGCAGTATTTTGATGATATTTTGAGTAAAGAGAAAATTATCCTGGATTCCCCTTCCTTTGATGTAAGCACTTTGGGTCTCAACATATCATCTTATCAAGCTCCAGTGCAAGTCGATCGGCCATCATCTTAGTCAGGATCTTGCGAACGAATGGATAAGGCTTATTGGTCTATAATCCTTAAGACCTCTCGGGTATGTCATTCAGAAGGTTCAATTTTTCAGCTCGAAGCTCCGAGAATTGCTTGATAGCTGAGACCATGTCTTCCATAATGATCAGCCAGCATTTCTTGAAAAAGGAGTTGGTGAAGCCGTCTGGCCCAGGCGCTTTTCCTTCCTGTAGGCTATTGATGGCCTTCTGAATTTCTTCTTCTGTGAAATCTGTCTCCAGGTGTGTTAGGTTTCTTCTCTGAATCTCTAGCGATTCCCAGTTAAGGTTGGCTGTACGTTGTTCTTTGGTTCCAAGGAAGTCTGTAAAGAATTTTCCTGCAATATATTTTTCTCTTGTTGATTGTAAATCTCTTGGCCATCTACCTCGAAGCATGGTATCCTATTTTTTCTCTTCCGGGCGTTGATCTGTAGATGGAAGAACTTCGTGTTGGCATCTCCCTCTCTTATCTATTGTTGGTGATATCTCTGTCTTGCACGAGCTTTCTGAATTGTAGCGAGCCCTAGAAGCTCATGCTTCAGGCATGAACGGAGGGCTTGTTCAAGCGCCGATAAAGCTCTGTGCTCCTGTGCCTTATCGAGCTGAAGGATGATTTCTGAAGAGATTGCGAATTGCATGGTGGTGTTGCCTATTAGATTCTGTCGCCAGTTGTTCAACCTTTTAGCTAATCGTCCGAACTTGGTGTGCAGGCGCCTGAAAGCTTCAGGTGAATTTACTGGTCTATTCCAACAGTCCTGTATAATTTGGTACATGTCGGGGATTTTCAGCCACCAGTCTTCGAATTTGAAGGATTTAATCTTGTTTACTATGCACTCCTGTTAGCATAAGCGGGCAGTGGTCTGAAATCATGGAAGATAGCGGTTGGAGGATGCATTCATGGAAAAGAACCTCCCACTCTGCGGAACAAAGCATCTTATCTACATTGGACAATGTTGGATTAGCATGGCCGTTAGACCATGTGAACAAACGGCCATGAAGCTTGAGTTCACGTATTTGCAGGTTGTCAACCGTTGCTCTAAATGCTCTGATCAACCTCATGTTTATCTGAGTGTTGCTTTTATCGGTGGCTTTAAGGATAAGGTTGAAATCACCTGTAAGCAACCATTTATCTAGTGTATCTGAGTTTAGTTGTCTGAGCTCCTGTAGGAAAAAGAGTTTGTCCGCTTCTGCCTGTGGCCCATAGACTCCAGTGTAAGACCATTTAAGGTCTGAGTCAAGGTGATATATAGTAGCTGTGAGGGTGTATGCTTTGAGCAACGGTTCTGTGAGGCGGAAGAAATGACTTGAGCACGCTAGAATAATCCCTCCCCTAGATCCAACTGCCGGTAGAAAGCAGTAATTATTGAGGAAATCATTGCCCATTATGCGCCTGATACAAGTGTCATCTATTCTCTCCATCTTTGTTTCCTATAAACATACTATGGTTGCCCAGCATTGGAGTAGAGCTTGACGCATAGCATCTTTGCGTGCATTGTTGTTACGACCTCTAACATTCCAGGAGACAATTCTCACATGTTGGGGCGACATGACGGAAAAGTTCGCTCGCATCTGTGCCTGTGTGAGACCGAGTAAATAGGTTGGCTCGGGTAGCGGTGACCTGTAACTGAAGATTGAGAACTCGGCTCAACCAACAAGCAATGCAGCGAAGTCATTAGAGATGGCGCTCTGCGCACATACAACGGGGCTCGCGCCAACAAACTGGCAGGCGAGGGAGTAGCCAAATCTGTGAGTCTGGGACACCTCGACTGTCGGTAGTTCTGGTACAGAACAAACAGCCAAAGCACGGCCAAAACAAAAGGAGCGACTAAAGCGACTAAAGCTACTAAAAGACACAAAAGATACATAAGGAGAAAAAACTACTCCTCCTATCCGACAAATGACTGAGCTTAGGCCACGGCACTAAGCACAACATTGATGTCAATCTTGCCTAGCGCCCCTGCAAGAGAGGCAAAAGCAACTACGGTGTCTTCTGTGAGCGGCTCCTTGAACAACTCCTTGTACCGGGCAAAGTGCTCAGCTGCTGGGTCCTGTTGAGCCTGTAGGATACCAAGCTTTTTCATAAGGAGGATCCTTGCTTTTTCCATCATCGAAAGTCCAGCTGTATTGGGTCCGTTCTTGTCGATGCTCTGCTTTCCTTTGTCTTTGGTACCGTTCTGTGCCTCCATCCTGGACTTGCTCCTGGTGCATGGCCTGGATAGAATTAGGGGCGGCGGCAACGGGCGAGTCACCAGCTGTCTGAACTGAGCCAGCGTCATATCATCGTCCACTTCTGACCTGCTTGAGTCTGCCTCCGGAGCTGGCGCCTGCATTTCTCCCTGTTGCGTGACTTGTTGTTCCTCTTGCTGGGAGTCTGGTAAGTTCCTGGGGGGTGCCTCAGGCGGTGGGAGCGGGGCAGCAATCGCTTCATCCATCATTGGGTCCCTGTCTCCCAGATCTTCAAACAAAAGGGTGCAGATCTGGGAAATGATCTCAGTAAATTCATCCAGCTCCGTCTGAGCCAGCCTGTGGGTTTGCTTCGATCTTGAGAGCCAGGTCGGAGACCTTGAGCGTTCTCTCACTGCGGTGGGTTCTTCTTCATAGCTGCTGTCTGAATTATTATTGTCCCTTGGGCCACTCCGGCGGCGTCCTCCTCCTCCTCTCCTGTTACGTTCAGCTGGACGATCACCCTGCTCTCTGCCCCTATTGCTGGTCCTGTGAGGGCGCACGTCCCATCCTGTTGTCCGCCGTCCGGTCTCTCGCCGCGGAAGGCTGCGAGAGCGGTCTCTGTCCCTGTCAAAACTTGGGGGATGGGAGATGTGGTCGTGAACAGAGCGCCGCTTAGTTGGGGAGAAATCATCCTTGACGCCTAGCTCCCAATGGAAAGAGAAAGCTTGTGGGCCTCGAGCAGAGCCTGACGAAAGGGGTGACGGCATGCCACTTGCTTGGCTGCTGGAGCTGGCTCCCCTGAACGGTGGCTCCAGCTCTGGCGGGTTGTAGTCGATGAGCTAGTCTATGTGCACCAGGAACGGGTGCGCCATCAGACCGAGCGGCTGGTCAGGGGGGGTAGCTGTTGGCTCTGATCGTCGAAGGGGTCGGCCGCTTCGATCCGAGCCGGCGACCAAGGCCTCCGCAGACTCATGTCCGTTGTAGTAGACACCAGCTTTTGGCACCGCCTCCGGGTTTGGAGCGGTGATCCAGAACCGCATGCAACCTGTTTCCTTTTCTGCTAACGGTTGTCGAACGGTCCGTCCTGTAAGCCAGCATTTGCGAGGATCGCAGCGGCCGCTTCCGGTCCCCATTCTGATCTGGGAACACCCTCGATGCACACACGCAACCCGTACCTTGGTTGGTTGGCGTTCCCTGTGGCGAGCCGCGACCAGGGGTGAAAGCGAAGATGGAGGTCCTCTTCATCCACAAAAGGCGTGCGAAGAGCCGCATCACGCATAGCTGGGCTGCTGAAGATCGCCAGGTACTCCTTTGGTCCGTGCATCCTGACCTGTATATCCTCTCTTCTAATTTCGAAGAAATCAGCTAAAATGCGCTGGATCTGCCTGTTGGAGCTCTGTAAGTGTCTTGTGATGAGGAGCACGATGACCCCCCTTGACATGAGCTCGCGCTCCTCTCGCACCATCTGCGAGGTCAACCTGTTGAAACAGCGGACGTTGTCGGGTCTGGCCATCCAAGCATTGCCAGAAGCATCCATCTTCTTAAGGGGTGGGAAGTCGGAGATACGCCTTCTATTGCTTGGTCCCCGCCGCTGTAGCACGCCCTGTCGCCGGGACACCAACGGGCTTTATGGCCAAAGGCCCGACAAATCAAGCACTTCGGTGGGTCATGGCAGGAGGCGATGAAGTGGGATGGACTGAGGCAGCGATAATAGCGTCCAGCTGTCTTCTCTTTAAGCAGCAGAGATAACCTGGAAGGAGGAGCTCTGGTAGGTGGCCAGGAGTCAATGACTTTCCCCTTGCTCGCCCTGTCGCGCCTTCCCAACACCGTCTGCCAAGGTCCATACTGGTCTTCAATACACATTGCTTCCTGGGATCCAGCCTGTCTCCTGCTCGACATGGTCTGTGTATCTACCTGCTCCTGCTGCGCCATTGATGCCTATCCTGTTGGGTTTTCGATCGCCGCCTGGAGAGGAGGATGGGCCCCCTGTTTTTGCTGCGAATCTGGAGCCAGAGAGGGCTATGCGAAGCCCCGTTGTGCTGATCTGTAGAGTCCATCTTGGGTTGGTCGCGGAATTGAGAGCTGGGTCTCTGGGATTAGATCTGGGGAACCTAGATCCGGTCCCGCCACGCAGGAGCCTCCAGGGGAACTAGGGCAAAAAGAACGCGAGCTGGAGGCGGACACGATGGGGGCTAGGGTCGGGCGGAAAGGGGGAGGGGGAGCTAGGGTGGCGGGGGTGGCAGTGTTGGCGCGGGCGGCGGCGGCGGAGGGGTTGGCGGCGCTGACGAGCGAGGGGGTGGGGGGCGCTGGTCAGGCATCCTTCTGGCTTTGTCTCTCACAAATGCAAAAAGTTGTTACGACTCAGGTGCACAGTGCACACACGCATGCACTAGCAACAGAAAAGAACCTGATCAAACACCTCGAAGCACTCATCCAACTACCAGACGCTGGCTATCATCCAGAGACGGCCTCGATCCACGGTGACCTCGGCCACCGCACCGGCCTCCTTCCGTGGCCCGGCCACCTCGGCGCGGCAGATGGGGCACAGGCGGCTCTTGCGCAGCCATGAGCCCACGCACTCGGCGTGGAACCCGTGCTCGCAGGCCCGTCGATAGGGGGGCCGAAGTGGCCGACGGCACAGGGCCCCCCAAAACTTAGGGCCTCCATATTGCAGCCCATGTACACAGGCTCTGCATGTACATATTTATTTTCTGTTTTGTAATCCCGATCAAACTCGTAACGTAGGGCTTCCGGCCAGACTGTAGGGCTTCCTACGGATGGCGAATCGGCGATACGTAACTAAGCGATCGGCCAGACTGCTCGGCTTCTGGTCAATTCGTTCCCGTACTGGCGCATGGCGGCGGCCGGATGCTGGAATTAGCAAGGTAATTGAGGATGATGCATTGATGCTTGCGTCTTGCCCTCTGGCCTCTTGCACTTGGATATTGATCAGTGCTGCCGTGCTGGGCTGCTGCTCTGGAGTATTCAATTCATTGAATCTTGCGGTCAATTAATTGAAGATTTGAAGTATTCAACCATCTATCAAGAAGCATCGTAAGCCTGCTTATGTTCGTTCTCATTAGCTATAAGGCTATTACTTTATTTTTTTTTCAATACTGTCTCCAGATCACGTAAGCCTACTTATGTTCGTTTATCAAGGAAAAAGAACATCATATATGTCACTATCGTTTATGACTGATTTTCTGCAGATTGGTGCTGTTTTTCTTTGGACGGGCACGTATAATATTATTCGTGCCACTTCAGAAGTGACTGAAGCAGACTATTATTCTCATCATGTCTTCTAGAAATAGGACGTATGATTCTGGTTGGAAAAAGCGTAAAAAGAAACAGAGACTAGATGCAGCAGCTGAATCTCAAAAGGGTGCTCTTGATAGATTTGTTATCAGAGAATCTCAATTTAATTCTGAAAATCAAAGTCCAGATGTTAATGTTGATGATGGTCATGGTCATGGTCATGGTGATGATGCTAATATTGCCGATGGCATCAATAATTCTCTTCAGCCTGATATATTTGATCCAAGAACTTGGGATGCACTTAATACTAAAATGATAGATATTTTGCTGCAAATGGGTCCTAAAAGAGACTTGTCTATTGAGCATGGTCCTAGAGACAATTTGTCTAGACGGTTTTCTGCATCATCGTACACTAGAGTTCTCTCAAATGGAGAAAAGTGTGACAGAGAATGGCTTGTATACAGCAAAGACCTTGACAAAGTATTTTGCTTTTGCTGCAAATTATTGAAAAGGGGGCATGTGAGAGATCAGTTAGCAAATGAGGGTTTCCGTGACTGGCATCATCTTGTTCATAGACTAAAAGAGCATGAAAATAGTAGAGAACATGTCACAAATATGGCTACATGGTACGACTTGCGTCTCAGGTTGCAGAATAATCAAACAATTGATAAAGTTGCTCAGCGAGAACTTGCAAAAGAAAGGGAACATTGGAGAAAAGTTTTGCTCAGGATTCTTTTGATTGTAAGATTTCTTGGAGAACATAATATAGCATTTCGTGGCAGTAATAGCAGATTGTACCAAGACAGCAATGGCAATTTCTTAGGACTGGTTCAAATGTTGGCTGAATTTGACCCAGTTATCAAAGAGCATGTTGACCGCATCACCAATGATAAAATTCATGATCATTATCTTGGTCCTTCTATCCAGAATGAGTTAATAAATTTGCTAGTTACTGCAATCAGGTCTGAAATCATTAGGAAGGTGAAAGAAGCAAAATACTTCTCAGTTATACTTGACTGTACTCCTGATGCAAGCCACCAAGAACAGATGTCTTTGATAATAAGGTATGTTGATACATCTTCAGATCCTATTTGCATTGAAGAATCTTTTTTAGGTTTTTTAGATGTGAATGATACCACTGGCCAAGGATTGTTTGATGTTCTAGAAGAGGAATTGAAGAGTCTTGACCTTGATGTAGACAATGTGAGAGGACAGGGATATGATAATGGGTCGAATATGAAAGGAAAACATCAAGAGGTACAAAAAAAACTTTTGGACATAAATCCAAGAGCATTCTATTCAGCTTGTGGTTGTCATAGTCTGAATTTGACACTTTGTGATATGGCAAAGTCTTGTCGTAAAGCAACAGAATTTTTTGGAGTTATACAGCGCATTTATACAACATTTGCTAATTCTATTAAAAGATGGCAAATTCTTAAAGATAACATAAAAGGATTGACTCTCAAGTCATTGTCATCTACTCGTTGGGAGAGTCGTATTGATAGTGTTAAGGCTATAAGGTTTCAAATCCTAGAAATAAGGGAGGGTTTACTACGAGTGGCTGAAAGTGATAATGATCCATTAGCAAGTAGTGAAACTAAATCATTGGCGGAAAATGAACTTGGTGGCTTTGATTTTTTAGTGGCAATAATCATCTGGTATGAAATATTGTCTGCTGTTAATTTGATCAGCAAGCAGCTACAATCAAAGGATATGCTTATTGATATTGCAATTGAGTCTGTACAGGGACTGATTTCCTTTTTCATGAAGTATAGAGAAACGGGCCCACGGCAATTGAGTCTGTACAGGGCCTGGACTCTATTTTTCAGCGTGTTCCGTTTTGACTCAACCTCCCCTCCCACGGTAGCACACCCTGCACTGGTCGCCGGCCTCTTGAACGCCTCCAGGTACACCATGCACTCGCCGGCGCTGCCTTCCTTGAAGTCGTGGCACGGCAGCTCGCCGACCTCTTCAGCGTGTTGCCGGCGACGAGCAAGACGATGGAGAGGGTTCCTGCCATGCACGCGGAATTAATGCGTGATCAACCTGCTGCCTCAGCGCGCGCGCTCGCATGCACACGAGAGACCAGAGCTGTGGAGTTGCAGTACGCTAGCGGCTAGCTTATGAGCTAGCACTGCAGCGCCGGAGACAAAAGATTAGCGGACTTCTGATTGAGCCCTGACTTTTGACTTTTCAGTGAGGTGTGTTATTGGACAAGATAGAGGCTAGAGGAGCTGCAACTCGCGAGATTAGGAGTCCACGATGCGACTTGTACTAGGATATTTTGAATGAAATAATACTAGGACATCAGTCCAGGTCAGATTTCTCATAGACCACATTATATCCGGCATGTTCTTTGCTATTGGGATGTGATATTGAAGACCAAACGACGCTGGCTCGCCTCTATCGTTGCATGCATGTAGTTAGTGGTAATTTGTGTACGAAGGACATGTTTAGAAGCAGGGATTTCTGAGGAAAACAGTTCAATTTCCGTAGAGATCTGAAATAATTTCCGAGTAATTTTGTTGTGGATCCTACGTTTTCTTTTTCCTAGAACTGAACAGATGACGTTGACTAATGCAATCAATGGTAGAATATCCAAATTTCCAAACGGACCATATCCATGTAACCCACCGGTACCCATACAACCTTCTTTTTATATAATATAAGGGTCATTCTTCCGGTCTCCACATTATATAATGCACATAACTAAATTTTAATTAAACTATGTATGAAACACCGATGTTGAAATTAGTTTACAAAATAACAACAAATATCACTCTGTGGCCGGAGAAACCTGTCGTTGCTAGGCATGTTAGTCTTACAACCAGAACAACCACCTCATATTAGGACAAAAAAGAACAATTCTCTAACACAACAACGCCTTCACGAAAGGGAAGATGCTTATGCACCGCTGTTGTCAGATCCATCTGACAAACGACAAATCTAGGGTTTTCACCCTGAAGAATCTATGTCATTGCTTCAAAGACGGCGTCTTCAAGAAGGAGACAACGCTCGTGCACTGTCGTTGTCGGATCCAT
This sequence comes from Stipa capillata, assembly GCA_019208055.1. Classification (NCBI taxonomy): domain Eukaryota; kingdom Viridiplantae; phylum Streptophyta; class Magnoliopsida; order Poales; family Poaceae; genus Stipa; species Stipa capillata. The sequence goes on from JAGXJF010004666.1 coordinate 126,794, forward strand.
CCAACGAAGGACAAATCGAGGGTTTTCACCTTGAAGCTCTAACGCTCGCCATCTGCACCAGTGTCGCTGACCACTGTAGCCCCAGCCAAATCTCCAATTTCGTGATTGCGAATCGTCAAGGTTGCTATCCGTCCTCGAAAATAGAGTCCAGGCCGCCGGAGGGGAGGTTGAGTCAAAACGGAACACGCTTACATAGGGAGGCTAAAGTCTGCCACGATCTCCTTATCAACTGGTCAAGCTGTTGCAATCCACCACTGCTTGTCGCACCTACAGTGGCTCCTAGAGAAGCCATGCCACCAACCGCCCGACCAGCTACAGGAGCGCAAGGGCGCACTCGCTCACGGCAGCCGGGCATGACATCTGCGTGCCACCTCTGCACCTGTCTTCTTCAGTCTACCGCGTAGCGCACAACTCACAAGCGCTACACCCATCCTGGCACGTTGCTGATCGACCATCCTGATCTGCTCTAGAGGACTGCACCCGCGTAGACTCCATTGAATTGATCGCCACTCGACGTAGACGTGCAGAGAGATTCCCCGCCAAGAGAGGAGATTTCACCGCTCAAAAGGTCTAACCGCCCAGAGTGGACGGTCGGGGACCACCATCAGTGATAGCAAGGACAGGAAGGAGATTATAGTGGCATTAGCTAGGGTTTGTGTAATACCCCTCCCTGTTAGAGTGGAAGCTCATGTAGCCCATATGTAGTTATGCGATAGGATTAGTCACACATAATGAGTTTAGATAGAGTTGATCCAGCATATAAACCCCTATGTTTCAAACATGGTACCTCAGGATTAACCATTTTACATGAAGCGAGGATGAAAATGTAAAAAATATATTATGTATACATGGCTCACCTCACAAATGGATTTAGGTATTAAGTGAATTTGAGTTAGAGTGAAAGCTCATGTGGCCTATGTATAGTTATGTGGTAGGATTAGTCACACATAATGAGTTTAGATAGAGTTGATCCAGCATATATATCCCTGTGTTTCAAACATAGTACCTCAGGATTAAACAATTCACATGAAGCGATGACGAAAATATAAAAAATATGTTATGTATACATGGCCCACCTCATAAATGAATTTAGGTATTAAGTGAATTTGAGTTAGAGCGTTTGAATGCCCACGGTGTCTGTCGGCGTGTAGACGCCTCTAGCGGTGGTCTGGTTGGACCCCCTTTGGGATTCGGCCGGGGGCGATATAGAGTTCTTCTTATGAGCCTGTGACGGATCGTGGGATAGATAATATTTGGCGCAAGAGACACAGGGATTTATCCAGGTTCAGGCCACCCGGAGGTGTAATACCCTACGTCCTGCTTTTTGTGTGTGTGTTTGTATTGATTCTATGGAGGTTACAAGGGTGTTCTTCCTTACAAGAGGCTGGCTTAGAGCCCACTGAAGATGTTCTATGAAAAGTACTATCTGTGGATCTGGATTCAGGAATCCAACCAACCGATCTCACCTAGAGTTGTATGCTTATCAATTAGCCAACCCTCTGCATGGCCTGGGAACTCCCCTTATATAGCCGGGGGTTCACCACAGCGGCCAAGGGGGACTTGGGTGCTAAGGAAACGCCCATTCCTCTATTTAATGCGCTGCGCCGATCCTCAAGCCATACGCCTCCCTGCCATGTCTTCGAACAGGGGCCCTGACATCTTTATGTCCAGCGGGCCCCGCGAGAGAGGACTTACCGGTGCTCTTCTGACCGAGTTGGCGAAACATCTGCTCCTGGGCCCCGGTGCCAGCGACCAAACGCGGGCCACGGGGCGCGCGGTGATTTGACTCAAAGGGGCAAAAAGGGGTGACAGCGACGCGGGCGCGCGGGGCGGCGCGCCTGGTCGGTCAACAAACCTGTCAGACGGACCCATCCCGTGGCAGGGGTTATGGCAAAAAGGGATTTGCCCTGCGCGGATGGGACCCGGCCTGACCGTTATCATGCCTCATAGGGCTTTAGCATTTAATGCACGAATGACAGGCATTAAATGCCTCTGCAGGGGTTGAGGCTTGCGGGAGAAGCCAACACACTGCAGCGGCGGGCCCGGAGGAGGGCCCCGCAGGGGGACCCTACGACCCCCGAGCGCTCCGATCCCGAGCGACCCCCTCGGCGCCCGAGGGGCGCCAGCTGTCCCGGGCTGTTCCTAGGTGACCCCGAGCACTCGGGGAGCGCTCGCTGGAGAGTCGCTTGGGACTTCTCTTCGGGGAAAAGGCCAGGAGGTTCGCTCGGGGACTCCCCCGAGCACTCCCCTGGGCCCCACGCCCTGCGGGACGCCGGACGCTCGGGGAGGGAGCCCCGAGCGTTTCCTCGATTCTTGGGCCTCGGACCCTCGGGAGCCCGGGGCCCTCTTTAGAGGGCTTGCATGGCCCGAGCACCCAGGCTTAGACCACCGGGCCCACTCGCCACGTCAGTGGGGCCCTCGCCGTTCCGGCCGCCACGTGCCACGCCCTGCGGCCTCTGGTTGGTCTCCACCGACGGTTCGGGGGACCCTGGGCCCCATTCCGCCCACAGTGTCGCTCAACAGGAGCGGCTAGGGAGGTCGGGTATCCTCCATGCAACCTTGAGTGTACTTGTCCTAATATCCTTCACTTGTGTTTTTGTCTTTTACTGGGTTGCAGATATATTCGACATTCCACAAGTCATGTACTCATGGAAGATTACTCTGACATTTCCACAGTATCGGACAGTAGTACTGGTACATCATGTACGGATGGACACTCATCTAGTCATCTGATATTCTTTAAGCTGCAAGGATTCCATAGACGCTATATCAAGCCAACAGAAGACTTGGATTAGCAAATTTGATGAGATAACGCTTCAGTTTGACACGTTTAACCATAAACAAAGTACCATGGCCTTCCAAAAAGAAAAACAAGCAGTGGCTTGCGGCGGCGGCCGTGGTGTTGGGAGTCAGAAGTTCAAACCATGGAATGTGCTCCGCCATCATGTATGTGTACATTCTGCTGAAGTCGATGCGGCTCATGTTGTTCAACCTACTTTAGATCGAACACTTATTCGGAAACTTGGTTTGTTGTCTGTAAATTCAGCCTGAAGTCAAATTGGAACCAAATCGTTCGCGTGCCTACTTCAACAGTCAACACTGACGATCTATAATATTCATGAAATTGCCCTTATCTGGACACATTATATACATTTTTACTATCTATAAAATTTGAATTGGTGGCTGTGGTGATGGTGATGTCACACCCTCTCCTAACCAACTCTCTAACTCTCAACAAATTTTGCTAAACAGACCTCAATCTTTACGTAACTCTCAACAAACTCTGCGAGTTAATTTTTTATTCTGCTGAAATTTATTAACTTACTAAACAACATAATCCAATCTTTACGTTCTGAGTTAATTTTTACTCTGCTGAAATTTATTAACTTACTAAACAACATAATCCAATCTTTACGTTCTGAGTTAGCTGGTTTGATGGTGCTGTTCCTTCCCCCACACATGTGCGTAAATTTTGTTATATGCATATATGTGTGTTTGTACGGGTACTCTACTATTAGATCGTTGTAAGACAAAGCAGTATATTTTGTTATGGACTTATAGTTTTGGTCAGAACATGAGATATTGTTATACTATTTGAGATTCCGTTACAATATACGGTCACCCTGCTAGTCATTAAAATATCAATCCGAAAATCACTATAGAATTCACAAATGCAACAGGTACCGCGTATTTGTATGTACAAGCACAAGCGAATCAACGGCAGAGGGTCTCAGCCGAACAATTCACTAGCGGATCTGCACCTCCCGATCTTTCAGGGACGATCTCCGAGGTGGCGGCCTCATCGGCCAGCACGCCCGCCGCCTTGCCGCGTTCGGCCACCTCGGCACGGCAGACCGGGCACAGGCGGCTCTTGCGCAGCCACGAGTCCACGCACTGCGCGTGGAACCCGTGCCGGCACCTCGGCAGCACCCGGCACCGGTCGCCCGCCTGGAACGCCTCCAGGCACACCGCGCACTCGCCGCCGCCGGTCCCGCCCGCGGCGGCCTTGAAGTCCTGGCACGGCAGCTCGCCCAGCTCGCCGTCCGACAGACCCTCCGCGCGTCCCTCGGCCCGTGACGCGCCGCGCAGGCGCAGCACGAAGCCATGCCTGACCGCCCAGAGGACTATAACGATGTGCAGCACGAGCATGAGCACGACGCCGGCGACGAGGAGGAGCACGGAGACCGTCAGCCCCGCCATGCAAGTATGCGACGTGATCTCGAAATAAAGAAGAGTTTAAGCAAAAGCTACAGGAGTGGACAAAAGAAGGTGCAATTCAGCAGTAGAACCACTTCTCAGAGCCAGGTCAAATGCATCGCTTCATCCTTCAAGCCTATATATCTTGTTCTTCGCCTTTGACAAAATTGCTGCACCGTACATATCCTTAAAAGCGACATCAAATGTACGCTCCTCCAGATATCTTTACCAAATTATATAATTAAGTTGATCTCGTCTGGTTCTGGTAGAAACAATATGGGATCAGAAATTCAGATTAACCAATTATAAATGGTGTCGATTAGAGGTCATTGTTGCTGGGTGAAATTGAAAACGACGTGGAGCTGCGAATTTGGAAGATTAGATGGCTGATACTGGCGCGGCCAAGCAATCTGGGCGAAGAAAGCGACCGCGCCGAGCCGCTGATAGTAACCTTTTGGTTTTGTTACGTTCCTCAGCATGACAAACTGGTGCGAGTGCGAGTTACGCTCGTTTCCTTTTCATTCGTGGAGTGTGTTGCGTGGCTTCCAAGTTCTGAATAAACTGGCAATGGTTGATTTGGAGTTTCGGCTATAGGAGGCTGACAGATCACAGATGACAACATGAGTTATTTGTTGGACACGTAATAAGGCTCCAGTTTGGCCTAAAAATATCACTGAATGTTACTATTCCATTTAGCTGGTTAATTCAGGGTGCTGGTGGCCTCTGTCGTAGCTTGCTGCTTGACGTATGTCACCGGCGTCCGCTCTCCATGCCATATAGAAGAGCCCTGACACGGGACTAATTTTTATTCCACAATTCAGTGTTAGGTTGAATTTTATTATAAATCCACTTGCTAATTGTCATTTAATATTAATTTCGAAAATTATCTATTTAGGAAAAAATTATAATCTTTATCCACCTATTCTATAAATCCAACTGTTACTTTTTATTTAAATTAATTCTAAAATTTAATATTAAAAATATATTTATATCTACTATATATTATAAAATAGAGTTGTACTCATTGTCAGATAAGAGTTGTATGCATTAAGGATGCTATAAAATCTAATTCATCTACACCGTTATAATCTGGACTCACTACAATCAACGGTGGAGATATTTTATCATATGTGGACGAACCTAACCTTTTAGATGATGTGACAGCCACGTAAGCGGTCACATGGAAGCTATATAGGCACCACGTCACTTAAAAACCGCTTTGAAATAATTAAAACCACTTTAGAATAATCAAGGGGGGTTATTTTACCCGGTTTTAAGAGTTGAAGGTCAGATTTGTCTGATTTTGGAGTTCATAGGTGTAATGTGCACACAAGCAATAGTTGAGGAGTGAAAAAAAAATTCTAAAAAAAATAATTCAATGCAAAACAACATGTGCATGATCGCAAATGACGACAAACTATGTCGAGAGTGAGTGAGATAATGTTTTAGCATTTCTTGATGAATATATGCTAATGAACACATTACTGTGTGATAAATCATGACAAGATAGGAAGTTAGAAGGGATCAGGCCTAAAAGGAGGCCTACCAAACAAACTGATGATGGTGGTGAGATGTAGGAAAGTGAGGCTTGCCGTGATATGCCTCTAGAGGCATTTTTTAAAGGGTGCAACAATTTAATCAGGAGGCGGTAAAGGAACCACTGAGGTTTAGGTTCTTGTGAAGGAGTTTAGTAGCATGGCCACTCAAGTCACTTTGATGCACGTGGATCCAAGAGCAAAAGTTAGGAGTATTGCTTGGGCTTGTGGGATGTTAGGACGTGATATGTATTTAAAGAGTTGACTTGAGTAAGTTGAGGACATTTGCTTCGCCGTTGTCATCAACAAGACGAGCATACAAAAAAGGCAAGTGAGTAAGAGGAGCACAGGTGGTAGCATCTGGAGACATGATATTGTACTACTCAAATAATACAACTACAATATGACCAGTGATCGATGAGACAGGTGAAGATTATCTATTGACATTAAATAATAGAAGATAAACATAAAAAGAGACGGAGAGAACATCACATATGAATAAATAAGATTTACTATCACAAGATTACTTTGGACTAAAGGCTAATCTAATGGAAGTATTCCTACCAAATGTCGATCTTGTTTTTTTAAAGACATCGCGACGAATAAAATCGAATAACAATTGTCCATGGAGGACAAATAATAACCGAAATACCGAATATAACAGTATGTACTAAATCTAGTTGTGCAAGTACGTGCGCCACCTTGCTAGTTTCATATGAAATAAAACAGTTCAGCCTGAAAAAAGTCTAGGAAAATTCTTGTGTTCAAAGGCTCAAAACGAAGCCTAAATAGAAGTACAGCAGATGACCGGAATCGATTTGGGCTGATCCAGGGGTAAACTTTCAGACCATTAAAATACCCCATTATGCAGGCCTTCCCCAAAATTGGAAGGCAGCCCATCGGGCTACTTCTCTGCTGAACCTCCGGGCTGGCCTCTCGTCCGATTTTTAGTATTTAATTTCCAGAAGATCTCGCCATGGTGGAGTATATGATGTAGTTGGCAATTGCGCACACAGGTAGCTATAGCATCTGAAAAGATTTTTTAGACGAAGTATAGCATCTGACAAGTGGCATCATCACAAAAACTACTAGAAGACGGCAATAGCATGAAAAATAAAAGTACTCCTAAATGGACGGTCGTACAAGGTAAACTGTTACAAACATGCATGGCAAAGTGAAGACACGGCCGCCAACATGGTACCAGTAGCAGAACAACAGCCTACAGCAGCTTCGACGTAAGCAGCCGTAGCAGTAGAAGCAAGAACGAGGAGCAGACGGCCAGATGAAACAGTGAATTCCGTGACACCTGCAAACTCTGCAGCCGCGAGAGCCAAACCACGCGTGCGGTGGTGAATGAACCGGTGCACTGAACTTGAGGAGGGACGGCGACGACATCACAGCTCAAGCCATCCCATGCCATCACATCCCGTCAGCGTTCGCAGGGGTACTGAAACTGGGACACCCCAATAGGGCAGCGACCGCAACCCCAGCTCGGCGCACCGCAGCGACGCGATGCGAAATGCGAGGCTGGATGGACGATCCTGCCCCGGATGGGGGGACACGGAACATGGCGGAAGAAGGAGTTGGGTGGAGATCAGAGATCAGCCAGCCCCGGCCACCCGGCCCACCCTACCCCAAGCCCCACCATCTGCTCCTTCTTCTCCTGCTCCGGTTTCGTTTTCCGATTCGCTGTCCATATCGCGAACCACGAATTGCGAGCCCGCAGCAACCACCGCTGTAAACTACTAAATAGATGTCTTCACTGCCCGTTTCTAGCGATCTGTCTTTACCGGTTCACGCAGAGTCTGATTGGTTTCATTTTACACGAAGTTGCCGATAAAAATGTGACGCGCCACCGCGAGCGTGGTTGATGTGCGCGGCTAAGTGGCTAGTAGCTTGTAGCAAGCGATTCCTCGTGCCAGAAGGATAAAAGGAAAAACTAGCATGGCTAGCTAATCTCCAAGCCACCCCACCCACACGCCAAACGAAAGCGAGCGCGGCAAGGAGCCAAAATTGCACTGCTGGGATTACGACTTGAAAACCTGGACAACAACCCGGTGTGGCCAGTGGAAGGCTGCAAGCGAGTTTTTGTTTTTGTTCCTCTGGTCTCCTCGTCTCATCTCCTCTGCCCCCTCTCCCTCTCCGATACAAACATCACGAAATTAAGATCGCTTATCAGTTATCACCTACCGATCGATGTCCTGCTATTTCCGGTCACCGTCATAAATGAATTTCGTTTCCTTTCTTTCCGCGACATCATTGATTGCAACTCCGATAGATGCTTGGTTTGTGAATCCTATCAAGTGGAGTAGTATTCTCGTCCATTCATAGAAGATTTTTCCAGGCAATGAGGTATACAGGAAGATTAGCTATTAGACCAGCACAAGCACTGCTGAATGGTATATATTGGCACGCAATTACAGCATCAAGTAGATGATTACGACATCAAATGGGTGTCAATTAGGCCCCTCTAGCTTTAGTAGCACCTGTAATCTTTTTGCAACATCGCCATCAATGAGGAGGGATGGAATCTTGGATAAATGTTAGTGGGGCTGCACAAGACAAAAGGTGTTCCTGTGTCCAATCAAGGCCAAGGGAAAATGCTCCTGTCCTGTGCTTTTTAGACTTAATTAATTAACTGCCCCTAGTTTGCCCATGAGATAATTAAGTCATGCGCCGGATGTCAAATCACATGACAACAATTCAACATATGTGTTTAGGCTTGTGCACTTTGTTACCATATAAAAGGTAAACCTATATATGCTTGTACTACTTAGAGAACAACTCATGTTTATGTGTACAGTATACTCCTAATTAAGTACTATCAGGTTAAGGTTACTGGTTATTCTTTGGAAATCCTGGTGAAAGGGGGTGAAACCGTGAAAGGGATGCATCACCTTAGAAATAGTGAAAATGATGTAAGTGAGAGCGATGGCGGGAAGAGGCTACATACATTCTTTTTCTTGAGTGGATGTTATTGAACCAAAAAAGCTTCTTTTTACCGGCATCCACATTTATGCAATATTGATCGACACACTGTTCAGCAAAACTTTTAATCTCTTGCTGTCCCGCACAATCAATTTCATCAATTAATATCCAAAGAAAACAACGGTAATCAGCGAAGCACATTAAGTAATAACATTTAGGTTGCGCTTAATATTGTGATAGATTATAATAATCATGTTTTTCTATTCAGTTTTTGTCTATTCTATTGTTTAGCTAACCAAATTTTTTCTATATTTGTGGCTACTTTTTATGACAGGTTACAAAATAAAAATAATCAGTTCAACAACTGTAAATGGAGTCTTAGTAGAACCAATTTCAAATTTCACCAGCTAAAATTCAAGGAAATATTGAATGGTTACACAAAGGATCAGTACAGTACTACTTTCATCTCCATATGGAGTATCCCCTAGTTAGTTGAATTCAGCATATCAAAACCTGGCTAAAGAAGTTTCTTCAAAAGAAGAGAAACAAACTAAAGTTACGTCCCTAGATGTTAGTATTAGTGTTGCAGGCAAGGAAGGGTGCGTGACAAGGCCGGACATGCAAAGTTGAAAACAGATGACGGCAGGGCCAGTCATTTGCATAGATCGGCTCGGGCGCTCGGCCATCCATCTCGTGTGATAAATGTGAAAAGGTGCCCGTCTTGTTCTCGCTTCCTATTTCTGCCTGGCTAGAAAAAGGAAAGGAAACAAAGTTACTTGCATATGCCCCGTCTCGTCTTGTCTTGAGCCGGTAGACAACTTTAGTAATGTAGTACTAACGACCTACTACTTAATTTAGGGTTACTATTTTAATAGTACCACTGCCGTGTTTTCATTGATAGTGAACCACTATTTTTTCATCCGAGTACTAGAGTTTTGATTTTTGCGCTTACAACAGAACAGAGAGCACTAGCTAGTTAATCAGCTATATAACCTCAGTGACATGATATTATAGTGAAGGGAGGCCCTTTTATTTCTCTCTGTTTCTTTCTGATTCTGATGATCTACATATGTATTCACCACTCATAATTGAACGAAGGAGCATCTTCTACCCACTGTTCGATCGATGCAGTCATAGTTTTCTTTGAGACACGGAGTTAATCATGCAACTAACAACAAAGGCTTGCAACACTTGCCAATGTTGCACATGCACGTACAGAAGTAAATTGAACGAGTGGATTTAATTGATCTTGACAAAATCTCAGACGACACGATGATTAATCAATGACTAAACATGTCATTTGACATAATGTACTGTGCCATAAAAAAAGGGTGCTTGCCTCCCATGCACTTATTTCTCGTACATCACGACAGATTTTACCACCAATATTACCCTACTGACTACCGTACAATGCATATGCATACATGATACAACTTCATAGAGGACTCGACATACCACAGCAGCAACCATGCATGCAGCACGAAGAGAAACGAAAAGACACGATTTTTCTAACACGAGATCGATTTTCATGGCACCCGCTCATGCACGCACGAATGCGCCAGCCTAGTTCCACATCCATCATGCACGCATGAATGCGCCAGCCTAGTTCCACATCCACCAGCTGATCTGGCCTTCGCCCTCGTCGTCCTCCGCGTGATGGTGGTGATTCCCGTGGCTGGCAAAGAGGACGCCGGCGTCGTCGGCGTAGTAGCTGCAGCCCTCGTCGCTGCCCGCGCCGTCGTCCTCCTCCGACTGGATCCCGCCCGCGCCGTGGTCGACGGGGCCCATCACGCAGTCGTGGTACTCGTCGTGCCCCGGGAAGTACGACTCCACGCTGCTGTCGACCACGGCGGCAACAAGACGGCTGCCGCACCCGAGCAGCGCGTCCGCGTCCAACACCGCGCTCCCGCCGCTGCCCGTGCTCAGCCTGTCCTCGGACTTCACGTGATGCACCTCGAACGCCTCCTCCGCCGCCGCGGCTTGTGCCTCGGCATCGGCCGCGGAGACCTTCACCTCCGCTGCAGGCAGCTCCGAGGCGTCAACGGCTGCGTCGACGCTGCCTTCCGGCGCCTCCTTCTCTTGTATCTTCTCGGTCAACGTCACCACCTGACGGCACAGATCGCCAAAACTCAGCAACACAGGCCATGGAACTACGGAACGTAGAGTTACCGTGGTGGTGGTGGTGAAGACTGAAGAGGTTACCTGCGACCGGAGTCGGTGGTTGTCCTGGAGGAGGGCATCGTGGTCGGCTCGGAGGGCATCGAAGGAAGCCTTGAGGCGGTCGAAGTCGCGCTCGAGCTGCTTGGTCTTCCACCGGGCGCGGCGGTTCTGGAACCAGACAGCCACCTGCCGTGGCTGCAGCCCCAGCTTGCGCGCCAGCTCCGTCTTCCGCTCCGGCTCCAGCTTGTTCTCCTCCTCGAAGCTCATCTCCAGCAGATGCACCTGTATACGTACGCGTGCATGCATCGATCCAATTGTCAAAACTCAGCTGAAAAGATCATCACCTTCAACAAATCTTGGTACTAACTAGTAGTAAGTTACCTGCTCCGGGGTGAGGCGTCGCTTCTTCTCCGGGAGCTGCTCGTCGTAGTACTCCTCCTCGAGTAGGTCGTCGGGCGAGGTGAAGAAGGGCCGCTTTACGCCGCGCCCTTCTTCGATGCCGAGCACCGGTCTCCCCCTTCATCACTCCCACATGGCAACCCCAATCAGTACATAAATCACTTCCCCCCACAAAAGCTATATACTTGCCAAATCAAGAATCACTACCAAGAACTAACTAACAGGAAGAAGAAGAACAAATTAGATGAGACTAATACCTCGATGGAACATGGCTGCGCCGCCGCCGCCGCCGCCCGCGCCACAGTCCAAGAAGAGCATCTGTCCGGCGCCGGAGCCCGACGTGTTGAAGATGAGCCGGCCGGGCTCCATCGCAGAGATCGGACCAAAGCTTCAAGAGCTAGCTAGCTAGGTTGCCTTACTTGCGGCGGGGAAATCGAATAGAACAGTACGCCGGCGTATGTACAGCTGCGGCGGAGCGGGACTTATAAGAAGCAGGAGGAGGAGGCGATCATGGCGGCGAACTTGTGGCGGAAGAAGCTGGTGCTCCACAGAAGCCTCGTCGAGATCTTCATCGGCGTGAGCGAAAGCCCCATCATGCACGCCCCAGTCCCGAGGTCCCGAGAGATCTCCTCAGCCACGCGGGGAGGAGATCACTCGCCGGAGGAGTAGGCAGCGTCTCTCTCTGCCTCGCCGGAGAAGTAGCGCCGGATCGGGACAATTCGGCTACGCTCGGCCGGCCGGAGAAGGTTGGTGGTGGAAGGGAACAATGGCAGCTAAAAAAAGAAAAGAAAAATATTTTCTCTGTTTTTTATTGTGTTGATTCCGGCGAAGGATTTGTTTTCTCTAATTTCTTATAATATTTTTTTCTCGTGAAGGGCAAGAAGCTAAAGTTCGAAGAAATGGAGAGGGGCCTTCTTATAGGCGCGGGGGGCGGCGTGGATTGACGGATTTGTCCCTCGGTGGTAGCGGTAGGTGGGACGGAATGGCAGGGGAGGTGTACGATCTGATCTTTTGCGCTCAAAGGTGAAAAATGTAGCCTAGTTAAGACCTAAAAGGTGACTCTCTCTAGGTTTAAGATCTTCTGTGCAGCAAACCGTGGGGTTTGCCTAGCTTCTTTGTGTTGAGGTTACAACCACTACGAGCACTCCCAGAAAAGACCCAAAATCGTTTTCAAGGTTTGCAGTTCTTCCTAGCTTCTAGGATTGTTATCGCTCAACTTATTATCTGAGGAATTATGAATACATAAAACATATTCTATATATTTAAATATTTTGTGGTAATTTTTCAATATAATTTCTTAGCACTCAATTTTTTATTTATTTGATAGTCTCTAAAAACAGTGACGAAGCCAGCCCGTTTATAGAATCTAGACAATGCCTAAGTGCGACCATGTTTACAAGTGTTTACCCTATAAAATAACACCTCCAATGTTGCCTCTATTCCTTAACTGAGATTCGTCGGTTGACCCTGGGGTCGCTAGCTGCAGGCTCCACCGTGTCTAAAAAAATATTGCAAAGCTATTGAATAATTCAGATATATATGTTTTATCATCACTGATTATAGGACGAACACACATCAAATTTTAACTCTTCTGATGGTAAAATCTTCTCCTTCTGGCGTATCATCGAAGGTGGTGCCCTTGATACTTTCAATTTAGTTCAAGCTCTAAGAATGTCCGAAAACAATCAATCTATGAATATTTGCCAAATAGATATTTTCAACGACCAAGCTTTTGTGGATATATGTGGATGTACAAAATACATACATCACCATGGTAGTATTATTTTACTTATATAAACAAGTTTCAAAAGAATTTACTTTGTTTCACAATTAACATTTGTCCATCTACTCTGTACATGTAATTCATGCTTAATTACCATAGCCCAACAATGTATTTCGCATTTCGACTACTCATCAGCTTTTATCTCATCAGAGCATAGTTAAACTCTTGGTCACAGCAAGCTCGAAGAAGAAAAATTGTTTACCACAACGATGTAAACATTAGAAAATAGCAATTTCAAGGATAAAGGGAGCAGCATGTAAAGTGGGTATATTAAGTAATTCTAAGAAATTCATAGAAATCTTAGAAAATTCTATAGATCTTGTTTGATTTATAGGACTAGAAACCATAGGCATTTTTTCTTATGACTACTTTGCTTGCAGTTCTAAAGACATTTTTTCATTAAGTCCAATATCTTGAAAAAATTTCTTTGTTCCTATGACAACTATGTCATGCACCAAACTCCTGAAGAAAATTTCCTTTGTTTTTCCTACGGTGCAACTAAACAACTTCTAGTACTTATTCTTGTGTTTATAATTCATGTGGAACACAACATGTCATAACATTCATTTCCTACATGTTTTCTATTCCCGTGTTTTGAATATCTTGTGAATCAAAGAGGCCTAATATTGTGAGTAGGAAATACTATTGCATCTCTATTTGGATACAATGACCAACCCGGGTGCAAGTGGGATCAAACGGCCTACATATGAACCACGAGCGTCACACGATCACATTACGATTGGGACATGAAGATAGGCTTGTATATTGCTTGTGGAGTCTGCGTTAGGGTCATGCTCCATATGTGATCGGGAGATAGGCTGCCGTCGTTTACTATGTCATTCTCCACGAGGTAAACGAACCTATTCATAAACATCGACGTGTCCCAAATTGTCAAGTGTATGGTGACCATCCGATAAGACCGTCGTACACGACCCATTTATGTTGCAACATAGCCATCGAGTTATTGACACTCCCTCTTTGGTGTTGTTTCTACGACGACAACAGTGGTGCTGTCCTTGAGGAATTTAGCAAACGTAAGAAACTATGGCCTCACCTAAGCAAAATATCACCAAAGCTGAGGCACTACTCGCCCGGAGCAAAGGCGCAATGACTCGAGGTTCCAATAAGAAAGGCAACACTTTGGAGACAACTGAGGACAGCTAATCCCATGCCGGACACATCGAGGACATGGAAGAATCCTCCAAACCGACCCCCTCACCATCCTGCTACCTATCGTATGAGAAACTCCTTGAAGGCATCCATCCCAGAGCCCGCCATGATGCCCCAATGATCCCCGATGATACTTCAAGGAGGCATGACAAGCTCATCAGCAATTTGAGGATGCTCACAAACGCCAAGCTCCCTGACTTTGGCACACTCCAAGCATTGTTTGAGGTCCCTCAATCGAACACCACAGAGACTTCTGCTGTACCGTGCCTCCGGAGCCAAGTCATTATTTCACTGGCCCCGTAATCTCAAACGCCTTCGTCTAACGTCATCAGGACGGATCACACGATGTCGCGAAAATCCGAGTTCACGCACGGAAGAGGAACTCCATCAGGTCATGAGAACTTCTTCAAGAAGTCTTCATTAAAAATTTCTAAGGAAACTTCATGCAACCCCTTATATTGAATGAACTCTTCACCCTCAAGCAAAAGGAAAGATAGTCCGTACGAAGTTTCTTCAAGTGAATCTCAAAGGTTCGGAGCCATATTGCCAACACCCTAAGCACTAGGGTGGTTGACACGTGCATGCGAGGTTTACTTCCTGGAGAAGTGAATCGGACCCTTAACCAGAAGAACCACCGAGGAATTGAACCGCAAGCTGTAGGGGAACGCTCGATGCAAAGTTGGCGACACTAGTAAGCTTGAGCTGCCATCACATAGCCATGACACACCGTCAAGTGGAAAGACCAAAAGTTCTTTCAAGAAGAACTTTGGAAACATGAACCACTCGTATCTATAGGAACATAAGATCATGGTAATCGACAATCAAACTCGCCAATGAGAGCCTAGGAAGCCCGGAGCAGATGGTGCACCTTCCATAAGTCCATCGGTCACTGCATGAACAAATTTTGTGACCTCCATGCTCAAGAAGAAGGTACCACAGGACGAGCCCCACACTTCACCGTTCCACTAGCAGCACAGGAGGCTCCTCCTCCAAGAGTGGTCTCCCGACTCAAGAGCTTGTGAATGACCGACCACCGATATGGAAGATCTTCCCTTTTCAGCTAACCAACTATCTCGTTGGCATCATGCTAGGGGGCTCAGCCTTCGAGAGGAGCTCTAAGAGGTAACTCAAGGAGTATGCAAGAAATGTGAACATTGTCGGGGCACTCACTCTTACTCTACCGCCAAAATGGGCAAACGTGTCATTGACGTTCACAGAAGAGGACGTTCGATGTAAGCCGCAAATATTTATATACATACTGCGTTAATCGGGTCTTGAACTCGAGACCTCTTGGTTCTGATACGATATTGAATTGCATGCACCGAACCAGTTTACCCAAAAGCCTAAACTGATGAAGAAAGGATGACAATATATTTCAACAATGATATCCTCTTCATAACCGCCACAGTGATTAATTACAAACTCACTAAGATCTTCATCGAGAGTGAAAGTTTGGCGATATCCTGTACCAATTCCACGAACCAAAGGGGCCTTTACGTCCCTGCCACGCGCCACCCGAAATGACCATTTTGCCCAAAGGCTAAACAAAGCTGCAGGACACGTTGTAATCCTCCTTCTAAACTTCACCGTCGTTTTTTCACGGTTAGGAGCTCCCATGTGGCCAACTGTGTGGCCGGGGACATCCAATGTGGTAGGACACCGGACCGGAGGGGTTGGTCCATGTGGATGTGGCAGGAGACCACAATTTGCACAAAGATTCCGTTACATATCTCATCGATCCAGCGCATGCATGTTCCAGGGATTTGTTCCTGTCAAATCCCATGTGAAAACTTGGCTGTGCACTTGTATTTTTCGTGTAATTCTTCCATTTCATTTTACAAAGTGACGTGACATGGCTCTATGAAAAATAAAAAACAGCCGTGGCGATTGAGTTGTATTGCTGATCATGCTGTTCAAGCCTTCCATCAGGGACAGAGTCGTCCTGTTCCAAGTTAGCTAGTCCTAGCGTGTTGGGTGGGGCGCACCACGACAGCTCAAAGTGTGGGTACCAAAGTCTAGAATTAGTTAAGAAATTGATGTTATTTGATTCGAGAGATGACGTTAATCATCTACGTATTTTATCTACCTAGAGGCTAGAGTTTGAAATTTTTATATCCTCTGACTAGCTTGTACTATTCTGGTGTACATACATGAAAATCACATGTAAGGCAGAAACAGATAAAGTCTGTTGGTTACATGCATCGGACGACGCCGTCTATCGAATTTGGAGTAAAATATGTGCCCACCTAACAGTGATGTTAATTGGAGGCTTGGAACATCTCCACACTTTGACATTTCACCTTTTATATGCCATTCTCTGTGTTTGTTACGAAAATAGAAGCATCCAAAGCATAAGATGCTACGAAATAGAAGCATCCGGTGGAAAAACTTAAAAGGTTTTGCTATTTATGTGCTACGTAGTCTTTTGTCTAAATCGATTTCCGTGGCTTTTGGATTTGCAGAGATATGATTGTATATTAATCCGGCCAGTGGATAAAAGAACGCGACACATGGTTAAGAAAACTTCAGTAACGTTACCTTACATGTGAAATATATAACGACCAAGCAGAGCACATTAGTAAACTGCTAATGGCACCATCATCGCGCGTGGCAGGGTACGTTTTGGGGTAAGCACAACGTCGCAATACTGACCTGCTCTCCGGTTACTCTCTGCATGCAGATGCGAGCTAGCTATGTACTTATTTAAATACGTCCACTGGTTGCTGAATAGACTTCGACTATTGTTCGGAAGATTAATCCACTGATGAGTGCGTGAAAATGACCGTCTCTCCGCATATATATCGTATAACCATGTACTCCACCTGCTGTTTGTTGCGGCAATCCATGAGTGTCTTGCTTTGGTAGTCCCATGAGGCACACTATGACCAAGCTCAATCCCTCAATAGTCCTATTGGAGGGACAGTTACACTTGCATTCCTTAAAGCAGCTGTAAATTTGGCCGTTCGAAAGCAGCACATATGGTCACGTTTCTCACTTTCGCTTGCGTATGGAACCGGTACAAACTAAAGAAGAAGAAGAAGAAAACGTGGTCCCGCGATGCTCGGCTACATGCAAAGGAGCGTGCGATGGCGTGATACAGCCACACACGGAGCGTGCGATCGCGGGGGCGCGCGCGTGCGGGGGGGGCGTCGTCGTAATTTCGCCCGCGGAACATGCCGGGGCCCGCGGACGGTGTGACCACGTGAGTCACCTGTCACGGATGGCTTGTCTTACATGCACCACGTATGCCTGACGCGGGGCCCACCACCGTCGCGGTAGCACATGGGCCGCGCGCCCACCTGATCTTCTGCGCCCCGCGCGCCTCCGCTCTTCTCCCGCTTTCCTTTCCCTTGGTGCGTGTACGACTGGTGCTGCAGAAAAACCTCCTCTTTTCTGAAAAAAAAACTTTCTTCATGGAATCTGTGGACGGAGATCAGCATCGAGCACAGCGCGAAGATAAGACTTGTACTTCTCCACCAAAATCTAGTTTTGGTACCATAAAGTATAGCATCTTTTGCCTCTACGCCTTAATTCACTATCTTGTTCGATCGTACGTTCGTGTGTCCACTTCGTCGTCGAAGGCGATTCTCTCAGCGGGAGAAAACACTAGCGTGAAGCAAGAAGACACCGTCCTATGTAGGAGCAGATCAAAGGTTAATACCAGCCAGCCCTGGAACGAATCAAAATCTCGCATCAGAAGACATTTTATGTTCTGGATCAAAGAAGAACATAATCTCTTTTCTACCTCAGAAAGAATTCCGTGAGGGACAGACAACCCGACGGGGGAGCACTCCGTGGCCGGCGCGGGAAGGGAAGCAGGCAAGGCAGCCGGTGAGCCCCGCCGAATATAAATAAGGTAAGTTTTTTTCCCCCCCCTTTTTCTCTCCTCAGTGGACCGCCAGGAAAGGCAAGGCAAAGCGGCGAGACAGGAGGGGAAAAGTATGAACCTTGGCATCTCTGCCTGCGTACGTGTTCATCACTCCTTTTCGTTGCTCCCCTCCACTGAAAGAAAAAGGCAGAGATTTTGTTTCTCCTCGCAACAAGGTGACGCGCCACGTCTCGCTCGTCCGATTCGCCCTGGCGGTGTTTCGATATTTTAGCTTTATTAGTCGCATCCGATGTTGATCAGTTAACGGATCGGCCGGTCATGCCATCCATCCAGGAAAATCCACAGTGTACACTCGGACTGTTGTTATATATACCGATTGAACTAGCCATGCATGGGTCCATGGTGTTTCCGATAGACACGTGCTGGAGTAGTAGCATAGGCCTTCTAATCGAGACTAAGGCGCATTTTTGACGTGCGACGATCTGGTAGTCCTACGGCGCATTGTATCCTCTGGGTTCCTGCAGTAAAAGAACCGTACTGAAATAAGACAGCAGTAGTCCTGGGTGCATCAGCAGCACCAACGTTTGTAAAGCTGTATCTATAAGAGCACTGGGATCCCTTAGCACCTAATTAAGGTTGTAAGATGAACACATTAGCTAGCTCTCTGTCTGTTAGACTGATTTAGCAATTTTTACCACAGCCCTTGGTTCCATCAATGCATGCGAAGCTTGGTTTTCAAAAAAGAAAATATCGATGCTAAGCTGGTGCTAAAAATTAAATTTTGAACTAAGCTCGGATTTTGAAAAATAAATATATAGATGCTAAGCAAGTGGTAAAATACTCTAAATATATTATGTGAAATGAAAAAATGCGATAAACAAAAATCTCAGCATCACCTCCTAAGCTTTTGGTCTTACCTTCCGCTATCTTATCTGATGGCATCTCATTTGATGGCATTGACGCTAGCAGATTTCTCTCTCATTTATCTTATGTTTAACACCATAGGATGTCGATGCTCTAACCCTTCAAATGATATAGTAAAATCAAGGGGACCCTTAATTTACGGTCGGCCGCTCGATGACAACCCTTCCTCTTCTCTGTTGGAACGAGCCCCCCACACTTTCTTTCATGTTTTGGTGGGAGTTTCGATAGCCACCTTCCCCATCTTCCACTTCCCCTCGATTTCCACTTGCGTGACCAACCGCCCACCATCCTGTCTCCGATGATGGCATGGTCGTTATCGCTGGTGACTAGCGATGCCGTTGTCATCAGATCCAAATAAGACAAAAAAGATGAAAATGACAACTTTCAACTATTTTGCATTAACTTTCAAAACATTTTGCAGATGAGCTATCGAAAATTGAGGTGAACTTTCAACAAATTTGGTTGAGATTCAACAAAAATGAACCTTCAAAAATTCGGAATCCACCGAAATTTCCAAAAAGAAGAAGAAATAGACCATTCCGAAAATCCTAAACCAACTTTCAACTGAAATGAATCCAGTTTTCTACTATTCTTTTATTTGGGTTGCTCCCAGTCTGGCACCGGCCGTGATGGATGTGACGGTCTGAATTTTTTTTAAAATAGTTTGAATACAAAGGAATCCTTAAAATTTTGAAATTATCACTTGGGCCTCGTTTTCTTTCCTCTCCAGCCCGCTTCCTCTTTTCCCTGGCCCATTTGGCCCATCTCCCAACCGCCCCCATCTTCTTCTTCCACGCCCCACTCCTATCACCACCGATCCAGTGCACGCCATCGCCGCTTTTCGTCCGACGCCGGCGACCAGGTGGGCCTCGTCCCTCTGCTCGGCTCCGCTCCCAATGCCGTGCTCCTCCACGTGTCACAGCGGAAGCTCCTCCCTCCCTCTGCACCCCCTCGCTCGCGCGCCATCGGAGCACTTCGCCCGACCACCTCCGCCTCTATAAAAACCACCAAGAACCCCACTCCGAGCTCCTTCTCCTTGCATACGAGCTTTCCCCCTTCTCCTCGAGCTCCTAGCTCTGCTTCTCCTCCTTCCCGAGCCCTATGGCGCTGCCACCGTCTTCTTCTTCTTCTCCGGCGAGGTGAACCCGAGCTCCTTCTCCTTCTTCCCCAGCCATTCTCCCCTCTCCCGAACTCTCCACTTCTCCCGACCAACCGCCTGAACTCCTCCACCTCCTCCTCACCTCCCCGACCACGCTCTTCCCCTTCCCGAGCAACGGCGAGCTCGCCACTGTTCTCCACCACTCCGGCGAGGTAAGCCGAGCCCATCCCACCGTCGCCAAGCCCCTCTTCCGTACAAGCTCTCCTCTTTTCTTCCAAAAATGGGATCCACTCCCTCCCTAGGTCCCTCTAGAGTCTCCAATTTCCACCGGCGAGCTTCGCCGGCGACCAATTTTCCCCCGTCGCTAGCAGCCGCCCTCCCTGCCTCCCCTCTCTGTTTCCCCACTAGGCCGCCACCTCCTCTTTCTCAGTAAGCCGGCCCAACTTCCCTCTTGGGCCATTCCCGAGCGCCACAGGCCGAATCCGGCCGACCCAACCCCCTTTTTCTTTTCTTTTATTCCTAATTACCTGCCAGGCCGAAGCCCAATAGCAGCCCATTACCCGAACCGATTGAGCCCATTTAATTAGAAATTCTTTTCCATTTTCTTTTTCTTTTTCTCTGTTAAGCCCAAGTCCAGGCCCATACCCTACCCTACCCATATTCGGCCCACAACCCATATCCAACCCAGCCCAACCCGAGGGCCCTAATGGGCCCTATATTATTTTGCGGGCCGAGCTCGAACCGTCGGGCCCGAAACTCTAAAAACACTATTATATACCGTTTCGATCGTCTCGACGTCACGACTCCATTTATCTGTACCATTAGACCTAATTCCCACTTCTTAAGAACCAAAATCCGCAAAACTCTCTTATCTCATATATATCCTGATTCTTCATCCGAAACCTTGACTCGCATCGTATATCCTCTCCCAACTCTTTAATATTCCGATTTCAACCATACATACCTCCAACCCTGATTCCATTTCTAAACACTCCACACACCCCACCTCCTTATTTAAGGTATTATTTACTAACTATTTTACATTTTGCTCCCAGCTCGCATTCGTCAAGCCCGGACTTATGGGTGTTTGGGTCTTTTCGTCAATAGGAAGTGGTAGTGATGATCCGACGCTCGAGAGGGACTCCGACGATGAGGATCTCCTTGAAGACAATGATCCAGCCGATCACGGTGCAGTAGGTAAGTCACATTCCTTTGTTCATTTTGATCCCAATTGCCTGCTACTTATTGTATTAATAGCTTAGTTAATTATTTTCTGCATGTTAATTTAGTATCGTGATATTTTTGAATGACATGATGGAATAGTTAACACCTACCACCCCACGGCCTGGTTATTTTTTAGGCCATATTCACCTTGGAGACCTTAGGATAAATATAAATTTATATCAGTATCCTTCACCGGCATTGGAGGCTAGGTCAGAGCAAATGTAGAAATATTGATAACCCAAGGACAAAGCTCGGAGGATGTGGTTTTTAAAGAAATTACCGACGGTTGGGGACAGAGAAGATGGGGCCTTTCATGTATTGATTGTGCAGCCATACCCCTTCCGCAAAGTAAGGGTAATAGGTGGATTACCTTGCTCGGGGCAGTTAAGGACTAGACCCTTGTGCTAAGTGATGAACTCAGAACCGCTCAACCACATGTTTGACTTGTCAAACCTGGCCTAGTAAATCTGCTCTATCCACTGAACAACTACAGAATAGCTTGCCATGCCTCTTCTTTGGAAGGCCCGCAGAAGCGAATGAGGTGATAGGCCATTGACTGGGAAATCACAACCAGAACTCACTCAACTCTCGGATCGCGAAGTTGACACTGGCGCGTCGGCTCTCGGGAGAGGGGTGGCGTAGTGTTCCTGGGTAGGGACTTCAAGAGATAGAGTAGATAAAAAGCCTTGTTATCTTACCTCTGTCGACACACCGATGGGAGTGTGTTAATCTCGAGTGACAATAAGAGCTATAGATATCATGTGGGTAAAGCTGAGCAACTTTGCAGAGTGACAATAAAGGGTATTCCAATACGCCATGCTTCCGGTCAATGAAGCTGTGCTCAAGGGTGACTCCTACTACAAGGCATAAGTAGAATTTGGTAAGGGATAGTTAAATTGGCGATGACCCGACGAGATTATTAACATACAACTGCTTTGGAATCCAACTATTTTTAGTTGTATGGTTTTATTGATAATGTGAAGTTTAGAGTTATGCATCCACCAAATAATATGAAAACCTATTCCCTTCCTTTGAGAATCCCTGCATGGTAGTTAAACAGGTAATTTCCCAATGTGGCTTGCTGAGTACTCCATGTACTCATTGTTGTAATAATAATTTTCAGAAGAAGCGCAAGACGAAGATCTACCATCGACACGTTAAGGTTACGACCGCACTCAAGCCTTCCTGTGGGCTTTTATTGGATCTTTTGAGTGTAGGTAATATTTGGGCTTCGCAGTCTATTAAATTCTTGAAAATTGACCTATAGTCATATTTCATTGACATAACTCTTCTTGTTGATGGTAAGCAGATTTGATATTCTTTTTGTCCGCGGCTGCAAATCCTGGGCAGTCGTAGGGTAATACCTTGGTCCTGTTTTACAAATGGGGTATACCCTGCTTGGAAAATGGGATCGTGATAACAGAGCTCGGGAGTGGTGGAGGATGACACAGCACATGGGAGGGGGAGGACAGACACATGCGCTCTTAGTGGCCGCTGCACGGAATTGTTGAGCCCGATGCACGGAAAACCAACGAGGGCAGCGTCTTCAGATCTCCATCTTACCGGAGGAGGGAGTAAACAGCGACGAAGGTGCGACTCAATGGATGAAGAGAAGGTGCCGGAGAGAGAAAGACGTGCAACGGATGCTGGCAAGATATTCTCTCTGGCCCTATATATGCACTCGAGGTTTGTTTGAAAGAAACGAATTTTTTGTATAGAGAAACATATTTATCTATTGGTCCAAGTCTACTTTGAATTATTGTTTTGCTCTATGTTTATTGACTACAAGTCAACGCAAATAGTATATTACTAGTACTTTGGACTTTGGTGAAAATGTTCTCTTCGAATACAGGATAATACATGTATAGTATTTTTTCGTAGGGATAGAATTACTTTTTTATGGGACTAGAATTATTTTATAGGTCTAGAATTACTTTTTATAGGGCTAGAATTATTCTC
Organism: Stipa capillata; assembly: GCA_019208055.1. NCBI lineage: Eukaryota > Viridiplantae > Streptophyta > Magnoliopsida > Poales > Poaceae > Stipa > Stipa capillata. The sequence goes on from JAGXJF010004666.1 coordinate 150,001, forward strand.
CAACGTCTTATTCTCCACACCAAAAGTCCAAGCATGTATACTTGAGTATTAGCAAAAAATAATAGTACACAAATCTATATATACCTGACCAATCAAGATTCTAGCTAGAAGGCAACTCGAGCGCACAACGTGATTCTTCGTTTACACGGCCTAGTAATCATCACTGCACATCACTAGCATCCAAGTTAATTTAAGGAGCCAATGATAACACCGGCGTTCGTGTCGATCGGCATCGACGTTACTTACGCGCCCCGAACCCATCCAAAATGAGGAAAGGGAAAGAACTCGCGCCGTGGACTGTATAGTACAAATGGATTTTTGCCTTCAACAAATGGCGCGTCGGCGACCACCCAGGTGCATGCACCGATGCAACGACGACGTACGTATGGTCGAGTGCGCTTTTCATATACGTAAGGCTGCTGTCAAAAATAGCTCGAGCTCGATAAACTATTCGAGTTTGACTTGTTCCCACCGAGCCAAGTTCATGCCTGTGGTGAAGCTCGCGAGCCCCATCGAGCTTAGCTCGAATAGCTCGGGAGAACTCGGTCTATTTTTTTTTAGATGAAAAGTTGCTCCACTTCTTTTCACGTGATTTTACAATTTTCATCTTTTAATAGACCGAGGCCTAAATCGACACGTCAAAGAGCAAATACCCTTTCCTTTATTATGGCCAAACAGCACCGCACAGATCCATTCATCTCAAAAAAATATATAAAAAGATTCCATTCCTCAATCCTCCAGATCTAAACCATCTCCTCTCACTTCTCAAGCACCGCCATTGATCCGCTGATGTCTCATGGCCACCAGTTTCAACAAGCTTGGCCTTTGTTCCCGTCGCCTTCCCTTTTGCTCCTGTCCACCACTTTGGCCGCCGCCTCTTAAGGAAGATGGGGTGCTCCGGCTCCGTTCCTGCTCCCGCGACGGCTCATCGTTCCTGTTCCGTCAAGCCTCTAAGAAAAACTGTGCTTATGTGCAAATTTGTATGCGTTCTTGTGGTCCTGATGTTATTCTGATGTGATGTTCTTGTTCTTGTCAGATCCGGATGCCTCTCACCTTATTTATCTTGGCAATATAAAGAAACGACACTTTGCTTCGGTAGTTTCTTGTCATCAAGCCTGTATGATCTTTCGAGTCTTCGAGCCTTGGAGGAGCCGAACTCGAGCCCAATTTCAAGCTTGAGACCTAACTTAGGTTTGAGCTGGTATCAAACTTGAGCTGAGCCTGGTTATATTCGTTCGAGCTACAGCACGACGTATAGGCAAAGTGTAGCGTAGTAGCGTCTCCCAGCCTGCCCTCGATGGGACCATCCATGCATGGCCATAAGAATGCTTTGTGTTTTGGAATCTGTTAGTTAATCTATCTGTCAGCGCTAACCTAGGCTGATTAGTGCACTGATGAATGAGGTTGAGGTGACAGCGGCGGCGGGTGAAAGGAACTAGGCGGATGAATCTGAATGAGTCGCTATGCGTACCAACGAAACGCGTACCTGTACTCTTTATGCCCTACCGGTTGAGGCTGTTAATTCCCGCTGGCCACTTGTTAGCGACCAGGAGACCAGATAACCATCACAAGTGCTACCGGCATAAGCAACCTTGTAGTTTAATGGAAAATTAGTAAAACCAAAGCTAATGGCGCACGGCTGTGCTTGACATCACGGTAAATTATAATAATCTGATTCCGATGAGCTGCTTTTATGTATATTGTTCTTTATCTATGAAAACTTGGTGTAATCGATAGAGAAAGAGTTTAAAATTTATGTCAATAACAATAAAATAAAGAGATCTATCCAATCTTGGTGTATTCTCCACCCTGTGTTGAGAAATTCAAATTATATCCTGATGAACTTGGAGTTAGTTAAATTATAATCCGGTTTGCTAAACATGAGTCTCGCTTTTCATGACTATATTTCTACAACTACTACGTCTATACGGAAGGGCCACGGAAAGAGCGAGGGCAATGTCAACCAATAGCGGTGCGGTGAAGGAGTGTCATGATCCGTTCAAATCATGACAAAGCTTTAGCCTTGCACGGTTGCACCTGCAGTGGTAGTGCCTCTGTGCGTGTGCGTGTGCGCCTTTGGACATTTCCCACAGTGCAGGGCACTACCGAAGCCTAGTGGTGGTAAGCACTATGGCAAGGTAAGCACACGCACCAGAGCTAGCACCCCCATTGGCCCAGCTCCATCAGCTTGCCGGCGGTCCCCCAGCTTTCTAAATTGCTGCTTACATGTGAGCTCATCTCAAGGCATCTGTGGCTAAATATACACCATTGTATGATTGTATCTAGTCCAGCTATATGATATGTGATTATCAAGTTTCAGTCGAATCGAGGGATTGATAATTGTGTAATGGTTAGTTTGATCGATGGATTGATGCACAGCAGATGCACGAGGCCGACAGGGAATCCAGATTGGAGCAGGTAGATATTTTGCTGACATAAATTAATACACGATGCTTATATATATATCTACGCGTAGGTCAACATATAGAGAGATAGGTAACAGACAGATTAGTGCTTACTAATTCTTTTTTCCTTCCTCTCATAAATCTGTTTCATTTGCTGTCCTCCACAGTCGGCGGGATGCTCGGCAAAGTTGCACGTACTCGTACACATGTACCATCATTTTATCTAAGCGTTGCCCTAACTAGCTTAATTTTATACATATGCTGATTTAGTTTCCAATAAAGGAAAACTCACGAAACTCTCCATAATCTGAAGCAGAATCGAGCGAACCAGAGTGGGCGAGCGATCTTGCCCGAGCACCGCCCATTTCAGAAAGAAAAAATAAACTCGAGAAAGTGGGAGAAAAAGGCGCCGGCGTAGTGCACGACGCACCAGCAGGTGCAAAGAAAGATAAACTGACGAGTCCATGTCGAGGTGAAGAGCACCAGTTGCTGCTCCCGTTCCACTGCCGATCCTGTTAGGGAGTTTCAGCAACAGACAGAGGCACATGATTACAGGAAGATAGATATAGAACACTAACCTCATGATTAGCGCCACGAATAACGATGCGATGGTGCAAATTAATGGAATCGAATATGAGATGTTCTACGGAGCAGGGCATGCAACTTGTGAGTTGTGAATTGCGAATTTGCGATTGCTAGCTAGGTTGGCATCACCGCCACCTCCACCAGGCACCTACTGCCTCTCCTAGATCTTTGAATACAGGGCTGACATTAACCAACCACATTGGATCGGACGATTCTGCTCTAGTTCTACTAGCTATGTTTAATTCCTGCCATCTTCTTCTCTTGTTCAAGCCTTTGACTTGCGATATCTTCATCGATCTATGCGTTCTTGCTTGGCTTTTTCGTCTACAGAAACCGTTATAACGCTCTCGGTACGTAGTCGGCATTCTCAAAGATTTCCTCAACTGAATCTGCAGGATTGAAATCAAAACAGACGCCCACTGAATTAGCCGAATGGCTATCTCATTCCTCCTATTTACTTTGCTGACACTGATCAGTCAAGACTAGGGGGGAAAGGAGCAACATGAGAACAAACTTATCCTTGATCCTCCTGTTTGTTTAAAGAAGGAATATAATACTTTTTTTTGCTTAGCTGTGAAGCAACAGTAATGGCTTTTGCATCAGAGTGAGAGGAGTGTGCAACTGCGTTGGATGGTGGTGATGAATCTCCTGAGTGGAGAGTCAAGGTGGATTCTGAGCTTTAAAAGTAGACATGGAATGGTGATGGCCTTGATGGGACATGCCAAAGCCAAAGCAAAGCGTATAAATACTCTTGTCATGGGATTAAAAGTGGACGGGCATATGAGGCACACAGACGTAGTGCTGCTACTACTTACTATGTTTATTTTTTTCTTTATTGTAGTTATCTTTAGCTCTTGTTTAAGATATCACTAAAGCAGGGGTTAGAAAGTGATGGAAAAGTACTTCTGATTAAGGTAGGTAATTGATCTGGCTCCTAGGATGTCCGGACCCTTCACCTAGCTTGTATTAGTAGGATGAGTTTTTAATCCAATGTGCTCGGCCATGGGAAGAAAGGTGAGTTGTTTTTGGCAAGGGGGTGTAGTTTTGATTATTTCGCACTACACGTTGTATGTCCTGTTGAGGGAGGCGAAGTGGGGATCCTGCTGTCTAGATTTTAGAAAAAAGAGAAATGGAAGATGCTAGTGAAGGAGAGGAATAACTGAACAGTACCGGTAGAAAAAGATCATGTGAGAAATGCTACTTGGCATGGTCTGCTTTCAGGGATTCGGTAGATTGATGCATGTATGTATGTAGGCAGGATTGCCGATGGATTTCCCTCCCTTTAGAGTGAGGAGACGAGGAAAGATTATCCTGCGGATGATGATGGCCCAATCAATGTTCCATCCGAATCTGATGATGGCCCGATCAATATTCCAATGGAATCTAAGGCCCAGATAATAGTCTCGGCCGACATTGGCCCAGTTCTTTTGAGCTTCAGCTTCTCCAGAAACGGTTTATAGCTTCTCTACCTAAAAGAGCTGCTGTGGGGAGAAGCACTCACCAAACTGAGCTCGAGTTCTTTTCGGCTTCTCCATTTTCTTCTCCCCAGTCGATTTCTCCAAAGCCAGTCGAGTGAGCCCGGTGGTGGCTGACCTGAGCTGGCGGCGGGACGGGCAGCCCCCGTCGGTGGCGGCGCTAGTGGGGAACGGCGGTGGAGGCAGCCCCCGTCGGCAGTGGCGTTGGGGTGGCGTGGACTGCGAAGGGAGGCCGGGGACGGCGGCGGGGCCAAGGCCGGAGGCGGGGACGGCCGCGGGGCTTGGGCCGAGGGCGGGTGGAAGAGCGGGGGGGGCGAGGCCGGGGGCGGGGACGGCCGCGGACTGCGAAGGGCGAGGCGGGGACAGAGGGCGGCGAGGCGGGGGGAAGAGGGCGGGCGGCGCGGGGAGGCGCGGGGAAGAGGGCGGCAAGGCGGGGGAGGGCGGCGAGGCGGGGAAGGGCGCCGCGGGGAGGGAGAGCGGGGAGAGCGGCGCGGGGCGAGGCGGGGAGGCGCGGGGAGGGGGAGCAGGGAGGCGCGGGTGGTAAGTGAGAGGAGGAGAAGCTCGGGAAGCTGGTCTGCACCTGCTTATTTCCACCAACGAGAAAAGAGTGATGAGCGGTGGGGAGAAGCGCTTAGAATTTTCCAGTTCTTTTCAGCTTGGGCTTATTTTCACCTAGAAGCTGCTCTACAAGCTGAAAAGAACTGGGCCATTGTCACATAAGCTGTTTCTCACATGCCGATACTCGGACTAGACATTTCTTGTTTGTCAAAGAAAAAGGGGTGTATTCGGCCTAATCTTGTTGCTTCGACAAAGGCCCTTTCTTCGTCTGAGATCGCCGGGCTTATCATTCAAGCAAGATTACACCTACTCCACGGGCCTAATACTAAGAAGCTAACTAACCTACTCCATGGGCCTTCTCCCATCTAAAAGATTTGACAATTTTACTTGCGATTTATCGCGCATCAATTTATTGACGCCAATCGCGTGACGACCCGGTGGCCGATAGATCAGCACCCCGTTGCCACACAAAAAAAACGGAGAGAGAGAAAAGAGGCAAAAATGAGCGAATTTTTATCAGCCGTAGCTGCGCCTGCGCGCGCTTTGTGTGGTCGAAAGAGCTGTCCTGGTAGGTGGTGGTAGACTGTAGAGCGAGCCCAAGCCATGGTGATGGCCCCCATGTCGGTGTCGTCCCTAGTGGCGCCGCCACCACCTCCTCCGGCGGCCACCAAGAGCACGCCGCGCCGACCGCTAGCGAAGGCCGCGCCCCTGGCCGCCGCCGCCTCGACTGCGTTGCTGGCTGTGACGCCGGCCGCGCACGCGGCGGCGTTCTCCAAGGAGGACGTCGCCGGGTCGGTCACCACGGTACGCGATGCATTGCATTCCCGCGCTTCTTGGAGCTCCGAATCTTCTCGCTGCATTGCGTTGTGCCTGAGTGCTCGATTGTTTTGTTGGCTAGGTGGTGGATACGGTGGACCAGGTCATGGGCTTCGCCGAGCAGTCCCTGGGCGCGCTCAAGGCGCTGGGGGATGCCGTGAAGCCGGCGTTGCCGGTGCTGCAGAGCGCCGCCGAGCAGGCACTGAAGGTCGCGTGGCCGGTGGTCTCCGACGCCTCCAAGCAAGCCAAGGAGGCGCTCCAGGGAGCCGGCGTCGACACCGGCCCCGTCCTGTCGGCTGCCAAGGTACGTACATGGTACAGTCACTGTCTCTGGCAGCTTCTTGATCACCGGCTGCTCCGTCTTGGTTTGATGGCGCTGCTCTGTTCGGTAGACCTTCGGAGATGCCGCGCAGCAAAGCACAAAGGTCATCGGCGCAGCGAAGCCGATCGCCTCGGCGACCGTGGAGAGCATCGTGTCCTTGGGGGCCGCGGACTACGTCGTGGCCGCCGGAGCCGCGTTCCTCGCGTACCTGCTCCTGCCGCCGGCCTGGTCCCTGGTTTCTCTCAGCCTACGCGGTTATAAAGGTAGTCTCGCATTTCATCTTCTGCTTACCTCAACATCGTAGATAAGAGCTTCTTCCATTAATTGCTTACTCTGTTGCTGCACCTGCATTGCATCGTGTGATTAAGGCGACCTGAGCCCAGCTCAAGCTCTAGACATGGCCACGTCTCAAGATTACCTTCTCATCGACGTGCGGAGCGAGAAGGACAAGGCCAAAGCCGGCGTGCCACAGCTCCCCTCAAACGCCAAAAACAAGCTCATCTCTGTGCCGTACGCATTCTCTTTTTTTTTCCTCGCTCGTAAGCTCAGATAGAAGGCAGCCACCACCGTTTCCTTCAATATTGCGAACAATTTCTACCTTGTATTTTCTCAGGCTGGAAGAACTCCCAAACAAGATAAAAGGCATGGTGCGCAACGCGAAGCGTGCCGAAGCGGAGATCGCCGCTCTGAAGATCTCCTACCTCAAGAGGATCGGCAAGGGCTCCAACCTCGTCGTCATGGACTCGTCGGTGCACCGATCCGTCATTCTGCTTTTGCTTCTGACGATGAACACAGTGACCTTTCTTGCCTTTAACATATTTGTCTGGGACATACATGCAGGTACTGTGGACAATGCAAAGATTGTGGCGAGGACACTGAACAGCATAGGGTTCAAGAACTGCTGGGTCATGGCCGGCGGCTTCTCCGGCGGAAAAGGGTGGGCGCAGAGCCGCCTCGGGACGGACTCCTACAACCTGTCCGTGGTCGAAGTCGTGAAGCCGTCACGGGTAATTCCTGCGGCCGCTGATCGGATCGTGACGGCTTCGTCGACTCCCTCCCGGACGACTCGGAAGCTTCTACCTGGCAGTGTGGACGGCTGAGAGCGCTGTAAATCCCTAGCCATTTCTTTCCTGTTGCAACCATCGTTCTGTACATTAATTAATTTATCCTGTTAACTAGTACAGTTTTAGTTACCTGGAAGTCTCGAACACAGTCACTAGTCTGGTAAGACCAGATAAGTGCTTATAAGAATCCTCAGAAGAAAGCCGCAAATGTCCAGTGCTTATAGGCATCGATGGAAAATTAGCAATTGATATGGAGGGACATGCAGCTTTCTTTCTTTCTTTCTTTCTGCAGCCTATAGTACCAGTCTACATCACCAACTAACTATGTATAAGTTGCTGGAAGGAATCAAAGTTGCTGGGACGTTGGTCTCGGAAGCCCAAAATCGGCACAAGGTTCTACTTAACGTGTTTGCAACACCTAGTACTCAAAAGTGTTGACTTCCCCTGATTAGTCGCGAGTACGTGCTGGATCAAGTTGCACATGTTCCTGCAACAACACAACAATGATTGTTGTTAGATAGTCAAACTCCAGTGAAGCCTACATGAAACCATCAACTCAATCCCTCCTATTAGCTAAGTTAGTGGAGAACAATCTTCTTTCCCGAATGCAATGAAGCCTAACAACCAAATCGTCCGGAAGGCAGCTTCTACCACCGGGCTGCTCCTCATCCTGCTGCTCGTCGCCTTCACGGCGTCCAACTACTCCTCGCTGAACACGGACAGACTCATCAACATACCCGCCCCGGCCTCCTCGGCCACGGCGAGCAATGCCAGCGCGGCGTGCGACGTCGCGAGGGGTGAGTGGGTGCCCGACCCGGCCGCGCCTTACTACACCAACGCGACGTGTCCCCTGATCGACGGCCGCCAGGACTGCATGAAGTACGGCAAGCCGGGGCTCGAGTCCATCCTCGGGTGGCGGTGGCAGCCCCACGGCTGCGACCTCCCTCGCTTCGACGCCGCCGCCTTCCTCCGCTTAGTGCGCGGCAAGTCCATGGCCTTCGTCGGGGACTCCGTCGCCCGCAACCACATGCAGTCGCTCATGTGCCTCCTGTCCAAGGTAACTCACTTAGTTACTTACGCTCAATGCACGTTGCAACGCACATGCAGTGTTTCAGATCACACGAGTTCTTGTCATCATGATCAGCTCATGTGTTCTTGGTTGCCGCGCGCCCAGGTGGAGTACCCGATGGAGATCGAGCCCAAGGACTGTGTACACTGCACGCGCAAGTACCGCTACCGCGAGCACGACTTCACCGTGTGCGTGTTCTGGACGCCGTTCCTGGTCCGGTGGAACTTGACGCGCGCCGGCGGGCAGCAGTTCATGGACCCGCACAACGTGTACCTCGACGAGGCGGACCCGGAGTGGTGCGCGCGGCGTCGCCGGCTACGACTACGTCGTCCTCAACGGCGCCAAGTGGTTCACCCGCCCCACCATGCTCTACGAGCGCGGCCGCCTCATCGGGTGTGGCAACGTCGACGGCTGCGGGCCGGCGCAGAACGCGACCGCCACCGCCGCCGTCCCCCCCGTGGGCCCGGACTACGCGGTGCGCGCGTCGTTCCGGACCGCGCTCCGGGCGCTCGGCGGGTTCCGGGGCAGGGTGGTCGTCCGGACGGTGGCGCCCCCGCACTACGAGAACGGCAAGTGGTACGACGGCGGGAACTGCCTGAGGACGCGGCCCATGCGGAGCGACGAGACAAGCCTGCCGGAGACCGAGGCCGCGTTCCACGCCGCGCAGGTCGAGGAGTTCCGGGCCGCGGCGGTCACCGCGGAGACAGGGCGGTTCGTGCTGATGGACGTGAGCGAGATGATGCAGATGAGGGGCGACGGGCACCCCGGCCAGCATGGGCACTGGCCGCACGAGAAGGTCGGATTCGGCATCGACTGCGTGCACTGGTGCTTGCCCGGGCCAGTCGATGCTTGGAACGAGCTGCTGCTCCATTTGCTGAGTGATTAAACACACATGTATGATGCATACTTACATAGTTTCTCGTCCCACTGTATTGTACAAGTGGGATTTATCCATATGAATGCAGTGTGTTATGCTATACGTGTATGCCGTAGCTTTCTGTTTTGCAATTAAGTTCGGAACATGCTTCTAAACTGCAGCAGATGGCATGCATTTTTGGTGCGACGTGGTAGCAGAAATGCAGAACAAGTTCTGCTAAATTTCTCTAGGTGTTTAAATTAGCAATTCCGAAATGTTTACGCCTATGAACGCAGTTTAGCTTAATCAAGCCCTCCCGTCTAAAAAAAATTTAATCAAGCTCTCTAGTTGACTGCTGGTTCCTTGAACCGTATCTGGAGCACGGATGCGATGTCCTTTTTACTTATGGAGAGTGGGAAGTGCGAAACTGATCTCCTGACGCCAACTTGATCAAGCTCCATGCTATCACGTCGAAGTCGACCTCAGGCTGCACGAATTATCAGTTCTGGAAGCGAAGATTGGATCCCAGATGGAGATTCAGCCGATTAGATGGCATCTTGCGACAGTAATTACAGCGCAGTTAGTTAATACCGCATCTAGTGCTAAAGTTCTTAAGAATAACTGGAAGTCCTCCCATCCTTAGTTATCATCTGAAAACACTGACGACATATTCACAGATCCAGGTTGACGCAGAGGCCGGAATAAATGAAATCTTTCTTTTCAGAAGAAAAATGTTCATCGATCACTGAAGCTTAGAAGGACCCGTTTAAAATTGTAAACGTAAGCTGCAAAGCAGTCCGAGGAAGCACTGCTCATCACACAAATAAACAGTCTGCAGGCTGCAGCATTTGTCCTAGTCTTAATCACGACTCGGTTCCCTTTTCTGTGAGATGATTAAAAAAGATTGGGAATCTATCATCATGGAGTACACGTTCCATTCCACATCATTGAGAGACCCCATTTCTGTCTCCGATGATAATGTCGGTATGGAGCTATATGGACCTCCACTCCGCACAAATACTCCCTCCAAAAATATAAGACGTATTTTAATTGATTAAGACAAGTCTTTAATCAATAATTACTTTATTAATATATGGTTTATATGATATAAAACTATAATCATAAGAAAGTATGTTTGAATATAAATCTAGTGATATCAGTTTTATGTCACATAAATCATATATTAATAGAGTAATCGTTGGTCACAGCCTTATCTTAACCAATCAAAATATATTTTACATTTTTGGATAGATGAGTACTTATTTAAAGCAAGTCAACGTGTTGACAGCCTGACATAAGGTTTTGTGCAGATACTTTGCTTCAAATAAATGGGAAACGAATCTCGGACCATCCATCGAGGCACTTGATCCAGTGCTTTTGCAATACTCAACATCAACATGACCAGTAGATTAACCTTTCAATTTACAGAACAGTTCACATCCGAAGAATCAAAGAACAAAGAATGAAGGATCGAAGGGAGAGAAGCCGTTGACATAAGTAATATAGAAAACTAAGACATTAAAAATGCGGCCAGGTCAAACCTTGGTGGGCTGGCTGCTGCCTCGCAGACTAACCACTCAGTTCTCCGTCAAAAGAATCAAAGAAACACGATCGTGCTTCGTGCGTAGCGAGAATGTACTCGAGAGGTGCCGTACTGACGATTGACGAACACCTGAACTCGTCTACTGATGATGAGCCAGCATCTGGAACAGCAGCTCGCTCCACAAGTCTATCGGCCCCGGCAAGCACCAGTGCAGGCAGTCCACCACGAAGCTGCCCTCCACGCTCCCGCCCGGCGGGTGGCCGTACCGGCTCGGATGCGCGTCCGGCCGCAGGTCCATCGCCTCCGTGATGTCCAGCAGCAGCAGCTCCGCCCCGTTCCTCCTCACCGCCGCCTCCGTCTCTCTCAGCGCCTCAACCTGCGCGCTGCGGTACTCGACCTCGAAGGCGCCCAGGGCGCGCTCGCTGCGCCCGAATGGGCGCGTGCGGACACAGTCGCCGCCGGTGTTCCATTCCCCGTCCTCGAAGTGCGCTGGCGTCACCGTCCGGAGGACCGCCTTCCCGCGGAAACCCCTCGGGCGCGGCGATGGCGCCGAGCGCCGTCCGGAACGCCGCGCGCAGGGCGCGGTGCACGGCAAGCTCGGTCACGTTACTGCGGACGCCGACGCCGCAGGCGCCGCTGTTGCACGCGACCGCGCGCCCTCTCTCGTAGTACACCGACGGGCGGAGGAACCAGTTGGTGCCCGACAGGACGACGTGGTCGAAGTCGGCTACGTGCGCCGCCCACCGGTCGTCCGCCGTATCGAGGTGGACGTCCCACGTGCCGAGCGTCGCGTTCGACAGGTTGGCCTTGACCAGGAATGGCGACCAGAAGAGGGAGGCGGTGAAGTCGTGGCTGCCGTAGTAGTAGTCCCGCCGGACGGCCCTACCCGTCACGTCGATCTCCGGCTCCGCGCCGACCTCAACCGGCTGCGCCACCTGCGGCACACGAATTTGGCCGATCGTTTGCATCAGAAATAGAGAAAGAAGGCAAGAATCGAATACATTTAACGTACGTACCCTGGACAAGAGGCAGAGCAACGACTTGAAGTGGTTCCTGGCGAGGGAGTCACCGACGAACGCCATGGACTTGCCCCTCATGGCCTCCAAGAACCGCGCCGCGTCGAAGCGGGGGATCTCGCATCTGTCCGGCCTCCACCTCCAGCGCACGAACTCGAGGCTCGGCTTGCCGAACTTCATGCAATTCTGGTGGTCGTCGATAAACGGGCACGTCAGGTTCGTGTAGTACGGCGCCTCGGGGTCCGGCACCCACTCGCCCCGTGTAACGTCGCATGCCCTGGCGGTGGCCGGAGACGCCGCCGACGACGACGACGACAACGAGGAGGAGGAGGAGGCGCCATCTATGTGCGGATAACGACGGCCAGAGAAGGTCAAGTCGTAGAGCGAGACGAGCCCAAGAACTAGCAGGAGGGCGACCGGCGTGGCAATGGCGCCGACCGAGCGCTTCGGAGAAGACGGAATGCTCGTGTGGGACTTCATGAGGAGATGAGCTGATCAGGTAGGATGCTTGGGGGACAGGGCATGGAAGAGTAAGAAAATGCAAGGTACAATGGTGCAATTACGTGTACTCTTTGCTTTAGCTTAGCGGTGGTGGTGGGGGTCAACGTGTGGTGTGCATTGCACGTCTGATAAAGGCCACTACTAAATTGTCACAAAGCCCTGCCGCTGCACACCACGGTACACGATCGATTGCCGATTGCCATAGTTTAAGGGGTGTTTGGTTGGACTTTTCAGCATCTTTTCATTGGAAAAAGTTACAGCTCAACCAAACAGACAGCTTTTCAGCAGCTTTTGCCAATGGTAGCTATGGGCTTTACAGTGCAAATTCAGATGTTTAGAAAAGCTGTCTTCTGCCAGCTTTTGCAATATGCTGAAGATTTAGTACTCATTTTCTAAAATGCTGTAGATTGTTTGGTCAACCAAAAGCTATATGTTCACTTTTCCATAGCCGCAGTAGTTTTTCCAGACAACCAGCCAACAGCAGCTTTATCAACACCCATAATTCAACCAAACAGGCCCTTAAGACCTCTTAAAAGTACTCTTTCCCATGTTTTGAGGATCCACGTGTAGTTGAGACGTAGGTACACATAGTTGACGACTACCACGGCATACGAATATACGATCGGCATGGACTTCTGGAAAGTACTCTTCTCCATGTTACGGTGTTCATCGATCTCAGGATCATTCCCACGTCACCTTCTGATGGTTTAGAACGACCGCATTGATTCAAGTCAATTTTTTGTTTTTGTTTTTGTTTTTGAAACTGGTTCAAGTCAAATTCAGTTTGCCACACATTGCACAGAACTACGAATCCATGTCCCAACAGTCCGAGTTGCATTTCTGATTAGGGTCGGTGTGGAAACAAGGGGTCCCTACCGTCATTTATTAAGGGCCAAAGATAAAGAACAGTGAAAAATGCAACATGCGACGGTCAACGAGAGGAACAACAGAGATCTAAATCGGGGAATGGTGGAAAAATTCAGAGACTCGATGAATCGGATTTGCTTCAGCATTCAGGCTTCCTGGCTGGCATCATGGTTGCTGCGATTTGCAAACCACTGCGCAATACTATGACTTAGCGATGTGGTGGCATAGGCATGGCCACATGGTTGAGAGAAGCAAGATCCACGAGTCTACTTGAAATTCCCTATTACAATTTGCAACCGCATGATCAGGTTAGATCCGAAGAAAAATCAACCGAAAATGACTTCATGAGCATCAACTGAACCATGACTTCAATACTGCATAAGCTTCAGGGTTTCACACCATGCCGAACAAATTTACATCACCTCTGTTACCTTTGTACGACTGACCAAAGAAAGAAAGAACAGACACGAAAACAAACTACTAGATCTGAATTCTGGAACCAGCCAGCCCGCCACGAACCAACGATCAGTAGTAGCCACCGCGGCGCCGGTCGTTGTTTCGCAGGGCGCAGCAGCCGAGGGAGTAGACGAACATGAGGAGCACGAGGACGGCGACGTTGGCGCCGGCCACGGCCCTCCAGTTGTTCTTGGCGGTGGCCAGCACGCCGCCCTTGCACGCGTTGCACCGGAAGCACAGCACCTTCGGGTCGTTGCTCCACGCCTTGCAGTCGACGTCCGCCGTGTCCAGGCCCCTCTCCGGGGCCACCCAGAACGTCGCGTTCACGGCCTGGTACCCGCAGTACGCCGGCGGCTTGCAGCAACCGGACTTCACGGATATTTTTCAGAGCAGACACTGTTGTTAATACATACATACATACATACACACACACACACATATATATATACCGCTTAATTGATGGCTACGCCAGAAGATGTAGCCACCAAGACGGAAATGAAGGACAAGGAAAAACAAAAACTGCTGAAAACAAAACAAAATGACAGGACAATCTTTTGTTTTTGAAACGCCAGAAGGCCATTTTCACCAAGGAGATGTTCAGGGACATGACAGCTGGCTATACTAGGAAAACAAAAGAAAGGAAAGGAATAGTAAAATAATGATCTGCCAGCCGCGCTCCTCCCCCCACCAATAACCATATATTGAATTCTAGGATTTGTGTTGCCCTATTAGATTGCTTACAAAATACACCGGTTCCAGTTTCATTCCTTCTAGAGCTGCCATACTACCAAAATAACCAGGCTTTCGATTCCCGTTTTCTCTTCTTGGGTAGTACCTTGAATCACGGCTTTACATCAAAATAACATGTTTACCGGTACATCATAAGTCCATTCGATTGGCCTGATCTGTTGCATATGAAGCTAATCCCCCATCAGCCACCACACGTTTTTGGAGAAGATGCATGTCGTCAAGAGGTGTTGAATGCTCTCAACAACATGTGGGAAAATAGGGGCATCTAGGACACCGCAACAAGCACAAAAAATGCATTTTGTTAGCGCTCAAACCTTCCAAATAAGCTGCTCAAAGAAGGTCACTATTGAGCCCTGGAATAGAATTTGGTATGCCAATCTTGAGTTGTATTCCACAGGCGCTGTCCAATTCAAGGTGATTTTTTTTTGAGAACCTTGAAAGGCAGGGTGTTCAGTTTATGAGAAAACGGGAAATCCGCAACATTCGTCTGTAGATATGCCACATTGATGGTTACCCAGGACTGGAAAAATTCGAGGAATGTCTTGTGACAATTTTCCACCTTGCAACGCTAGCTTGACTGTCTTGATATTCCTAGTTGATAGGGCGAAATAGGTTTGGAGCTAGATGCTTTTGCGCCTTCCCCCTAACCATCCATCTTACAAAAAGTTAGTTATCTCACAATTGCATATGGTTACGGTAGTTGATGCATATTTGATGCAGTGACATAAATTGTAGTCCTCGCACCACTCAAAGGTAGGATGGCCACTCCGAGAGTGTCCTTGTATGTAGATGATGGTGTCGTCTTTCTCAATTCATACCGCTCCGTATTGGAAGCCGTCATTGCAATTTTGGGTCATTTTGCTTGTGCGTCAGGATGACCAGTTAATTTGCAAAAGAATGTGGCGACTGGTGGCTACCGTTAGGCATAGCGGCATCGAGCTTTCGAGGGTGATGCAATCTAGCCAAGTCGGTGCCTTTCCCCAAAAATATCTGGGATCCTCTAACCCTAGGCGCTTGAGGCATGCTGACCTGCATCTATCTTCTACGATAAAGTAGCAAGGAGACTCGCATAATGGCAAAGCACCTATCCGCTGGTGGGTGGCTGACTCCACTTAATATGTCCTAACATCACTACAGACATATCTTCCCGCTGCTCTTAAGGTACGTAATAAATTCTTCAAAGGTTTTGACAAGTTGAGGCGAAGATTCCCCTGGATAGTACAACAAGAGTCTTATGGCGGCAATGTAAGGTGAATTGGGAGAGCCTGTCAATGACCTGATCTAGGAGGTTAAGGTGTATTGAATATGGAAAAGTTTGCAAGAACATTGCGAATGAGCTGGCTTTGGTTTGAATGGCTGCACTGCAAAGACCGTGGAGTGGGCAGTGTTGGCTTACCAATGCCATGTGATGACATGTATGAATCAGTACTCAGGGCTGCGACATAAGTGACCTTAGGAAATGGGTGGAGGGCAAATTCCTTGACCTCATCCTGGTTATTCAAGCACTCCAGGAGGAAGAATAGATGCGTTTGAAACACCCATATCGATAACAACTGGATCAGAAGTGCACGCCATAACCTAACAGTGTAGTCCATACACTATTCGTTACTATGTTGAGCCAGGTGCAGTCAATCAAAGTCAACTCCAATGCCGAAGATGAGACTGTTTGGACCATGATAGCTTCAGGACAATACCTTGCCACGCTCGACAAACTAGGTGCACTTCTTGGGCTCGATGCTGACCACATATGACGCACATATTTGGTCAGTTTGGGGCATCAACCCATTGCACTTTTTTTAACAAAAAAAGCAGGGGCTCTGCCATTTCATTAAATGGGAGAAAAGCCAAGTAACTACATATTTATGGGCGTGCGAGCCCACCAAGAACCTAAGAAAACTACGTCTCTTCCCCAAGGAGCGCTATTTCTCTTTGTGCAACGTCCTTCTTGATGAAGTAGGCCACCTCTAAAACCCCTAACCGCTTGTTTCGGAAAATCCTCTGATTCATCTATTTCCATATATTCCAAGGCATGCTGAGGAGTGCCCTGCTGAAGGCTTTTTGCTGCTTCTTGTCCAGGCTTATTGTGTTACCACTCCACCAATTTTCAAGGGAGCAAAACTGTAAGTGTGAACCAAATACCAGCCCAAGCCAAAAGGAGATGATCCCCCACACCTCTTTGCAGGGTTTAGGTAAACCCGTGAGAGGCCCGATGACATATTGGCATGTGATTAGGCCATGTAGGCATGAAAAGGTGAGAGGAGAGGCAAAGCTCTAAGAGAAATCAAAACAGCACGGATATATATATCATAGTTGGTTATTAAGACTTCTTTGGGTGTAGGATTTACAAAGGATTTAATTCGGATTTATTATTCTACATAGCTTTTTTCACCGTAAGAGCGATACTTACCAAAATTTTAGGAATTTCTTTTGTATGTCCCTAATTTTATAGGTATTTTAATATTTACTCTAACCTTACCTATGATGGGATTAGTTTCATGTGTTTCTCCCGTAACCTATCCACAATACTATCTCTTAGCTTTCCTATGTTTTGTACTTCTCTATTTGGAATTACATTCCTATCAAAAATGTTTTTTTTTAATTCCTATCCAAAGATTCCGTCACGAGGGCGTCGCAGTGCGTGGGACAACCGACAAGAACACACTTCCAATTATGTAACAGCCCAAAAATATAATCATGCTATTTCTAAAACTTTACTCTTGTTTCTCTCTTTTTTCCTTTGGTGTCCTATGATCTTATATATGTGTTGTCTTTGTCATTTTCTTTCTTTTCTCTCTATCAAAAATTATGAAATCATGGAACTAGCTAGTGAAAAATAATAATCTCTTGCGAGATGCCTATTTATCTTGAACTTGGTGTTGCACAGGGTACAGGTTTGCTCATGGGGCCACATCCGCACTGCCAACCTGTTCGCCATGAGCGCCTTGCCGTGCAGCAGTAGCCAAGCAAAAATCTGCACTTAGGCTCAACCGCCGCCTGCCACACCTTTGCTGCCGCGAAAGGCGTCGCCGCACAACAAATTGAAAACAGTGCGCCAACGCCGCGGAGTACACACCCCCCGCTGGTCCGTCGCCACAAAAATGGAGTCACCCACACTGGGGCTCAAGAGGACACTCTGCAGAGCCGCACAAAGGGAGACGAACTCTTGAATTTGTAGCATCATTGTGACAGGTCGGAGGGAGCAAATCCAAATGTCGTCATGCAGCTCCAACTGCACTGGTTGCTTCTTCCTCCTAGCCAGCGCAAAAACTGAGGGCACAACGTCTTTTGGAGCAGCCCCGCTGAACCATCGATCATGCCAAAAGCTAGTTTTCTTCCCATCACCCAGTGTGATGCAAGTAGCTGGCCTAAAAAGATCTATGTCCATATTGTTGCAAGGCGGGTGAGACCCCTACCATGACCCATCCTCGGAGGTCCAATGCAGTCACGGTAATCTTAGGTGCAAGGCCCTCCCAAACTTGTAGAGGTTAGCTACTCGTAAACCTCCTAACTCCTTTGGCCTACACAATATGCTCCAAT
The DNA here is from genome assembly GCA_019208055.1 of Stipa capillata. Taxonomy (NCBI): domain Eukaryota; kingdom Viridiplantae; phylum Streptophyta; class Magnoliopsida; order Poales; family Poaceae; genus Stipa; species Stipa capillata. The sequence continues at coordinate 167,821 of JAGXJF010004666.1, forward strand.
TAACAAGAGAATGGCCCACATTAGCATGCTTGCTGTCGTACCCCTTCCAAAGGAAGCCCCTCGGCCCCTCCTAATCCTGTCAATCTTCACAACTGCCCACTTTGGCAACAGGAAGATGGTCAAGAAGTAGATGGTAATCATCGATAGAGCCGACTTAACGAGCACCAACCTCTAGTGTAGGAGAGATTCTGACCTTTCCACCCTAGCAGCTTGGTGTCAATCTTGTCGATGAGGGGCTGGTAGTCAATTTTCCTTAACTTCCTAGAATGTCGTGGCAGCCCCAAGTATTTGGAGGACATGTTTTGGACTATACAACACTCCAAGGGGTTGGCCTAATCTAATACTTTTTTCCCGATCCCTTCCCGTGCCTGAGAAGCCTGGAAACGAGCTAGAAACCTTTTCGTTAATTGTCTAAGGGTTGGGAAGCTCACAATTTAGGAATGGCTGAGTGCACTTCAAGGAGGGTGTTAGGATTATCGCAAAAAAAAACATCATGCTGCTGGTTCTTTGGTATTATGGAAGGAATGCAATGTATGCGTCTTTCAGAACATATTCTGGTAGCAATGAGGGCACCTACTAGCTATACGAGAGGAGGTAGTGCTTTGGCAAATGGCAGGATCAAAGACTTGACAAATGACAACGCTGCTGGCGAGACCACGAGCCCCAAACTGATCGTCTCTCGTTGCAGCTTTTCTTCTTTCTTTATAGCTTAGCTCGTTCTTTTTGTTTGCACAATCCAGGTTGTGCTCATCATGTACATACCTTTCTTTCCGGCTCGGCTGGTGGTTAGAGACAATGGTCTTTTGCAGTTCTTGCTGGTAGTTAATGGCATCAAAAGTTCGTGATCATTTTCGTCCATAACGATCACAGCATTAAAGCCCTACTCATGATTTGTTCTTCAGAAAGAACCATGGCCTCCTTGGTTCTTTAATTCTGCTGCACCATAACCATCACAGCATTAAAGCCCTACTCATGATTTGTTCTTCAGTCCCCGACAAGTTCTCTGCCAGATTTTCCTATGCCCGTGACAGATTTTATCGCACAATATCAACTCACTCACCTGGCTACGCAGATCGATACCCGGATGAGTTTGATATAATTAAATCTTCTTTAATTTTCTTCTGACGAACAACATTGCTACGAGCTGGAGCTCCTAGACATCATCTCGCTGCAATAATCATCGATAATCACGGTGCCGTTGCAAGATCCCGAGTCTCCAATATCGAAGCCCATTGTGTTCATCGACCGAAGGACTTGATGGTAACATATTGTTCGTATAGAATCTTCGATGTAAAAGTTCAATATTGATGTACTTGTACTTTTATCTACGAGGTAATAATTTAAACCAGAGATTTTTTCTATAAAGAAGAAGAAGATTGGCTGCAATTCCACTGTTGATAATAGTTGATACTATATACTTGGTGCTTATACTTTTTAGTCATTCAATGAGTGAAATTATTAACAGCCTTATGACATGTATGTCGATCCAGACATGGATATGGGCAAATAACATCCCCATTTAGCAGCTCATAAATTAAGAATAAATTACTGATGCAACGTTTAATCTCCATAAATAAATGAGCATTAATTTATCACTTCACTTAGAACGAGAATATGAAAAAAAGATCTTCAAGTGACCGATTTTAATTGCAGCCTCTGGCGAGTGGGCCTATGCGTGATGCATGCCATGCAACCAATGGATCCATGCATACCTGGACAAGCGGGAGATGTAGCCGGTAGAACTCGCCGGCGTTGATCCCCGCGGCGACGCCGCCGAATTGGCCGCTGAGCTGGCCACCGCACACGGCCGCGTCGGCCATGCAGCTCTCGATCCGGCGCCACGTGTCGTAGTCCCCGATCCTGTCCTTGAGCCAATCCGTGTAGTCCCCGATCCGGTAGTCCCCGTACCCGCCCCCAGCCGCGGCGGTGACGGCGTCCTTGTTGGCGACAGCGTACGCGAAGACGGTGACGAAGAACATGCCGATGAAGAGCAGGAACATGACGGCCACGTAGAGCCAGAGGAGCAGGGTTGCGTGGCAGCACGCGCCGGCGAGCGCCATGAGGGAGAGGAGGAGGATCCCGCAGCCTAGAGCGAGGACGGGCAGCCGCAACAGGCGCTGGCACTCGGTGGACTGCTGGTCGAGGAGGTAGGCTCCCGCGGCGACGAGCGGGACGGAGGCTACAAGCGAGACGATGCTCAGGGCGCCCAGGACGCCATTCGAGAGGCTCACCATGGTCGATGGCTCGATGCCAACGTACCTACGTTCTCTCTTCCTACGGGTGCGAGTGTCTTCTCCCAGTTAACAAATGGCTGCGTTTGCCTCTGTCTGCATGACACGTGTTAAACGGTGAGAATGTTTTTGGTTCAGACGAGGCTACGGGATACCACAATGAGTACCCCTCCCAAAATGTAAGACATATTTATTTAGTTAAGATAAAAATTTGATCAATAATTACTCTATTAGTATATAATTTATGTAGTATAAAATTGATGTCATTCGATTTGTATTCAAAAGTATTTATGATTGTGACTTTTATCACATAAACCACATGTTAATAAAGTATTTATTGGTCAAAATTTTATCTTAACCAAATAAAATATACCTTATATTTCTGAGACAGAGGAAGTACTTGTCAAAGTAGGGAGTTTACACTTGTTTTTGACAATCTTTTCAGAAATTTACAGTTGTTTTTCGCGGTCCAGCACTGGCAGTTTGAGGTTCACGGCGAGAGACCCAGAGAGGCGATTCGGGACGTGCTGGGGACGCTGGGCTTAAATCGCGGGAGATACGCTAGTTGCTACGAACTCAACTAGCTTGTTGACCCGGGAACGTCTAGACCCGAACGAGCAGCGACACGCAACTTTTTGGAACGTAATTGCAGTGATCGCTAGCCCAAGCGCCCCGCCGGACCGCCACCCTGTGTACCATCTCCCACCGCCACACACCATCCAAAGGCTTCCACCCCACCGCACCATCTCCTCGGCGGCAAAGCAACGGCCACGCCGAAACCCCCGAACACCGTCACCTAAAGTCTGTCGCCTCGTGGACTCTAAGACATGTTACGAGACGCAGAGAACAACGTAACAATGACCCACAAAATGCGCCAGATAGCACGATTTCAACCAATACATTTGCACTGCAGATGCAAGCCATGGCACACAACTGACATCGTTTTCAGTCAAGAACCATACATCCTAAGGATTGTCCAACAAAGTAACATTTTCTGTTAAAAAAGGAATGCAGTGTAGGAGCAACAGCAACCATCCTTTTGGCCCCATTGGCTGCTCTTGAATAATATGTAATTAACTCTTCATCTCCGTGGAGGAACCCCTTCAAAATTCGGGCAGCTTCAGTAAGGCTTGAATTTCCTCTGAGCCCGTAGCTGCTGTATCCTTTTCTTGTCCTGCTCAAACTTGCTCTGCAACATCGCGAGTTCTGCACAAGAATTACAGAGCTACAGGTTAGCTCCAGGTAGTTTCTGCACCCAGTCAAGTTGCACAAAAGACACCATGTAGCGACAGGTAGATGAAAAAAATTCCTAATTTGCAGTCACATATGGCCTCTTTCCCATAGTCACATAGAAAATCTCTAAAAAGTGTTGACATACCAGTGATTTTAGCTTCTCGTTTCTGAAATCTATAGAAGTTCAGACCAACTTCCTTAGGTTTCTTTTTAGAAATTTTCTCTTGCATGGCAGCCAGAGACACAGAGCCAACAGCTGTTCCAGTTTCAGTATCTGTGGTTTTTCTCCTACCCTTATGATGCACCACAACTGTCCATCCATCTTCTGCAGCACGTGCCTCTCTTTCCTTCCTCTCCTGAATTAATCAAACATGTGTCAGGTGGCAAACAAATTACAGTTGCAATAATACGGTTGCTATACCCAAACAGACATAAGCCTTCCGCTCTCTCAAAAATAATACAAAGCAGATAGATACATGCTGTCAGTATGGTGGCAACACATCCTCCAAGGCTTAACAAAACTTATCTTAACTTGCACAATATTGGTTTGGGTAATGTTCTAAGCTGACATTCAATGATTGTTTGGTGAACAAACAGCTATAGAGCAGTAGACGTGTCTCTCGATTCTTGAAAGTTTAAAAAATGGGAGATACTCACCTGCTCTTGTTGTTCCTCATGGGAAGTTACAAACTCATCTATTCTTTGCTGCAAAACTTTCAGGCCTGGTCGCTTCTGTTTGTACTCCAAGATCCATTCTGTCGAGACATCGCATATCAGTTTTTGCCTTTTTAGACTATATGGTGCATGAAATTGCAAGTTCCAACAGAGAACAGAAAGATACACGAATACAGTGAAATTAATTGAGTGAACATCAATTCATCGTAAGAGCCCTGAATGTCTGCAATGCATATGACTAGCTTTTAGACTGATTGCATTGCAGGAACCAACAAATTAGACTTACAGATCTTTGGGCCGTTTATATGTAGTTTGACTAAAAATCAGCTCCTAAAACGAATTCCATACATGGGCACTAAATGTAATTCACCAGATAGAAGCTTTCGATTTAAATAAGCCATTTAAAGATATTCGTTGTGAGTGGATACAGTCATTCTGTTCTTTTACTCTGAGCACTGTATTTTTTTTTATCAAACAAACTTTATGAAGAAATGTCAGTATGAGACTAGCAAAATTATGTCTCAGTGATCAAAACTCATAAGTGAAGACATTACTTTTCATTCCTCTGGAACAGTCTTCATCAACTGATGGAATCTCATCAACGTTTGCAGTGTCAACTTCACCATGCCTCCCCAACTTGTTCTCCTCTCTTGTTGCAGGCATATCCATCTTGGTGACTTCCCTAGATTGCTTTACTTTCTCTGCAACCAATGAAAGAAATGCATGTCAGGAAGTACAAACATTAACATAACACATTTAGCTGATACTTCAGAACAACTTTGATTAGGATATGAGTATAAAGGCCTACTGGTCTTGTTTTTCTTTCCCCTCTTTGCTTTTTCAGGGTCCCCAATATTCGTAACTTCACTCTGTGCTGCAAATTGGTTGACATAAGCTGCATAAAATATATGCACATCAACTATTGAGCAATAAGAAAAATTCAAGAACTGCCAGAGAATGAGAAAGTAGGACAAAATGTAGGATATCAACTGGTTTCTTGAATGAATTCATAATTAAAAGCATTTGTTAAAAAAAAGTGCATAAAGATCAACATCATTCATGACGACTGAAAGGAGAACACTTCAGCGCTCAAGCATGGTAAATGTGAAGCAATCTTACCACTAGTTTCTTCATCTTGATTTTCATGCAGGATATCCTCTGCATCATTGGGCTCAACAGAGCACTTCCCTTCCTTCACCTTCCTTTTCTTCTTCTTGAGCTTAAGTGTTCCAACATCATTACTGTTAGATGGGCTTGTGTGTACCTCAACAGGACTAGTACCTTCCTTTTGCTTCTTTTTGTTCTTCTGCTTCTTCAGCTTAGGTGTTTCCTCATCCTTACTGTCGGACAGTAGTTCCACCAAATCATCCGCCTCGGTATGACCGCTTGTTACTTTGACATGCTTATTTTTCTTCTTCTGCTTCATCAATGCAATTTTCTTGCTCCGTACTAATTTTTTATCTAGTAATTGTAGACGAAGAGGTAAAACATTATCTTGGAAGCTATAATTCCACTCCATGCTTCAACAATAAAAATATTTGACAACTATATGTAGGGCCTAATAAACAATTTAAGAACCAGAACCAGAGAAATCAACGAGTGCCCAGGGCATGAGATGGTTCTCATGTTACTTGTTTCATGCACATGAGACAGTGATGATGGTAATAAACGTGGTAGAGAAGAAATTAATCAGGCAATGCATCATACTGAGTGTGCAGCCATGGAATCTCTCCTAAAATAAATAATTATCTGTTCTGTCATGGTAAAATTCTAACTGGGAATACTTCCATTTTGGCATGAAGCAACAATGATGAGACAATCCAGCCAAGAAATCAACATTCACCCTGATATTTTATTTACTGATCCTAATTCAAGCTGTACCACTACATCATTGCCTTTACCCTATGCCGGGACGATGGATGTGATATTTTTAAGCACATAAACTTCGCTCTGGGCTTAAGTCTTAACCACTGATTCTGCAATAGAACCCAAAAGGGAATTGTAGGAATCAACAAGAGAAAATCTCTACCAATATCTTCCACGATAGCATGTCCAGCAGCGCCCTCGCTCTCAACAGCACCATCTAAGACTCTATCCTTCTTCCTCTTCAGCTGCTTTCTCTTCACTCCAAGCCCAAGCGCCAATTTCTTATCAGCCTTCGCTTCCCTCGAAGCCTTGTCTATAAAACAACAAGCCTTTTACCTTCGTCTTCCAATTCAAATAAATCCAATCGAGAAGCTACAGGATGCAGAAAGGCGTAAAGGCCGCACCTTTGGATTTGCCCATGCCAACAAATCAGTATCCAAACCTACACGAGGAAGGCCGCGAAGAGATTGATTGGCGGCAGATAAGTCACGGTCGGTGAGTGGACGCGGGTAGTGGCGCCGCCGGCGAGGGGTGTCGCGGTGGTGGCTGGGGGACGCTGAGGCCTGCGAGGCGTGTAGGGTTTTGGGGATATTTTCGGGTTGGGCTTAACTGCTTAAAGAGCTTACTGCCATGTGGGCCTAAATGTAAATGGGGCCCCACGTTCCAGACACTAGTAATGGCACCCCAAACCCTGTTTTAATAGCGAGCGGCTTGGCGTGTCGAGTCCTAAAACCCTAGTCCACGACCAACCAAAACTAGTCCAAGGCGGCGGCGGCTATGGGGAGCGATACGGAGACGGAGAAGAAGAAGACCCCGGTGGCGCTGGCGCCCATCGCGAAGCCTCTCGCCGGAAAGAAGCTCTCCAAGCGAACCCTCAAGCTCGTTCGCCGAGGTTCCAGAGATTTCCCCTTTTCCTTTTGGCCCAAATCCCAGTTGTTTAGCTATTTATCTCTTTTCTCGTTTAAGAATATCTCGGTTTAGTCATGATTTCGTTGGTTATGTGCTTGCAGCCTCGGAGGCCAAATGCCTGAAGCGGGGGGTCAAGGAGGTGGTCAAGAGCATCCGTCGTGGGAACAAAGGGTTAGTTATTCCAGTTTATTGTTTAGTGCCTGCTTGGTAATTAGTACAGGAATGTGAAGTTCTATTGTGCGAGGGAGCGTTTGGGCTTAATTCCTCTTGAGGGACTGGTTACTAGTTGTGATACTCTGATACTTGGTTATAGCAGTCAGCAAAGAGGAGATGATTTCCACTGAAGGGAAGGATGCCATGGATTTATCTGACTTTTTTGTACAAGTTATGTCTAGTAGTGTAGTGCATAGTACCCATGTGTCACAGAAAACATACACGCTGAGAACTTTAGTGCGCCACTGCCATTCTTGTTGATGATGGACTTGTCCGTTTCGCCGCAATATGAAGTTATGAACTATTGAAAATAGTGAATGGGGGTTTGCTTATTTTGTTGTTTTGTTGTTTGATATTGTTTTGCTTTAAAGTTAGGAAGTAGTAACTATAGAAAACTGTAGTGTGCTACTGTCAATCGTTCAGTGGCTTGACTTGCATAATGTCATTGACATCTGTGTTATTGGTCTATGCAGGCTGTGCGTAATCGCTGGGAACATCTCTCCTATTGATGTAATTACACATGTTCCGATACTTTGTGAGGAAGCTAATATCCCTTACATATATGTAACATCAAAAGAGGTCTGTGACATTTCACCTCATTATGTTTGTTTAGTATGCTTGCAACCGCAAAAGTTATTTCATTATCACTTGAAATCTTATGTCACAGTCACATTATTTTGTGTTTATTTATAAACTAAGAAAGCTAAAAATGTCACCAGTTAATGGCTTCATGCTATGATGACTACGTTGATCAAGTGAAAGAAAGTAGACACATTTCTCTTCATTTGTCTAGATATTTCACATATTGGTTATCGGATGGTCACCATCAATTAATGATTTAAACATTGAGTGAAAGTGCTCCTTTATCTTTCTTATAGTTACCGGTAATGCCACTCTATTGAGCTTGAAGCTGCTTGTTTTCTCTATTTTGCTTGCCTTGTACGTAACATCACTAAACAAGGAAAAAATATGTTTCCCTCCGTGGGCACATAGCAACTAAGGAGCACCGCCTAGTATCTTGTCATTTGCTTTCCAAGCGTTCTGTTCAATTAGTTCTGCTGCAGCTAATTGAGAAAAGACGTGCCCCTTAACCTTACCTAGTCTTATCTTATTAATATTTCTTATGGTTGCGCCTTACCTTTGTTTGAGTTAATAGACCTAAGATGGTTGTGGACCTGCCAGCTTATCAGTCTGACAGAATAGGTTTCTGCATTGGATTAAAATGTTGGATCATTTGAGCCACCCATTTGCCCCACCACTAGCTGGTTTTGTTCTGGACTCTCGTTCTGATTTTTCTTTAAAGGAAAGCCGGATTTAAGTTGCTTAGCTGTCCCTACTCTCATCGGTCTGGCATGTGTTGAAGATAGGCACATACGATTTTCCTTCAGAAGTCTGCATTTTACGTGTACCTAGCCCATGTTCCAAGCAAACATGAAAGATTTACAAGCCTGATGTTAAGAAACTCACGAATTTGGCTTTAAACCTTTTTCACAGTAAAATATATATCAGTTACCGGTATATTTGCCTTTGTATCACCTAAAATGGGGGCATAAGTAACAACAAACAAGATAGTGAAGTAGAGAAACTGACCACACTTTGCGAGGTTGTAATTTTACTTATATTATGGTAGGCTGGATGGTGAACATGGGATTTGCTGATGTGTATTTTGGTTATCCCTCTGTACAGGAGCTTGCAACTGCGGGGACCACTAAGAGGCCTACTTGCTGTGTCTTGGTCATGACCAAGCCAGCCAAGGGGGAGATCAGTGAAGAGGTGAAGGAGAAACTGCAATTGGACTACGACCAAGTTGTAACTGAAGTTGCTGAGGTTACATCTTCAATGTTCTGAGAACATTTCGAGGGCCACTGCAGAGGATCAGGCACCTCACTATGAACATCTTCTTATGTATTATGTAACATGATTCTGTCAGCCTATCTCGCTAGTGTGAACTATTACCTTTCAGGGGGCTTAAGCATCATGAGTTTGCTCTCCTAATCTGTGGGTTAGCCATGTTGCACTGTACTGTTCGATTGGTGATTAGATAAAATTAGTGAATTATTTGATGAGCAAATCATTTTCATTGAAAGGGCCTGGATGTGACTACTTGAGCGATACCTGAGAGCTCAAACCATGAATCACTTGGGAGCCCAAAATGCATCGGAATTAAAACCGTGGTAGTCCTCCAAGTTGGGGGTTGCCCTGACATCAAAACCAAAGATAGCACTGAGTTTGGCATCTGGGACAACTTGCTCGCCATTTTTTTTGATAGCATTGAGTTTGGCATAACAAAAAGAAAATACACCAGGGTAGAAAGGAATTCATGTGCCAAGTGGTTCGAACTAGGTTCATCAATTTGTAAAAAGTAATTTACTTCTGTTTGTTTGGAGTCGCATATGCCCAACTCAGTGTTGTCTTTGGATTTGATGTCAGGGCAGCCCCCAACTTAGAGGACTACCACGGTTTTAATTCCAGTGCATTTTGGTGATATTTATGTTCTACCAATAAGAAAAATGCTTGGTGCTTGATATTCAAAATCCAATTTTTGCTTACTTGCATCCCCTGATTGCCTGCACGGTCTAACCTAAAAAAGACCCTCAAACAGTTCATTTAATTGAAATGCAATTTCTTTATGCCATGTTGCATGACATAAAAATTAATTCACTTTTGGCTATGGTATAACACTAGTTGACATTTGTGACTAAGGATAGCTCAACTAAGGACCAACATATTATGTTCACCTCCTACATCATCCACATAGCATGTCGCATATGTGCCTTAGATGCTGTAAACTGAACTTTCCTGCTAGACGACCGTTGGTCGCTGGATTATCATCATTTTTCCCAGGGTACACATCATTCACTTAGACAATGACACGGGCAAGCTTCAAATGCTTTACTACGGCAAGAGAAGCTATGTTCGGCTGCCCAATCTGCAGTTGAGCATTTTTATGCTAGAGAGCTTTCGCTTGCTCGTGACGGGAATGAGAAGTTGGTGGAGTTGACCATGTGACCTCACAGCACAACATGTCGACAAGATTCCAAGGCCGTGGCCAGACCTCCACCGCCTACTAGAGACGTGACATGAGCCTCTCACTAATTGATTTTTACGGTACTTTCTCTATCAATTTGAGAACTTTATCCATAGAGTAGTAGTATAAGCCATACTTTCTTCCTTTTTTTTAATTCTCGTGAAGTGTCCTTCCTTCCTACAGCTGATAGGGAAAAATTGTTGTTTTGACGATCCCTATGTAGAAAGCCCTTGAGATTCACCCGCCCCCCACATATTTAATTTCTTCTCCTATACAAAAACTAGCAAGACCCACTCCATTGGTAATTCTATCAATAACACCCTTATCGAAAAACTAAGTTAGTTTGGTTAATCCTCTTATACCCAGGGTAAAGACCCTAGTATAGAAAATATCAAGGACACCAGTGACCATAGTTCTAGCTGCCATTCCAACTATAAGCCCAAGTACAATGAACAAGTCCATCACAACGCTCAACCCAACTTCGGCGATAAATACAACTATGGCACTTACGGGAGAGGTGCGGCTTCTTGTAACCCAAATAGGCCATAACATATGCAGATATCACCTCTTTGCAGCAGGGAATAGAGTGGATTGACCTCAGGACAACCGAGATGCAGAGCCAAGAAAGGCGAACGTATGAGCGGGATCTAAAAACAAACATCTATCTCAGCATGATTGGCCAGCGCCTCGGTGCAATTGAAGAATGCATCGACACCTAGGAGGAGTATTAGGAACACTACTGGGGTGATGAGAACCCCATATACTACTAAACGCCGCCTAAGAGAGCACCCTACCTTATGCTTTACCTCACAACGGAGCACAAGGTTTGGGTGTTCGGGAGGTAACATCTATGACTCCCCAATTTCTCCTGTAAGAATTTTTCGTCATGTCATTTTGTGGCTGCATGCCTGCTAGTTGAGTTTGTCTTGCCCCCTGTCCTACCAAGTTGCTACTGAATTTATTCTACCATGCCTTACCAAGTTCGATAGCTGTAACAATCAATATATATATACATATAATAAATACATAAATTTGTGCCCTCTATCTAGAGCAATGTCCTTTTCAATTGAATAAATTTGGTGTCACTGGTTTGTATTTATATTAAAGAACATGTCACCTTATCTTTCCAAAAAATGATGAATAGTTTCTCTAGGTGGATCCTCGTAAGGATCTTGATCACAGCTTAATTCTTTGGACTTAGTAGAACTAGAGTGTCCCGGCAAGTCATAATGCTAGTCCTTGCTTTTCCGTTTCACTTGCGGGAAATTTGAGTCTATCACATAATAAAATTCTAATCCAAGTTTATTGTGGTCTGAGGATATAGCATGGCTTGTGAATAATAACCTGAGTAAGGCTAGAAATTCGGTTTCCGTGTGCCATGCAAATGAAACCCCTCTGAGTTTGACAGCTCCTTAGAAAAAACGCCACTCCTTTGAGCTTTACTAATCTTTGAGCCACTCAGAATCAGTACTCATGTTAATCTTGGTGAGTTCGATCAAGATGGTATTCACTCTTTGGTTTGGTCCTTAAACTACTAGGGTGATGAGAACCCCATATACTACTAAACGCCGCCTAGGAGAGCACCCTACCTTATGCTTTACCTCACAACGGAGCACAAGGTCTGGGCGTTCGGGAGGTAACATCTATGAGTCCCCAATTTCTCCTGTAAGAATTTTTCGTCATGTCATTTTGTGGCTGCATGCCTGCTAGTTGAGTTTGTCTCGCCCCCTGTCCTACCAAGTTGCTACTGAATTTATTCTACCATGCCTTACCAAGTTCGATAGCTGTAACAATCAATATATATACATATAATAAATACATAAATTTGTGCCCTCTATCTAGAGCAATGTCCTTTTCAATTGAATAAATTTGGTGTCACTGGTTTGTATTTATATTAAAGAACATGTCACCTTATCTTTCCAAAAAATGATGAATAGTTTCTCTAGGTGGATCCTCGTAAGGATCTTGATCACAGCTTAATTCTTTGGACTTAGTAGAACTAGAGTGTCCCGGCAAGTCATAATGCTAGTCCTTTCTTTTCTGTTTCACTTGCGGGAAACTTGAGTCTATCACATAATAAAATTCTAATCCGGGTTTGTTGTGGTCTGAGGATATAGCATGGCTTGTGAATAATAACCTGAGTAAGGCTAGAAATTCGGTTTCCGTGTGCCATGCAAATGAAACCCCTCTTGAGTTTGACAGCTCCTTAGAAAAAACGCTACTCCTTTGAGCTTTACTAATCTTTGAGCCACTCAGAATCAGTACTCATGTTAATCTTGGTGAGTTCGATCAAGATGGTATTCACTCTTTGGTTTGGTCCTTAAAGTCTGGTCATTTTGCTTTTTGCATACCCCCTTTGCTGGTCTTCTCATGCCTGGTACTTGGAAAACACCATATCAGTATCATACAAATCCTTATCGGCTTTCCGCCCAATAAAGTCCACTTTTCCATTTCCACCTAACAAAATCCACTACTACAAACACAAACACCACCTTTTAGTCTACGTCTTCACCTTAAAGATAGCATCCTTAATTTCTTCTTCCGAGAAATCTTGGTCTAACATAGCGTTTTCCTCCTCACTAACAAGGTCAGAAGGTGACCAGAAAGAATCTGCTAAAGCAATATCAATTTTATTGTCCTTAGCAAATAGATTTCTATAGTTATCCACGACTAAATTTAACATGCTAGGGGTGTCTTCTACATCTCCTTGAGGTCTCTCTAACTTAAGAATCTTTTTTTCCTCCTATATCGATTAGTAACCCCTTGGAAATACGCAGTATTCCTGTCTCCTTCCGAAATATCTTTCTCCCTAGCACTTTGTCTTGCTTTAATTTCCTCGATGTTCCAAATATAAGACGATTCAGCACTAATGTGCTTAATTCTCTCTCTCTCTCTTCGGGTAATAAAGGTCGTTTTTCAGAGAAAATATCCAAACAATCATACTCAGCCATTAATTTTCTTTTATACTTCTTCTGAGCTGCCTCTAAATTGACACTCCATCCCTTCAACCGTTTCCTAAGGCTTCTAATTTTGTGTTGCCATATATCAATTGGGCTGGTGGAAGGACAAGGTTGAGACCAGGAAGCTAAGACCACCTGGCCACGCTCCTTTTCTAACCACCATTTTTCAAAACGAAAAGGCCTTTGAACTAAAGGGACAACTTCCCCACAATCCAGTAGTAAAGGTGTATGATCACTGCCTGTTCTAGCTAATGCAGCAACTGAAGTAGCAGGAAAATTATATCTAAGGTTGCCATGATAAGGTTTTGTTGGTTGTTAGCCCATGTATATTGTCTACTAGAAATCTTTAACTCCATTAGGCTAAATTGGTTAATCCTGTCATTAAACTTATCAGCCCAAGATTGGCTGAATTCTTATCAGTGTGTCTCACCAAGTTGTAGTCACCACCCACTAGAATGGGCAGGGAACTACTTTGACACACAACAACTAACTCACTAGAAAGTCGTGTTTATGCTCACCATATGCAGAACCATGAACAGTAGCAAAGTTCCAAGAAAAGAGATGTTTTTTATTTTTAATGGAAATCATAATAGAAAAATTCTTGGCGGTCCAACATAAAAAATCATAAATGTCTTCATTAATACCAACAAGGATACTCCCCCGCAGTTCCTGTAGCAGGCAAAAAGTATCAGAGAAAGGACCCATACGTAGCTAAAGCAGCTAAAAACTGAGGACTAATGTTCTCCTTAGTTTCAGACATACGCAGCAACACAACCTATTTTGAATTGATATACTAACTCGATCGATTCCTGCAGATAGATTCAACTAAAGAGCTAGGCTTTTACATTCACCGACTTATTCAACGTTTATTTGTAGGTTCCATTATCTAGGGTCGAAGTTGCGCATTTCAATTATTTGTTTGAAACTAGAATGCAGCCCTCACTTAACAGTTAGCACACTTAGCAAGTCCTCATTTTAGTATTGAGAGTGGATTTTGTACATGTACATGTGGGTACATGAGTTAAGGGTTTAGGTCAATTCTCATATTTATGCATCTCAAAAAATTCTCTAAAAATTCATAGATGTTCATCATGTTATAATGTACAAACCCACAAAATTTCATGCAAAAATATAATCAAGAGTGCCCTACACAAAAAAGACAAAAAATTGTTGCTGCGTTGTTTTAAAAATAAGTTGAATTTTTTGTCTTTTTTGTGTAGGGCACTCTTGATTATATTTTTGTATGAATTTTTGTGGGTTTGTACAATATAACATGATGAACATCTATGAATTTTTGGAGAATTTTTTGAGATGCACAAATATGAGAATTGAACTAAATTCTTAACTCATGTACCTACATGTACATGTACATTTGCTTTTCTCTTTAGTATTTCTGCATTTTCTACATACGCCTTGGGCAATTTGCTGGTGAAGCATTGAGTGTGCGGTAAAATAGAGCAAGCCATTTCATACATAAAATTTGGATGATTTAATTAATAAGAAAACACACACGCACGTATGAAAACGCGTTCGGACGAGAGGGATCTGATAAATTTATTGTAAGAATTTGTAAAAGGTTGGAATATCTAGTGCAGGGACTGGGATTCAGTGACTTCACACTGCGTGACTTAGCCTGTCCCATCCAGCGTCCATATGTGATCCAACGGTCCAGATTTCTTCCCCGATTTTTTAAAATCACGTATAAGTTTCAAAAAAATCTGAAAAAATTCATACCAGTTTACAATGGAATGAAGTATACATAGGTAAATTTTTGTAAGACTGAGATTCAGTGACTTCGCTCTGTGAAGTCACTGCGTGACTTAGCCCCTCCCATCCAGCGTCTATATGTGATCCAACGGTCCAGATTTCTTCCCCGATTTTTTAAAATCACGTATAAGTTTCAAAAAAATCTGAAAAAATTCATACCGGTTTACAATGGAATGAAGTATACACAGGTAAATTTTCGTAAAATAATATGCCCATTTGTGGCCTGTGTAAAAAAAAAGTATACTGTTCACCCATGCGTACTGTTCACTGTGTTCTCTTCTTTTTTTTTGCACAGGCCACAAATGGGCATATTATTTTACAAAAATTTACCTGTGTATACTTCATTCCATTGTAAACTGGTATGAATTTTTTCAGATTTTTTTAAAACTTATATGTGATTTTAAAAAATCGAGGAAGAAATCTAGACCGTTGGATCACATGGGACGGGCTAAGTCCCGCAGTGACTTCACAGAGCGAAGTCACTGAATCTCAGTCCCTAGTGCAGATATTCCAACAGAGCTTGGGAAAGTGCTCTCCTTTCATCTCACTTGGCGCTCAACGTGGCGCCAAATCAACCTCCCCAGACCTATCGCCCCGAATCGGCCACGTCCTCCGCTACCGACCCCACGATCCGTAGACCAGGTCCACCACACTCCCAACGCAATCTGCCCCTCCGCCCGCTCCCCTTCCCTCCCCCCACTCGACCCCATCCCCTGCTACTCCCCAACACAGCGACCAGGGGCTCGGCTCCCTCCCCGCCCTTCCTTCCCGAAGCTTCTAGAAGCTCATCGAACAATGGCGACGCTCCTCGTGCTCCGCTCGGCGCCGTACCACCGTTCCAACCTCTCCGCCGTCACCACTACCCTCCTCCTCTCCCCCTCCAAGCGCCGCCACTCCGCCTCCTTCCCCTACCCCGCTCGCCGCCTCCTCCCGTCGCCACTCCGTGTCCCGGCCCGCGCCGTCGAGTCTTCATCCGGGACCACCGAGCAGGAGCCGCCTCCGTCCGCGGGTGAGAAGCCAGCCCAGGAGCCGCAACCCGTGGCGCCGGCATTCGAGGTGGAGGAGCTCGGGTTGGGGAGCCAACTCGCGGTGAAGCTCCGCATGCTCGTGGCTCCGCCGTGGCAGCGCGTCCGCAAGGGCAGCGTCCTCAACATGAAGCTTCGGGGCGAGGTGCTACTCTACAGCACGGCGCACTTGGCCACTTGTTGATTTTGCTCCCCTTAATACAATTTGCTCATTTCGTGCGTTACGGGAATCTTATCCTGACCAGACGCCTTGATATTTACAGTCCAGTAAATTTACTTTTGCTATCCCAGATTTTTGGTGTGTGTTATCTTCAAGCTCGCGTACTCGCCAGTGTTTCTTTGGTCATTCTGTAATCTAGACTTGTGATTTGTTTCAACATTTGTCAGAATTGATGTTATTCTGTGTGAATTTGCATTTTATTGTGTGTATCTATGGTGGCAGATATCTGATCAATTGAAGACTCGCTTCTCGTCAGGATTGTCACTGCCGCAAATCTGTGAGAATTTTGAGAAGGCAGCATATGACCCGCGGGTATCAGGGATTTATCTGCACATAGAGCCGCTGAGCTGTGGATGGGGAAAGGTGGATGAAATCAGAAGGCACATTGTGGATTTCAAGAAATCTGGTAATAAAAAGCTATGCTGAATTTGGTATCTTATTTGTGTCCATGCCTATCAGACTGTGAACAGGTTTTGAATGGTTTTCGTAGGTAAATTTGTTGTTGGTTATATGCCTGTCGGTGGGGAGAAGGAATACTACCTTGCTTGTGCGTGTGGTGAGCTGTATGCACCACCAAGTGCTTATGTTGCTTTGTATGGTCTAACCATTCAGCAAACATTTCTCAGAGGTAACTGCATGTATGGCGATGACATGATACCTCTACTTTGTTGATATGGTTATTGGCTAAATGCATCGTGAACAAGAAGTAATGTTTTCAGTTGTTAGCAGTAGAAAGGTTGTTGCTGATTTCTAGTGGTTTTGTGGTGCAACAGAACAACAGAAGTTATTCTGCTGATTAGATTGATTTCTTTTTGCATAGTGCATTGAATGAACTTTCTTATATGATTTCCTTTTGATATTTGTACAGCAATAACCCTTCATTATGTTATAATGGTCAATGCAGTTCTGGTAGTTTAGCTTCTCGTTGTGAACCAAGTTTGGTAAGCTTGGTCATACCTGTGTTATTTGTTCCACTTCCACAAAATGAAGCAACCTGAATACAGCCAAGTTCCTTCCATGGTAGCTAATACTTTTTAACAATCGGTAAGGTGTGCTTGAGAAAGTTGGAATAGAACCAGAAATTCAACGAATTGGTCGCTACAAAAGTGCTGGAGACCAACTTGCACGGAAAAGCATGTCAAATGAAGTTAGGGAGATGCTGGCTGCACTGCTGGACAATATTTATGGAAACTGGCTGGATACAATATCTTCCATACATGGTAATTTAAATATATCTGTTTCACATATTTAAAGGAAAAATTTTCATTAAAGATTTTCTTCTATAGGGAAGAAAAAGGAAGAAATCGAGGAATTTATTAATTCAGGAGTCTATCAGGTCGAGAAACTTAAGGAAGAAGGTTGGATAACAGATCTATTGTATGATGACGAGGTACAAATTCCTTCCTTAGCTGTTTACTAAGGTGTAGAATAAATTACACAAGAACTTAATTTAGTTAAGTATAGTTGCTACTACATCTTTTGCCCAACCCATGGTGATTAGTAGTTTGTATTAGGAAAGTAAAGTGATGTTTCAAGTTGCAACGATCCTTGGTTTCTTCTTTTCTATGACCCCATCATATTTAAGAAAGCAACAAACTATTCAGTATCTTTGTTTCATGACTCCAAAAATAGTTACATGTGTTGTAGGTTGAGGTTGAACCAATAGAACGTTGTAGATCACATGAGCACCCATAAACAAGAAACAGAAGACATGAGACATAGAGGTAGTCCCACAGCTTTCTCTCTCTTTATTGATATTTCAGGTTTATAAAACAACTAGGCACTTTGCCCCTATTTGTAGACGAATAAGAAGTCGTATCTCCACAGGACTCTTCAATTTAGTTAGTGAAGGGACTTTAGAGTGCTAGTTTTAGTAAGCGTCCACACGTAAGGAAACATCCAATTTTCCTAGCATGGTATAATAGATATGAACATCATATTCTGGAGCTTAAGGAAGAAGCTATTCACATCACCATTATTTTGTATCTTCCACTGATATCATCTTAAGCATTTTGTTTGTTCAAGTCTTCAACGCAAATGTGTGTATGAGGTGAGTAAAAATATAAAGAAATGCCCCCATTCTATAATTGACATAATTTCTCTTCTGCGTATGTAAATTTCTAACTCAAGCTTAGTTGGAGTTTCTTTATGGAAACATGGGCATGTTCAGGATATGTGACTTGTCAAACTGACAAATTAGACATGAAATTTGCATTATGGATTATTTATTTGAATTTGCATCTGAATTATTAATTTTATTATGGCTGCTATTATCTTTGTTGGCATTGTCTTCTTCAATAGGTAATGACAATGTTGAAGGAGAGAGTAGGACAGAAAGACAAGAAAAGCCTGCGTATGGTTGACTACAGGTAATTTATAGATATTTATAGTTCTGGAAAGCTGGGTGGAAACCAGCCAGTTTCCGGGACATCTGATCCTCTTATTTTGTTTGATTTTTTCCTTGCGTTGCTGATACACATGAACACCATTATACACATTGTGGGGATAATAGCCATAAATAGAGGTCCTCTCTGTCTCCAGGCTGAACAGGCCAAACTGGACCTTGCTTGAATGCTTGTTATGGAAACTGGACAATATGCCGAGATCCAGAACTGCTGTGACTCTTTTTGTTGATATGAGTGGAGGAGTGCACAACTCTGAATGGTTAGTTGTACTGCAAGGGCCCAAAAGGGCAGTATAATGTACAAGGACTAGGGACACACCCAAACCATAGACTAGAGTACAAAGACACTAATACCCTTAACATTTTTCACATGATGGTATATCTTTGGGATGATTTGGAGCAGAGAGGGAAGTCCTAGAGGTCAACAGACGTGGCCCTGGACCCCTGTGACACCAAATGAGTAGTGGTACCACTACCACACTACAGGGGCAGGAAGAAGTAAAGGGGTTCTCCTTATATAGAGGCCCAACAAACCAAATTGAGTAACAACTAATTGGCTGAAGGCCAAAGCTAAAGGATAACTTTCTAATTAAAAGATAAACTTCCTAACTGAAAATATAACTGGGATCATATCCCCTAATTGGTGCCAGCTAGGGCCAACTGAGCTTGGCGTGTGGACTGCTGGTGGGTGTGCCCCTGGCCCCACATGACACTCTTGAACTGTTGCATATCAAATGTTGAGATTTTACTTTCTTATATATGAAGTGTTTGTTAATTGTTATTATTTTTGCGCACTTGCTTTGTTTGTTATATAATTGATGTTGCTTGATTAGTCTGGAAAGTTAACACCTATGTACCCATTGTTTCATTTACTGAACTGACGTTGGTTCTCTTTACTAGTAAATATTCACGTGTAAGAAAATCAACTCTTGGGTTACAAGGAGGAGGAGAACTAATTGCAGTTATCAGAGCATCTGGAAGCATAACACGTACTCGAAGCCGATTGAGTGTTCCTAGTTCGGGCATTATTGCTGAGCAGTTAATCGAGAAGATACGTAATGTTAGAGGTAAGTATGATATGTTATGTTAGCAATCAATTGGCATCTCAGCTGTAAATTTGATTTCTAAATTTGTGGGTAGACTGGGTAGAGTTCTTGTCTTTGATTTGAAACCCCTGAAGTCTTATTGTACTGTGTCAAAATTTCTTTTAATATGAACCAGCGCTCAAGTATTTGACAAATTTAAACAGTTTAGATGTAGATTCCTGTCCATAAAAACTAAACCATGTCTTGTTTTGTTTAACCTCCTTTCTCTTTTTATTTTTTAAACCAACTGAACTAAATCTGCATAATTAACTCAAACAATATTCATAACACCTGTAAAAAAGTCTATGATGCTCCGCTAGTTTTTTTAAAATAAAATAAAAATGCACTTTTCAAGATAAACCTAGATAAGTCATTGTCTGGAAACCTTGTTACCCTAGATTTGAGTCTTTGAGCAAGCCTGACATGCTCCCCCTCCGGCAATCTTATCCCTCAAAATTCACTTGTGCTGATGAATTCTCATACCTGAGAGGCCCCAGATTTGTTCCAACAAATATAGTACATCTGAACATTCTTTAAACCGGTTCAGTTCCCTATTTTATTTTTATTTTTGCATGAGTTGAAATTTCTCTCCTCCATTTGCACATAGCATGGACTGTAGAAGCACTTGTTATAGCTTATTTGAGCGCATGCATAATGCAAACTTCTTTTATAGTTCATATGTTCTGTAATAGAATAGTTCTGTTATCAGTTTTTAACGTACAAGTTTCTTACCCTTTTCAGAGTCAGAAAAGTATAAAGCTGTTATCCTTCGTATAGACAGCCCTGGTGGTGATGCTCTTGCTTCTGATCTGTAAGTTATACCTCAGATTTCGTCTATCTAGCAGTAGCAGCAGAGTTTCAGTTATGTATTGGTTATTCTTACTTGAACTAGGATGTGGAGGGAAATTCGACTTCTAGCTGACTCCAAGCCTGTGGTGGCGTCCATGTCTGATGTTGCTGCAAGTGGGGGATACTACATGGCAATGGCTGCACCAGTTATTGTTGCTGAGAAACTTACCCTAACAGGATCAATTGGAGTTGTTACAGGTGATCCTTATTATCTTGTGTTCGTGCATTCTTGCTAGACTAGTAATAAGTCTTCCACATCAAGTTCTAAGTTGATTCTCTCCCAACGATCTCGACTTTGGACTTAGATCTACTCTACTCTATTTCAGAGTTTAAACAGTGAAGTTAGCTGTTGTTGAGTGTTTATTACTATTTTAATGTTGACGTATTGGAAGGACAGGGAAGTTCTGCCTTGAAAAGTTGTACGAGAGGATTGACTTCAATAAAGAAATTCTATCTAAGGGCAGATATGCAGAGCTTAATGCTGCTGACCAACGCCCTTTAAGGTAAGATTGACACTTCATTCATCGCAATGCTGCTGGACAATATGTTAAGTATTTTTTTATGGGAACAGTAGGGAGCGCCTACTGAACTAGTATATTAAATAAATAAAAATACAAGGAGGACCTCTACCACAACCTAGTTACAAAAAGCGGCTGGTACAGCCAGAATTAGAAGCAAGTTCATAATAATAACATGAAAATAATGCATTGGAAATTTGGTATTGTGCTATAGTTTACAATGATTCAACGTGCCTGCATTTTTTAGATAAGTGGGGAACTGGTTTTATCATGGAATTCATCATAAATCCAGCATATTGTTCCTTCTCAGTCTTTTTGTTTAGTTTTGTCATCATCGGATTTTCATTTTTAATCATAAGTCATTGAATACTGACTCTTATAATGTTTTCTATTAGGTCAGCTGTTATTTGTAGTTAGCCATGATATTTAATAGACTACGACAATTTTGTTTTTAAAATGGACTGTAAGTCCTGGACCATCTACACTCTTGTTTTCTTCTTCTTCTTTTTCCTTTTTTAATTCATGCTTTTAGACTGATGGTGTAATTTAACGCATGCTTTACTTGGTTGGAGACAGAAAAAAAAGGGAAGAAAGATAACTTTTTTTCTGTTTAGTATCGTTGTTTAAGTGTGAAAGGAGAAGATAAATGTAACATGCAATGCAATTTCATTTAGCTAACAAGTTTAAACCCTTTTACGTAAGTTCTTCAATAATATGATCTCGGTATAGCATTTGCATATCTTTCCTACCCAAATGGAGCATCACTGCAGCTGGATAATTATTTTACTTCCAATGGCCATTTGCGCTACTGGCCTACTACAATTGCCATGGGTTCTAGATTTGCTGTTTATGCTTTAGTATGCTTCATGATCATATGAACCATTTTGTGTTTGAGGAATGTGATGTATTTCCACAGGCCGGACGAGGCAGAACTTTTTGAGAAGTCGGCACAAAATGCTTATTCATTGTTTCGAGATAAAGCAGCCATGTCACGCTCAATGAGTGTAAGGATTGATCTCTGATACTGAGCAGCTCATATTTCTTCAAGCATGTGCTAAGTTCTTGCGCCACCAGGTTGATCAGATGGAGACTGTTGCACAAGGTCGGGTATGGAGCGGCCAAGATGCGGCTTCAAGAGGGTTGGTTGATTCCCTAGGTGGATTCTCGCAAGCTCTTGCTATTGCAAAACAGAAAGCTAATATACCACAGGATAAGAAGGTTGGTTCTGCTATCAAGAATGAGTATTTAATGAATAAACTTCTGTTATGCATGCATATGTGTACATGTATTTAAGGTTTATCAATGTGTTGAACAAAAACAAAATTACATTCAGTTCTGTGATTCTAGGGTTCTAGCAATTGCCTTTTCAATGCTTGATATTCTGATGAAGTAATCAAGGGCAGTGCCCATTCAGCAAACAGCAGTGTTTTGCATGCTTCATTCAGTTATTTCAATTGGGATTCCGAATATATCTCCTTTCCATCTTCTTTGAATTTTCACTTCTCCACAAATGTTCCGAGCTTGTAGTATTCATGGGGTGGCTTCAAGTGAAAATACATAATTAAGAGTTCACCTTCCAGATGCTGATTGTGTGTTGAACAATGCAGGTCCAGCTAGTTGAGATCTCAAAGTCCTCACCAACATTACCGGAGATTTTGTCAGGCATTGGGGGTTCATTGCTTGGAGTTGACAGGGCAGTGAAGGGAGTGCTCCAGGACATGACCTCCCTAAATGGAGTCCAAGCTAGAATGGACGGAATCTTGTTTGAAAGATTGGAAAATATGTCAGGAGAAAATCAACTCTTCTTGCTCATAAAAGATATCGTAAATTATTTTGATTGATTGAACCAGTCAATGTTTTACGAAAAGTTATAGATAGGAGGAGAAGAAAAAAATGAACGTGTTAATACACATCGACCTTACCTAGATGCAGGTAGACCTGTGATTAATATAATACATTTGGCAATGAATCATGCTATTTTGTTCTTTGGTACTGATCCCTAAGGAAGTGTGTAATTGCCATGCTTAAAATGCGAGGGAACTTTTTTTTTCCTTGGTCTTGACCGAATAGCCCTCACTTACCCTTGGTTGCTGAGATCTTATGTATGTCATACTATGTACCATATTGCAGTCAGTTTC
Source organism: Stipa capillata (assembly GCA_019208055.1). Lineage (NCBI taxonomy): Eukaryota > Viridiplantae > Streptophyta > Magnoliopsida > Poales > Poaceae > Stipa > Stipa capillata. The sequence continues at coordinate 190,942 of JAGXJF010004666.1, forward strand.
TTGTTATTTGAAGTCTTGTAGGGCTTCCAAGTTCCAAGAGGTCTCTCATGAATGGAGCCCGAGTAAAACACAGCATTTCCTGTAGGAGTTTCAGTAATCCGCACAGTCACACACGCTGATCGTTGTTCATATTTGGGAGTTTTTTTTTCAAGGCAGTTAGGTTTACAACTTGGTCCTTTGAACCATCCAGAATAGGTTAAGGACCTCGCTGGAGAGCCAATCGACAGGAGCTTCTCTGCTTGTGGGCAAAAGGAGTCAGATACGGATTAGCTGCTGCCTCAATGCCGATCGAATTGGCCCTCGCCAATTCAGGGACAAAAACTGTGCGTGGAATTGATTTTGCTGGGAAAGATAGGTAACTAATTTTGTACTTTAGTAGTGCTTGGACAGCAGTCTTCCTTTTCTTTTTATGGAAATGCACCACTACCGGCTATTGTGATTAACCGAATGAAAGCTTTCTCTTGACTTTAGTCATATGGATATTTATCCTAGTTATGTCGATCGCAGCTTCATATTACTGTTTTGAGCACCCCACTATTACTACACTGGTTCCGTTTTGGCATTTTGTATAGTTTGTCAAATCTTCACCATCCTATATGATCATTCTTTGTAAAAAAAAAGTTAAGACCATTATGGAAGGTTCTCTTTTTCTTGCACCCTTCATTTTCCAATAAAGAAAAAATTGTATTCCTGACTAACGCAATTCCCTATAAGTTACTGAATTTTGGTTTGTATTTTTGTTATAGGGAGTTTTTTTAATTTATTTTTTCTCTATCTAGTTAGATACTCCATTTATAAATTTATTTTCACTGTTAAAAAACTTTAGTTATGACAATTTCTGTGTAGTATTTGCCATTTTTCGAAAAAGTAATAATTTTGTCAAGCTCATTGGTACCTTATCCTTTCTTTTGTGATGTCTAACAGAATATGGTAAAGGAAACTGGAGGATTTACCAGTCACCACTAGATGCAAACATTGATATGTCTAAAACGCATGCTAACATTGATGTCCAACATAGAGCAAAGATACAAAAATGAAAGCCTTAGAATAAAATGAAGGAGCCTCTTAATTTAAGTTCTCATATTATGACATCTAGTCTTGCAATACTGGACACCTCAAGTGCCAGGACCCATGACGCTACTCTCTGTGTTCTCGACGGGGAGCTTCTCAAGCTGCTTCTGCAGTTTGGCTTGTTCGTCTCTCAGCTGGGAGTTTTCATGGAGAATGCGGTCACAGTCCCTGATGACATGGTTCAGCTGATCAAGGAGTTGACGATTCATGCTGCGAAGGTGTACAACCTGGGCCCAGAGCTCACTCAATTGCTTCTGCTTCCTCATGCGTGATCGTCGGGCAGACTCCCTATTGGATATCATCCTTCTCTTCCTGCGCTCTTCTGCAAGGCTGTGTTGATAGTCATCTGACTCATCTGAATTGGATTTATTTCCAACTGGAAGACTAGCTTCATGGACCAGGTGGGCAACATGTTGGTAGGATGTAGCTTGAGGCACCAGAAGGCTGTTATACTGGAAGAGGAAGTCATTTGTAGGTACATGGTAATGAGGTTTGAAAGAAGCTGCACTTGCAGGCGATAAGTATGGAACACTAGCAAGCTCAGCAGGGTACATGCTCGCTTGAGCTATGGAATGGAGGAAGGAGTGGCTTGTGAACGAAAACAAGAGGGTAGTGGGGTGGATTTATAGTATGCTGGGATTACGGAAATGTACAGGACCCACATCTGCAATGTTCAAGTTGCTTTTTGTGCTTCTTGGATATACAGAAGCCAGGGACAGCAACAGCTCTTGCACATACATGAGATGAGATTACCAAAAGTCTTGACGGAGATCATGTAATGTTTTATTATTATGCCAGTTTTTTAAAATGTACTGGTCCCAATATGCCTCCAAAGGGGCATCCATCAAGACTGTCTATTTGCGATCAAATAAAAGGCCATGAGGTGCAGGCTCCTTTGTAACATCACTAGCACCAGGTGCTGAAGCCATTTAAATAGATGGTGGTTGGATAGCAGTGACGGGCATTTGTGGTGAATTGTGGAAGGGAAATGGGGTGTAAAGTTAAGGTGTGTGGCTTGAAAGAGCAATACTGTAACATGGGTCAGATACTCTACTGAGTACGATACATGATGAAGTTATTGTTTTCAACAGAGTTGTATTTGAACATGCATGATCTTGTTCTGGCCTTCTGTGGTTTCAATCAAATTTCTGAAGGAGAATAGTGTGGCAAGATGATCCTGAAAGCTGTTGTCCTGAGGAATGTCTGGATGGTATTTTATTCTGCAACAGCTGCTACCATTTTCTGGTAGAGCTCAAGCAATGGGAGCATCTTTCAGAAAAGAAAAATGAGGAAGGTACTGATGAGGTTAGTTTCTTATGGCCACTGCTGTGGCCCCCAGAGGAATTTCACTTGGATAAAGAGAACGTGCAACTTATGCAGTTGGCAACTTGCCATTAATTTTCTCATCAACTCAGAGAACCATATCCACTAGTTAGGATGCTACACCTCTTAAATATTTCCCGTTGTTCTAGTTGTTTCGTCCTTTTTTATTACTTATCAATTGGGTCCTAAGAAAATAATATTTCTAATAGCTTATGATTGTCAGGTGTTCAGGACGCATAGTAATGTAACTTTTACTTCATGGAGATTTGGCACATATACTTTACATCTAGCAACTCGAGGAAGAAAATCATGTTTTTTATCTGATGTTTTTTTCATGTCTCCTTTCTTCAGATGAGATATATTTGCTGGCAAAAACCTTAGGCTCAGGATGAGCTGACATGTGGTCCAGGTACATAACTCCTTTAAGGTAATCTTACACGTTTATAATTGCTGGTATTAATACTGCATGTTGTCATGTTCTTAGTAGTTCATATGATAGATGCGCTAATACTTGCTGGAGATAGCTATGATTTGATGTTGAATTTGGAAATTTCCAATCACTTGGGCATAGTTTAACATTGTGATATTTTGTTGGCTCCAGCTACAACCTCCTTGAGTCCAGAATATTGAGATGTGTTATGCAAGAGAACAAAAAACAAGGAAAAAGGTGTGGTAGATCACAGTCAAGCAATTCATCATCAGAAGTTTACTAGGCCCTTGACAAGCACTGAGCTATTGGCTGAAAATCTGCACTCTTCACTTCCCCTGCAGGATAAAGAGTCTGATGGCTATCCCAGATTCCCAGGATTCAATTGGAGGCAGGGAGAATGGCTATGCAAGAAAAGGCTCCGGAAGTTAGGGGAGAGGTCAAATTCAATTGGATTCGATTTGAGATTCCTGACGCTATCAAATATCATTTCGTACCTAGTGCAATCCTCTAAATTCTGGACTCTTTCCATGGCCTAGGCTTGTCCTGGCTATGAGGCCATCATGTTTGCAAGACAGGGCAATCTTATCCCGTGCTCCCGTTCGATCTTGAACACAAGAGTGAAGGCAAAATCTGCAAAAGGTCATGATCAGATGAAAAGAAGATGGCCGTCTGGTTTTGCTTGGTTTCCTCTGCTTTCACGAACAATTCACCTTTCACCTTTCCGGCCGGCGGAGAACAGACATAGCAAAGTTCGAGGCAATCCAACATATATCCTGCCGTCATCAAGCATGAAGTACAAGGTAAAAAAAAACCCTTGCTATCTTCTCTTTGTTAATCGGTTTTACCTGTTGTCAGTTGAACCTGTCAATACTTCTTGGGCGATACTCCATAATGTAACAATCCGAGAAACCAATGGCTACAGCAGTTGGTGAATGGCGTTAGTTGGTCAGACCGACTCAGACCACTAGACCAGAACTTATTAAAGTGGGAGATTTTGACTGGTTTACTGCTCTTAGCTAGTCTCCGAAATCGGGATCACGACGCTGGCAATGGCATACCCTGATCAATAATGCCAGTAAGGAAAAAGCATGTAAAAGGCAAAGACCCAATGGCCTACACAGAGATTGGTTTCTTTCTCTTCGTTCTTTGCGTATACTCAGGTGAGATTCGTGTCCGGCAACTCCCATCAGCCGCACCTATCCTGCCCGCAAAGCCTCCGACCCGGACACAGAATCTTTGAGCCGTTGGATCGCCGGATCACGCGTCCCCATCATCGTCGGAGCTCTCATTGTCCTGGAAGAGGACAAGAAGCAATGTACGCTGGACCCATGGTTACCTAATTAGGGGTGACAGGAAGTGTAGACGGTACGGGCCTACGCAAAAACGAGCCGAATTCTTTTGGGGAAAGCAGCTGGTAGTGGTGGTGCTAGGGTGATTTCTGCGCGCGCGCGCACACACACGCGGTGCTGTTATAAAAGGCACCTGCGTTGGGCAGGGCCGCACGGTCACGTACAAGTCGACATGTTGATGATGATCATTGAAGAATAAAGCAGGTCTAGCTATGTGCCTTTGGGAAAGGTTTAGCTGGAAGAGCTGCTCTCACCCGTTCATGTGCGAGTGTACCTCAAGTCCTGAACCGACAATGCCTGTACATTTTCTTGAATCTCAAAACAAAATCTCAGCTTTGTGCTCTCTTTGCGTATGTCTTGTGGATCGGAACGTATTCAGCTTTATGTTATACTTGCATGTCTAGCCATAATCCGCGCCCTTTGCAATGATGAAAACCCTACTAGAGCCCCATAGAAATAGAATGGCTTTCCTGTGTAGATTTGTCGTACGTACTGTATGCCACCATACGACCAAGTGATCAGCGACACGTGCATGAGGCTATAGAATAGCCTAGCTGCTAGTCCTTTGCATATCCAGACCCACAACGAAACAAGGCTTTAAGTTGCACAGAGAGCAGATCGCCAAATCACCCAGGTGAAATGAAATAAAGCGAAGGCGACAGACAGCCCCGCCCTCAAAATCGAAAAACGTCAGCTTCCGTGTCCCAACCACCACGCTGCCATGCATGCTACTACGAACTAGACGAAACCTCCGTGTTCGTGCACGGTGGGTGCACCGAGCCGATGCGATCTATGGCGGGATGATTGCTATACCACTCACCAGTCACCACCTTTGTCGAGCTTGAGCCGATCGAGGAGGGTCAATCAACCGGTGGCGCCGAGGCGGGACGCGCGGGTCAACACCCCCACCCGTAGAGCCCTCGACGACGCGCACGAAAAGGGAGGAAATGGGCGCTCGGCAAAGCCAAATTTGGGGGGCCTCTGGCACACGCATGGAGAACGGGTGCACGACCGGATCGAGCCCAGGGTCCGGTGCCCGGGGCCTGCTCTGCCTGCCACGGAGGGGCACGGCCGCCGTGGCGGGGCCCCGGCGCGTGTCGCGCTCGCGCTGGTGCCCTCGTTCCCGCCGCCCCACGTACGGCTCTGCTCGTACGTAAGCCCCTCTTCCCCCGCGCCACACGCTCCTCCAATATTTCATGCGGGATATAGGCCTGCATCTACGTACGTGCATACACTCATTGTGCCATATCATATTCGGCACAAAAGGAAAAGGCAGTACTCGCTGTCATGATAACAAACTCCTACACATCTTGCAAAGAAGCTTTAGTTGATGCATAAACTGGCATGCTATCATTCTCCATGTTGCTATTGGTGCTAAAAAGTGGAATATGAGTACACTGCTGTTGTGTACTGTGCCGGGGAGACAGTGGAATATATTGTGGGTACGTACGTGCAAACTTTAGTTCTCGGTTCTTATCGGTTGTTGTGGTATGGGCGCCGCTACATTCTCGACCCTACCAAAGTACCAATTTTCAGTGCGGAAAAATGTCTCTATACTTGCTACTGATGCGGGTCGTATGTGATGAGATGTTATTAAGATTAGGGAACGACCTAAGGCAGCACGATCAGAGTGGCGCAGCGGAAGCGTGGTGGGCCCATAACCCACAGGTCCCAGGATCGAAACCTGGCTCTGATATGAGAGCTTCCGAAGCCCTTTTTTTTCCTTCTGATTTCGCTGTGCGTGATGCTGTTTTTCTCATCACTAAAACATAAGTGATCGTTATTCATCTTACAGACATCTCAGCGAGAACTGGCCTTCCCAAATGCAGGACCCGCGGGCACCGTGACTAAGCACCAAATTCCGGCGAGATACAAATACAGAAAGATCAACTTACGTGCCAAACTCACTCACACCGGCACAGCGAAAAGTTAAGAGAGACAAGAAAGATTGAACGCATGGACTTTTCGCCGTGGAGCTATCACGAGCCAAGTACTGGGTCGCTTAATCTGCTAAAGCGGCTCCGCTTTAGGCGGCTAAGCAACCAGTGGGATCATATCATTGGCTAATCATGCGTACTGATGCTAGTTGCGTCGAAAGGCGACGCGGACAGACGACGCATCGTCGAGGCGCCTGCTCGCTTATACGCCCGCCCGCCAGCCTCGCAGAAAAAGGGCCACCGGACACGAGTGGGCGGGCTGGCGCTTGTCACCCGTAGCGTCGCCGTATTGTGTCCGCCGCTTTCAGCTGTCGCGCTCGCCTCGGTGCGGTGTCGAGCCTCTCGCCGCCGCCGCGTCGCTTTCGGTTCCCCTCCTGGCCCGGTTCGTTGGTTGCTCGTGTCCTGTTTGCTCCCGTGATATGAGACGGGTTTACGTCCGTTTCGCGTGGTGGTGCCGTGCAGCCGCGCGCAACTCGTCCTCGGTTGTGTTGCCTACGTGCCTGCGTGCGTGGTCGATCGTCGTTCCTATCCGTTCGGCGCGCCGGTTGCGTACGTTCTGGGCGCTGACGCATGGATAACCTGTGTCCAGTGCGGCGTACTGTGTCGAACCTAACTCGTCCGGGCCCGCGTGTCAGCCTGAGCGATGTTACTTGGTCAGATCGATGTGATCTCCCCATTAGCAAGGGACATGGAATTAACCGGCCGCTGAGCCACGGTGTGGAGAGGACAGCTCCACGGAATGGCTTCTTTTGATAGGAAGGGGCTAGATCGATTTTTGGATTTAAAGATATTTTAGTTCATATTTCCAGTTCATCTTGTTTTGATAGGGAGCGGTTAGATCGATAGACCAATCTTGAAGCACGAAAGGTGATTGACCAGAGTAGATAAAGGTAGATGAGAGTTTTCGAGCGAGATTATGCCCGAATTCACCCAAGATGAGACCAGACACTCCACCCCTAAATTTGTCTTCCACCTGGAGGTCGCCCCACGTCGTCCCCTGCCTGGTCCCATCGCGAATTTGCGAAATTTCACCATCGCGTTTTGCTTTACTTCTGCTTTGGTAGTGCTACTTAAATTCTTTGATTATTCTCGTGGATCCATGATAATTGTTGTGCTCTTTTATTAATCTGCTTGCTAGATCCTAAAGTAGTGTAGATTTGTCCTTCGTGTGCAAATTTTGGGCACAAAGTTGGAAATGTATCTTCTCTTTCCTTTTCTCCTGTTTTCTATGGAAAAGAAATAAGGGCACTTGGAGATGTTAAATGTATTTCGATCCAAAAGGTTGATCCAATCCTTTAGAACAGCTTTAGCATTGTTTCATTGTGTGGACAGGAAGTGTCTTCTATCATCAGCCAGATCTTGGACGATATGATTATTAATACAGTGCAAATTTAGCAATTGTGGGGTTTTCTCTTTAAGAATGACGATCATTGAGGTTTCCGTTTACAAAAAGGAAAGTTGTTCCGCAATTCTAGGAAAACACTGTTTCAGCCCAGCAGCCTGTACAATGTACGCTTGGGCCCGTAAGGTCTATTATGGCACTCAAAAGGGTTTGGGCCCATTACAGTTATAAACCTTCAGAAAACCTTTACCAGCACAAGTAGCTATATCGAATTGTACAATTCCAACGAATTGGAGGAATGGGGAGGGGGGGGGAGGGGATGGTGTGTATTTTGTGTATCCTCTTTCTCCTTTCTCATTCTGAGAGGAACCTCTTGAGTATCATTCAAGAGCTTGTGAAGTCTGGTACTCATAGATCTGCAACTATGGATCTTTGCGTGCATGTTTGCAGTATAGGCTCTCTCCGTCGGCCTTCTTTGATCCGGATGGTCGAGGGTGTCAAAATCTACTTCCTCGCAAGGTTAGGGTGTTGCCTTAGTCGATCTAGGATAAACCTTTTTCTGGTTCTGCCTCTTGCAGCGGGCTCAAGTTACGACAATCGACTCGACGGACTTTGGGTCACAAACCTTGCGTAGAATTTCAATAGGTCGATTGGTGTTCTTTTCTCCCTCCGACTAGTTTGGTAGCAATGTGATGACGATGAGTGTGGCCATGGTGTGGCTGTCGAAGAAAGCCTTTAAGGTAGAAACTGAGAAAACCGGCATTTTTCGGTCATGGCATTTTCGACCATAAACTGAGAAAATTGGCATATCCATGAGGTACAACTTCGCACTTCAGTAGGACGATAAAACATTAGGCACACTGGCGGACATGCAAAAGGGAAGGAAAGCCAAATATATTCGCAAGTCACAACAAGAACCTACAAGTCACATGTCACACCAACAACACATGCGACGTGCCTGCCATACTCGACTAGCCTCAGGCGGTGAAATCCTTATATAAATGGCATGATAAAGAGCATGATTTTCGAGCAAACGCATCACAATGATCTCCAAGTCTATTATATCATTAAAACGATAAACAAAGCCACCATATCCATTCATATAAACTAAAATATCTAAAATCAAATTGTTCATACAAATTCATAGTAGACACAACTCTTACTATATAGATAAGGAGTACAACTCTTACTATATAGATAAAGAGTATAACTTTATTTTCCTATATTTTATTTCAGAATTAATTTTAAATGGAAAATAGCAATTTAATTTATATATTAAGTGGATAAAGAATACCTCTATTCCCCTAAATTGCTAATTTTGAAATTAATTTTAAATGAATTCAAGGTTGGATGTATATATGAAATTCAACCTAGAACCGAAATGCGGAATAAAATTAAAATTAAAATAGAAATTAATAGGTGGATTATATATTAGGTGGATAAAGAATACAATTCTACTTACCTAAATAGCTTGATTTCATAATTATTTGTAGATAAAAACTAATGGTTGCATTTATATATGAAATTCTATCTAAAACTGAAATCTAGAATAAAAATTAATATAAATTAGCAATTTAATTTCAATTTGATAACGCATAATATATAGTGATATAGGACCAATGTCAACGTAGCATGCATCAGATGTATCAACATGTATGTGCTGTTTTTGCCGATGGGCAAAGAGGAGGCATGCTAGATAAGAAAGTCACATCAAGTATGTTATAAGTTATTTGAATTATGCTAAAAATATAAGTGACGCAGAAAACACGGGCGCGATCAGTGAGGACAAGCTATGATGACAGTAATTGAGAGAGAATGGTTTAGGATGAATATACACAGATAGGCATGTTACTGTCTAGGTTGTGAGGTAAGCCATGACAAAATAAAAATGTAGTAGGGATCACACTTTAGAAGAGGTATGCAAAATAAACTAATGATGGTGATGAGATGCAGTAAGACAATGTTGATGGTGATACTGGCCTTATAAACAGTTTGGGAGAGGTACAATGATTTGATCAGGAGCCAATAAAGGAACCACTGAGGCTTAGGTTCTTGTGTAGGAGATTAGTATATGGCCACCCGGGGCACTCTAATGCACACGGACCTAAGAGCACAAGCTAGGCAGGTGCTTGGGCGCCACAAAATGTCAGGTCCTGATACATTTAATCAAGAGTGGGTTTGAGGATGACGAGGACGTCTACTTCGTCATTACCATCGACGAGATGACACACGGTAGATGCAAGTAAGCAAAAGGAGCATGCATGGAAGCATTTGGAGGCTTGCACTAATCAAATAATACAACAACAGTACAACCGGTGATGAGACGGATGGAGGAGGATAAATAAGGTTTATATGAGTTGTCACTGTTCAAGTTTAATTTTTGTGAAAAATTCCTCAAAAAATTATTGATGGAAAGATAGATACTAAGGAGTGAGAAGGAGTGAAAAAAGAGAAGTCGGAGATTAGTATGAAAGTCTATGGTATGCATAGCAAACCATGGACCTCGTGCCATTAATTTTCATTGTCATACTCCAAGATCCTCTCTTTGCTGCCTAATTATCTATTGGCAGTAAAAATTTGAAGAGAAATGAAAAAAAGAAAGATTGAAAGAACACTTTCAACTAAAGGTTAACAATGTAATATATTTAATGGAAAGATTTCTACTGAAATCAAAGACACTTTCGACTATAGCTTTTTCTATATTTAGATGATATATCAAAGCTTGATAATGAATAAAATCAAATGAAGATAACAAATACCTTTAAAAAGTAATATTAAAGCTAAATTGCTCGTGAAAATGTGGCCACTCGGCTAGTATTAAAAAAGGAAAAGGAATGGATACTCTGATCGATGCACAATCATGTGAGTATATCTTCGTTGTGGGCGTGCATGTGTGCTCTACATCAACAAAAGAAAGGGGTCGCATCACGCACGGCATCAGTGATCAGCTCCACAAGTCACAGCCCTCGATAGACAGTGTGCGAGACAAGCAAAGCTGCAGAAGAGAGTAGATAGTACATGGGTCCGTCGGATCGATTCCATTCTTCGTACCGGGCCTTTCTTTTTCGACAGCAGACTGCGCCTAGCTTTCTGCCATGTGTGCCGACGAACCCCTATTTCCAAGCTACGAAACTCGCGAGGTTTGTGCTTGCGCAGGTTGCATTCACAAGGCACGTACAAGTATAAGCGCGCCTTTACACAACTTTAGTTTTGTAGCATCTATCGTCAAACCAGATTTAGAAGTGGCCTTTACACAACATGCATAATACGTTTGCTGAATCAAAAACACTAGGCATCTCTCTCTCCCTCCCTCCCTCCCACTCGTAAAATTCTGAGTTGATGACAAGCTGCTGGGACTAGATAGATTAATCCTGTGGATTATGAGTTTATGACAACAATTGTCTAGAAGAACAGATGGTGAATCTATTCCTTGATGATGTGGGTGTGCGAACGATAATGCACTTGCCTTGGATACGGATCGCAATTTAACTCGAAATATTCGAGTAAATTACCACGTATGACCACATAAATTTGCGAAGGTTGCATATAATGTAATTAGCTGAGTAAATTATCAATAGGTAGCGCCCGTCAGCCCATGCTTAGAGCAAACGATACACGCCTGATGTAAACCTTGGTGTAATATCTAAGAAGTCGCATAAGACATATGCTCGCATAGCAAGGCTTACCTTGAAGTGAAAAAAGGTTGCGTCGACTTTCGGAGCCTGGAAGAACTAAACCGCATTGTCAAGGTCAACACTCCAGAAATATGAAGCGACCACATTCGATAAAAACCCTGCTAACCACTCATTATGCTGATGAAGAAGCAGATTGGTTTCATACAGTTCTTCCTCAACTTTTAAAATTTCTCACTTCATGTGATATGTTAATCTTCAATAGACTGCTAAGAAAAAACTCAGCCCAAAAATATGTGTATATGAAGTGAGCAAACTGCAAATTTAGGACGGTCCAGTGCCAGCAAACTGCAAAGTGCGTAATCCTGTTTCGTCAGAATCGAGTTTCGGAAATTTACTGGCATAACTGCCCAATTTGGATTATTTTTTCTTTCTTCCTTTTACCCAAATCAAGCGAAGAAATTGCAATGAAATGGCACTTGTATTGCCTAGCCTTTCTAGAAACAAGTCAAGGTGCAGACTGGAGCTGCATACTGAATTTTGGGGTAACTAGGTACATATACATAGGGGTTTGCTTGAAACGGTTTCAAAACAGAGGGGACTCATGATATTTTTTTTCTCTCCTCTTTGCATTACGTTGTAAAGACAAAACAATCTCATCACCTCCTATCTAGATACACCATTACTCAAATTAAAATGCGCCTTATTTATCATTCTGTATGAAAAAACACCACGATTCACATTATTTGATCCCCTCTTCCCTCCCTCTTGATCAAAAAGAATTTTTGCAACACATTGAACTATTGCAATGCATCAACACCACATCGCCTAACCCGTGAAGCAGATTTAGTGTCTTCCTGACTTCCTGTTTCACCTACTCATTCGTCAAGGTAACTTCATACCTGTCGCCGTCGCCATTGGCGTCGGCATTGCCACCGCCGGCGGCCCGCCTCGCCTTCCACTTCTCGTACTCGGGGTCATCGGTGGGCAGCTCGTGGCGGCAGAGCGGGCACGTGTTGCGGATAGCGAGCCACGGCAGGATGCAGCCGTTGTGGTAGAGGTGCGCGCACGGCAGCCTCCTGGCCCCCTCCCCGGCCTCGATGCCGTCCTTGCACACCGCGCACTGCGCGCCGCCGCGGGCCGCGTCGGCCTCCGCGACCACCACCATTGGGAGGCCCTCCACGGCGGCCTTGGCCGCCGCTCTCCCGCCCTTGGCCGGGGGCTCGTGCTCCGCTTCCGCGAGCTGCCCGAACAGCACGTCGTCGGCGTCGTCGAGGAAGTACGTCTCGATGCCCATGCCCCCGTCGTCGTCGCCGTAGTCGTCGACCACGAGGCTCCCCAGGCTGTTGGCGGCCAGGAGCACCTCCCACTCGAGGCTCCGCACAGCCGCGGCCTCTACCTCCTCCTCCCCCCTGCCGGCGACCTGCTCCCACTCGTCGGCGTCGCTCAACCCGAGGTCCCACCGCTGGTGCGCGCCGCCGTCGTGCTCCTCCAGCTGCAGGCAGCCCCAGCAGAGAGGCAAGCCCACCTCCCCGGCCTCGTCCGCCGGCGCCCACCTGGCGTCGTCGCCAACGTCCTCGTGGAAATCGAGGCCGAGGAACGCCGAGGCGGTCTCCTGCTGGGCGGCGGCGCAGCGGTCCATGTGGCGGGGAGGGAAGGGGGCGTCGGAATCGGAGTCGGAGAGGAGGGAGGGGAAGGGCGGCCAGAAGGAGGGGAACGAGACGGCGGACGAGGAGGCTGCGGGGTCCCGGTCGTAGTCGTCGTCGGAGAAGTCGCCGGCGAGGGGGGGGAGGAGGTGGTGGGAGAGGGAATTATTCGCCATTCGTGGCCTCGCAGCGCCGGACGTTTGCGCTGCCTCTCTCTCCATCTCTTCTTTTCTTACCTCCACTCGCTTGGCTTGGCTTTTCGTTTGTTTTCTTTTCTCCCCCACTTTTTGTGCGCTTTAAAATCGGGTTTGGGTTGGTGTACCGGACGCCCGGCGCCGGCGAGGGGAAAGGAGGAAACGAGATGGGCGTGCACGTCCAGGTCGAACCGATGCTGGTGAGCAATGGATCGGTTGTGTTCAGTTCTTGGGCCGAATTAGCACAAGTCTCAGCTGAGTTGCACACTCTACATCTTCTATGCCGCGCATGCTTCTTCCATAGACTATATGCACAATCTGATTATTATTTTATGTACATCACATATATATTTCTCGTTCAAATGTTGCGGATCCAAATAGTTTCGACATTTAGAAGTGTGATATTTTGAGCCGGTGCATAAATGGAAAATATCACGATGCCTGCGATATCTTTTTTTACGAGGAAAGAACTGTGATTGATCATATATGGTTACAGTCGCCGCAACGAAGATAGAATAGTCATGACCCTTGGATAGAAGCATGGTCACAACCTCCGCACAATCTGTCTCCAACAAGATCGGCATGGTTGTCCACTGGTGTACCAAAACTAGGCCTTCTCTACACGCCTCCAATTCTGCATCAAGCGCACTCAGGCACGGTCATAGCCATCTACAAGCCATAAACAAGATCTCGCCCTTATGATCTCGCAACACCATCCCCGACCCTGCGGCGCCATTCTCAGCAACATAAGATCTGTCCACATTGAGCTTTGCCCACCCCTCAGGAGGTGGTATTCAACTTAATCGTTTCCGCTGTGATGAACCTGCACACGAACGAAACTTAGCTGCTAAATGAGAATAACTAATGACTTGCTTACCTTTTAACAGGGTCAGCATGTGGAAATTGATGAAGAGATAAAAAAGACTTCACGTAGCTGGACAAGAACCGTTTGGGATCCTTCAATAGGAGAGGCAGGCTTCCCATGCATGATCTCATTATGAACATGCCATATCCACCAAATAAGCATTAGTACCATCATTCGTTGAACCTTGTTTAGCTTACACAGCGAGGAAAGAACCCATTCCAGGCCTTGTACTTGAAGCATGATCTTATCAGGCAAGTTTCACTCACTTCTCATGGCATGCCAAAGTGCTCTAGCACGAGGACAACGTATTGGTGCATGATATATATCTTCCTCCACAAATCTGACAAGTGCCCGCATCTACTAGTCTACGCCTCCATTTGCTCACCTGAGTAGCCAGAGATGATGCGCGCGATATTGATGTGATTCCCGTGCATGCATGCTTCGATATATATGCGGGGGTAATAGCCTTCCATTTATTCTAGATTATCACAGGCGTTATCCAGCTAACTTGCAAACAAATTAAGCGATTACTTTCATTTCATATTTATAGGATTAATAAGATAATCAAGCACCAAATCAGACTAGCCATAAATCCACTCAAATCTCACGTCAGTCCTGCTATGTCGTATCAGCTCTCACTAATTTCCACAAGAGAACAAGTGGTCGATCGTCGATGAAGACGTGCCGCACGATGCCGTCATTGGTGGTCGCCCTCGCTGCTGCTCGATCTGATGCTAATGCTATCATTAGGTAAGTGCAAGCATCCGTTCATGCACGACGTAAACGCGGACCCAGCTTCAGGATTTTGGGTCCTGATCATTCCTTTTCCCCCGATATTTAATTTGCAGCCGCGACGACGAAGGTGGACGGCCGTGCCCCTCCGCCGGCCGGCGAGGCATGCAGGAGAGTCTATGACCCACCGGGCGATTGCGACCCAGCGTCGTGCAGGGAGGGTTGTTCCCGCCGGTACCACGGTGACGACTTGTGCGTCCCTGGGGGGTGCGAGTGCACCTACTGCTACCCGCCGTCGCCGCCGAACTAGCTTACGCCGGCCGGCCAACGATGACATCTGAAATAACATGTACGGATGCACATTTGTCCCTTTGCCGATTACAAGAAAAATAACCTTACTTAAAAGAATTGAAAGAAATATAACAAAATCAACATACATGTGTATCTGCTAGCCAATGCTAAAGTAGTTGGAAGGGCGCGCGCGTCACCTCTCTAATGGTGGTCACCTTCGTGCTTATCAACTCAGTACTGAATAGCTTGTGTATGTTTATATATTTTTTAGGTACCCTGTGGGAGTGCATAAGAGGTTAGAATTTTATAGATCCAATTTTTCTGGTAAAGTGATAATCATAAATGCAATATAGGCTTGTGAAATGGGGCATTTTATGTAGATTAATTAAAGGGCCAAGAAAGTCTTGGCATCCATAACCTCAAGTTAAATAATAAATGCTTCTTGAATAAATGGTTATTTAAGTTGTTAAATGAGGAAGAGGCATGGCGAAACATCCTATAAAATAAATATCTAAAAAGCAAGCACATGTCCTCTGATCCAGTGACTCCTAATTTTGGAACCGCTTAATAAAAGTGAAAGATCAATTCCTGTTGTTTGACACATTTTCTGTCAATTGTGGGACTACGGCCCAGTTCTGGAAAGACAACTGGCTCGATGGTCAGGAGCTTAAATTTTAGTTCCCCACACTGTATCATATTGCTTAAAAAAACGCACTACGGTTGCAAAAGTGTTAGATTTTGTCCCTCTAAATATTTCATTTCAGAGAGTCGTTGTTGCCCAAAACTTGTGGCCTAGTATGAGCTTGTGTCCAAGATTGCTTTTCTCAACCTCGCAGTTGGGAAGGACGTCTTTAATTGAAACTAAACACCAATGGATTCTGTCCGGTTCAGTTGATATGTTTCATCATTGGCGATGTCCAATTAAAATTCCGATCCAAATACTTATGGTGTTTGAAAATCCCCCTCAAAATTTTATCTTTTATGGTACCTATGTCCCAGGGGTAATCTTGACAAGAGATAACTTAGTCAAATTGAATTAGAAATGTAGCAAATTGTGCGCTTTCTATGGTCACAAATAGACAATCTGACCCTCTTCTTTGATTGGCACCAAGCTCGTTTTGCATGGCAAGTGATCTTCATAACTTTTGGTATCCCATCTCTACATAGTATCCCTCATGTTTTTATAAATTGATTGCAGAGCATAGATAAAACTTGTCACGCACAAAATTTAGTGGGCGCACTTGCTTTATGTTAGTCAATTTAGCTATGTAGAAACGATATTATTTTTGATAGAAAGAAACTAACAAATCCTTTATAAGCACTTTTCTTCTGTATCAGTTGGCTGCAGTTGTGGTTCTTACTACAATGATAATCATCAAAGTAGAAGGTAATGGTTATTGGTGTCAGGAGATTGTAGTAAGCTACCAAGAGATTTATGTCCTAGTATAGGTGGCGTTTTAAAACAAACTACGTAATGTTTAATTTTTTCCCCTTCTTATATAGCTTTTCGCTACCTTTATTACCGTAAGATGCTATTCTTGTAATGATTTATATTAATTAAATTGTGTATCTTTAAATATAGAGTTTGGAAGAGAGTTCTCTCCTATTGTCTTGAAAAAATGCTGGCCACGGAGAGATTTTTTTTCCAGATGTCTGCGGAGCTGAATTGTTTTCTACGAAAACTTACGTGAAACTCGTGTAATCCAATCGGGTCCTGAATGAGTCCACTATATACTTGCTCTCTTGGCGAGGAAGAGCTGAATTATTTTCTACGAAACTTACGTGAAACTCATGTAATCCAATCGGGTCCTGAATGCGTCCACTATATACTAGCTCTCTTGGCATAGAAATTATCTGCGGTTCCTCGTTACTTTTCGCGAGCATTTCGTGTTCGTCGATGTGTTCGATTTGTTTTCGTGGACAGTCTCGAGGATTTCCTCGTTGTGCTATGTGGGCCTTGATCCAAGTGACGGAGGGCCTATCTGTTGATAGAATCTAGCCCATCAATATGCTTGGCTCAACTCTCGTTCCGAGTGCCGAACGGACCCAACGGCTATTTCGGCCTAAATAAGCATCCCCGACCCGACCCCACCCCACGCCACCCCGGTCGCCTCGCACCGTTAAATCCCCTTCCCCAAATCGGGCGCCGCCGATCCCTCGATCTTCGCCGGCGCCGCCGAGCCGGCCCTTTCCACCGAAGCACGCCGCCTCGAACTCGTCGTCGTCCTCCTCCTCCGCCCCCTCCTCTAGCGGATCGGCGCGGAGTGGAGATACATCCGGACTGGTTTCTTTTGCCAGGCAAGGTAAGCCCTAACTTTCCTGTGTCGGTTTTGCTTTCGTCTAGATTGTTCTGGTCTTTGCTGCGAGCAACGGATCCAAATATTTTGCGGCATTCTCCTCCAACTTAACTTCGATCCGCCCGGATATCATCGGATGTTGTTTCGCTTCATTGAGCTCAATTTTTGTTTGGGTCTTGCTGTTGCAGCGAGATGTCGGAATACCAGAACGTCGTTGGGGGGAGGCTCAAGCTGAAAGGGAAGCCGCTAGATGTCAAGGAAGGTGGAGTTAAGAAGAAGAAGAAGAAGCACCGCCGTGAGGAGTCGTCTCAAATCGAGCACGGCGAGCTTCACGAAGGTACTGCTCATTGCTACCTGTTTAGATTGCTAAAATAATCATTTGTGTCAATGATCGCTAAAACAGTCCATCGTGTACTGAGCATTGTAGTGTGCGTTAGGGCTGATACCGTTTTCGCTACTCTGAACAATTGATTTGAACCATCTGATGGTTCGTTAATTGATGGATTACCTTCTAAACACTCCTTTTGTTTGTTGTATATGTCCATGCCATCGAATCAATTATGGTTGAATTTTCCGTGGTAATGCTATGACAGGATCAAATATACTAATATCTTTCTCAAACTATTGGTTTTTGGACCAGCCTATACGAAAATAATTCCCCAAGTTTGGGTAGTAGGATAAAGTAGAATGCATCAAAGAGGACTTGTCATGTAACATTGTCACAGTGCTTATGCTGATTTGCTGAGTGGTTGAACCTTGGGAGAAGTTGCTCGATATTTGTTGGCAAATCATATATCGCTGGTCATCCATGGTAGGCTTTGGTCATTTGTCCAACAACTTGATTGTATATATTCGTATCTTTTGTGTGTGTGTGATAGAACTCCTTGGATCTAAAACTGCTTCCTACTGAATATGTTCACATCTAATTCGGTGGTTATTCTTTAGGTGGAAGCTCTGAATTACCATCTGATCTTAACAATGAATTGAGTGAAGCTGACAAGATGGGAGAAGAAGGGAACCCTCAAGCGGATTATGATCACCTCACGCCAGCTGAGCGACGTTATATTGAACAGAAGCAGAAGATTGACGTACACAAGTTGGCCAAGGTAGCTGACAAGTCGCACAGGGACCGCATCCAGGACTTCAACCAATACCTGGCAAATCTTAGTGAGCACTACGACATCCCAAAAGTTGGCCCTGGTTAACTAGGCAAAAATTTCGAGGTTCACATGATGCTGTGTGCCGAGACCTATCCAGCCATCTATTTGCATGTGTTTCTCTTATCTGTACGTCCTGAAACAATGGATTGTCTCAAAGTTTCGGTAGTTGTGCGTTTATAAACTGATTGCACTTTATCTGTATTTTGAGACCTTGTTCACTAATAGATGTAGAGCACATTCTGTCTCCATTTCAACCCTTATCAACTACAGTAGTAATAGTCTGCCGGTTTGCTTCTCATTAGTATGGTTTGCAAACTGCTGCAAATGAGAGCCGGATCTGTATAATGTTTGCACCACGTGCTCCATGGTCCAACTGGAGTGAATCAGGGAACTCGATGCCGTGTTTGACATGATACCACCGAGAGACCCTGGAGCTATCAAAGGAAGTGTTTGGCTAACATTGAGAGGATTCTTGTAAAAACTTGTACGCCAATAATCATATCTCGTCTAGAGCTTCAGATACAATTATTATTGATGAAAATTTACCTCCCATAGGCATGCTCTGAGAACTTTCATGTAAAATCAGGCCATGAGACTCCGTTAATGCTCTCAATTCTCAGATCGGATGGACCGAAGGCTGCATTGCTGCCTGGCATATTTATCTCGCAGAGTATCAACAGCAGGACAGGACTGGGCAGGGACCGATTGTTCGATAGCCCGCTCATTCCACTGGCGGCCAGCGCCTCCGTCTTTCCCCTCTCCCACCGATCCCTCTGCTTCCCTCATCCCCACCGGGGCCTCCCTCCGCCTCCTTCCTCCCCCACCACCACCTCTTAGCCTCCCTCCTCCCCACCGATGTCTCGCTGCACCTTTGTCAGAACTAGCCAACACGACCGTCGCTAATCGCCCATGGCATGTTAGAGCTCCGATGTCCTGATCTGGCCATCCTAAGCCTGGAGATACCTAGTGTTATCCGTCCGGCCACTGGTTAGCCCCCGAAGGTGCCGACCATTGCCACCGCCGTCAAGCTCACCGGTCAGCTTCATCATCTCCCTTCTTCCTCCTCTTTTCTCCTGCATCATCCCCCGCTCCTCCCCAATCAGACAAAGGCCAAACAGTCGCACACTTCTCCCCAATCAGACAGCAGCCGAACGGTTGCACGACTGTTTGGAGGTTAGGTTTTCCGTAAATGAAAACCGAACTGATATATTTCCCATTCGTTTCCTCCAATCAAACCCATCTTCCAGAATGGAACTTTCAACACAGGATATAACAAAATTATCAGAAACATTATCTATATCGAGTTGCTCTAATTATTGACAACACAAACAATATCACTGTTTGTTCTGAAGTGAACCTGGAAACTCAGCAGTCTGGTTTGCAAACTACACTGCAAACAGGGGATGGATCTGTACAATGTCTACACCATGTGAACCATGGAAGTAACTTGGTACAGAATATGCAAATGTCAAGTCAACTTCAATGACAATTTATCCAATAGGAATGGTACGTTTACATATATTCTACAAATTGGTACACAAGATCAAAGAAACACAGCAAGTATCTCAATGTATAGTATCATCTCTGAACTTTCTGGTACACAAGATGCAAATGTTTAGTTAACTTAAACAGCATCTTCTTAACTAGGAATGGTACGTTTACATATGTTAAACGATTTTAAGAGTCTCAATGTATAGTATCATCTCTGAACATTCTGATTCAGTGTCTCAATTAGCACAAGATCTAATTCCTAACGACAGAAAGTCAAATCCCTTCAGACATTCATCGACAACAACAGACGACAGTTCACTTGGGATATTTTCAGGCATGTCGGTGATCTGTAGCAGGCATGTCAATATAATCAAAGACAAGAATATCCCTGTAATTATCCTTCTGCAACAGCAGTAAACAAACTTCTCCAAAAAGACACGTTAGTCATATTGAAGCAAACTTTTTCGTTATTTGAAACATAGATTACATGTGTGCACTATTAACTAATACAGGAGATCCTCAAAAGTAACATCATCTGTTAAAAGCATTACTTCAATGAAAGCATTCACGTATGATAATATTCAAATCAATGAGTTACGTGAAACAGGAAAAGTGAAGAAGCAATGGAGTGCCATCTCTTTTCCCTTTCAAATGATAATAAGAAAACCAAAGGAATTATGGTATAAGAAAGAATTATTTCGTTGTCCACCGTTCAAATCAAAGAATTATTTCGTTGTCCACCGTTCAAATCAAAACACCTCATTTTGCTAGAAAAGAATAAAGGCAGTTAGGACAGCATGCCCATATATAGTTCTATTCATAAAGAACACAACAGGTGTCACGGCAACAACAGTATAGGACACCAAGCTGAATAACATAAACTACAACAACTTAGAAAACATGTTGCTCGAGGGTTCATAAGAAACAATCAGAGAACTTTGAAGACCATGGATGGATGTATCAACATCTGATACTTCAGATCATATGACCTCCTCATTTTGTTCTCAACAGTATAAAACATTGCAATTTTGACTCAAGCATCATTAGGAAACGTTGCAAAGGTATAGACAAAAAAGAGAGCGAAAACAAAGAATACCAAGATGGACCTAGACAAACATCAATGGTTAAGAGGGTGTAGTTACAATAAGCAATCAGAGAACTTTGAAGACCATGAATGGATGTATCATCATCAGATAATTCAGATCACATGACCTCCTCATTTTGCTTCTCAACGGCCTAAAATACAGCAATTTCGACTCAAGCATCACTAAGAAATATTGTAGAGGTATAGCCACAAAGGAAGAAAAAAAGAATACCAAGATGGATCAAGATAAGCACAAATTGGATAAGAGGGTACAGGTGCAGTAAGCAATCAGAGAACTTTGAAGACCATCTATGCATTATCCACATTAGTAAACTTTCAGATGGTATGACTTCCTCATTTGCTTCGCAACTATTGGTTCATGAACGACGGCAATGAATTTACAACTAGCTACAATGAAAGACTTGAACATGAAGCAATCAGAGAACTTTGAAGACCATGTAGGTGCTATCTACAGTATAGTTTCGGATGATTCCGCGTCCTCATTTCGCTTCTGAACAAAAATGTAGAGAGTATTATGCACCCGATAAAATGATCCAAGACAGCCTAAACACTATAACACCGAAACAACAGTAAGGTGATGCACTGTGGACAGAAGAAATGATTCTGAGGAAAAACGCTGGCTTCCACAGAAGTATAGAGCTCCTGTCCAATCCATGAATGTTGCACCCATACATACCCTTTTCCCGCAGTTTTCCCTGAACCCGCCCTCAACAGGGCAGGGGGCTAATGGTGCGAGTTAACCATAACAAAACCATCAAATTCACGAACGGCACAAACACATGATAGCTAATCAAACAAAAGTATGAACTTCTTGCAATCAAACAACTACTCCTAGCAAGTAAGCCTAAAGCATCAATGATACTGAACAAAAATAAGCAGCAAAAACTGGAACCAAACGAACATAGGAACGCATATAGCGGGGAGTAGATTACTGGAACTTATAAACTGGGTAGTTGATGGTGGGCGGTCGGTCCCTGGCGGCTAGGGTTCTATGGTTTGAAGAAGCTAGGGTTTGTCTCCGCGGTACATATCGGCAAGAGGGGAGGAAAACAAGGAAACGAGTGGATAGATATAAATGGGCTAGGCCTTTCAACTTTGGGCTTCATTGGGCCAATTCTTGATCCGCTCTTGATGCCTGTGATGAGAGATCATTTTGCATATAGATTATCCCAGACGTAAGGCTTTGCCTTTTATGCACTGGAGACTCCAGAGTACAAGTGTCAAGTCCTATCTCCTCTCAGAGCATCACAATGTGCGCAAAATAAATAAGGTCTTAGGAAATATTCCTGAACTAAGACTCAATAATACACGCTGCTAGCAAGTAGATTTTAGCCCAAATCTTAAGATCCAGTTCATAGCAAAAGGAGAGGAGAGGAAAGAGAAGAGAAGGGATCACATGTCAAAGAGATGAAAAAGAGAGAGTGAGTGATATATGTGAAAAAAAGAAGTGATATATTTGGATGTGGATTCTGCAACCGGATCTATACACCAAAGAAATTTTGTAAGGTTAGACCCCTTACTATGTGACAAAATTTATACCTCCTCAGAGAGTCTATATATTGTGGATGCTTTCTCGTGCATTTCAAAACATACCAAGACAAATTATTGTTCATTGGCCTAAATTTGGTGAGCTCTCAGCATCTCTATTATTTTATAAATGGGAGTTGGTGAGATGCGTTCATCTACGCCTTCCACCTCCTTTCTCACTTTGCTAAAAAATCTCTTAACAAAAAATAACAAATTAACTAACTAAAATATAATAAAGCTCTCTCACAAACTAACTTAATGAACCATACAAAAAATCTCTAATTAAAATGGAATGAAACATAGCACAATGTGGAGGTGTGACACCAGCCTAGGCGAAACTCGAATGGGTGTGTTGGAGTAACCGAGTAGTGCAGCAGGCTGAGCCGACGACAACGGCTTACGATGATAGGTCGTATTCTTTTATCTTTAGCTAGTAAATTTATAAAATTTGCTTGTTAATGTAAGCAACTTTCAAAAAGGAAAAAGAAAAGAAACAAAAGGCTCACAAGATCAATTCACCCTTCCCATTCACATGTGCAAACATTCAGGTTCACAATGCTGGAAATGACAAAGAATAAATACACCCTCTTAATGTGCTTCTGTTTTAAACATTGTAACATATGCACAGCAGCAAATGTTTGATGCTATTTACCAGTAGAGTTTCCTCCATGAAGGGCGAGTTCTAAAACTCCATGGACACATAGGTTGCCGAGTAGTCAGGCATCTTGTGCAGCCGCCTGAGGATGCTCTCCGCCGCCAGCTTGGCGCTCGCGTCGCCCTTGTGGAAGGCGCTCACCAGCGCCGTGGGCAGCATCCTATCACCGGTCACCTCCCTCACGCACCTGTCATCTCCATGGATCAGGAACTTCTCCACCATGCAGAAACACTTGTGCCATAGCACGTTCTCCCTGTGCCGCCTCAGAGCCCCAAGCACGTGCCTCACCGCGTCCAGCTCGGTCAGAGCAGCCACGCTCTTCTCGGCTTCCAGCCGGTCGTCAAGGAGCGTGCAGAGCGCTCCCAGTGCGGCCTCCGTGACCCGGACATTGTCGTTCTCGAGGCAGCCCAGGAGGCCCTCAACAGCGCCGGCCTCGAGGAGGCAGAAGGTCGTCGCCGTGGAGCAGACTCCCCGGTGCACCGGGCAGACGTGGTCGTGTTGGGGGGTTATTGTTGCTGTGCACCCTTGCGTCCTTGAGGCGCTTTAGTATGGTCTTCTTCTTTGGCCGCGGCAGCTCCTCCTCAGGTGCCACGTAGGACAGCTTGATGGACTGGCAGCCGAGGTTTTCGAGCCCCACTGCAGCGAGCCGTTGCACCTCGCCGCTTCCGGCGGCTCCGGTGAGGAGCTCAGTGAGAACGGACGCGAAGCTGTGGTCCATGGCTGCCTTGAGCACGTCCGAGTTGTACAGCGTCGTGGTGAGCCGCACGAGAGCGCCCACGAGGCCCTCCATGTATGGCACCGCGTGCCTGCTCGTTCTTGTAGCGCCATTCTGCATCTCTTTTATCCCGTTCAGTATGACCGGCACGGCGCCCTCCTGCATGAGCGCGAGGTTGAGCGAGATGTTTCGGTACGGTAGCGTCGAGAGGAGCATCACTGACGCGGCGTGCCGCTCAGTGACGTGCCCAGCCTGGCTGATACTTTTGACCAGCCTGCCCGTTTGCCCCTGCGTTTTGCAGATCCTCTCAGCGATAGTGTGGCCAACATCCGCGGACAAGGTGATGAGCAGCCTTGTCGCCGCAACACTGAGTGGCATGGCATGGCCTTGTCGGGGAGCTCATGAGCTATAGCCTTGTCGGGGAGCTCATGAGCTCGATGATGGCATGGCCGTGGTGGTTCTCCCTGATAACCGAGACCACAACGACCAGTGACTTGGCATGCGCAGTGAGCGCGAGCAGGAGGCGGATGATGCTGAGGTTAAGCTCGTCAGGCATGAAGCACTTGAGCATGTGAACAAAGTTGTAGATGGAATACTTGGACGTGAGGACGTGGCCTTCCTTGTTCACCAGGGTGGTGTCTGGATCAATGCCGGACTCCACAATGTTGGCAAGGACAGCAGCAGCCTTGGCCTTATAGCTCACAGGCTCATCGTCTACTTTTCGTATGAGCAGCTCCTCAACCATTGCCGGGACAGCACCTGCCTCGACGAGCACCTTGCTGTTGGGGCAGTGGGAGGAAAGCTGGACCAGGACGTCAAATGATGCCTTACGGGCCACGGCGTTGCAGCTGCGCACCATCTTGATGAGGATCGCAGACGTGCTCCTGGTGATGTCAATGGTGAGCTCCTGCTCTAGGACCAGCTCGCTTAGGTAGCTGACCATCTCCATTTGCATCTCTTCTGGACCTGTTGTGTAATCTTCATGTCAGCTTAAAATTCAACTAATTACAGGACCAATAAGCTATTAGTCTCAAACCCTTAGCTCTTATGCTGAACAGTCATTTGCGAGAAGTGTTGAAAGTTGAGACAATACTAACATGTGCAGCTGTAGTCAAACAGTTTGAGTTTATTGAACGACAAGTTGGTTTACACATTTTCCAAAAACTAGGGTGGATCAAATATAATCATACTTGAAAGACTAAGCTTTCTTTCTTTAGTTAACTAGCATACCACAATTTAGTGACCAAAGTTATCAAATTTCTTCAGGGGCAACATCTTACCGTCAACTAGATGACTCTGAAGGGGGTCCAGGTAGCCACTTTCAGCCATGTACTTGATGTTCTTCGAACACTTCTCCAGGTTCTTGAGGACTGCTCTGGATTTCTCGGCAGCAATTGGATCATCAGAATCATTAATATTCATTGTGGTTAGAATTAGAATACTGCCAGCAGTTGACCCAATATTCCCCAACAGTAACTGTGACTTCGAAAGCTCTAGCAAGAAAGAGATGGCTGCATGCCTTTCATCAGTAGTATTACTTGACAGTAGCTTTACTGTCCTGGCAATGGCCTTAGTTTTTCCAACGATATCCTGTATGCCATGAAGCAAGTTTTAAACTTTCATCATAATACGCAGTACAAGACTTGGATGTTGAGCAACTGGTCGTAATGCATACTCTACATTGCAGATGAGTTATTTTAGGCAAGAAAATTTCCTAATTACCTTTCCTTCATCTTGAACTAACAAGCACAGAAGCTCCAATGTGTTGCACTGAATCTGTGCATTGTGGTTGTCCAACAGCCGTGCTAGGGACTTGGTGACCCCAATCTTATGCATCTGATCCCTGTTCTTCCCACTCAACTTGGCCAGCAACCTCAGCTCATGTATGGCCTCAAGCACCATAGCATCTATAGACGACAGTGAGAGCGCAGTGCGTGCAATCCTGATCCTCATTGCCTCATTCCTCATTGTCCATTCTACAATCACGCTCTTCAGGGAAGCATTGCTCATCACTGCCTTACTTTGCAATGACATTTTTGTGACAGGGCAACTGACAGGTTCAGAACTGTCCGCAGACCTCTCAAAATGCTCCTCTATGGCTCTCCTGTCATATGTCACACCACCCTCTATTGTCACAGGATCAGTCATCACCTCATTTGTAAGTGGACAGAAGAACGCATCATACAGTGGCTCAACGTATTCTGTGACCTCTGGAAGAGAGTTGAACGTCTGCCCGCCAAATTCATGTGATTCATGGTACATTCCCCGTAGAAAGTCCACAAGCCTCGGCATGTCACTGTCGTAGACAGACCTCCTATTGGGCCTGTTGGTCACTGCATTCATGGACATATCAACCTCGGGGTAGCCCCTCATTGAGTGTGATTTTATTGCCACATCTGTGTAAGCATTGCTGCCAAATTCTGATGATGGTATCCTGCCAATATGATCACATATGTTCCGAATTACATTCTCCAGGTCTTGTGCTATGCTTTGTATCTTATCATCCCTGAGTTGCAGTGCTCTTCCTCTGCACCTTGCAGCCAGGTCTTTAGCAATGTTGACACTGGCAGATAGAGATTCCCCGCAGAAAGTCCACAAGCCTCGGCATGTCACTGTCGTAGACAGACCTCCTATTGGGCCTGTTGGTCACTATTGGGCCTGTTGGTCACTGCATTCATGGACATATCAACCTCGGGTAGCCCCTCATTGAGTGTGATTTTATTGCCACATCTGTGTAAGCATTGCTGCCAAATTCTGATGATGGTATCCTGCCAATATGATCACATATGTTCCGAATTACATTCTCCAGGTCTTGTGCTATGCTTTGTATCTTATCATCCCTGAGTTGCAGTGCTCTTCCTCTGCACCTTGCAGCCAGGTCTTTAGCAATGTTGACACTGGCAGATAGAGATTCTGGCATCTCTGTCATATTGATTGGGGCCCTGTGAGCTGTTTGATGCTCCATTATGGCCCTTCCTGACTCCATGGAGTTATCTGGCTAACATTGGCTGTGGATACCAACAACATGACTGCATATGCATAATGAAGCAGCAAAGATAAAGCAATGGAAAGGACTGTTCAGATAAGGGAGTTCTAATAAATTAAATCATCAAAAGTTCTCAAATGAAAATCATCGCCAGGGGCATATAGTAGAAAACTTAAGCTGCTAAAATGGTTATTCAGAGTAGACCTATGTTATTTTTGATATTATCATGTTGTGCTTTCTTGTACCATAACTATTTTTCTAACTAAACTATACACATACAGGCTACAGCCTTTCGGCCTGAAATATAACAATCAGAAAAGATACCTAGAAACCATGACAATGCAATCCTTAGGCTGGCAAAAAATGGCTATTCAGAGTAGACCTATGTTGTTTTTGATATTATCATGTTGTGCTTTCTTGTAGATAACTATGTTTCTAACTAAACTATATACATACAGGCTACAGCCTTTCTGCCTGAAATATAACAATCAGAAAAGATACCTAGAAACCATGACAATGTAATCCTTAGGCTGGCAAAATATAGTGTGGTTACTCTACAAACAGAAGTCTTCCTGAAAAAAAGGATAACATCTTTTACTCAATAGCACTTACTGCAATGTTCAGCAACAAAGCCTCCAAATAAAGCAACAAAGCCTGGGGACTGATAGCCACCTGCCTGGCGTGGAATATTTGGCTGTCACGAAACAGAAAGGTGTTCGACAACATAGAGATTACTCCTCAGAGTACATCTTCAAACTTCAAAGATATGTTGCGCCTTTGGCTCCGAAGAACCCAAAAGGAGATGCACAAAAATAGCATTACAGCTTGGCTACACACCTTTGATTCGAACACTACAGTCTTCTAGCATAGATGAGGCTTCCCTTTCTTTTTCTTTTCGTTTCCTTCCTTCTAATTATTCCTCCGGTTTCTATGCATGATGATGCATAGACCCCCCCACTCTTATGTACTCTGTTATTTGTTGTTACCCTGGTTGCTCAATTTTACTTTTAATAAAATTTAGGTAGGGGTTTCCCCCCTCCCGTTCCCCTCAAAAAAAAAGCCTCCAAATAAAAGACTTAAGACTATTACTATAACAAAGTACCTGTATCCAAGACCTCCATGATTTGAACTTCACAGGGACCTCGTGTACAGGAGTTATAGAATGAGCATTTTTGCCTCCTTCATCTCCAGCATTGAACGCAGCCTGTCTTCCCTGAAGCACATTCTATGATAGAAGAACGCAAATAGAGAAGACCCAACAAAATGGATGCAGTTTATAAATCTCTTGTATTTGCATATTGATAAGACCCATTTTAACATCGCACTTCTTTTATCACAGAAAAGGTCTGATGATGCTATCCACTAATCCACGTGAAAGGAGAACACGATAAATTAGTGTCAATCTTGGTGACAGAATGACATGATTCCTGCAAACAAGAAATATGAAGTTCATAATAGAAACAAAGTTAGGCGATAGGTAGGTTGGCAAGCTACCCGAAAGACATAATAGATTAATAGAGGATACAAGCAGATGATATCATCAATAGCCAACAAGTCATAACGTCTGATTGCTGTAACTCAGCACAAAGCCATGGATCATTAAAATCAAATGAGGATCACAATCGCAGGTGATAGCAATAGCAAGCTACTTTAAAGAGTTTGATGGTGCCTTAAACGTAAGCACGTTGAAAAACAGCATCCCAGCTCGTTCATCACAGTATACTAGTTTTAGACAGGTTGATTCAATAAACTGTGCTAACCAATGCATGCCTTTAAAATTACCTTGGCCTGAACACAACAAAAGCTCAACTGCTCAATCTACTTACTCACAAATTTTTGCTTCTCAAACTATGTTAAAAAGGAATCTTCCGTAGTACTCCAAATGAAGTTGACGACTGACTTGTACCAAACCTTTATTGACTAATGACTACTGCTGTTCTATGAGATGCTCAAATGTAGATTAGGAGTGGATGCAAGAAAGTCAGGCCATAGCCACAAGAAGCAGCACAAAGGACGACATGTATGTTGATTGTTGAACAACCATAGAATAAGTAAGGGTACGTTATGACAAAAGGACAGATTCCCTAGTCACGGTGTATCCATATATGAGTTGCGTTTATGTATGCATCTATCAAAATGTGGGAGTCATGAGATTACCAATGAGTCGAGTCAATGGCGTGCATCAGTCTAAGTCAACTACTATGTACCACATGCGTCGCACGGTCATGGTATTCTTCGACGGCCTGCTCCCGCTACTGCTGTAATGCGCCGCCGGAGCTTGGCGGGGCGATCGACGCGTGCCGTGTGTTGTGCCACGTGCCTCTAAGGCGGCGATACTATTGTCGCTCGCGACGGGTGATGGTGCACTATGAGGTGCTGGGAGTGGGCGCGAGCAGAGGGGACTGGGGAGTGGGGAGATCGAAGAGGGATACCGGTGTCTGCCGAGGGAGGTGCACCCGGGCGCCCCCGCCGGCGAGGGCAGCGCGGAGGAGTTCATCCGGCTTGAACTGTAGGTTTCTCATCACTGGAAGTCTGGAATCGAAGCGTTGAAATTGGGTCCTGAAGCTCCGACGAGCTCGCTGCAACCGCGCCTTGGCGGCTGCCAGCGTTTAGCGCCAGACGCGGGAGACCTCCTCCTCCTCCGCCGCCGCCGCCACCGCCGCCGCGCCCCCCTCGGCGCAGTTAGCCGGAGTCCCGGGCGGATCAGCACAGAGACCCTGCGATCCATCACCCGCAACCCAAACCTGGCCGGACCAGCCCATTATCAGCCCAAGCGAAGGCTTCATTCGCGCTCGGCCCATTTATCTTGACACCGCCCAACATGAGCAACAAATTGCCCAGCCATTGCAGCCCGTTAGAGCCCCACTCTGTAGCGGTTGCTAAATCTAGGACTAGGAGGCGCTCTCTAATTGTAACTCACACCCTCTCCCCCACTTCTTCGTTAGTCTCTCAGATGTTCGTGGCTCGATCACCTCCTCCCTTGCACAATCGCCACGAGAAACTTCCCCATATGTCCTCCCAAAATCCGGTTTCTCCGAACGAATTCCTACATTTTGCAATAATCCGATCCGTGCCTGTGCGAAGAATTCTTATTTGATGTTCGTGCAATAAGGAATCAGGAGGATCGATTTTTTCAAAACTGGAATTTTGTCTGTGCAAATCACACAATCCTGGGAAAGTCCCGGCCTTTGGCGCCATCTTCAATCGAAACTTGGCGTGGATGGTGATGCCAATGGTGAGCGCCGATGACCAAAACACAGAAGGTAGGGAGCCTCTCCTCTCCAACAAGGATAGGGAGGAGGAGAAGGACGCCTCCTTCGTCGGCGCGGTGTTCAACCGGTCCACCACCATCATCGGCGTCGGCATCATGGCGCTCCCGGCCACCACAAAGGTGCTCGGCCTCGACCTGGGGATCTCCTTGGTCGTGCTCGCCGCCTTGCTCACGGACGCCTCCATCGACCTCCTCGTGCGGTTCAGCAACGCCCAGCGTTGTACGTCGTCGTCAACAATGTCGGTAGGGGGTTCCTCCAGGTCTGCATCGTCATCAACAATATCGGCATCATGGTCGTCTACATGGTCATCATCGGTACGTGCGGCACCCTCCAAGCATTGATCGCCTCCATCTCTTCTTGATTTGCTCGATCTAGAATGAAAATTCGCTTCAATAAATTGTTCTAGATACTAAATGGATCAATCTCTTCTTGTACACAAGGTGACGTGCTCTCTGAACGTTTTCGAATGGCGTGCATCATCACAGCGTGCTACAAGGATGGTTCGGCACATGCCGCTGGAACGGGCGCTTCGCCATCCTTGTCATCACCACCCTCGGCATCTTCACTCTACTGGAATGTTTTAAGCGTGTCGGTATGTACATGCACGTGACCGAATTGTCCAGTTTCAGTAAGTATATCGAAAGAAATTAAAGGGCTATCTTTTTCTTGAAATTTTGTCGTTTCTTGATCTGGTTTAGATTCACTGAAATACACTTCTGCCGTGTCGGTTGCATTGGCTGTCGTGTTCGTCATGATCACTGCGGGGATCGCCATCATCAAGCTGACAAGAGGACAGATCCCAATGCCCAAGCTGTTCCCCAACGTTCATGATTGGGCGTCCATCTTTAGACTCTTCACAGCGGCTCCAGTTCTCGCCACTGCCTATGTGTGCCATTACAATAGTATGCATATGAATTGACCATGATCAACTCCAACTAGGTAATTCTTCCTGCATTTGCCACTATTTGAAGTGAATAGTGATCGGTATGATTTGACATTTTTGCAATGCACCCGATCCACAACAAGCTCAAGGACCATGCCCATATCAACTTGATCGTGCGCATGTCACTGCTGTTGTGCTCAGCCGTCTACATCACCAACAGCTTCTTCGGCTTCCTCCTCTTCGGCGAGACCATGCTTGACGACATGCACACCAACTTCGACTCGGACCTTGGCATCCCCTATAGCTCCGTCTTCAACGACACCGTCAGGGTTAGCTATGCACTCCACCTCATGCTCGTCTTCCCCATCATCTTCCACGTGTTGCGGCTCAACATGGATATGCTCCTCTTTCATCCACGAGGCCGCTGTCCTGCGACAATCGAAGATTCACCGTGCTGACGGCGGTGCTTGTCTCAGTCATCTTCCTAGCCAAGAACTTCATCCCCCAACATCTGGGACGCCTTCCGGTTCACGGGGGTGGCCACCGCCGTCTCCATCGCCTACATTTTCCCCGCGGCAATGGTGCTGAGGTGAGTTGGTCCTTGGTAGGGATGTGATGCTTAGTTGCTCATTTTTGCTTAAAGCTCCGTAGCATGTTACTGCATCCAAGAACAGGACCAAAAGAAGCTTAATTTATTCTATTGCTCTCGTCAGAACTCGCCTCTGCGACCGTTTGTTCATGGATTTAACCGTTAGTAGCTGACCGTTTGACCTTGTTTCTTTGATATACCAAGAATCGCCACGACATAGCAAAGAAGGGGGACAAGTTCCTGGCAGTGTTCATGATTGTTCTTGGGGTGGTGTCAAATGCAGTGGCCGTTTACAGCGATGCTTGCTTGTGATTTAGTGACAGCCAGCCCAACGTTGAACCATGACATTGGTCCCCATGGCGCTCTGTATATTAGTTAGTGATGAGAGACTATATTATATGCCAGAAGTCTCTCCTGACTTGAGTTCCACATAAAAGCATGTTGTATATATATCTCTGTGACACTGCATGATATATAGAAGCTAAGTAAAGATGAGTAGATTACGTTGCCGTGGTTCAATCCATTGCATTACAGTGCCAAAAAATGTAAAACTGTAGAGTTTTTGTTTTTCCATGGATGGTTTGTTCTGTAGACATCCAAGGTCAAAGCGACATCGAATTAAAGTTGGGACTAGATGTCCTGGTCAGTATGGCTGACATTTGAATTTACATGGTTGAACTCTCGTTAGTAGACATGTTATCACGTATTGCAATAAAAATTTTGGCCATTTAGGCCATTGCAGGACTGGGCCTCACTGTGTGCTTGGGCCGAAGGATATTAACGTGCTGGCTTGGCCAATCAAAGCTCACCTATGCCCCTCGGCTTAGACACAGTTGTTGAGGCCTGAGCAAAACTCGATCCGGTTCGCCTCGCCGGAGCCTCCCCATGCCGCCGGCGCGCGGCGGCGCAGAGCCATCCTCCTCCCCTTGATTATGCTGATCCACTTCCTGATCTCCTTGCCTCGCTCCATCCACGCGCTCCGGATCGCAGTCCCAAGGCCCAGACCTGTGTGATCACTCCACCGGCGAGTGGGTGCCGGGCGCCCTCCGTGGAGTCCCACCTCCGGTTACCGGTATGACCACACATGCAAGGAGATCTTCAAGGGGTGAAACTGCGTCGCCAATGGCAAGCGCAACGGCCACACCCTTCTCCGCTGGCGATGGAAGCCCGCAGGGCGCGAGCTCCTCCCCAGGCTCGGCCCGCTCCGGTGCTCGAAACGCCACAAGAACACAAACATTGGTCTATACTCGTTCCCAATCGTCATTAGGTTGCAGTTGGCCGTTCTGTAGCCACCTGGTTGCTGTCGTCCTACGGCAGTCCCCAGGCAGACTCCCTTTGCATAAATCCGTCTTGCTCGACTCCCCCCAATATTGGCCGCCTCATATTTTTCAGGAGAGGGGGAGAAAAATAGGAAGCGACAGAGCTCCTTCGCCCTTGCGGTATGTTTCTTTGAATCTCCATTATATTCATTTGACTTCGAATGTACCAAACGCTGTGCCTTTTTCAGCTTTTGGGTTTTCTGATTTCGAGAACGACATCTTCTTGCTTCTTGTTCTTCAACAATCATATGCAAGATGCCAGGCCATTCTCCAGTCCATATCTAGTGCGTCACACACATGTTGCGTGTCTTGGCTTAATTTGTATCAGTTCGTTTAGAAGATGCGCATGTAAAAGTACATTCAGCAGGTGCAATCGTAGTACTAGTAGAGATGCTGCATTGTTTTTGGACAGTCATAGAGATGTCACATCTTGGAAGAGTCGATTTGCACCTATAGTATCCTCCTCCGTAGGGACTTGGCAGCAAAAGGTGCCATTTTTTTCAACCTTGGACTCTTTTAAGTCGTACAAGATGGA
This sequence comes from Stipa capillata, assembly GCA_019208055.1. Taxonomy (NCBI): domain Eukaryota; kingdom Viridiplantae; phylum Streptophyta; class Magnoliopsida; order Poales; family Poaceae; genus Stipa; species Stipa capillata. The sequence continues at coordinate 224,288 of JAGXJF010004666.1, forward strand.
TTTGAATTCCTTTGCGTGATAGCTCAGCTGCATGCAGGAAGCTGCGCTGCAGTCTGCACTGCATGCACACTCGAATGTTCCGTGCCAAATATCATGTTTACTTCTGTGCCAGCTGTACCTTTACCAGAGAGCAAGGCTCCGAGCCAATCGAAAATTTCACACATTGCGACTTGATCAACAAGAATTTCAGCACACATCTCCCCAGGACATCTCTCTATATAAGGGGCAGGTAACAAGTGTAACCAAAGCACAACAGTCAACCAAATTAAGCTTTGTTTCCAGCCTTGCAAAGATCAAATTCTGGGAGGTGGAGGTGATCATGGAGCACGAGTCACAGAACTTCTCCTGGCCGGCGGCGCTGGCGTCGTGGCTGGCGCGCTTCTGCTGGGGTTTCAAAGGCGAACGCCACGACGGACCGGTCACCGACGGCGACGGCCCGACGAGACAGATGGCCGGAGCTGCCAAACACTTCTACAGCGCTCACAAGATAAAGTTTACCTAGTTCTCGCTGCTTCTGCTCCCCTCCCTAGTATAATTTCTTAATTAATTTTCACTCTACCGTGTGTGCGAGAGGTGAAACGTAACGTAACTCTATGTGGTGAACTTTTCGGTGGCGATGGCAATCCAAAGTTGCAAATGATAGGTCCAGCAGGCTCTCCTGGTGTCACGTGCCGGCACCCATGGCCATGAAGGCGACAGCTCACTCCCAAAGTCCCGAACTCACATGCTCCTCCCCTAAAAAACAGATCCATGTTCCATAATCGAACCGAAAAGCAGCCCAAATCCTGAGCCCGCTGCCATCTCAGCTAGCTACCTGTACACTTTGTTACTGCACCTAACAACAAGAACACAAAGCAAGTGTGCTACCACCATTGGATCGATCGATCGATCGATCGATCGAGTAACTAATTAACCTGGCGGATGGCTATGGATGGATCGGTCGATCGATGCGTTGGCCACGTGATGTCCCGAGCTAAACTATGCTCAGATCTGACTGACGTGCGCTACCGGATATCTTAATTAATCGATCTGGAGTTAATTAATTAGTCGGATGGGGAGTTGTTTACTGATCCCTAAACGGATTCCTCAGATTGGCCTGAGTTTGCAGAGGGAATGTTCTGATCAGAGGCCGGCCGGGCACGTCGATCGATCGCTCTCTCACGTACTGACCGACCTCCCTGTCAATGATGGGATCGATCAAATCATTTCGCAGATCGATCTAAGAATAACGTTTTCTTATATGTCTTAAAAGGAAACGGTCGCGAAGGTTCGTGGGTTATGCGGGGCACATGCGCCTTGTCGTTTTTTGGGCGCAGCGACTTTCAGCTGCTGCTTGAGCTAGCTAGCCAGTTCCTAATCTTAACTCCTACCTACTAGCTGGCTAGCTAGTAGCTACTATACTAAGGTTCATGAACCCTAGCTTGATTTTGAGCTAGCCACGACCTAGCTACGACCTACGAGGTCGTTGTTCAATCACTTCACAGAGATTTGTTAAACAGGTGATCTGATGCTCGCGAGACGTCCGTGATCTGATCTCTTCCACGCATGCGTGAACAGCCTAGTGGTGCCGTGCGCAAGCAAGGCACGAGTACGAGTAGTGGAGCCGTGCTTGGTTCATGCACCGCGCGCTGACTGATAATACGATCCCCCTGATGGACCCATGAGAGCACGATCGAGCCCTCGCTGTTGGCACGTGCACCATGGTACGCGCGAGGCACGGCTGATAAGGACAGGACAGGGCCGGGGCATCCATGCAATGCAGATCGACGCATCCGGTACGTACACGCGTGATCGATCTAGCTTGATCTCCCGGCCGGCCCGTTCGACGAGTTTTGTGCGCGCCCGCGGCACCGCGGCAGGCAGGTCGAAACGTGCCTTGCCGATCGACAGATCTTGAGCTTGTGATCACATGCTGTGTGACATGCAGCTACGCCGAGGTTGTAAAGGGCAGGCCACCCACTGGGCGCAACATCATGGCGACGCGCGCTGGCGCTCGGCGTGGATCATGCACGCCGTGCCGGGGTCTCACTGGCTCATTCGCTCGGCACATGAGGGAGCGCGATCGAGCAGGGGCATGCGCCGGCTGCGGGCTGCCTGCCTAGCTGCCGGAAAGCCCGGGTGTCGCCGCGCCCGCGTCGGCATGTGCGGGCAACGGGTGGAGAGGCCGTGGAAACAGAGGGAAAGGGCGGGGAGGGGAGGCCCACGCGCGCACCGCTTCGTCTCCTACGTCACCGGCGGAGCACGTGACTGAGCTAGCTCCGGCCTTTTCTTTCGTTTCTCCAGGGCACGCACGGCATCGGTTGGTAATGCCCTCTGTGCCGCAATTTGCGCTGATCGACCAAAGGCTGCCCGTCAGATAAAAATATGTTGAAATCTACCGGACATGGTGTTGTTTTGCCGACATGTGATTCTGCGTTGTCCGGCTTACACGCTAATGTCTTTGCATTAATTTGCTTCTGTCTATGTTGCATAGGAGACGTACGTCGGTACGTGGAGGGGAGAGAGAGAGAAAGAGAGTGTGTGTGTATAAACTTTTGAAGATACAACCAGGCAGGCAGGCAGGCTTACCTCCCGCTTTGTTAAATCATTGTCAATCTCCTCTCCTCCCCGACTCTCCCTGTCCGACTATAATAAGCTCTGGCACAGCCGAACTCGCTAAACATTTCCATCAGTACTACTAGCCTGCAGCAGCAAGATCCAGGCACCGTCATTCTGCTGCTGTAAACGGCAGGCCTAGCAGGCACTCGCGACCGATCTCCTGAGCCCCTTGTTCCAATGGAGCTCTTCCAAGGTAAGCAACATGCCAAGAGAAACTTCACCGTTTTCGTTGCTCTCGCTGCTCAACCTCTCCTCTCGTTTCTCTCTTCCGTTGATGCTCATGGTGTCATGGCTCGTCTGTGCATGTGGAATTCGCAGGAGAGGAGCCGAGCCATGATTTCCTTTCGCTCCGCGCCGGAGGCTCGTCGCCGTTCCAGCACAAGCAGCACTCCATCCAACAAGGTACGCAAACCAGCATCACATGGCGTCCATCTCAGTAGCCGTCGCCTCTCTTTACCTTTTCCAACTGCAAGCGCCGGCCTTGGTGTGCAAAATAGTAATCCAACCTCTAGTACTTGCAGATCACTGGATTACGTGGGTCAGCTTGCTAACCCATGAGGATATGACATTTTGCTGCAGGATATGGTTCGGGGGCGCCCAATCTCCTAGCACCGCTTGAGCCAGCCAAACAGCGCAACAGCGGCAGCACCGCAAGGGATGCCGGCGATGGAGCGGTCAGTACGGGGGAGCATGTGTTACCAGGTGGAGTCGGGACGTTCAGCATCAGGCGAGTGCCTGACACTCAGTTGAGGGAAGAAGCCGGCATTGGAAGGGATGCATCTGTTGCTGTCCCTCATGGCTCCGGAGTGGAGATTGCACATACAACAGGATCCGGAGCTATGGTTCGTGGTGCTCCATCTACAATGTGGCAAGATCCTGCCGTTGATCAGAGATCTAGAGGTAAGCGATTAGTATGCATATTCTGCATCAAGTAGCAAACCACGCACGGTATGTTCTACAGTGCTGGTCCGGTGCAGACACTGATTGCTATGAATATTCAGGGACGAGAGCAGAGGGGAGAAGCAGCGGCAGCAGTGCCGATCAGGAGCCCAGCAGTCCGAGATCAAAGCATTCCGCTACCGAGCAGCGGCGGAGGACCAAGATAAATGACAGGCAAGCTAACTGAGGTCAAATCCATTCTGAATTGCGATGTGTGGACTTCAGAGGCAGAATAGAACCTAACAAATTAGTAATTACAATAGTGAGAGCTGAACATGTTATAAGCATATCCAAACAAGACATCTCATCAAGTACAAGTGCTGCATGATATTTCATAACAATTCATCCTTAGGATGGGATGTAACGTTCTAAGAAGTATCTATCCATGCTCTCATTCAGGCTTGATATACTTCGAGAACTCTTGCCGAACTGCGATCAGAAGAGGGACAAAGCTTCTTTCCTTCTGGAGGTTCATGAACATCTTGTAAATTTGGCACAGCAGCCGGCAGGTTATACTTGCATAATTTCACTTTGTGAAACATTTTGTTTGCAGGTTATTGAATACATACGGCTCTTGCAAGAGAAAGTCCAAAAATATGAGTCAGACATTCCAGAGAAGAATCAGGTGGATTCCAAATCCATGCCATGGGTATGTAATAGCCATGCAACCTTGTTTATAACAGTTTGTACAATGATCATGCAGCAATTTCACCAGAAACGCGGACAAGGTTACATTTAAATTCTAACCTTACTTTCTCCTTTGACCTTTTCTTTCTTGGCAGGCCAAAGCGTACTACAGATCACGTTGGAGAAAACACACAGGTAATTCCATTAAACAAATAATGGAATTGCACATGATAAAGACCAAACTATACTTTAGTCATGATCAATTCTTTTCTGAAGTGAACCCATCATATATCAATGACATGTAACTTCATATGTTCATTTATCATGATTTCACAGAACCTCAGTACCCAAGGAGGAGGTTTACCAGCTACCACAGAAGACATGAAGAAAGAGCAGTACGGTTCCAAGGGCATTACAGTTGCACCTGCTTCCCTCTTCAGCACACAAGTGTCAGAGAAACTAGTACAACCACCAGTTCCTCCCATAACATAACAGGTACGACAAAAATTTGGCAAGTTACCTAGATGCCTATATATTCCCCTTTTGCACCGTTTAATTACCATTCAGTAGTCGGGGTTCATTGTAAATGGCAAGTGCTAGATTTACCATGCCTGATGTCTTTAAATGCAGAGAATAATATGCCTAGCTATCAGCCACCATGGCTGAGTATGTCAACCATGAACCAAGACTGTGATGCAAGCAACAAAATGCTAAGCAAGCACGAGACACAAAGTATTCACGACGATACTAGTATTTCTAGTGCTTACTCCCAAGGGTATGCCCCTTAACTGGTTTTGCTTGCATAAGGCTATCATTATAAATGTATGTAATGTAACTAACAGAACATTGTTTTGATTTGTGACAGGTTGCTAAATAAACTGACAGAAGCTCTAAAGAAGTCAGGAGTAGACCCATCTCAAGCTAATGTATCTGTAAAGATCAATATGGACAGAAGGGCAAGAGCCAATGCTGATATACATGACACTTCAAAGGTACAATGATGCATCGATGTACCTAAGTTTACTGGTCAACATGGAAAGCTTTAGTAATTTCTCAAATATAACAGAGAAATCATTTACTGAGTCTTTTCACCTCATTTTATAGGCTAATGAAGGCAAAGAACCTATCCACATAACCAAGAGGCTCCGTTGTGACAGAAGCTAGATCGCTGTCCCAAACTAGACAATTCATACATCGCGAAGTTCAGTCAAGGACTTTGCAGCAGCAAACCATGATTGATGCAATTCTTTTATTTATATTGCAGTTACATTTTACTAACCTAAGCTTCATTCATATACCAAGGAAGCTGCTTTTGCGCCGGGAGGACAGCGAGAATTCTCTCGAATTTGCTTATTTCTCATTTTGTAAATGCGGTTCAGATTCTACAATTTGAGTGTATTTCTCTGTCTAAAGTTCTCAATTCAACTCATTCTTTTTAGAGAAGAGGTCCTAGGACCCAGCTTATATTGAAATCTAAAATATCACTTCAACTCATTTGGTCATACAGTGGAATGGATTGTAATGCCATTGTATCAACCTTCCATGATTCCGTCCATTGATAACTAAAACCGTAAACAACCACTGCACTATACTAAACTTGTGATTCAAAAACATCAATGAACCATCGAGATGATTGCGTATATCAGATTCCGTTTCCCCTTTCATCAGTAAGATTCGAGCATGTTCACATCACCTGGCGCTCGGCTACATCTGCGACGATGGGAAGCCGCGGCGTCTTGCCTAGCAGGCACGCGCCCCCGCCGTAAACCAGGCAGACGAGCAGGAAGAGGAAGACGGTGTTCTCCAAGCTCTGGAAAATCTCTAACCCAATCCCGCCGCCTGAGGGCGCGAAGGACTGCGCGAGGAGGTCGGGGACGATGAGCAGCACGTCGAGCGCGACGGCCTGCATGGCGTTGAAGCGGACGAAGCGGGAGAAGGCCTGCTGGTTGCGCACGACGGCGAAGTAGAGGGTGAGAAAGAGGAGGAAGGGCGTGAGCGGCGAGGAGTGGAAGAGGCGCGCGGCGGGAGCGAGCGGGCCGAGCAGGGCGTTGAAGACGGGGAACTGCGCCACGAGGAAGCGGCCGTGGTGCGCGCCGTCGAGGAACGGGTAGAGGTAGGCGACCGCAGACACCAGGCGGTCGGGCGCTCCCACCGCGTCGCTGTTGTCGTTGTTGGAAGCCCGCGGCGGGGCGAGGAGGCGGAGGCGGAGGGGGCGCGGGCGCGCGGTCACGGTGGTGGGGCCGAGGAGGAGGAGGAGGCGCGCGTGGGAGGCGGGGGTTCTGAGGAGGGATGGGGCCGCGCGGTAGAGTGGGCGCGGGGACGAGAGGAGGAGCGAGACGGCGGAGGCCATAGGGGAATGGCGCGGCGGGTGCGGTTTGGGCGGCTTCGGCACGGAAGGGGAGTGGGAGTGGGGATCTTTGTGGGGAGTTGGAGGAGTGCGGCCGGTGCGTCGGCGTGGCGCAGCGCGGCGCGCGTGCGGCTGCTGCCTCCGAAGGGTGGGAATGGAGATTTTTGCGGGGTTAGGGGGAGACGAGGAGAATGGTTGGTGGTGCCGGGGGCTTGTGGAGGATGAGCGCCGAGAGCGCCGGACTAACGGGGCTTTCTCATGGGCCGTAGAGAGTTGGCTCACCTGCATGTCCCATTTGGGCTTTAGGGGATGTACATGGGTGTGCTCTTCAGTGACTAGATGGGCTCCAATCCCTCTTAACAAATGTTCTAAGATGGGTTTGGTGAACCCTAACTGCAGTCAAACAAAAAAAAACTGCAGTCACAATGGTTAATTATTTTGGCATTTCATCTGGGCTAGTGTAGTGTAGCGCCTTTCGTTCTCCCGCGGGATGCTGTCAGCCGTAACTCGTAACATAACATTAGCACCAGCGCTGCCTACGCAACGCTCACCAGCAACGACGACGTACGGCGATATGCAACAGTGGCTCCGGTGCTCAAAAGATGTTGAACCGCGTTACGCACCTGAGCAGGGTGTCTCTCTTCCATTCCTCACCTGAACAAGTTGCACATATCCCATGTGTGCGTACGCATGGCAGCTTGCGAATCTACACTGATGCCCATGTCCTGGCGGTTATGAAAATTCAGTAATAGATAATGTCTCTCTTCCAAACGGGGAAGATGGGAAAGTTCATCATCCCCAGACTGGATCTTAGCAGCTACTCCCGTAAAAATTTAGTGATCCCGTGACAGCATAGATAGAGTAGTACCAATGTTAAACGCCCAAGGTTGCTCTTGCGTGAAGTTTAATCCTCCACTTAATCACCACTGAAAACAAGACTCATGCACGAACTCGCATGTTAGCGAGTGCTCCTAGCACGATGCACCTAGGATCGGATGCACGTTGACGAATACTGTACTGTGCATTAATCCCTTTAAAAAAGATATACCGTGCTTTACATTACGCCTGCAGAATGGAGAAGACGAGGCATTCAGCTACAGCAGCAATTGCGATGTCACTACGCATCGCAGCGGAGGCCATGGGGAGTCGGGAGACCGGTTAGATTGCGTAGTGGCGCGGTTGCGGCTGCACGTCCGCGACGGATGTCAACTCATGTCTCGAGGGCAAAACGTTGTGGAGTTCCATCGAAATTGGAGCGTAGGACAGCGGAAATCTGCCATCCCGAAACTGGATCTCACCAGAGATGTGTTATCATCGGAATGGTAGGCACTGGTTCAGGTTCAGTTTGTGTCTATTTACTCCTCCAGTTGGTGGATTATGTCCTCTCACGTTTGCTCTCATTAGTCTCATTGCTTTTAAGAGGAACCCAAACATCACGCCCGATCATACTCCATGACGGTCTCCATGAGTACTGAATTCCCACTACTGATGGTCTATATGATATACGAACGTCCATTATTGCATTAAATAATTGTTTAGATACAACCCTCTTACTACTATTTTTAACCTTGTAATCTGTTTATGGCATAGTTCTAGTACATAGTAGTACATGTATGAGCCACATAGGATCACTCAAAAATTAATTTACATCGATTACATCGTTAAGAGCCGGTTCCAAATTAAGAGACAGTTTTCTTCTCTTTCCTCCATAACTACCCTGTCACATAAGTTTTTTGTCTAGGTGGCATAGCTTAAGAAACAACTGAGTTGGAGCATTGGGACTGATAGGAGTATTTAGTGTAGTAAACTCCTAGGATTGATCTTGCATTTAATCCTATCTTAATCATCACCGAAAACAAGACGCCCGTATTCCCACCTTAACACAAGTGGATAAGCGCAGAGACCTGTAGTAATTCGATGCACCAGAGTACTACTCAATAACTTTCAGCGTGTATTCTACTCAGCTTTCAGGGCATATACTGCGACAGAAGCATCTGTTCTGGCTGCTGAAACGGTGTATACGTACAACTTCAGGAGGAAATACAGAGGATATCAAGAGCAATGCTATATATCATGCTTCTGGGCGAAACATGCATGTAAACTCGAAATCTCTGTTCTTTATCCTAATTTTCTTCAAGCTTGTTTGGATACATTGGATCAGACACAATTCCATTGGATGGACAGAGAAACTGGACTAAAATCCCTGTCAATCCGAAGGAATTGAGCCTAAACAAAGCTCGAAGTGATGATAAATAACGTTCCTGTGGGAATGATCAATGTGTCATCTCGCTCTCACCATCTATACAAGAATAGCAGCTCTTTCTTAAACCTATAACGTCTACACGCCAACTAAATTTCAAGTCAGCAGCTCCGCCCTCTATGCTTCCATCCAGTCTTCTCTGTACCCCACGCTGAACTCTTCAGGATACCTTTGCCATCGACTCAGCTCAGAAGAAATAATGTCTAATCCCGGTTCAGCCATGCCAAGTTACTGAAAGAATGGCATGAGCAGGTGTGCTCAGTATCGCTAAGAAAAACATCACCACATCCTTAATGGATTGGGATCTCGCAAGCACTCTTGAGGGTTAGCATAGAAGAAATCCTCTTCCTTGGGCTTGTCAGGAACCACTGTCCTTCTCGAAGCTGATCCCATCCGGTTTGCATGGACAGCCTTAATTAATTTAGAGAACTCATCCCACAGCAAAGAACCGCCGTTATACTGATCCACTAGATCAACAATAAGTTTTCGGTCCAACAAGATTGTTTTCTTAAAACCCATGAACCTGCATGAGCAAGTAACACAAATATGAAATTATGCATAAATTCCTCTATGAAAAAAGGTTTTTTAAAATCAGGTAAAAATGACCAACAATGCTCAAAGGATGGTAATAGAGGTCCAAAATTGTTCCAGCCGGATAAATGTATTGAGAAACTAGAGGTATGACCGAGTGGAATATATACCTGCGATGCCCCTCTACAACTTTAGCCATGTTACCATCATATGTTGGAACAAATATGTCACTTTCCAGTGATACCAAGTAATCCAGTGCTGCCATCTGTGATGAATGGTTCTGAAAGAACTTGAGATCAGATGGTTCCAAAAGCGTCTCCTTCCTCACCTATGCATCGATGTCAACACATCATGAGCAAAAAAAAGGGAACAGAGATATGCAGAACAATGATAGTTGCAATACAGCAATGATGTCATCATAAATGCACATGCACCATTTGGTCCATACCACGTTAGGATACGCTGAAGTAAGAGAAGCCATTCTGCGTTTGCCACCATATATTTCTCCAGATGCAATATATATTTGCATACTTCTGTCAATCTCCAATGCTCTGAGGACAAGAGGAATCTCCTCTGGCGTTAAAGGGCAAAGGCCATCTTTTCTTTTCACATAAGAGTTAATGACTTTCTCTTTCCACCATGGGTAAGCATATCTGCGGTTAGCGTGTGGTTAGAGAGTGAATCAGATGTTAGTATGTGATGAAATACAATGTACTTTTATATAGTCTCAACCAAATTAATCTGCATGAATGAAGTGACTGTAATGAAAGGTACGAGAGCCAACAAATTTTACCTCATTCTTGTGAGCTCATCTGCCTCCTCACGAGTGCAACCTTCGGTACAGCCAGAAAAAGCCAGCATATCCATTTCATATCGCAGATGAAGAACCAAGAAAGGGCCATTTTTGCGGAGCATTCTAATCACTCGCGATCCCAACTCTTCAATTTGGGATGTAAATTTCAGTGAAGCATAATTAACCCGACAACGCAACTTCTGGATATCCAGGGGCAGACCATTATTTGCAAGCCTAGCATCAGTTCTATTCAGATGGAGAACCTTGTGCTTCCGAATCAAAGGAAGTATCTGTACAGAGTGAATTTAACAGTTAGCTTTTTTCACGAAATAGCAGTAACATTTTAAGGGCAAGTAACAAGACACAGTTCAAAATGTCTATAGAAAAAAAACACATCTGACCTGGTTACGGTAATAGGAGATATCTGACCAACTAATAGGTGGCATCGAGTGAAACATTCCTAGTTTCACTCTTTGCTTCATCCTCGGTGGCAATTCTCTAAGTATACGAACTTCGTCTCGCAGAGAAGTTATAAAATGTTCAACATCGAAAATATCCTGAAATTCACTGAAGGCGAAACAAAAGGACGTTAAATTCACTTTGTACAGATGGCCAAGCATCAAACCCATTAGTTATGCTAGAAAGAAACTGGGAAAATAAAGCTATATCAAAACAGCAAGGGCACCTTGGATCGTTCCAAAATGACGCCTTATCCAACTCGGGAACTATTAGAGTCACATTCAAATATCTTGCAATGGTAACCATATCACATATCTGATTAAACATGTAAAAGGATGTGGGTGTTAGATGCTAGAAAGTATTGTCTGACAGGAAGTTAGTAAATGCCAAAATGGGGAGTTTTCAGGTTGCTTACAGCTGCTCGCATTTGGTTAAGCCCACCATTGCATGAAACCATCAAATAACCATTGTTCCTATAAATTCCTAACAGAAAATGGAGACGATAAAAGATTAGGCAAGCCACAAACAACTAAAGCATAGTACAAGCCAATGTACATCAAGCAAGGTTATGTAATAGATTAGTTTTTATGAATCACATATTGTGATGTAGTTGTAGTTCATTAAGTGGCAAACTGGCAAATGTAAAAAATAATTAGCATACATTACCAATCATAATGTGCACTAAATAATTAGCATACATGTATGAGCAAGTGAACAAACATTTCTAACATGTACACTCATTGGTTGTTCCACGTAAATGTAAAATTAAACATATCAGTTGTTACCGAATTGATTTGAAGTATAACCTACAGCACAGAAAATCATCAAACTATGCCATTATTGGTGCCACAAAGGGGCTATCCAAGCTTTTAATTGATCAAACTAAGTTTGCGGCCACCCACGCGAGTTCCTAAATGCACTACAATTGGTACAGAAAAGGTAAAAGGCCAACGCATAAATATTGCGTTTTGAGCCACCAAATGTTGGCACATGTTCTTTTCCCTCCATGGGAAATGATTGACCAATTACCGTATTATAGGAATCAAATTACAGCTAATTCTTTTGTTAAAAAAAGCTTCAATTGGAAATCACGAACAGTTCGCCGCTCGCGAAGCATCCCAAGAGCACAAAAAAGGGATGATCTGAACATGGATTGAAACAAACCCAAAACGCGTAAAGCATAGCTCATCAGCAATTTGCAATCCCAAGAACGAGCATGCGAAGCAGAGTAGTAGTACTCACTCTTGGGCGGCAACGCGACCTTCTCCACGATGGGCTCCGGCATCGCGAGCCGCGCGGCAGCCGCCTCCGGCGCCATCCGGCACGACGGCCACCCCCGCAGGACGCGCGGGCCCCACGTCTCGCCGACGGCCGTGAGCTGCACGACGCAGGTCCACAGCAGCACCGTCGTGGTGGCGCGGAGCATCCACAGCTTCATGCGCGACCGCGCGACCGCGGCCACCGACGGCAACCTGAGCTTGCCCGCGCCGCCGCCGCCGCCCCCGGCCACCTTCAGCCCCATTGCCGCCTTGCACTCCATCGGACACGGACCGGCCAATGCACGGACCTACCCAAGAAGCATCTGGACTCAAGCACGCCAAGAACTCCAAGGAATCGCCTCGCCTCCACTCCAACGCAGCACGAGACAACAGCCCACGACGGCCAGAGACGCCACCCTGTGCGCATCAAATCGGCAAGAAACGGGGAGAGATTACGCGTTCCCTCAGCGCCAATCAAGCAGCGATAGCCAATTTTCCTGAGGACGCGTTGCCTTATCACCTTCCTTAAACGGCCGAATCCAGAACAGGAAACCCCGGCGCGCGAGGCGCCAACCTTCCAAAGACGCCGCCTCCGTGCACACCGCGCCGAGAACAGAATGGGGCGAGGCTGAGCACGGCGGTAGCGGCGCGCCGGCCGGTGGGATCTCGGCCGCGTCGGGGTGCCTCGGCTCGGGGAGGAAGGGAGGAGTGGGAGCAGGAGCGATCCGTGGGGACGTGAAGTTATTTTCGGGCCCTCGCGTCGGTGGTGCGAGCGAGCGTGGCACTGAACTGTTAATATTCGGCGGACGTGTCCGAGTAACCGGCGGGAGAAGCGGTAGGTGGCACCGGGAAGTGCACACGAGAGAGTTGATGATACGCGTGGACGGTGCAGATCTCCGGGAGTGGAAATTGAGGCGGACGGACGGGTGAGATGGACCGGGAGTTAACGCAGACCGGCTGATGGGGCGCGTCCACGTGAGCGGTGGCTGCCGCCGCGGAAGCGGGGTAGTAGTTTGGTGGTCACGTGTTGGTAAGATAGCGAGCGATCGCCAGACGCCACGTGCCTCGGGAGTCGAGACAGTGAGCACCGGTGCTAACCATAGTTACGGTAAAATCAAACAAGAGAAAAATCATTTATCATTAACTCAAGTTTATATTTCTCGCAGAAAATAACTCAAGTCTTCAGGTAGTTTTTTGTTGCTACATTTTGATCTTATAGCATGTTCCAATATCGTCAAGTTGTGGATTGGTTAAAAAAGGAGAAAAAACACATCGGCTGATTACTTTCTCCGGGAGCAATGCAGATTAGTCGCCCCGAGAAACGCGTTCTATAGGTTGGTTTCACATGCACGATGTCCGGTGCTTTGAAGAAGAGGAAGGTTGGTGACAGATCATAGTGACGGTGCCAATTGGGAACCCGTGGCCTTCTTGATAGAAAAAAAAGCTCTCCTTTTTGTTGGATGCATCAGGCATGAACGCGACCGATGGATCGTCGGATCGAGCAAGGGATGTCTATAGAATAGAATCTATATATGCTCCAATGAATTTTCCTAGAATCGTGCACCTGGTTCTTTATGTAAGTGAAATTGTGAATGCGCTCACTGTTCCTTTCGGTTCAGATGTTGAGCCTCAACAGCAGCTGCACGGATTGGGACTCGGCAGAGTGCGCCAATGCAGATAATGCCAGGATATACTCCTAGCAGTCCAGAGAGGAAATGGCAAGGCAAGAACAAGAAGCAAACAAGGCAACAGCCAGCAGAGCTGCGGGGACCCTTTCTTTTTCTTCCAATTATCTACTATTTGAATGTTCACTAGTTGTCCACATCTGCGCCCAGTTGGAGGAGTCTTAGTCCGGAGGAGAGGACACTAGGGTTGACAGAGCAGCTGACAGCTGTGTGTACCAGTGGCTTGAGAGGATTCACCCATTTCCAAATTCCGAAAGGGCAAAGGCTAGGACTGAGTAGTTTTACGACGATTGTGGACACGGACATGCTTTTGCATGGTTTCGTTTCTATATGAAATGGAGCTGAGGAGTTTCTCCTCCCTGATAATCGAAAAAATTCCGAAAGGGCACGTGAACGAGAGGTACGCCCTACTCTGTACTTGTACTTTTAATTTTAGAGAGAGAAACCATGCGTAGTTTATTTTTTTGAGCTGAACCATGCGTAGTTTATACTTTGCGTTGCTGAATTATTTACACAAACAAGCGTGTGATGTTTGCTACAAGAAAGCGGATCATGGGCCGCATTGGTGCAGAAGAAAAGGCCCATGGGTCGTCGATCGGGCTTTTGCCGCATGGAGTCCGTGCCCCAGCACCCACGCTCGCGGCTCGCGGTGTGCCAAGAGCGTGGAATAATCCCACATCGGGGAGACAAGGAGGAGCACAGGCAGCGGAAGGATTTAAATAGGAGGGGGATGGGAAGGTCACGACTCAAAAAGGGTCGGTTGGCTATGTATGCCACGTCCATCCTTAGCTGATGGGTGCTGTATGGCTATCAAGACATATGGCCGACATAATTTGTGGGAATCGATAGGGTTGGCTCGTTACGGCCGACCCTCCATACAAAAATCGAAACAGTAGAAGGGCTACGTAGTCTCTTTTTTTTTCAGGTTTTAGATGCACGCGAGGTGGCACAATTGCTCGCTCGTGCTAACATGTATGAAAAATGGCATTTATGCACCCTTTTAATTCACTTCACTCTTTCAGTTGTTCTTAGCAGTAGGCAGCAACTGAACAAAAAAAAATACTTTGTAGGATCCGTTATCTGATAGTGGAATAATTTTATAGGATTCTATATTATCTGATGATAGTGGAGCGCGGGGGTCGCCCTCGGGTGGAAAAATAGGAGCATTTTATTTCACATGAGAAGTCAATCCGGGCTCAATTCAGTTCACCAGACTCTGAAGAATAACATTGTACGCAGAACAGCGAACACCCTAGGGAAGAAAAAGGCAGAGCAGGAGTACCAGTTTTCTAGGCTTCAGTCCAATAAAAAATTGCAATAAGAATAACATTGCTTCATCTGGAGACAACAAGATGCGAACATCTAATGTACAGTGGCAGCTGGAATTCGGTAGCTGTGCCCTAGCGCCTCCGTCATCATTATCGCCATCTGTGTAGAGTCAGGAAAGCGTAGCATATGATCAAAGTTAGTCATTTGCACTTTCTGCCTTGCCTGCTTCTGGCTTCTTCTCATCATCATCACTCTCTAGGGCCTGCGAAAGCAAGAACTGTGCTGTTAGCATCAACCATACAGCTGCAGAGACAACCAATAAGATCGTATATGCCTCAAGCAAGTCAAACGCGGAAGTGGTACACCACAGCATAAGAAGGGACACCTATTTAGCCAAGAGGTAGAGCACTAAGGTTGTAGCTCTTAAGGTAATAGATTGAAGTCCCCACTCCTAAAAGTCAGAGATATTTGGTTCCACCTGCACATGCTTGTTTTTCTTTTACACCACAACATAAGAAGACACATTTACAGAATGATTACCACACCTCATATTGGTAGCATTGGAAAGAGGATATCCAAATGTACAATGTCTTAATTGTCCAATACTGTAGCCGTCACTACATGCTGTAGGCATGAAACACTAGAACACATACCATATACTGTGGCCAACAACGGTATCTATTTTAAGTAAGCAGGTGTACTTACTGAGGTGCCATCTATCTTATCGAAGTCATCGTCTAGCCCTTCATCGCCACCATCTGTAAGTAATGAAACAAAAAAAAAGGTTATATACAAGAACTACAGGAGCATGTAACAATTAATGAGATGGATCAGGAGTGGGAAAGTAAATAGTGTACCAGGTGCCTCATCATCACTGCCCAAGTCTCCGAGAAGAAATACATCCAGATCATGTTCTTGATTTGACGAGGTAGATGTCTTGCTTTGCACCTTCGTGTCTTTCTGTTCTGAAGTTGTAGCTTGTGAGGTCTGTGATATTTCCTTCTGGGAAACCTTTCTGTCCTCCTCGGCTTTCACTTTCAGCTCCTCAAAATATTTGGTTTCATAACTATTTGGGTTACATTATTTGGGTTACATTACAGTCAATAAGCTATTGAGTATCAATATTAGTGTGCAAGAAAACTATGCTGAAACTAATGGTAGAACATATGAAGCATATAAGTGCTTGAAAAGCAACCATTTAATTCAACTAGAGAAACATTGAGCCTGATAACTAATGATTTCAAATTAAGTATTACACTAGAGGCTATAAGGTCCATCCTTGATCTTGCCACCTACCATGAAGACATATATGCAGGCAAGTGAAGTATGTGGTTGAGCCCAAAAACAGAGTGGCGAACCAAAGATAAGACATCCTAAATTATGCCATCAACCAAATAACCAATTTTTGCAACATAATTCAATTATGACTATGCAAGTGTTCCATTTGGTTATCATCAAAGTATTTGAATGGAAACCGGTGGAATTTCACAAATTAAAGAGTCGTGACTAGAACAATCAGAATATATTTTTTAATTCCTTCAAGGATAAATGACAAACGATCCAGGTTCTAGAAATGAAAAGGTTGTTGATTCCAATATGCAAGATCCTATGGGTAGAATTGGACACAACAAACTTTAGAAAATAAGCTTACTCAATTTATCGTCTGTAATAAACCATTCCAATAGGATATTTATTTTGTGTATTTTGAAGAAAGAATCAGTCCAAAGTATCTACAATATTCATGGTGTGTTGTGTAAAAACACTAAAAGTCAGATAATAGGTGGCATCCATTCTGTTACACAAACTTATGGTGCAGAAGTTTGAGACGTGTTGACCAATGACCACAAAAATGTATTAGGATTACATAGCATGAGCTAACATGAAGCAAG
This sequence comes from Stipa capillata, assembly GCA_019208055.1. Classification (NCBI taxonomy): domain Eukaryota; kingdom Viridiplantae; phylum Streptophyta; class Magnoliopsida; order Poales; family Poaceae; genus Stipa; species Stipa capillata. The sequence continues at coordinate 240,944 of JAGXJF010004666.1, forward strand.
AAGAATAGAAGACTTACGGGACTATGTAGTTGTTCACTAGCAAGAAATAAATTCGCCAGAATTTACGCTCCTTCATGTATCGTGGGCACAGCTCATATCTGAACTTTGAAATTTCCTGGAAATAAGATAGCACTACTCAATAGAATTCTAACAAAATACAAAATCAGGCACTTGCAGAATAAACTGATAGATTTTTTTAATGGTTCGCGATGAGCTAATGACCAGGTTAACACCAAAAACTATGTATGAAGGTTAAAGAGGATAATGAATTACTAGCCCAATGGAGGATCAGCGAACTGGACTGGCAGTTAACTTGTAGAAAGCAAGATCAAAACAGAAATAAACTAGAGATCTCATCAAACTATTTTAGCCTTTGTGATAGGGTAGTCTGCTTTGACTAATGGAGTCAGTTCATTGATTATATATGCAGATCAGTGTGTCCTCATTTCACCATTTATAGCAAAAAGTCAGCAGTGTTGATAACAGTGCTTCATAACTAGAAGCATCTCGCTTGAAAATGGCACACTGATAACAAGCTGCACACAAGAATATAGTTACTAACACAATTTGAACCAACACAGTTTTATCACATATTGCTACAGAATTATGCCTCTCTTGACTGTGCCAATTCCCGTGTCACTTCTAGTTACTACAAAATTGGCATATCAATGTGGGGACTCACATTTATGTTTGATACTGGTGTATGCAAGCAACCGTCGGTGGAATCTATGGATTTTAATGTTGTGACAATAACACAGAACATGCAATTTAGTTTTCAAGTATCACTAATGTCCAATCATTTTGTCCTTTGATCCATATACACTCATTTTAAAGATGTTAAAAATACAGCATATCTAGATTTGCCGATTTTACAACCTATTGTTTTGGCAACTTAGGGCTGTTAATACATCAAGCTATCTGTCCTCAACCACAGCGAAATACCTTTCAAACTTATCTAGATTACATCCTCATTCGTGCAAAATAAGAAACATAAATACCATATTTGACAATTCCCTGGTGTTGATAAGTCAGCCACGTACTCAGCATTCAGCTAGCTCTAACCATCACAATAATAGTAAATCAACCATTCGCTGGTCCAGAATGATGATTACTCTGGATTTTGTTTGAAACAACAAACATAGCTTCTAAATCTTTTTTTTTATCTCAATATACACATCTAATCAGATTTGCAAATCAAACACAACTATGCATACAGTGTGGCTGTTCATATGTGCATTCATCACCACTCTATCAATCGAGCCACAGAACCGCATCCCCTACGGACACGCATGCTCAAACATTCACTAAAATGGTTAATGGAGACAAAACCTTGACGGCCGAGAGGACGAGAGTGGCGTGCCTGGCCTGCCATTCGTTCAGATCCTGACGCACGTTCGAGACCGTGGGCACATCCGACATCTCCGGCTCATCTGCGCAACCAAAATCCTATCAGACAATCCAGCGCCTCGAATTCCCTAAACCCAACCATGAGTAAACCGCACCTTGCAAGGGGAAGTCGCGGAAGGTGCTTATGGTCATGCCCTTGACGAACTCGCGGAGGTCTTCGGTGATGCCGTAGCGCTCGAGCTCCGCGGCGTCGGGCTCCGACTCGGTCGCGGAGGGGATGGGAATCGCGGGGATGGGTGGGATGGAGGGGACGGGGAGGTCCGAGGCGAGGTGCATGATCTGGCCGGCGAGGAGGTCGGCCTGCTTCGTCGCCTCCGCGGCGATCTCGCGAGACTTGGTGGCGGTCTCCGAGAAGATCTCCTTGGACTTCTTCGCCGTCTCCGACACCAGCGCCGACGACCGCTTGGCCGCCTCCACCGACAGCTCCTGCGACCGCTTTGCCGCCTCGCCGGCGAAGGACCGAGCCTTCTCCCAGAGATCCATTGCGTTTGGAAAGTTCTAGAAGGTCCGGAGTCGTCTTACCGCCGGTGCCTCGTCGTCTCGCTGAGGTCGGTGCGGGACGGGAGTGTTTTAACGTTGTTTGGTATTGGTTATTGCTTGGGAAATCGAAAGATATGGAGTTTTTGCGAAGTTGCCCTTGTTTGTTATGATAATCAGTGGCAAGACTTTCCTGCGTAGTGCTCGACTGCTAGCCACGTTCACCATTCTTACAAAAAAAAAGAGATAAATTACACAAAACCACAATTTTGGAATACGTCATAATATTTTATCATATTTCTTTGACCTGTCTTTTTCAGAAAACCATGACTTAAAGGCTAATCTTTCAAAAATAATCCAAACTAGCTATTTCCAGGTGTTTAAAAGCAAAACTGATATAAGAGGCTCACTATCAATGCTTATGTGAATGCTCATGTGAAGTCAACCTTAGGGTGGACTTGGCCCCGCCTGTCAGCCTCTCTTTTTCTTCTTCTTCTATTCTCCTGTCTCTCTCTCTCTCCCTTCTCCCTTTTCACTCAGGCCATCGAGCACAGACAAGGAGGACAAGGAGCAGCTCGATACCAGAGACCGTGCATCCATTCTTTTCTGCCTAGTTTACTCCCAAGAAGCCAAGCCTAACTATTTTCGGGCTCGGCGTCGAAGATCTCTGCTTGCTTGACGGACTCATGTCACGTCGCCGCGAGCTCCAATGTTTCATTGCCAGCAACAAGTCCCTGGACCATCTCCACTGCTTCATCACCGTCAGAATCCCTCGAATCATGGCCTTAGCATCTATGACATAGCAGCACAATGACATAATAGGGTATCCGGATCTAGCGTTCATGGCAAATCAGGAATCCTCTAGCGCGACCTTCTCATTTTTTATGTTGAATTGCCGTGAATTGGAGCTTGGAGTGCTATTCTTTGTATCAATATGGTTTTTTCCCCGAATTCTTGTTCTTGTGTTGGTTATCATGCAACGAGGGATTTTTTCTTGAACTAGGTGGGGAACATCACGAATTAATCTTGAGATGGTCAGTCTTGTGGTGCACAAGACATGGAGAGACGACGGAGCTCAGTGTCAAGCTCGCAGAAGGAAGCGGCGGAGCTAGAGCCCGTAGAACGGTGTGCACGCGTGGCCAGTGGAGCCATCACAAGAGACGAGCTGCTCACGTGGGAGAGCACGAGGTAGAGCTCGTGGAAGCCACCTTTAAACAAAATCAACGAGTTCTTCTTCAACTTCGACCGCTGCCTGTCGACCTTGATCTCCACGTACGGTGAGTACCTGTCCAATAGCACTTGACCACGCCATCTCATCCCTCAATTTGCATCCCCTAGGTCGATTCTAGGTTCGCATGACTGTAGCCCTACTCCACGCACATCCGACGCCTATGTTGCTCGTGCACATCGCGGCTTCTGCCCAATGCTCCTTTGTCCAGCCGTGACTGTAGGAAGGTCGCAACTTCCCCTAGCTCCGGGTGGAGTTGTAGAGACGGCGGAAGACAGCCACGTGCGACAGCGAAATGTGAAGGATGGAAGAGAGAATGCAGGGAGAAAAAGAGGAGAATGGAAGAGAGATGGGAGAAAGACAAGAGATGGGAGAGAAAGTTGATAGGTGGGAACCACCTCTCTTCTCCACGTCATTTGCCCCTATGTGGCTATGTGGAACCTCAGTGTCCACATAAGAATCCACATAAGTGCTGACAAGTAGGCCGATGTTCGGTTTACCTGTTAAGAGCTACAAATAGCTATTTAGGGTATTGCTTACATATTAACTCAGAAATTTTGGTTTAGTGAAAAAGAAGAAGTGGTAAGTGTTACTCCCTCCATCCAGGAATATAACTTGTATTTTGATTGGTTAAGACAAGACTTTGACTAATAGTTATTCTATACATATACGATTTATGTGATACAAAATCATAATCATAAGTAAGTACTTTTGAATACAAATCTAATCATATTAATTTCATGTCACATAAATCACATATTAATAGAGTAATTATTGGTCAAAGCCTTATCTTAATCAATCAAAGTACGTCTTACATTTCTAGATGAAGAGAGTATAAGGTACCTGAAGTTGTAGTTTTATGTAATTTATTCCAAGAAATATTAAATAAAAGAAAGTATTATATTTTATTACTCGCAATCATTAATAGATTTTTCCTTTTTTTAAATTGGAGACAAAATCTTTGTCCCAATCCAACAGTTAAGATTAAATTTGTTGCCCAGTCAATACGGTCTTTTCAATATAAAAGGCCCGACAATCAACAGTTTGTGGGGATTATGCCAGCTACACCGAGCATGTTTAGTGCGTGCGGTTGGTTGTGTGAACCTGCAACAGTGTTCTCCATGATTACATGGCATTTAACCATATGAAGCTAAATATTACTATTCAATTCATCAACCTTATAGACATCTCGATTGCACTGTAACTAAAGCCTTTTAAATCGTCTAGCAAAAAGAAATGCTAAAGAAGTCGACACAAACGTATAAAACCCACATGTAATTTATTTTCTGCCTCATTTCTTAATACTAGTTAGTGAGCGCATCACCAAAAAGTTACACCAAAGAAATGAATCTTGAACTCAGTGTAAACATGTGACATCGTGAATCCATGATGGAGAGATATCTCTGTACCACGGACGTGCCAAGGGGCAACGTGTGTGAATGGGTTTTTGGTAACAAGGAGGGTGGTTGAACAGCAAAGTATCGAAGAAACGAAGTGAGATCGGCGTGGACAGGGCCATCTTGTGATCGTGCAGATTAAGTTTTGACCCACTAGATCTGGCCGCAGACCCATGCAAGAGAAGCAGGGCCGCGCGTACGTCTTGGCTGTGCGGAAAACTGAGCCTGGCGCGCACGGGCTGCTGATCGGCTAGTGGGCTGGGTGGGTGCGGCTGTCCCTTTGCTGTGGAAGTCCAGCCTGAAAGGACTTGGGGCATGGCCATCCATAGCAGGCCAGTGGTTAGTGCTAACTACCAAGTAGGAATTGTAGGCCGGAAAGGCAAACCCTGATTGTGCCCACTACAACACCACGGGGCCGCAAGCTTTTTTTTCTTCCTGAGAATTGGGCTGAAGATTTTGGACGCGCAAAAATGAATTCTTGCTCAAAGTTCTTTAGTGTACTCGCTAAACAATCGCAATTTCATAGAAAACCCTCCAATTTCGTCGTAGTCACGCAAATTTTTTCCCAGGCTACTGATGGGCGTAAATTTTGGTTTTTGTGGTGTCCAATTGTGCTTTTATGGTGTTTCCGTGTTTGCACATAACCATTCATCTCTTTTCGTACAACTAACTTCATTCTAATCTAGACTGAATCTATTACTATCTTATAAATATGAGTTGGTGATAATGGTGGTGTCATGCTCTCTCTCAAATCATGAAAAATTTCCAATCGCGAGGTTTACCGAGGCCCAGCTTATACCGCTTATGGTAACTCCCTCCATATCTCAGTATGCAGCACCGCATGTGGACCCATTGACGAGTAGGCCATGGTGCATCTCCAACTGACCTATGAAATACCCTCTGGCATGGGCGTTCTCAACAAATCGAAATTGTGCCCCCCGCCCTCACCCATCGCCGGATGCAAACGCGTCCCTCCAATCTCGTCGTCTCATCCTCCTCCCTCCCTACCGCCTCCGATCAGTGATGTCGATACAGTCTCCCAGCAGTGCCGCCTTCCTTAGTGTCACCTTCCCATCTTCCTCCATAGCTGCTTCAACGGCCAGCTCGTGGCCCAGAGCACCCTGACGACACCTCCCTCCGCCGTCCACGCTGCCCCCCTAGCTAAGCCGCCTCCCTCCACCATCCACACTGTCCCAGTGACCTCATGCGGTGCCACGCTCGCCAGAGACGGATCCGGACTCCCCCAAGCTTGCAACGGCCAGAACTGGCCTCTCCCATTCTCGCCGCTGCTGGAGCCTGGATGCACCTAGGCGGGTCACCTCGCCGCCGGATGGACATCGGCGGAGCTGGATCTGCACTGAGCCGAAGCGTCTACCTTGGGCCACCAACCTCCCACATCAACGCCATCAATGCGCAGGCAAACGAGCTCCTCCACGTCAATTTCGGTCGGCCACTGCTAACGCCAACGTCCTCGTCGCTAACGAACCAAGCTCCAACTCCGACGTCCTCCCTGCGCTTCGGGCCAAACATGCTTAGTCACAGTGAGGAGGCGCCTGGGTGCCCAATCACCAATGGCGTTATCAGGCCTGCGACTGGAGGACCAGATGGCGGATGAGCTGCGCAGGACGGTGGCATGGAGATGCTCTGGCGAGGGGAACCGGATCGACTTCTGCTCAGGGAAATTGATGGTACTCCAAGTTGAGATGGATTTGAGCTAATGCTTCAACCGACGTTTTCACTGTGTACTAAATTCTGATCAGCACAAGCATATTTCTTCATCCCACCTTTGGGAGAGTAGCAGAGAGGAGACTGCAATTCTATGGAAGAACTTTTGAACATGTGCAAATGTGTTTAACTCTAATGCATTTCTTTATCGAATGTTCATTATTTCAGTTGATGCATGTCATCATCTTCCATATAACAACATGAATCCCTGGTATGGCATGACATTTACGGTAATGTTATGAACTTAATCTTTTGTTAACGTTACTATATATCATTGTTCAAGATAATTTTTTCCTGAACAAGTACCAAGACATTTGTACATGCATCTATATATGAAGTTGATAGTTGTTCCGTAACAAGTTCTTCGAGTTCAATAACATTGTTTTACTGGACGATTGCAGGTCCAATTTTGTCAAATGTGAGGTTTCTTTCGTCAATGCTTTTATGTGTCTTTCACAATTCAAATTTATTCATCTTGACCTATTATACATTTCAGTCATCCGATTTGTAATCAATCTCCATATGTCATATGGTGAGGGAGATGGCACAACAGGTGCAAGCTTGAAAATGGTAGCCAACTCTTGGCTCGCCGGGTGTATAGGCCCCGCAGGGAGCAGATCGGCTACATGAGTTTAGGTAGTTGTTTCTATTAGTTTACTCCATTTCTTCAACCTTCCATTACTTTGCATAATTGCTCTGTTACATGGATGATCAGTCCGTGCGATAGCCGCAGAGCTGATACTTCTCTCCTGCGCCAGCTCTACCTCCTTCTGATGCTTCTCTCTCAGCCAACGGCCCATGAGCTTTGCCTTCTGTTCTTCATCAGCTTCTCATTGTAATTCTTGTGTGAGTAAATTTGTTGTTTTCCATGGTTTCCTACACAGTGATCACAGTGTGCTAACTAAGCGTATATATAATGACATGGTTCTCTCTGAGGAGAAATAGTCATAACTATTTATTTATTTAGTTTCGGTTGCATTTACTTTTTTCCACTAAAGTTAATGCCGATGTTGGATTTCCACAGTTCTGGAGCGGTACATATACAGAGTCAGTGTTTGTATTTGGCTATTTCTTGTCTCACTAGGGAAGAGATGAGGAATCCGTTGTTTGAGATAGTAATAGAGATTAGAAAACTTGTTTTTTTTCTAAAATCTTCACTGACCTTGAACAACAATGTTAGCTTCCAATCACATTTGTTTCAAATCCTTATGTCACTGGAGCTGAGCATTTTTCTTTTCTAGAAAACAAAATAAATTTGAAATAAATTTGGAGCTGAGCATTTTATCTAGATTTTTTAGAGGTCTTGGCTTTATGCATGAAGTCTTAAGTCATGATGAATTCATGAACCCTGATTGAAATGGTGTCAATCTGAGACTAAGGGTAAGTGTGTAGTAGTACACAGTTTGAGGAATTGACTGGTTTTAGGATGCTTTTGCCCTGGTACATCCAGATAAAACCCAATAGTTTTAGGATGTGTTTTTATCCTGCTAAATGTGCATGTACATATATGGCAGGATGGATGAGCTTTAGCTTAGGTGAAATGATGCAAAGTTACCCACTTACAATGAAAATGTATCACTGGTAATGCTACCGGGCTGCAACTTGTAAAGCCATATGATGTCGGTAATATTAGCAAAAACTTCTTGGTACTATTAGCATACAGTGTGGTTCAAACTATATTCTGGTGTGCTGTAATCTTTTCAATAAGTAAATAATTTGTTCAAGCAATTGCCTTGGCAGTTCTTCCGTCAAGAGAGTATGCAGAAATTTTCCGTCCAGATTTGCTACTTCTTCCGCCTGCAATCTTTGCTGATACTAAGACCATGCAACTAGAGCTAACATTTATATCCAGAACCTGGACAAAATAATATCATTGTTGATTATTATTGTCATGTTTTGAGTGACATATTTTGGCCGAAGGCGGAGTTGGCGGGATGCGCAGTCGGAGGAGAAACCTTGACGCCCTATGCTGAATGTGGGGGCACAAATGTCCCCCTCATTGTTTTACCCACTTCATTATTCTTATTAAGTTTACGGCGCCACCATGTGTAATTGTTTTTTGTTTATCTTTTGTATTAAGTTGGTCTTAAGATGCGGAGGCCGCTGTATTCTTCATAGTTTACTGGAGCTTGAGAAGAAGGCGGCGCGTGGGATGAGGGTTTGAATGGGGGAAAGGTACCAATATAGATTGGGGACAATGGGAAGGGAAGGCACGGCGTGCTGGGCGGTGGCTGAAGCAGCAACGATTCGTCGTGACATTGTCGAAAGCGTCGCATGTAGTGGAAGCGGAGCCCATTGCGTAGTGAAGCGGAGCTGGAGGTCAGTTCATGACCATATTTTTTAGGCTTTGCATTTCAAATTTGAGTGTGCTGTCATGGAAGCAGATTCAAATGTTGAAATATGGTCAGGAAATCAAGTCATCTTCTGAAAGTTATTGAAGCAACTGAAGATTAGATTTCTTCAGAAATTAGTCAGAAAAAACATACATGATGGGAGCAATTTCAGATGTTGAAAATATGGTAAGGAAATCAAGCCATCTTTCTAAAAGTTAGTCCCAAGCAACTACAAAAGAAAGTAAGCAAAAGAAACTGACATGTAGGTTTAATCTAACGACAGTCTCAGATGTTGAAAATATGGTAAGGAAATCAAGCCATCTTTTTTAAAGTAGTCCGAAGCAACCGCAGATAAGATTTTGTCCAAAACTAAGCAAAAGCAACTAACATATACTTTAGTGGCAGGTTGATCTGCACATTATCTTACTATAGCTATGAACCCAGTATTTCAGTAACTGCAATATAAACATATGCAAAAACTTAGTACTCTACAAATTGATAGCTTTTATGGTTTCTTCATATTTTGTATGCTCGAATTGAAATTAAAGTACTGTTTGGAGCTTTTCTAATGGTAGCTCACTCATTTGGAATCAAGAAGATTGGAGTAGCTTTTCTAAATTTGCTGGTGAAAGATGAGGTGAGTTCAGTTAAGTTTGAGGAACGCTGATGTAAATATTGTAGAAAGGTCAAGTGATATGCGATGAATTTACTGAATGCTGCAGAGAAATAATATGCAAGTTTTGTCTGCTGAAAGTTCCCTTTATTTCTTATGTATTCACCATGCGTTCAGTAACATGTTAAGGTTAGGCGAAGCCAGTCACAGTCGACATAGCGGAGCCCATTGTGGCAGCAGAGGCAGAGCCCGTTCGAGAGTAGGCTGAGTGGAGTGGAGCCGGAGCCGGTCGGTGAACATCACCTTCACAGCCGCTCCTTTGCCACGACATTGCGGAATTGGTATACTAAATGCTAGATTTTTGGTGTGGAATATTGCTTTTTGTGTGAAATATTCATCTTTTGGTAACAATATGGAACCAATATGGACAAAATAATTCTTAAAATCTTCTTATGCTTGTAGATTTTTATAATTCCATGGTTGGATGTTGACGTAATGTTTGTTTCTTCCCTTTGGCTTTTGTTGACTTGCTGGATTTAATTGTCCATAGATTCTACATCAACAAGGAGTTATTCTGTCAGGAGCTTGTGATCTTGGTCTTTCACTGAAGATGTATATTTGAGTTGTTATTATGTACACTGAAGAATTATTATTCACCCTGCAGATTATTCCAAAGGATATCCTGTTGTTAGAGTGAAACCTTTCTAGCTTTAAATTCTCAATGGTAAATCCTTTATACCCTATGTCTGAGAACTTCAAAGGTATTGTCAACTGATTGTTTCCACCAAATGACCAACTCCTTTACCAGATACTATAGTCATGTGTGGGGACTATCTGATACTATACTTGCCCTCGCTGCAATTACTGATAGTTTTGGTAGTTAATGTATCACTCCCTAAACTAATATTGGTAGGAATTTGTAGAAAAAATGACATCTAGTTTCATGTTTCGATACTTACGCTCTCTGATGTTGTGAAGAGGAGTATTAATAACTCTTGCTCGCATAAAAATAGTTTAGATGAATGGTGACCATTATATGTAATTAGTTATAATATTCTGATAAAAAAATTGTTTTGCATGAACGATCAAAAGTATCCTTTGTTGTGTTTCTAGAGCGGAGCCAAAGGCTTTGCCTGGTGTGAAGCCATTGATCGCACCTTTCCCGCCGTTGATGAATGCGGGGGGACAAATTGCCATGGCCGCATGTTTCGCCTTTGTATCCATATTAACACGAGGCAATAAATGCGTTGACATTTATTGTCAAAGGCGATGGGAACTGTGGTTGAGATTCGCTGGAGTCTCCAGCAGAAGGCACACATAGAATAGGGGAGTTACACGGGATGATGGTGGATCAAGTAGAACAATGACGCAACGGAGATAGAGTCGGAGTTAAAGCGACGGGGTGGGTGAAGAGGAAGACAACACCATGTCTTCTTACGAGCGGGGATGGAGAAGGAGACGCACATGAGGAGCAGGTGAGTCAAAAGCGTGCATAATAGTCGTCGAAGATGGAGGAAGCAAAGAAAGACCAGGGATGAGGTGGCAAATGAGAGGTGCAATGGAGAGGAATAGAGCTGGATTGGTGCATAGTTACTGCAAGAAACGGAAGGAGCAAGAGAAAGATGCTAGCGTTTAACATGATGCAGTCGTGCATCGTGATTGACACACGTGTTTACTAAATACAACCATTGATCAATGTCTCAGTATATTTCTTCTTTGTGCTATAACAACGCACGTGTAAGTAAGTTGAGGGAGATGGTCGGTTCATTTTCTACAAGAGATGCATCAATCGCCGCTAAACTTCATGCTACCGACGGAAGTATGGAACTGATGAGCATCAATTGGAGGGGCTAGCTCGAGTCAGCCAAAGAAGTCACCCGAAGATAAAGCCCGCACTGATCTTGTCTCCACGCCCACAGTTCAGACACAGATAAACAGTCGGGGAATCAAACAACAGCCTTAAGACAACAAGAACAAAATGCCATGCTCGAGCCTGTCTTGTTCTGCGCGCACGGAACCGTGCGTTCCATCGCAGGATTTACACCAAGCCCAAGTTGTTTCTGGCATTTGGAGTTGCTGATAAGCCCTCCCTGTTGTCCTCTCGTCCACTCAGGCACACACTGTTTGCTTCAGATATGACACCACGGACAGGATCGTAAGGATCTCTAGGCTTACGAGAAAGCAGCACCTAACGCCAATTAGGGTCGTAAGTAGCGTCCAAGCACCGGTCATTTTGACACCTGCCTGTCTTTTTCTTGCCACAGTACGTCCCCTTGACGCTACGTCTCATGGCCTATATATGGCCTCTGCGTCTGGAGTCACTGGGTAGGATGAGCCGGGCCGTGCCAAACAAATCCCTTGGCACCAGGGATATGCCAATTTGGTGGCTTGCAGCTGCAAAGTTCAGTTGGCAATCAAATCTCCAGGTCACTAGCTAGCCACTGCCCTATGGCTCAGGGCGTAATTGAGTTACGATGACTTGATGAGGGCACCGCACGCGTATTATCTGAGATCTAATCCATATCATGCTTTTCATTCCTTGACGAGTTTGGCATGGATGGGGATTTCACCCTCATCCTATGGCAATCTATATAGAGGATGGCAAAAATCAGATGTATCAGCCCGTAGTCCCGCTGTTTTCGGCTCATCCAGAAAAAACCCCAAAGTCATCTGTTCTTATGTCATAGAAGATATGAAACTTGGATTTAGCATCAACCACCGTTGGGAGGCCGACGTTGTAGCTAAGATAAAGGCAGTTGAGGACCTGCACGGCTGCACGGCATGGCATGAACATACACTTGATCAGCTGCTGCTGTGGTTTTGTGAGGACCATAAGGGCACCTTTCACTTTCAGGCTGCCCAAGATAAGCAAATAACTAAGCCTCAACGCAAGAGGGACCATACGAAATTATGAATCACCATTGAACTCCAAAAGGCCTCGGTCACCCTTATCTCCTCATAACCATCCCAATCTCTGGGACCTCACCCTGCCTGCAAACATACACATTGGCCGGTGCTCCGTCCTCTTCGTCCGGATGTGCAATTACAGCTGCAATTAAGTGGCCATGTATATGAATCATCTGCGCAACATGTATCCGGGGCTCGATCTGTGGTACGGCCAAATTGAAGAAACATGCACATTGAATTGCCCAACATGCATGGCACGAAAGAGTTCGGGAATACACCGTCAGGGGCATCCCGTCCGTGGTGCCTTCGGGAGCCCAGCATTAAGACGAGCCGGCAATAGAAGTTTGTTAGGCTCGACAGCTAGCTAGGGCAGCACGTGGGCACGGATTGCCGGCCGTTGCAGACTTGAGCGTTTCAGTACTGAGTATATATATGGGCAACCTTTTGTAACGAGTTAGGTTTTTTTTATGAACCATTTGCTCACATTTGCCCGGCAGGTTAAGCTTTTTGATGAAATTAGGATTGTCAAATTAAGTAATTGATTGACGAGATAATTGAGAGTACCTGCAAAAGGATATTTCTGCGATCGGAGGTGACGGCCGGCCGGCTCCAGTCCCAGCCGTGGCGTCGCTTTCGGCTATCACACAGCGATTCATGTCTCGGGGATCACCGAAAGAAACGGGTGAGGATCCCCGCCGCGCCCTACCGCGCTGTCTATCAGTTTCCTGTCATGCTGTCTTGTTTGCCTCGCACAATGGCCAGTCTAACCTATACCGTTCTTCCTAAATTCACTCTAGCAAGCTAGGTAAGCGGGTGCCGTCAGTATAGTACGTGCTCCCTCGTGTCAGGATCTCCATGATGACGTGCTAGGCATGTGTACAAACTCCTATCTTAACAGTAGTTAGTTTCAAAACCAAGCTGGCATGCGTCATCATCTGAAGAAACACGACTCGGTCTTTGTTACCTTGTTAGGTGTAGATCTGCTGCGTTAGCTCATCGAATGGTCATCGATGATCGTTCGATCATATGCATGCATCACCGATCACGGATTCACCTAACAGTCATTAAGCTTAATTCTAGATGGGCTAGTTGCTTAAGCAGTACTCGATCGATCTAATTGTACGATGGATATGTCGACAAGCTCACGCTGTAGTAGCTGTCGATGTATCTATCTATTACATAAAAAACACAATACCCAAAAAAAATAACCTAAGAATGTTTTTATAAAAATATCCAACCATTTATTGGATGAATCCTATTATTATCAATAGCTCACAACAGATAGATCATTATAACTGCACCTAAAAAGATCACAACCAATGGATCATCATAATTGTACCTAAATAGATCACAAACGATACATCATAACCTAAAACAGATCGTAGCCGAATAGATCTTCATAACTGTAAATAAACAGATCATAGGCGATAGATTTTCATAACAATACCTAAACATATCACATGCGATAGATCTTCATAATTATACCTAATATTATACTGTTTTGATTTGGTGTATGTTAATTATTAATAGCCTCTTAATTTTACACATCGCAAGTTTAAGAAAAAGCTACCTAGGATTTAAGTTTATATTCTAATCTAATATCGATGACCTATGATATAAACATTAACTGCACGTACTGATCTAATATCACCTACAAATGATCAGTTAATTTCCGCGTGATCTAATATCATGTACAAACAATCTATTGGCTCAGTACAACGACTGGCCAACCGACTCGCAATCTAAACTTTTATTTTTCACATACTATCTCAAATCACACCCAAGTCCAAAAAATAAAGGTGATTTAAGGCGTTTCCTACACAATTGTGTGGGATACAATGCTAGTTATATACTAAAAGTAGAATACAATAGAAAAAAATTGAGAGGCCAGAAATTTTCAAAAAAAAACATACGACCATTAATTTGGTGAGCACTCTTATTCTTAGTGGACCACAACTGACAAATCTTTATAATTACACCAAAATAGATCACAACTGATAAATCTTTGTAATTGTACGTAAACTGATTATAGCTAATATATCTCCATAATTGTACAGATAACTACACCTAAACATATCACATCGATAGTTGTTCATAATTGTACCTAATCGTATCATAGCTAATAGATCAATATCAATATATTTTTCATAACAGTGCCTAAACGTCATCCGGTCATTGATCTGGTGGGCCCTTATTATTTAATAGATCACAATTGCTGGGTCATCATAACTGTAACTAAATATATATTTTTGACATTGATATAATGTACCTTAATTATTAATATCCCATAACCGATAAATATTAATATGTTTAGACCTCACAAAAAAGTTACCTAGGTTTTAAGTTTGTGTACTGGTTTAATATCAATGACCTATGATATGAATATTAACTCCATGTACTGATCTAATATCATATAAAATTGATCAACTAATTGTGATTCAAGCTTTAATTCAAGTCATCAACAACATATTGGTTTAGTATAACGACAAACCGACCAGCTTGTGATTTGAATCTTTATTTCCTGTACTAATCACCATGTTAGTTTCACCATTACAAAACATACCATCATAAACGGGCCAAAAACGCCCTCACAGACAGGCAGAACGGTTGTTCATGATTAGTCGGCTGTGATGACAACACATAACACGGGCCCATGTCACGTTGCTCATCTGTGATGACCTGTAGCCTAGGCGGTCAGGTCATTGAGGAGCCAGGTCATCATAGATGGACCATATGACATTGCCCGTCTGTGATGAATATGCTCCTTGGATAGGGATTTCCCCAGCAACCCCTGCCCCCCCTCCCCACCTGAAACAAAACATAGATATATATATATATATATATATATATCTCTGAATTTCCCGAAATACCAGCATCAAAGCTCACATTCACATATTTCACATAGACAGATTTGATAATTCACATCACATCACATCACAAAATTTGATAGTTCACATCACATACACAAACATAGTTCACATCATAGTAAAAATTACAATGTCGTTACAAATTTCTAAGCTTTCGGCCAATAGAACTCACCATCCAGTATTAGGACTTGACTGTTCAAGAAGTAGCAGAAAAACCCCTGAATACGGACTAGTTCCTTTGTGGTCATCTAGATAGTCGCAATAGTCCACTCCTGTTGGTTAGAAGACTAAATACATGCATGCATAGAAATAAATAATGAATGAAAAGTTTTTACATGACATACCTCTTCTTTTTTCTTTGTCACTGGTGGCCAGATTTGTGGGTTAGCTTACGTGGAACGATCCCCCTATTTCATTTCTCTCTCTTCCACGTATTACGTAAGATCGGCGGTTCACCGATCGTCGACAAATATAAGATAACACAATAATTACTACGTTTTTCTTTCACTGAAGCACGACTCACATTATAAATAACACAAGTGATATATGTATAACACTTAGCCAACACTGTAAAATGGCAAGTTGTAACACATTGCAAATTTAACAATATTAATAAACAATAATATATATTATGGTAATAGAATAATGTTATATAACTTTTCAACATAGCTATTTGGCTTTTCTTCCACAACATAATGGTATAAAGGATAAACTCCACTTGGATTACCATGTTCAAACATTATACTACACAAGAAAAATATTAACAAGAACTAATTGCAAGATTAAGGGCTTAATTAATCCACTAGAAAGTCCTTATGCGAATATGTCCCATGTTTTAACATTTTAATTTGTTACTCTAACCTTAACCAGAACAGGTTAGCAAATATTATACAAATGATTAGCAAATAACTAGCAACTAATATATAGATAACTAAGAACTAACCGTAGCATTGCAATTAGAAAATAACTAGCAACTAATATACAGATGATTTGTAGCTAATAAACAACTAACTCTAGCCGTAGTAGGTGGCGACGGGGATGGCTTTGGGTGGTGGCGGCGATGCTCGGCCTCCTCCGGCGATGGCACGGGAGCATGGACGGGCTTGAGGCAACAGCGGCGCTCGGCTTCCTACAGCAATGGCGTGGGCGAGGTGTTCGGGGCCAGCCTATCCTCTCCATCGGCGGTGGCAAGGGCGGCACCTCCTCCTTGTAGCGTCCTTGACGGTCAACGGCGATTGGGGTGGTAACGGTCTGGGGGCTCGGCACAAGGGCTCGGTAGCAAGCGACGCAATGTGGGACTTAAATTGCGGCGCGGGCTCGATGGAGGAGGTGGGCGCGTTTCTGTCTAATAGATCTGTACAGAATTATGCTAGACGGGCCTTCGCTTACATCATCTGCGATAAATCATCTCAGATAGGCCGATACCTGACCATCTGTGTCGTCTGTGTTAGCAGAACATCACAGAAGGGCCGAACATGGGCCTGTCTAAGATGAGTCATCACAGACAGGCTATTTCTGTGCCAATCTCTGATGACTCGCCAGGGAGATAGCCTGTCTGTGATGACTCTCCAAGACCGACCAATCAACTTTAGGATAAGTTATCATATGTGGCTGGGTTTTTAGCCCGTGTATAATGAGGTATCTATTTTTAGGATACCTATAGTAGTATTTGATCTAACATAACAAGAGATATATACAGTGATAGGTCATGTCGAACAAGTTTGGATCGAGTTCAATCATCTTTGTCATAGAAGAATCATTGTGCCGGTCGATTGTCAATAAACTTGCTTCAATTCATAACATTTAGTCAGATCGGAGCCTACCAGAGAGACGTCAAGGCTGGACCGTAGGAGTAAATGCTACGGAGATGAGTATGACGACAGCTCACAGCCAGCCACGTGCCGTCATGATTCATGCCCCTCGCACTGGCCGGACTACTACCAAAGCTACATGCTAACCACCAATGGACAGAGCCGATTCGAAGTTATGGCCTAATTCGTGGCCTTACACGTCCTAAAACACCGGACTAACTAAAAGCAGCTCGACCTAACAGAATCATCACGACATCCTGCAATGTCAAACGGAACCGTATCTCCTAGAAGTCTAGAGCGATCCAGTTGAAAACACTCCTATGACGTACGTATAATGTCAGGGCATCGCGAGATCGAGTTGTTTATATCGAAACAACCGTAGCCTTGATGGTATTTCGATCCGACGGCTCAAATCGTGCAGTACCTCCTATACTACCGTGTCTGTCCCAAGTCAGAGGGTCATGGTACCAACACGACAGAGGTAGAATGATAATTCTGCTACCTCTTTCAGCAAGTCAGACCGGCACCACCTCCCTCCCCTGCTCTGAGACGAGAAGGTGTAGGCGTGGTCGCCGCCGGAAGATGCAAGAATTGACTCCTCACCTCTTTGCCAGCTCGCCCCTCACCTATGGATTCCAAGCTTCACCAAATTCGAATTCTCGCAAACCTTACAGCAAGCCGGTACTTTGCTTCAGGCAAGACAGCCAGCGCCGCTTGCCGGTGACTCCCCCTCGTGCTGCGCCCTCCTACTGATGATGCTTCATCCTGATTTATGACTAGGTGATTAGGTGAACCGTGAGTAGTAGTTTATTATTTTCTTAGTTCTTTTCACCGTGAATGGATTTCAGAATTTGAGATTTCTTAATTCGTGAGGGCTGCAGGGATTGGGGAAGGCAAGGGAAAAGTCACAAGTCGCTAGCTTCCGGCATAGATTGTTTTAGGCTAGCTTTTGAGTTCAAAACTGCAGTGCAATTGATAGGTGAAAGTCTTACACAAGAATGTCGTAACTTAATCTCTAGAACTCGTGAGTTCGAGGGTGAGTGGATTTGGAGCACAAGAAGCAGAGATGCAAGGGAAGTGGCATGGGCGGAGGACGAGGTTGCAGATGCACCGAAGTTGGAGTTGCACAGAACGCTGGCGGAATGTGTTGGTAACACAACAGGGACAGAGAGAGCCCGAACATAGCGCGGTTGAGGATGCACCACCTATGCATTTAAGCGGGACAATTCCTATTGTACCCATGTTGAATGGATGGGTAGATTTCACTGGTACCTCTCTTGGAGTAGAGAGGTACCAATAACTTTTGATACCTTTCAAGTATAGTAGAAAAGCTCATCAAATATATATATATATATATATTAATTACATGTTAAATCTAAAAATATTAGTAGATAAAGTATACAGTAATGTTGAATCGAACACTTGTATCTAAAACGTTTTAAAGAGGGGACGCCATGTGAGAGTCGAACCGATAGGAAAGAGCGCGGTCAAACCAGTGGCCAAAGGTCGGTTAGCCTGCGGCTTCCCGGAATAGGGGTAGAGCGTCTTGTGGTTGTTGGTAGACCCTTGTGCTCTTCCCGTTTCAATAGCGTGCATGTCAATGAAAAATCATTGGGTGCACGAGGTGGCATGTACAGCCATTAGTTTTGGCTAATTTTATTTTCATGTACAAGTTTCAGAGAATTCTGAAAAAATTCATACCAGTATATGATAGAATGAAATTTACACAGTTAAATTTTTAGAAAATAATATGCCAATTTGCGTCTTGTGTAAAAATAAATAAATCTATGCATATGCTCCCTTTGTATTTTTTATGGCTATTCAAGGTGTGTTCTTTTTTTTACAGGTTATAAATGATCATATTATTTTTCTAAAATTTAACTGTGTATATTTTATTCTATTAAATATTAATATAATTTTTTTTAGATTTTTTGAAACTTACACATGATTTTTAAAAATCGTAGGTGCAAATGCTCCTACGAGTCATTTAGCCGCACTCGCATGTCAATTCGCTGGTTACCATTTGTCCAACACGGCCCTGGTACAGACGTACACCTGCTGACATTGTCTGCACTGATTATTCTCGAAGAAAATGTCTGCACTGACAGGTGACAGCAAAATGACAAGGCACCTGGGGCAGGCAGGCAGGCCATACGATGAAGCTTGGTCCTCTCCTTTTCTTTTTCTTGGGAAGGCAAGCTTGGTCCTTGGATAGTTGGTGGATCTCTCGTGGCTCCACACGATGGATACATGCATATGCCGCGGGCACCGCACGGATAAACCGTGAGGGTACAATGTGCGCGCACGTCAAGTGGGCCACCGGCGGTGCCGGTGGGGAGACGAGTGAACCCTTGGACGGCATCACGTACGGCAACGCTGCTCCAAGCCTTGGAGGACAAACAGAGGACCGCAATGGCGCAAGCACGTCCGTGCGGAGCGCACGCCGACGACTTCCGTGTGCCTGGTCCAAGCAACCATCAGTCGTGCATGGCCGGCAGGGGGCCCGCCCGGCAGTGCTACCAGCCTGTGCACCTGACATCGATCTATATATATTGGTTGTGCCTCAAGCGGCTAGCTACCTGCGCCAAAATACCTTTTTCATTTACGGTAAAAAATTGTACGTGCATACGGTATGTATAGAATTTGGTAACAAATTTGGATAGTCAGAGAGAAAAAAGGCCTGGCCTCGTTGCTGCTGAGGTGACAAATAATATACACGGAAACATTTTTTTAAAGATGAACTAGCACGGTATCCCGTTGAATTACACAGGAAATATTTTTATTTTTTTATTTTTTTATCTGTACATATGATATTAGATCAATACATGAAATAAAAGTTTAGATCGCGAGATTTAGGTACGGTTATAATGATCTATCGGATGCGATCTGTCTATATACAATTATAATGATCTATCGACTGTGATCTGTTTAGGTATAGTTATGAGGATCTATCGGCTGTGATATGTTTAGGTATAGTTATAAGGATCTAACGGCCATGATCTGTTTAAGTACAATTATGAATATCTATCGGCTGTGATCTATTTAAGTATAGTTATAAAAATCTATCGGCTATAATCTACTAATAATAAAATGATCCACCAAATTAACGATCAGATATTTTATTTTTTGAGAATTTTTAGACTTTTTTTTATTGTATTCTGTTTTTAGTGCTATTCGTGTACGTGCTCTGCGTTCTGGACAGTGTAATATACTTATACTCTACTCCCCCTACACCAAAAACGCGCACGGACGGACGGATGGGACAGGGGCAGGCGGGAAAAAACGACCGCGCCTTCAAGAAGCGACGCGACAGGCCGGACAGCAAAACAAACAGCCCGAATACTAGAGGTACCGGTACGTACTGGATCCCACTCCCCGGCCGCGGCCACGTATTCCTTAATTATCAGCGACTTTTCTCCGCGGGAAACATTATCAGCGACGTTAATACACCAATCTGAACAAATCAAACCGGAAAAGTGTTAACGCACCTTCTCACTACGAGCATGATGTGTTCGGTCGATCTGGCAAGTTGCAATTACTAACCCAGGCAAGATAAACATCAGGGATATTAGCACGGCCATATGTGCATGCCAGCGACGCCTGCTGCGCCAGGCCGCCAGCCCAGCGGCGCGGCAGCGAGCGCGACGTGCCGTATGAAACAACTTACCCAACCGGTCGTTGCCATTACTGACCCTAAGATAACTTGCCGCCCGCGTCGTCGTACGTAGCTAGCGCGATCGGGCGGTGGCGGCCGCGAGGCACCGGCCTGCGCTGCACATGCCGACGTGGCCGGGGCAAGTCGCGCCATATCGGTGATGTGAGCGCGCCGTGGTCCTCGACTCGTGTGACGCTGACCGCGGCTCGAGCGGGCGACGGACCGTGAGACGTCAACTACTGCTCGTTCAATTAATGTGTCAACTCTTGCTCCTTTGAGTCTACGTTACATGCCTTATTTGAGATGGTTTCTCCAAATCATTATGTACGAGAAATATTCTAAGTAGTTTGTCTATGCACAACATCTAGAAAATTTTCGGACGCCTCAGCCTAAATGTGAACTGTCTTGGACGAGTAGACATCTCAGACAATCACAGTTAAAAATACGAACCATCTAAAATATCTACTCATCCAAGATGATTCATTGTGAATCGTCTGGGATGTTGATCCTTATATAAGGATAAAGCTCGACCAGACAGATCTGGAAACCCTAGATCTGTTTAGTCGAACTGGTGATTGGTGAACCATTTGAGCAATTTTAGTGACCTGATTTGAAATTGGGCCCAGTGAGTGGAGACCAAAGTTAGTGATTCATTGTAATTGCATTGCATTCCTCTCATTCCTTGTTAATTTTGAAAAAAAAGATCCAATTGATTATGGAATTAGTTATGGTGCATGTGTAGTTACATATATGTTTAGAGAGTAGATGATTATTTTGATCAATAGAAAGGTTTAGGGTTTAGAATTACCTAGAAATTGTAATTTGTATGCACATATATATGTCGTAGTGCGAATATAGTTAGCATTTTGGTGAAGACGTAAAGAGAGGACACTTATTTTATGAATAGTACTTTATATCGTTATGCTATTGCTAGATCAATCTTTAATTAAATCTTTGTATTGGAGAGGGATGGAAGGTGGATGTATAATGAGAGCCATTTCAGTGAAGCTTACATCAATGTCATATCTTCTTTTAAAAAAGCCGTCAAGGAGGATATGTTGAAGAAGGGGAGAGAGTGAATGTATTTCCCATGCTCGAACTATGAGAATGCTAAGATGTGGAAGAACTAAAAGTAGATCAAGAACCACTTGATTTGAATGAGTTTTATGAAAGGTTATACATGTTAAGCATAATGAAGAAGAGGTGATAGATGAAGATAACAATAACATCATGGACGACCAAGTGAATGATATACCATACGTAGCCAATGATGACATGATAGATGACGGTGAATGTGCTGGTGGTGATGAGATATCGATTGATGAAGATGTTTGCCTGACCTGGATCAGATGCTGTGTGATGTATAGCGAAACCATTATGACAAAGGGTATAAATAATTTCTACGTTTGTTTGAGGACTCGAAGAAACCTTTGTATCCAGGTTGCAAGGAAAAGTACTCAAGGTCATTTGTACTTGAACTTCTGAGGCTGAAGGCAGGCAATGGGTGGTCAGATAAGAGCTTCATCGCGCTATTAGGTCATTGGTAGACATGCTTCCAGATGGGAATGAGTTGCCCACAGTCACCTACAGAACAAAGAATGTTCTTTGTCCGTTGGGAATAGAAGTAGAAAGAATACATGCATGTTCAAAGGACTACATCATGTACCGTAAGTAGTATGCAAACCTGCATTCGTGTCTGGTGTGCAAAACATCTCGATACGAGTGCAAGTGTTAGTCAGAAGGCGGCGATGATGACACTTAGGTGATGAAATGCACTCCTGCTAAGGTTGCACGGTATTTGCCTGTAATTCCTTGTTTGAAGCATATGTTTGCGAACCGAAGGGAGGCAAAGCTGATGCGCTGGCATGCTGAGGAGCGCAAAAATAATGAAAAGTTACGACACCCAGCTCATGCGGCCCAGTGGAGAAATATCAATAAGAATTATCCAGAGTTTGCTAGAGAAGTGTTGAATGTAAGGTTAGGTATGAGTACCGATGGAATGAATCCGTTTGATAGCATGAGCAATGAACACAACACTTGGCCCGTGAATCCCTATGATTACAAACTTCGACATGGTTGTGCATGAAGTGAAAATACATTATGATGGCCATACTTATCTAAGGTCCAAACCAACCTGGCGATGACATTGATGTGTACCTTACGCCACTAATGGAAGATCTGAAAATCTTGTAGGAAGAATAGGTAGAAGTATGGGATGCAGACAAACATGAGTACTTCACCTTAGACTGCTTGTTCTTGAGCGTCCATGATTATCCTACGTTTGGTAACATGTCATTTCAGACTATAAAATGAGCAAAACTAGTGTGTAATGTTGGATGAGACAGTAAGCGTGTGGCTTGAAAACTCATAGTTTTCATGCGCCACCGTCGGTTCCTTCGGAGGAAACATCCATACCTTAGGATCATGAGTCAATTTGACGATAAAACAGAACATGGTACCAAATCAATGTCTTTTAGCGGTATTGAGTTGGATGACATGGTTAAGGATATCAATGTTGTGCTTGGGAAGAGATATAAGAAACTAAAGAAACCTGGTGAGAAGAGCATCTCGAAGAAGAGATTAATACTTTGGAACCTATCTTACTAGAAGGATCTAGAAGTTTGCCATTGCATCAATATTATGCACGTAGGAACGACCTTTTATCCGTGCTGTGCATGTCCGCTGCACGGCCAGAGCGCACACAGAGTGGCACTATGCATTTTCCAAGCATGCACATCCACGTCACATTAGCCATGTCGACATTTAGAGAGCCACATGGGAGGTTGGCACCAAAAGGAGCAGAAGCGATAGATAAAGACTGAGTGCTAAGCCATGCGAAGAACTAGGGTTAAGCTGGCGAGGTCAGAGGAGATTTTCCTAGAGGGAGCTAGGGCATGGATAAACTCTTGGGATGGTTTAGGAGCTCGGGGATTTATCCCATAATTTTCCAAAATGGTTTGATAGATAAAACATGAGATAGACATTTTATGTAGAAACTACCTTTTGAAAATGTTCACAAGTTTCAAACTGGAGTTGGTGATATTTTTTATATTTAAGTTCCATAGAATCATGTAGTATGTTGTAGAATTTTTTGAAATTTATTTATCTTGAATGTAGTTCAAAACTCAAAGCAATCCCAAATTTAAATTTCAAGTTGTTTAAAATTTTGTACTGCACCTCACCATATTATTTTATAATAGGGTTGGAGATATTTATATGGAGTTTCTAGAATTTTCTCAGAATTTTTGGAGACTAGGAATTACATGTGGTCAGAAGATTAGGGTATCAGCCCTAAGGAAAAGATATGGAAATAAATGAGAAATGGAAGGAAAGAATGGGGATATGGGATATATGATGACATATAGGTTATGTGGGAGGTTGGACCACCCATGTTTCACTGGCTTTAGAGATGTGTGGTCATAGATATGATTTTAAGGTTTTATCCTTTTTCAACGAAGAAAGGAATTAGGGTTTGAATGCATATACATATAGGTGTATGGATATATAGTTGCATCTATTTATTTTATGGAGAGAAGATGATTGTGAATGCAACATGATATGTGGGATACCCTCATGTCACACACATATACTCATATATGCATCTACAAGTACATGACCTTATTGGTTTTATGAATGCGATGCGAAATTCGAAAAAGATGCAATCAGATCCATTAAGAGGCAACGAGCATATAAGACAGAATTGCATGATTTATAAGACCTTTCATGCATTACCATGTACTTAGAAAATTGGGTGTGACACAGAACCCACAATAGCTCCTGCAACTGCTCCACCATTGAAGCATCTTCACAGTGCCCTTAGATCTCTCAGCTCCCTGCTCCAATGGAGCCAGATTCTCAGCTTTCAGCTACTTTGGTCGGGCAAGATTCTCAAGAGAATCTATGCTCCCCCTACTCAGATGGAACAAGCTACACTGATAATGCTCGAGGAGAACATAATTCTATTTCAGCGATTGAGCCATTCTCCAGTTAAGGCAACTTATCAAAAGCGGGCCATGAAAGAGCTCAAAGAGTGCCAAGGGAAAAACAAAGTTGATCGATTGCGAAAATCTCTATCATAGAGCCAGTCAGGCAGTTCGTTCTTGGAGAACGAATGCTTTCAAATGAATAACCGAACAAAGTATGGCTTGTTTGCCTTTCACAAAAGGTACATGGAGAACTCCAACAAGCCGCCTAAAAAATGAGAAACTGATATAATCACTTGATTCAAGCCATACCATTTTTACCACGTGGTGGGTGATGTGGTTGTAGACTGTGCAGAATCTTCCTCCTCTACAGCCTAAGAGAGTTTGACGTCTCCTTGATGAGAATCTGGACACTGTAAGTCTTTACCTATAATTTTCTACATTCGCTTTTAGTTTGTTGAATTGATGCATATAAAAGGTTTCTTTTGTACATCTAGTCACATGATCGCTCAAGCCAGAGCAAAGAGACTACTAGCGGGTTTCATCAACCCACACTTGGCCTCCGAACAAAGCGTGCATGTCGATAAAAAATTTATCGAGGAATATGTGACAGAATCATTGTGGTGTCAACAGGACAAGGAGTTCATACTCCTTGCCTTCAGCCGGAAGTAAGTGATCGATGCTCATACTTCATCCGTTATATAATTTATATACAATATGAGTTATATATAACCATGCAAACCTATCCAAATGGAACAAGGTTATATACCTTGATTCCTACAAGCGTTAGAACCACCATTTGCCACTTACGTATCCCGTGGTTGGAGATCCAATTTAGCATCCCACGACAAACTGAAACACGATTTGAATTCCAGGATATTACCCACTCAAGAATACTCTATACCCCACTCAAACTAAGACCGTTTCTCTTTGCAGTGCTGCCAACAACAAAAAAGAACCAACCTTTGTTGGTACTATGTCTGCCATCACATACGATAGCGCATGATGTCTTCAAAGACCCAAGACGTTAAGATATGTCAATCTTATAACTACTTCATATATTCACCTGTTACATATATGCATGAATTTAATCTTACTAATATATGTTGGATTTGATCACTACTGCAGAAACAGCTATAAGCGCCACTTTACCAGTGACGAGCACCAAAAATACTCGTCATTGGTAACCGGAAAATTTACCAGTGACGGGCTCAAAAAGCCGCGCGTCACTGGTAAAGGTTTACCAGTGACGGGCTGAATTTTTTACTCGTCACTGGTAAATTAGCACTTACCTGTGGCGGGCGCAAAAGCGAGCTCGTCACTGGTATGTGATATATCAGTGACGGTGCTGTTGTCGCGCCCGTCACCGGTAAATTCTCTCATGGCTGTCTCTGAGCCAGGTTACCAGTGACGGGCAAATATTCGCACTCGTCACTGGTACGTTTTATACCAGTGACGTGCTGGAAGAGGCGCCCGTCACCGTACCTGTAGTAGCCTTTGGTTGGCCTATTAGGCCCCCAAGCCGAAGCCCCTTAACCAGATTCCCCCAATCCCCCTGCCGGCCTGCCCTCGTGCCCTAGCTGCGCCGCCGCTCTCAGCCCGCCGCCCCGGCCGCCGCCCTCAGCCCGCCGCCCCCGCCGCCCTCAGGCCGCAGCCCCTGCCCTAGCAGCCCCGCGCCGCCCCGTGCCCCTGCCCTAGCAGCCCCGCGCCGCCGCTTGCCACCCTCCGCACGCCGCCCCGTCGCCGCCCTTCGCGCGCCTCCCGTCGCCGCCCTCCGCGCACCACCCCGTCGCCGCCCTCCGCGAGCGCCCCGCCGCCGTGTCGCTGCCCTCCGTGCGCCGCTGTGTCACTGCCCTCTGTGCGCCGCCACAAGGTCCGTGACACTCCACGCCGGCGCTCTCTCCAGTCTCCACCAAGTCAGCTGCTGCCCTCCACGCCCCCAACGCTCTACGCCGGTGCCGGACGCGTCGCCGCTAGCCACCCAGGCGCCCGGCCTCTTGATGTTGGTACCATCTACATGTATGTAAATTGATTGCAGCATGGACTCAAATCCTCAGACATTTTCAGTTCAGATGTACCTGAAATCCAAAGCATAGGATTTGATGTTGTTATGTGTTTGGCCTGTTTGGAATTTTTCAGTGCTGCAATCTGTGAGCCTGACTGCCTGAGAGGCTGAGAATAAGAGGCAATACCCTCCAGTGCTTTGCACAGCACCTATCAAGGTTGGCAGATTCTATTCCTGTTCCATTGAATTGATATATATAACTCAATGCCGTGATTCAGAGTTTCAGAAGACGTTTGTTAGCTGAAAAGAACACATGCTCATCTTGAGCTGTCATTTTAAAACTGGTAAGAACAGATACACTACATTGTTGCCTATTTGATATCTTGATGGCTTGCTCCCTTTACTCCTTCTCGACCGAGCCTCGGTAGTCTCCTGGAGCTTGCCTCCGAACTGCTCTAGTGCTTGGACTACTACTGGTGTTGGGCTCATCAGTGACGGGCGGCTCCGGGCGCACGTCACTGGTAATCACTTACCAGTGACGGGTGGCTCCGGGAGCACGTCACTGGTAACTGGTTACCAGTGACGAGCGGGCCGCCCGTCACTGATAACCAGTTACCAGTGACGGGTTACCAGTGACGGGCCGGACCGCTCGTCACTAATGGTCATTTTAGGCCCGTCACTGGTAAGCTTTTCTGTAGTAGTGGATCTTGGAACAAAGTTGATGACCAAGGCCGAGCTCATGGAGATTAGGGGGAGTTCATCTTATTCTTCATTGACCAAGTAATCAACATAAAAGATGAGTTTGATCAATCGTAGCTAGCTAGCTAGGTCATCATGCATGAACTGAAATGAGTGATTATAATATGTCCATACTTAGAAGTTGATTTGTTTTTCATGTACTTAATTATGTTGATGTTGATGGATGTTCTTTCTATTGATAGTTCATTTGTTGTGAATGTAAATGTGTACCTGTGATTACGAATTTTGTGAAATTTTCTGTTTCAAGGTAGAAATAAAAATAAAACAAACATTACTATCATAATTGATATCCTAGACGATTCAGGCAAAAAAAACCGTTTAGGATATCCATTATGACAATAATCTCGCAAAACTACCCCAGATGGTTCAAATATGAAGAACCATATGGGGTGTACATATAATCCAAAATAGTTCAATTTGAACTGTCTCGGATACCGTCCACATTCTAGACAGTTTAGTTATGATAACCGTTTGGGATATGCTTTAATTTGAGGCAATTTAGGAACTGTCTAAGATAAGGACCAATTAGCCGCGGCACATGTTTTCAGACGGTTGCCAAAACTTTTTTGGATAATGATTTTAAACCGTCTGAGAACAACTTTTGTTAAGTAGTGTAGGCTGCTAGCTACCGTCTGGAGTCTATCTCTCCACAGCGCATGTCTTAGCCGCTTCTCTCAACTTCCTGTGTCCAGACGTTACAGCTAACAATCTACGCTAATTACCAATTATGATTGGAAAAAAAATCTGTAGATATTTGTGGCCAAAAAATAAAACTATAGATATTTGTTATTAATCTAGATTGCTCACTTTGCTCACTTAAACTTGTCCCGGTGGACAAGATAGCTTAAGATTTTTAAATGTGTTACATCGAGGTCATCAAGTTTGTGTGAGTGGCTTCAATGAGGCCACTCCTTTACTGTATGGTTTGCTAACGAGTATAATGATATGGGTTTGAAATAGAACCGTAGACAAACTTTTGGATGTTGTAGCTCCTCTCTTATCTCCACCCGTAGATACGGCCCAACATAGCGCGATCCCTTCTCCTTCCTATTTGTACCCCCTCCAATGCTCCACTTAGCTTCCTTTCGGCGAATCCACCTCTAGGTTAGTGGCATGACCCACACAATACACAATATCCACCAACTTATGTTTCAAACAAAAATATCCATGAATTTTAACAACCATCAAAGAACTAAGTGTCACTTCGTCTACCACTATGCTCTTGTTCCCCAACATTTCTTCTCTCCTTCCCTAGTTTCCTTTCTTATACATGACGTCGACAAGGTTGGTCTAAGTCTCTGACTAGTTGACGACGATATCCAACAATTGTGTCCCTTATGCACAAATAGTCCATCGTCTCCCTTAAAAACCATCTACGACGCTACTGGCGACATTCCTCATGTACGTCTACCAATCCCTACCTCGATCTAACCCACACGTTGTGTCCTCTGCTCTTTGCTTTGACCTCCGTTTCCATCAAAGCGATCGGGCGGTTTTTCGAAATAGGCAAAAGTTTTGCCTGATATATTCATAAAACATGACGGAAATTCCGTCAGGACGACGCGTGCCAGCATCATGTCAGCTAGCAAAACCACATGCATGGTGGTCTCACTTGAGCATGCGCTTTCAAATGACATGTGAATCTGATTTTTAGAAAAAATCACCACACACGTTTTTCAAACCAAAACTCTTATTTGGCAGGTTCAACATGTTCGTTTGTGGGATTTGTTGTTGCTAAATGTTGTGCAACGTGGTCATACTTCCAAATCTGGTTCACCTATCATTTTTTTCCGCAATGGAAATTTACTCAGTGTTCACTGACCTATAAAAATCATTGCAACAAGTTTGATTGATCACCTTGCACTGCGCTCTTAATAGAGGAGATAATTTAATCGACTACATGCAATGCAATATATGTAGTGACTTGTGCAGTAATCTTCTCGGGGGATGGTATTCGTTAGTTAGGAATGTTTGCCACGATGCCGTGACAGGCAGCATTCCAACGGAAGCCAAAGTGGTTGGTTATATACTTATATATAGCAACCTTGAATGGAAGCCGAAAACGTCAACGAAAATCAAGTGGCGCAGGTTCATCCACGGCGCACCCACTTCCGCGCCCTACCTCATCCGGGCAACACACCAAACTTGTGCCGCAAACTCTCCAGTCTCTACCAATTAAGCTCATTGTGCGAATCACCCTGAGGCACGCCTGAGCAGAATGTGAGGGCAAATAGCACTAATTAAAAGATCAGTAAACAAATTTAGACGTGAGGGCACGCCTGAGCAGAACGATCTGAGCCGCCATCGATCCATGCATGAGCCATGAGATTTCAATTTATCTAGTACATTTACACGTACATGCATGCATGGCAAGGGGCAGTAGAGTAGTAAGGGCATTCTAGTAATCCTGTCGGGGTCAAGGGCATTTTCGTAACTTGACATGGCTGCAGGACGAGAGGGATTGAAGTCGAAGAGCTAGCAGATATTTACCTGCTCCTTGTGTGATGCAGAGCCGAAGCTGAGCGGGTGGAGCTCTTGCCGCTCTCCCAGCTCGTCGACAAGCTCACCTGAAGCTAGCACACCCACAAAGGCAGACGAGTGAGCACGTAGGAGCACTTTTCTAGAACCGTCTAGCTAGAAACCACAAGATTCCTTGCGCGGCGCCTCACCTCATGCAGGATTTCCAGTCCATCCCGGGCCTCGCCGGTTGGCTATTCGGCGGCGCGGCGACGGCTGACCTCCGACGCGTGCAGGCGCAGCAGGGCCCGGCGGCTCGGTGCGGCGGGTTTTCGCAGGCGGCGTCGGCGCCGCCAGAGGCGGTGAAGTGCCCGCGGTGCGAGTCGACCAACACCAAGTTCTGCTACTACAACAACTACAACCTTTCGCAGCCGCGCCACTTCTGCAAGAGCTGCCGCCGGTACTGG
Source organism: Stipa capillata (assembly GCA_019208055.1). NCBI lineage: Eukaryota > Viridiplantae > Streptophyta > Magnoliopsida > Poales > Poaceae > Stipa > Stipa capillata. Next base: position 270,975 of record JAGXJF010004666.1, read on the forward strand.
ACCAAGGGCGGCGTCCTGCGCAACGTCCCTGTCGGCGGCGGCTGCCGCAAGTCGAAGCCCACGACCACGGACAAGAACCAGCGGCGCACATCAGCGTCGTCCTCCTCCCGCTCCAACAGCGGCAGCGGCAGCACGAGCCCCACGGCCGCCGCGGCGACGTCGTCCCCTACCGCTCCGGCCACGCCGTCGTCCAACACCATCACCTTCGCGAACCACAGCACGAACCCCTTCGCCGCAGGCGTGCCACCCCCGGCGCCGATATTCGCCGATCAGGCGGCCGCGCTCGCGTCCCTCTTCGCGCCCCCTCCTCCTCCGCCTCTCCCGATGTTCAGCTTCTCGGCGCAGCCCAAGACGGAGGACGGGATCGGCTCGGTGCGGCTGGCGGGGCAGGCGTCCCCAGAGGAGCCCACCTCAGCTACCTCCCCCGGCGCTGACATGACGCCGTTCATGTCTCTGGACACGGGGATCTTCGAGCTCGGCGACACGTCGCCGGCAGCGTACTGGAACGCTGGGAGCTGCTGGACGGACGTCCCGGACCCGTCCGTCTACCTACCCTAGTTTGGATTAGTTACTTATCGTGATCACTTTAATTAAGCTGTAGTTAAATGCTTCTTGAAGACGACCACGCTGGTAAGTACATCTACCACTGCTATGTACGTACTGCCTGCATCTGTAATTCTTTTCTTTTCTTTCTGTGGCTGCACAACACAGGTGTGTGTAAGAAAGCTAACCATTGTGTGCCTACGGATTGATCGATCATTGTCGCTACGACCAAATCACAGTACTTGTTTCTCTCTAGATTGTCAAGTTCTCGCATGTATGCTTTTAACAACCAACAATGCTATTCTTACTTCAACGTTTTATAAAAATTCTATTTATATACTGACGTGAAGTGAGCAATCGAGAAAAAAAAACTGAATTCACTTAAATCATGTCCTATAAGTGCATGTAGTTATGTATACTGCAGCGTTGGAACGGTCAAAGCTAGCTAGCGTTGATGGTGGGAGATATAGTATTAGGGCATTTTAGTTGAGTAGTTAGTTTGTTAATTTTAGGTGCCCGAAGGTGCCTTTCGCTCTCCGGGGAGTTTGTGTTGATGGAGATGGCACTTGCTAGCTGGCGCTTGCGTGCAGTGCTCCTCTGTACACCAGTACATTCGTGCGTACGTCCGTTCCGCTGGCCCAGCAGCAGCATGGCGCGACATTCCTCCCTCCGTGCGTCGAGATATCGCGTGTGCCCTCACGCTAACTTCCATCACTTCCGTCGGCCGGTGACCGGGTACCTACGTACTACTACTTGCCTACTACTGTACTAGACCCATGTGTTAGAGGCACACCACAGCCGGAGATAGGTGCACAGCCCTGCACTACCACAGACACAGCCTTCTCAACTGGTTAAAAATATCATTTTTAGTCGGTTTTAGATCCGACTATAACTAAAGGGTGCTAATAATATTTTTTAAACCGACTATAAAGGTTTACTACCTCAGTCGGTTGAGTATCCAAAACCGACTGTAAACAGCAAGTATCTCAGTAGGTTAATACATTAAACCAGCTGTGATAATGACTAAAACATTTTTAAAAATTCCGTTCGCCCTAGCCGCCTCCCCCGGCAGCCGCCGCATCCATCGGAGCAAGTCCGCTGCATCAGGAGTCCAGCCTTTCCTCCTGTGCACCTAGCACTCGTCAGCAAGCAGAAGTACCTAAGCTCATCGGTGAGATTTTGGGGAGTGGGATGCTTGGGTCAACAAGCAAATCCACAACGGATGCCCTCTTCCGGTACTCCTTATGCAGGCACGCGACGACGAACCGCCGGAGCTCCAATGATGCCGCACCGTTGGGTAGCGCTGGCCCTTCTCCGGTAGCCTCCGCCCATACCCGTGCCTCGCCACCCGCGCCCATGCCCTCGCCTCGCCGCCCGTACCCGCGCCTCGCCGCCCGCGCCCGTGCCCTCGTCTCGCCGCCCACGCCCCGCGCCGGATGGGGTGTCGGCGCCGGATTGGATCTGGAGAAAAGAAAAAGGGTTGAGAGAAGGCGGGTAGCAGCGAGCTTGCTGGCGGGTGGACGAGGCAGTGGCCCTTGCTAGCGGGTTACGGAGGCCCTCACTAGCGGGTTGCGGACGCCAGATCTGGAGAAGGGAGAGGGGCGGGCAAAGGGGATTGCCCTGGGCGGATTGGGGTGACAGGCAGAGGGGTTGAGGGACAGGGAGAGCTAGGGTTAAATGTTGGCCGGATGGGGGTATGTTGGGCCGACTTGGGCCGTGGTTTCTCAGTCGGTTTATAAAAATAAATTGATTGAATATTTCGGTCGGTTTATTTTTTAAATCGACTGAGATTTTTTATAGTCGGTTTTTTAGAACCGACTGAGGTAAGTTGTTATTTTAGTCGATTTATTTTATGAACCATTAAAATAAATTAAAATCAACTGAGATTTCTTTAACGTAGTCGGTTTTACTAAAACCATCTAAGATGAGGGGTCCAATACCTGAAGGTGCAGAGAACCATCCAACTGGTGTGGCGCGTGGCTGTCTGCTGACACGTCGGTCCAAAAAGGCCCGTTTGTCTTCGTTCAACCATTGGGTCGTAGCTAACCGTTCATCAATGTCGTGTGGCTTGGATTGAGTTACGGAATAATCGCCTTCTCGTCAGGCATCGATCCATGCTGCCCTGCAAGGTCACAACCGTAGAAAGAGTGGGCTGTAACTACACCAGATAGTCAGTATCACGAACTGGATCTCGATTCTGAGCTCGTACTGACTCAAAGATCTCGACCCGATCGCATCCACCGATTACTTTCAACTACTGCCGCAGTGCCGACCAAGTCATAGGCCTGAAGATTTTCGTCACGTCTACGAAGTTGACGTTGAACTGAAACCAGCACAATGATAGCCGTCCAGAAAAGAAAAATATTAGTATCACATTCAGGCGCCACTGCTGCATGTACCCTGATGCATCGAGCCTTACTCCCTGGACTAATTGTCCCTCGTGGAGCAAGATGCATGCATCGGCGTACCGAACGCACGACCGTCGCCCATGCCCTACCTATCGTAGGTCGCATCAGAGATGAACCGATTTGTCAGATACCTGCTTATCTGCCTCTCTAGTGTTGTAAAGAAATACAACCAAAAGAAATCCATGCACGAATACGAGCCTAGCTAGCGCCTACACTTTGCAAAGATTGCTTTGGGTAAAGAAATCTTTAGGCTGAGTTATCTACTGTCTACGGCCTACGATAGGCGGAAACTGCCTGGGAGGACAAGAATTCTCGCAACATTATTACTTAGCTGCGCTGTTCCGCAATGACCCACTCTGAAAGGTACAAGGGTTGCGTCTGAACAAGGAACAGAACAGAGGTGTATAACTGCGCAGTAAGACTGCCATACCGCCGTGTCCTACCCGATCGACGTCGTGGTCGCAGGTCGCGTCAAAGATGAAATCTTTCTAATGACTGCTCCCTCCCCCAGAGGCCATACAGACTATGGCTCGAGGACCATCCAACAAAAATATCAGGGGTAGTTGACTAGTTGATCATATTTTTTTTATTGAAAAGAAATGAACTAGCGCTGTATTTTTACTCTTGAGAAATAACCGAATTTTGTCAACTGTTCGATCAAAAATCGGACGCTCTAGGTTAATGTGCTGCGGTAAACTTAGTACAGTATACAGTACACACTGACATACTCTGGTGCAATGGAGGCCCTCCTGGTCACATACTAACAGAACAGTACATGCGGTACAGAGGAATATTAATTTTCTTGCGTGCCTCAGGAAACAATGTTATAGATACGGTATCCTCGCCAAGGAATTTTATGGCCATGCTCCCGCTGCCACAGGCACCGAGGTGGACGGGACCTGTGACATCAGTCATCACTCTGAAGCAGCACCACCGCGGTACAGACGCTATAGTTCGTGCATTTACTGCGAGCAGTCCAAGGTGATGCCAGAAGAGCAGGACAGTACTGCTCGTAGTAGTTGACACTGTTGGGAAGTTACTATAATCTCTTGAAGTAACTGGAGATCCATCGCTTGGGTTGGGTCCAATAATTTACATGTCCATGCGTTGCTGCAGTGCAAGCAGGAGTTCAGGACGAAGAGGTTTGATGTATCTTATTCGAGTTCTTCAGGGTGCAATACTGCATCTGCATTTGTATCTGGGTACAAAAACATGGTCGTGAAGTTATAGAGTTCAAAATCTCCCAGGCGAAGCTGCTTGGTTCTGCTGCTGCAAGTAGCCGGTAAAAGAACATGGGTAGCAGAAAAATGATGCGAAACCGCGCGAGCTGGTAGCAAGATGTTCAGACTTCAGAGCACACACACTTGAGGCAGTGATTTCTTTATGATTTCCTCGCACGCTTTTCTCATATATTCATAGTACTCGCAGATTACATACCCAAGACTTGCACCCAGACTCGAACTCTACTAAATACGATCGACCACACAACGTAACTACGTATTGACTCCTATTTAGCTCTTACTCCTACAGAACTTGGAGTTAGGACACGTACGGACTAGAACTCGTATGGTGGAATTCGCGTTCTCCTGGCGTACAAGACCTACCGTACAACCGAAGCTCGTACACATATAAAATATGAAACCTCGAGTAGTTTCCACGTATGCGCGGCGACGTGTCTTTGATGATCTCACACTGCTCCTAAAGGCCCCCAAATGTGGCTGCGTACGAAATTACGCAAACGTCAGTGACTTTTAAGGGACTCCACGCGTGCTAGCCAGGCTCCAGATGTGGCTGCAAATGCAACTATTCGAATCTCGGTGGCCAGTTCATTATGTGAAATCATGACATAAATCGATTTCTTCTGCTGCCCAATTTGTCACGTGTTTCTTACTTTAATTTTAATCACCACATATTTTTACATTCAAGCTAGCATAAGCTAGTGAAGACACTAAAAGATGAGTATATAACACATAATATATAATATTTATTATTATTATTTTAGATAATGTGAATAGAACAAGAGAAGATTGTGATCTTTACTATTTGAAATGCTCTGAAATAATAGAAATATATGCCAACCTTTACATCAGTGTGCAATGGACGATTTACAAGTATACATACATACACACACACATATATATATATATATATATATATATATTATAGACCAAAAAGACAGCCGGGTGTGTACTATCAGTTGTAAAAATCCTAGTTGGTACTCACCATATTCATCACTAATTTACTTCAGGAGTACCTAAGCTTTCCCCGGATACCTCTAGCTGCAATCATATGTGATGTGTTTTTTATCGTCTCCCCAGGCAGTTCCACCCGAAGGGAACACTTCTCTTAATGCGGTAACCGAGTCCTCCATACCCTTTGCCATATGCAGGGCTTCAACTGAGGACTATCACAGAGGTTTCTCCAATAGGGTCCCTAGCATAAAAACCCGTCTCATAGAACCGAAGCTAAAAACACCAAGGGATTTTCAAAGCAGAACTAATTCATTTCCATAAATTAGTTTACATATGGTTTTTCCTTTCAGGAACCCCCAAACAGCTTATACACAGCTAAGGAAGTTACCTTCTAAGATATTACAAACCTTCTTGGCGATTATATTACAGTGGATGCGGGGCTACTATGAGGACTAAAGAGGGAGTGGAGTGTTCTCTCTTGCTCTAGCTACTCTCAGGTGTTGCCTTTACAGATGGTTTTTCTCCTGATGCCCTTTGAGCCTGGTTGCAACCTCTTTTTATAGCCGCGCGCGAGGAGCTTCTCTCCATTATTTAAAGCTTCTAGGCTCAATAGCCTTTGTACACTTCATTCATGACCGTCCACCTGGATGCCTAGGCTTGGTAGCCTTTTGTAAACTCCATGCGTGGCTGTCCTCCTGGATTTCTTTTTCTTCACGGGTGCAACTGGCGCCCAGATGCTTCGTGTCTATCTTCAGCTTTATTCCCATCTTCTTTGCATGTGTCTTCAGTGTCTTCAGCTTTCTTTCATGTCAAAGCTTTATTCCCGTCTTCTTTGGTACGATCATTTTGTATGGGTCTTCCGCGCCCGACTAATTGATAATACCCTATCAATATTGGTATACATTTATAGGGACACTTTAGATATTTGCCTTTGTATAGCTCATATTCTTCAGAATTCGATCTACGCATAGGCCTTAATATTCAATTTATTTATGGCTTTGGATTTTGCCCATGCCCGGTAATATCCATAATATCTTTGTCTGAGAAGGATATATCATATTTTTCTTCATATGTCTTCTTCATATTTTCAAATTTTTCATCCATTTCTTTTTTCAATTCGTTTAGAATGTCTTCTTTGACATCTCTCTTCCATCGTGGAGCTATATTCTTAAATTTTTCATCTATTTTCTAATCAATGTATGATCCATCTAAGGGATCCACTCCTTTTACTAAACATTCTTTGTATGATAGAAATTTTGATGCATCATCTTTTTTTGTATTTTCGGCATATGGTGTGGCTGGAGCTTTCTTACTTCTTGCTCTCTTAAATGTCTGAATATATTCTTTAGCGGCGGGTTCCATATGATAATTTACTCCTAATATTCTCCTAGCTTGAGCTAGTGCTTCATCAATATTTGTATATTTTTTTCACGATATTCCCCCAGATATTTTTGCATCTATTTTCTGGGATACTATTTCTTCAAATGATATATATATTCCTGGTAATTGCCCTTCATATACCACATATATTGGCTTTTGCTCTATATGATCTATTATCTCAGGGGTTTCTGAGATAGGCATTGAATTATTTAATTTATTGAAATATTCAGGAAGGCTATTTAATATTGATAGCATATAGCTTTTATCTTCACGCCTATTGTTATATTGATACCAGAAATTGTCTAATATGCATTCTTGAATATCATCTAATACAATATGATCCTTCGGCTTGAATTTATATGAGTTTAGAGGGAAAATTCTTAGCTTATTTTCAGCTCCAAAACTGAATGATTCAACCCCATTGAATCCCATCATTCTCTTCATTCCTGCAAAATAGATGATCGAGAGAATAAGTCTGGTAATATATTCTCTTTGCCTTTTATATGCTCAAATATAACTTTATAACCATTTCCAGTAATAATATCTTCAAATAAGACCCATCTTCTGGTTGAGCTTTTCTTACTATTGACTTGATTGTAATATCTACATATGACTTCACAGTCTGTTCGTATTGTGAATTCATTAAATCCTAGATATAAACAGAAGGAATTTATAGCATGAATTATTGCTAAAATTTCTCTATCAGTATTGTTTATAGTTTTTAATTTATAACTTCCAGAAGCATATCTACATATCTTTTCTTCTGATTTTGCTGAGTATTTATTTGGTCTTTGTTTTAATATGGCTCCCCACCCTAATTGAGAAGCGCCAGTTTCAATAATTAGATAACAATTATCTAATGGTAATTCTAGTGTCTTTAATTCTTTAACCTTGTCATTTATTAACCTTACTAATTTAATATCTTCAGAATTGAAGTATCTTTAGCCATTCTTTCTTAACTTTGCATATGGCGGCCCGGCAAGCTTCGCTAAGTTTTCTATGTAACTTCTAGCATAATTCACAATTTCTAAAAATTGTTGTAACACCTTCTTATCATTCAGAGTGTCAGGAAATTGCAAGATCTTTTTTTGCAATATATTCTTGTAAGTAAATCTTGCCTTCTCCTATTTCATGACCAAGAAAATTAATTTTTTCTTTGCAAATTTCTATTTTATTTTTAGATAATAGTAACCCATTCTGTTCTACTTTTCTAAAAAATACTTCTAAGTGAGCGATGTGCTCTTTATAAGATTTTGAAAATATCAGCAAATCATCTATACTAGTATCAAATCCTGGTTTTCATTAAATATATTTTGTATTTTTCTTTGAAATAAAGCAGGAGCATTCTTTAGTCCTAAGGGCATTACAAGCCATTCAAAATGACCTTGGGGACACATAAATGCTGGCCATTTTGTAGATTCTTCTACCATTTTCACTTGCCAAAAGCCGGCCTTTAAATCAAATTTTGAGAAATATTTGAGTCCTTGTATTCTATTGATCCATTCCTGTTTATTTGGGATATTGTATGCATCATTTATTGTATTTTCATTAAGTCTTTTGTAATTAATAACCATTCTAGACTTTCCTCTAACTACTTCAGAATGATTCCTAACCATAAAAGCTGCTGATCTATGTGGACTTCTACTTTCTCTTATTGCTCCTGATTTTAGTAACTCTTCAATGTGTATTTTAAATTCTTCTATATCTTTTGGAGTGGCTTCTATTGGACATGTCTTAATTATGTAGTCTGGATTTATTATGTTTATTTTGCAAATAATAGAGTTTTTATCCCAATGCTTCATAGGTATCTCTCCAATTATTTGGATATCTTCTAATCTTTGGACAACCCTTTCTATGTCCTTTTTAGATTTTATATCTCTATACCAATTTGGTGCAAATTATTGCAATCCAATGCATTCTATGCAGGAATTTGTCATATAATATTCTTCTATATTTGCACTAAGCTCATTTCTTATGTTTCTTTCAGGATTCATACTAATATCCGTGCTTTCAAGGGCGGAAATTTTTAACTGTTTAGATTGTGAAGTTCCACCACGCTTTCGCACTTCTGAAATATATGGAATATTATCTTGATATGGGATAAATGTAATACCTTGTTCGTGTATAATAGTAGTCTGCACTGATTGTTGTAAAAATCTTAGACCAATAATCATTTCATCGTTTATCATGGATAAATCTCTTATTGTAATTTCATCTATAATATATTTCATTCCATTTATGCATAATTCTATATTATAGGCTAACTGATTATGAACTTTCCTTATTCCTGACATATCTATGGAAGTTTCTGCTTTATCACTATCTATTGTGTGAACTATTTTAGGACATTTTATAAAGTATTTATCATGAATGATATTTTTTGTACATCCTGTGTCTACTAGTGCCAATATTTTATAGGTGACGTTTGTTATTAGTTTTATTTTTACTGGGAATCTTATTCCTAATATTTCTTTATATGGTAACTTGACTATATACTTATTCCCAAAATTAGTTATAGCATCCTTTAACTGGATTAATTTAGCACCCTTGGTATCTTTCATGGTTATAGTTTCTTCTTTAAACTCAGTGTTTTCTACAACTCCATCTTCTTGTAAACCTTTGTCTTCTAACTTCTTCCTTAAGTTTTCTATTTCTACTTCTAGTTTATTTACTCTATTTTCTAAGATTCTAATCCTACTGGACAATATTTCTCCTTCTGGTTCTGACTCTATCTCTCTTCTCCACCTTTGCTTGTTGGCTTTTAAACATTCAGAGCAAGCTTGTTTTAAACATAAACTACAAGTAGCTCTATTCTCTTGACTTGGATAATATATGCAAAATGCGCATGTTATATTATAATTTCCTTTACCTCTAATCCAATCATGCTCACAACTTACTTGATTCATCATCTCAATTCTTAAACCTGCCAACTCATCTATTAAGTCTATATTATCATTACTTGATTCATATTCAGCTTCATTGTTTTCAAGCTCATCAGTTTCTATAATTGAATATATCGACTCATCATCTTTTATTTCATCATCACATACTAATATATTTTCATTTACACTATCTACTATTAAAACCCTTTCTTGTTCTTCATATTTACTAGAATATCTTTTCTGGTCTTTATTTGGGCAAGTCTTACTTAAATGGTCTGGAGAATTACATATAAAACATCTACATATTTTATCATAGTTCCTCCTTGGATTGTAACGCCTTACATTCCTTTTATGTAAAAATAGAGCTTTATTATCTGATCTCCTAAGGAAATATCTTCTCTTTGTTCTAAAATTATTATTATCTCTTCTTTGAGGTCTATGATATTTTCTACTCTTAGGTCTTTCCTCACCATATGTTAATGGTATTTGAACTATCTTATTACAAAAATTATAATATGAATGCTTCATGGACCTTTGGGCTTGTATATTAGTGCATATTTTTCTTAATTGCTTACATACAAATGTTATTGCTTGTGATATGTTGATGACCGAACATTTAGTTTCTTTTTTATATTCTTCAAATATCATGCTTCCTAAAGGATCTGGTAATTTGTTAAAGTATCTTTCAATTACCCCTTTGTTATAACCTTGTTTTGCTGTAGTAGCATTATACAAATAGTGTTGTGAAAATTCTTTTATAACTTTCTAATTTGTTAGAGTTAATTTCTCAATTTCTCTTAACCTTTCAATTTGTAGTGTGGTATATCCCAACTCTGGATCTTCTGCTATAATAATATTTGATATTATATTTGCAAAATTGTTTGGGTTACTCCCTGCTCTTTTTAATTCTGCATAATTATTAGGATTGCCTTCTACCCATTGTTTCCATAGAACTTTTGCAGATTCTCCTAAAAATGTTTCTAAATATGTAATCATGTCTTCTACCTTATTTCCTATATTGCGCTGGTTTTGAATGTATTTTTAGACTATCAAACCCTTCCATATGTTTACGATATTTGGCCAATCAATTGGGTCATGTGCAGCTAGATTTAATATTGCACCATCACTTTTATGATTTTGATATTTTACAGACTTTTCAAAATCTCTTCTCTTAGATCCCATATATTTATATTGGCCAGGGATATAGTTATATGAGGCTTCTTCTTTTTCTGGAGGCCAATTTCCTGAAACTCTAGATGGTCTCGTAAATTCTCCTTTATTTTTTACTGAACTCTCACCATACACTCTTTTCTTTCCTCCTCCTATATCTACTTCCATTGCTTCCATTGCATTTTCTAGATTATGTATTCCTACTTCATCTAAAGAGTCTATAAAGTCATTATATTGTTCTGAGGCATCTATAATCTGTCCTTCATTATATATTTTATTTACTAATGCTTCTTCTTCTTCATAGCTTTCTGATAACCATTTTTCATGTCTTTCCCATTGCTCCTTTTCAGTTATAGTACTATTGCTATCCATTTGTATTCCTATATTATTTTTATTATCTATTCTTTCTTCAGTTTCAATATATTTTGCCTTATCCTTCCTTTTAACAAAGTCATCTATAAATAATTCTTTATCTTTCTTGGCCTTCTTTAATCTGGATAATTCTCTACAGAAATATAGTTCTCTTTCTCTTACTTTAGGCCATTCATGTGTCATAGTATTATTATATTCGTTAGATACTTGTTTTAACTTACTTTCACAATATTTTATTTCACAATCTAAGTCTGGCTTTTCCATAAATTCTGAAACACTATGCCTTCTGTTACCTTCAGTATCTTTTTCTGATATGACTGAATCTAGATCATCTAAAGTTCTTGGTTTATAATTTATAAACCTAATACTAGTGTTTCCTGCTTTATTTTGATAACTTATATAATCCTCAGGTTGCTTTAAAGTCTTACTTTCTATTAAATCGCTTATGCTCCATTCTTCGCCTGCACTTTCTTCAGAGTCAATTCTTAAGGGACTCATAAATTTTATACCTTTTGATTGCATACTTTCAATTACATCATTGACATTTACCTTTTATTTAGTCATAGTTTTATTAGTTAGTCTTCCAATAAATTCTATACTTACTAATAAATTTGTTCCTCTAAATTCTTCATACCCTTTGGTCTGAAACCCAAAACTCATTTTTTCAATAAATTCTTTTATAGGCATGATTAGATCTGGCGCTATATATGTTATTAGTCTATTTTCATTCATATCTCATTCTAGAAAGCCTAATGCTGCTTTATTTACCGTATCCCATCTTTTATCTAATAAAGTTATTAGTAATTTAGTTCCTAATTTCTTTCTTGTCATACCTTTGATTCCTATGATATACATTCCTTGATGTATAAATTTGTAACCTGAATATTTTAGTCCATTTTCAAATTGCTTACTCACAACCCTTAATTCTACTAGCTGTGTTAAAACACTTAATTCAACTTCTCTAGATATTCTGTATAATCCTGTCTTATTTTCAAACATACCCATTTGATATATCTGTTGAAGTTTTATTTTTCTTAGCATATCTCTCTGATATCTTTCAAGATCTCTTTCTAGGTTTATGACTTCTTCTAAATTATCAACATCTTCATACTTACCTTTCAACTTATCCATTAAAGTTAGCGGCCTAGCATCTTTATTTACTAATTGGAGTGATTTATCTCCTCTACAGAAGCTTTTAGATATGTCCATCTTTCTGACTTTATGGACCTGGTGGATACAATTAAACCAGATGAGGCTAGTACTAACTCTTTACCACTTTCTTCAGTATTGAGTTTATTCAAGATTTGAACTAATAACTGCAATATGGTATTATTTTGTCTTATTATTACTTTAGAATCTTCTTTGGGTGACTCGTAATTAGAGAAACCAATAGGATGAGCAAGATATTTTTCTATTTCCTTTAAAACTTGTTTATATTCTGACATATACTTAAGAAAGAACTAGGGTTTTTACCTCTTCTACTAACTCCCTTATTTTAAATATTTCTAGCTCAAAATTTAAATCTTCTGATAGCTTATCTTTCTTAACAGTTGCGTTATCTAATTTCGATGGAAAGTCTAATTTCTTATAGATTAATCTTATATCTTCCTTGATATAGTCACTATTTTGACTGAATATATTTTGTTTTGTCTTACTTTCTTCTAATGTCTTTAAAACTAGGTTTATATTACTATTGATAAGAGAATATTGCTCTTCAAGCCTTTTATATTCTTTATATATTCTGTCTAATTTGAGGTCTAATTCGTCCTGCCTTCTACCCCAAGTTATATAAAAGTTATGTAATAAATCAACCACTAAATTTAACTGGCTATGCAAAGTATGCTAACTATGCTCTTCAGAGAAATTTAGTCTGCACCTTATATTACTATTGTCCTTTGTATTGATAATTTTTCCAGTACTTACCTCTAGATTTAGATATTTTAATTTTTCAATGATGACCAGGCTCTGATACCAGATTATTAAGAAGATTGGTGACAGATAGAATGGCAGATATGCAGGCACGAGACACAAGATTCAGCGTGACAAGAATTCAATACAATTCAAATACTATTCAAGTACTATAAACCGTTACCAAACTTTAAGGTAAAACCAGATATATGCAAACCTTGATTTGCCGACAAGATTCAACGTGACAAGAATTCAATACTATTCAGACACTATTTAAGCACTGTTCAAGTACTATTTAGACACTATTCAAGCACTATTCAAGTACTATTCTTATTCTGCACGCTTAATTCTTATTCTTATTCTGTGCGGTTAATTCAGCGGTAATTTTGTAGGATCTTGCGGGTTGGCGAGACCAACAAGACAGCCGGGTGTGTACTATCAGTCGTAAAAATCCTACTCGGTACTCATCATATTCATCACTAATTTACTTCAGGAGTAGCTAAGCTTTCCCCGGATACCTCTAGCTGCAATCGTATGGGATGGGTTTTTTATCGTCTCCCCAGACAGTTCCACCCGAAAGGAACACTTCTCTTAACGCGGTAATCGAGTCCTCCATATCCTATGCCATATGCAGGGCTTCAACTGAGGACTACCGCAGAGGTTTCTCCTATATGGTCCCTAGCATAAAAACCCGTCTCATAGAACCGAAGCTAAAAACACCAAGGGGTTTTCAAAGCAGAACTACTTCATTTCCATAAATTAGTTTACATATAGTTTTCCCTTTCGGGAACCCCCAAACAGCTTACACACAGCTAAGGAAATTACCTTCTAAGATATTACAAACCTTCTTGGCGATTATATTACAGTGAATTTTTCCTTATTCAAAATTTGTGAAATTTTGTATTTGTGGTTCATTTCCCTTCCTAAATCCAAATATAATTTTTTCATCAACTCTTTAGAAATATTTTACCCACTTACAGTTCAAACCTAAATTAGGGCATAATTGGACTTGAATTTCATATAGGTCATCAAACCCTCTGTGAATTTTTATAGATTTAAAAACCTAAATTTGGATTATCTGTAATTCAAAACCTTAACAGAATAGGTATAACATAAAAGGAAAAGAAAAGAGGCCCTTACCTTTATTGAGCCGAGTCCCGGCCAGTCCAGCGCCGCGCCAGGCCAAGCCCATCAGCTCTGCAGGTGCCCCTCTCCCCCCTCTGACCTACTAGCCCCACCGGGCAGGGTTCTTCCTCCACGTGCTCTGGCCACACGCCAACGCTAAGCCAACGGCCAACTGCCCTGACAAGCCGCTGTTGACCTCACCATTGTGCTAGTGCATGTGTGGTCCTCTCCTTTATGCTTCCCATGGCCCATGTGTCACGTTGTCGCCAATGGTCATTTCTCTGTCAAGTATCCCCCCTTGGGTTCCTTCATCGTCAACACCCCTTTGTCATTTGCCTCAAGCTAGCTCACCCATTTCCCCCACAAACCTCACCTTCGTGCTCTCTCTGCTTCGCCACATCTCCTCGAGCAAGTCTCACGGCTCACCTGGAGTTCACTGCCTGGAATGTGGCTAGCAATGGACTCCGGCGAGCGCGCCACCATCGGCATCACTGTGTGTTACTGTGTTCGATAGTGAGCCGCCCTTCTAAACCTTGGCTTTCCCCTTCGTATTTCTCTCTGGAACTTATTCACGTGCTCGTTAGGTGCAAAGAACCCCTAGAGCCTCCGCGCGCTACCTTCATCCTCATCTTTGGCAGGATCACAGCGACAAGGCAACTCTCCCTCTTTGGTGAGTTCTGGATCAAGCCAATGCTAGGTCAAGGTTTCTTACACTCCTCGTTCCCTCCCTGACCTTTTCCTTTTTCCCTGCGAGCTTTGGAAGTCACTGTCAGCATTCTTCCAAGCGACGCTAGTGCCGGCAATGATGAACACATCACCAACGACCTCTCTCGAAGCGGACAACATCTGAATCAAGGCTAGGAGACTGGTGCGGAGCTGTCGCCATGAAGAAATGAGACAGAACACCCCTCTTTCCTCCTACCCATCGTCAGCTATATCCCATCGATGCCAACGATGACCGCAATGACCCCGTTGTCCACCTTTGTCTCAGCTAAGTGCGCGAGCATCTTCGTGGTGAGGCACCAATTCAAACCCACCCATTTTTCTCTTCTTTCTATTGCTTTATCGCCCAATGCACTAGTGCTCTGTTTTGGGCCACTGTTGGTGAGCACCGCGCCACCGCCTCTGATGGCTGGCAGTCCCCTGCACCACTGAAATGAGTTGGTATCACTCGTAGGAGCTGAACGCACCAGACCGCATGCAATTTGGCATGCTAGAGCAGCAATATGGCCCTTTGTCGCCATGCACGCATGGTCGGTTTGGTCGACGATTAGCTGTTGGTCGACCTGACAGTGGGCCCGACAGGTTTAGCAGCTAACGACCATTAGGTTATCAGTATGACATATGGGCTCAAGCTATTAAGGTTTCTATTTAAACATGTTTAAATGTATGAGCTTATGATGGGCCCCATCACTTAATTGGTTGAATTAATAAAAATGTTGAAAGAAATTAAAATTTGACACCTGGACCCTACCTACCATTGGTTCATTATTATAAAGAAAACAAGCTTGATTAGTCTCTGAGTATGACAAGTGTGCCCATGGGCCACTTTGACAAGACCAGCTCTGATCAGTCGAAGTTTACCCTTGGACCTAGGTAGTCCTGGAGCATAAAAAGTATTTCCTGTTTAAAATTCGAAATTAAATTAGGAAATTTATACTAGCTCCAAATGAGGTGTATTTTATATCAAAATTCATGGCTTAATACTTACTATGTCATGGTATATTTTTCATGCATGTTACCTCTATACAATTTTTTTTACTAATTAATATGTTAATTAACCCTAAAAAATGACATATAGAACTTATAAAATTCGTAACTTTTGATCTAGGACCCAGATGGAGTGATTCCAATTGCATTAGTCATATAATTTCATTCTCTATGATTGAGGATGAATTTCATTCATCATTATGCATTTTATGTTATTGGCATTGATTTATTTCTCTTTTTCATCGTTTCCAGGTGTCTTGGTGTTTCTTTTGGTAGAGCCTGGCAACGAGACCTTTTACAAAGTTGATACCCCATTAGGTTCAGAAACCATATCAACAAGACAAGCATGCAACTCGATAAGATTCCTGATTTAATTTATGCTATGGTTTGTTGACGAGATAACTATGATTGGTTGCATGATTTTGAGTATTGTTGTGATGGATGAAGCCACTAATATGCTAGGGCTTGATTTTGGATCGCGACCAATGGGTTAGGATATTAATTTGAAGTAATAAACACAAAACCTAATAAGTGAGATGAGAGAGCAGGGGTTTTGCTTCAACAGATGGACTGATGGGCGAGATGAGCGTATTCACTCTAGTTGTCCAATCGACGCCGGTGTCGTTGGGTTCTACCCTTCGACCACGGTGGAAGTGTTATGTGGGAGAGTGTCGCGCCCTAATATTTCTAACCTTAACATCATTGCATTAGCCTAAACCGACCTAACCCCGCATGCATAATCAAAACCCTAATTCCACCGCCTGCTCTGTCATCAATAAACCCAATGCACTAACACCCGCACACACGCACTCAGTCAAATAAAATCCTAATCGGGAAATCCGCCACTCCTCGGCTTCCCCGAAAATTCTGGAATAGATCATGGAACATCTTAACAACATATCTAATCCAAATATAGCATAAAATAACAGTGTCCAGTTTAAAAATATCAAGGTGTGAAATTAATAAACTATAGTATTAAAAATGTCATTACAATTAGGTCTCTGAAATTTACAGAAATTAACACAGCACTCTCTGCATCTCTAGAAACCTCAGTGCACAAAATAATGATCAAATCATGAGTAAATTCCAATCGACCTCTGTCAAAATCTCGTGAAGCATTTTTACCATTCCTCAACCTGTTACCCCAATAACTCCCATGAACAGCTTGTGTCTCTCCAATGTTCTGTTGGATGTTACCCATGTCAAGCCTGGCATTCAAGTTCGTGAGTTAATAAGGTTGCTTTCGGCGCCTAACTCACTGGTGGCTTGGACATGTCTTTTCCCAATCCCTGGATCATGGATAGACATTTCAGCCACGTTTCCTACTCCCATGCCACTCCCATGCACCTCCTGGCTGGCCTCCGCAAGTCACAGCATGCAAGCACAGCTTCCCGTCACTCCGCAGTCGCCTCCCTCGCCGGTGTCAGCTCTGCTCAGCCACCTCCAGCATGCCACGGCTGCTCGGCTGTCTTCTCCCACCCCCTATCGCCACAGCATCTGCACAGCCGGCTATCTTTCATCCCCTCTGTAACCACAGCTCACCTCGCCGAGTCGTCGCCTCACCGGAACAGCACCTCGCCCCGCCACCTCACCTCAGCCGTCTTTCGTTCTCCCTGGAGCTCCAGGCCGCCTTAACTCACCGTCGAGTCGCCGGCAATGTAGCAACAGCAGCGCCCATTTGAGCTCGCCGCCGGCTATAAAATGGCAGCCAAGCTTCAGCTCCTCCCCAAACCATTCCCCAACCCACTCCTCTTCAAGCCATAGCTCGAAGCTCACCCGAGCACTCTGGAGCTCAGCTCAGCAGCTCCCGAGCAAATCCAGCAGGCAACCGAAAACTTGAATTAGAAAAAGAAAAAGAGAAGAAGCAACTCCAGAACACCCAACCCCTTTGAGCCACCGAAGAAGCAAACCCACCCAAGCTTCCACACTCACCTGGGCGCCCCCCCCCCTCTGGAACCGGCAGCTCCAACCGCTCTAACCGTCGCCCCTTCCGACAACCCTAACCACCGCATCATCCGCAGCTCAGTCGCCCCATCTGCCGCCGACCATCCCAGCTGCCGCCGGCGCAAGTTGCTAAGTCGCTGCGCAGCCGAGCTTCCCGACCAGCTCAACCGCCGCCTTTCCGACCGCATCAACCACCCTCGCCCTAGCACCCGACCGTCCCCACCTGCCGCCGCCGCAAGCTGCCTGCCCGAGCAACCGCAGTAGCAAGCAGGTGAGTGAGCCGTGTGGCCAAGCGGCCCATTTAGCTGGTCAGGTCAATGTGCGCTGGTAGTGTTCGTTTTGGCTGCTGGAAAGCGTATTTCCCCTCTAAAGAAAACGTATAATCCTTCTAATCGGGTCTGCCATTAACCAGTACCAGTTCTGTTTTAGTTTCAATCAATTCGAGTGTCTCCAGATCGGTCCTTCAAAATGTTATTCCGATTCCAGAGAGTCAAAAGTATTTGAGGAGCTTTGATTCAAGAATATTTTCAAGTCTCGAATTTTTTTAGGAGCAGTGATTTAGGGTTTAAAGTATTCTTTCCATTGCATATACATCAAATACGAGTATTCTTCCAGGTTAATAAAAGATCAAAGACCCTGTACACCATAAAGCTAGAAAATCTTAGCACCCATGAAATCATAAAGGTAAGCGAATTTAATCGCGTAACCCTAATAACCATATTCTGTTCTCTAGTTTTATGCATCGTCATTTCATGCGGCAGTTCGCATATAAGCGTAATCAGAGGCAATCTCCATCCCCGTGCACCTAAGCATTGAGCTTTTAAAGTCAGACCATTAAACTTAAACCCTAAAGCCATACCGTAACGTAAGCATGCATAGCATTTGCATTAATTGAAGTGTTTTCGCTTGTCTCTTATTCGGTGTTCTGTCGGCGCGTAGTTGACGGAGAGACGTACGTGCATCAGGAGGAACCGGCGTCACCCTCACGTGCAGAACAGGAACAGGATCTGCCAGGCAAGCATTCCACCTTGATCATGCCGAATCCTATATTTTTACGAACTTTACTATTTCGTTTGTAAATCCTGCATTGCTATATCAATATCACGATATTTTATATAGTATTAGTTACTCCCAGTAGATGCACCGTCCTTAGGTCCGAGCTCCCTATCCTTGAAGCCCTAGGAATATTAGTCGACTATTTTCGAGTCGACAAAAATATTAGGATTTATAGGCTGTAAGCCCCGCTTAGCCCTGCTATAGATAAATCAAGTTTTGAACAAAACTTTGAAAACCCTATTTTGGTACAAGAAATAAAACCCTCGGATATACTGGGATATCCGGGGTGACTTTTGAAAGAGGGGTCTGGCGAGACCCTAAACAAAATCGGAGATGTTTTGGATCCGGGCAGGAATGTTAGGAGCAGCCGGGGGCTGTAGAGGAATTGATAATGGCGCGTCGTCGAGGACGATCGTGAGTTGTGGGATGGAGTCTTGTTCAGATCAGTTAAGGACCGAGCCTAAAGTGCCGCTAAACCAGTTCCACCATCGTGCGTCCACATGTCCTTTATGGGAAGGACTTGACTTGGTACCCCGGCAAGTATTAGGGTTTGGACCCGTAGGAAGTTAGGAGTCGTGGCTAGGTGCTTAAAAGTCCTAGAGATCCACTGCCGCGTAGCGTTTGGGTGTTGATCGACACAAAGGTGGAGAGCCCCAATTTGGTGCCCGGAATTCGGTATCCGGGGCACGCAAACTTGGGTATTCACCTAGCGGGTCCAACTCTAGTATGGAAGCGGGCGACGGTCTCGTTGTGACCACCCTGCCAATACACTTCGTGATGTGTATCGTTAGCGCTCGGCAAAAAGGGTGAGTTCACATCTTGTGGGTAAAGCCGTACAACCTCTGCAGAGTGTTTAAAACTATTCGAATAGCCGCGTCCTCGGTCATGGACATGAACTGGCAAGGCCACACGCTGGTTAGACCAGGTTTTGTTGCGAAAGATGGGAAAAGGGATTAAGGACGTGGGTACGATGTGCCCACAGTGTGCAATTTACGCTACAGGCTGGTAGCAAGGAATTGCAGGAGGAAAGGCTAGCCGTACTGTCCGGAGCAGTATGGGCCGAACCGGGAGTCAGGCGGGAGCTAGCCATGTTGTCGGGATAACAGAGGCTGAGCACCATCCTAAGGACGCTAGCTGCACTATCCAGGATAATGCAGGCAGAGCAATGGATCGAGACGCTAGTCATGCTGCCGGGGCAGTATGGACGGAGCCGTCTCGACGGTAAAAGAGAAAAAGGATCGGTAACTCCATTTTGAGTTTTACAAATCCGCATTCGAATCTATTGTATTTGTATTTATATAAAAGCTTGTTATTCCGCACAACCATTGAACTAGACTAGAGCTGTTTACATTGCTATTCCCTGCATGAAATATCGCCGTATATTATTCCCGGTGGGAATAGCTTGCGAGTACATTCAATGTACTCACCTGGCTTGTTGATGTGGCCAGAAGAAGAAGAAGAATTCTGCCTCGACGAGGAAGACACCGACTACGAGGGCTAGGGCGTTACCCCAGTCAGTTGCCTGAGGGTTTGGCATACTGATGGGTCTATCTACGTGTGTTTATTTTCCGCTGCAAGACTTTTATTCGGCCAATAGGCCCTATTGTGTTAAAAGACCTTAATGGCTTGTATTGTAATAAATCGGTATTGTGTGACGATGTTATCAAGTTCTTGTGCGTACCGGCTACGGATCCAGGGACCGGTACGGTAATCACAGGAGCGCACCCGGCCTTAAAACCGGGGGCGTGACAGAGAGTTAGGTAGTCATAGCTAGCCAGCTAAACTAAAAACATTTTGAACAGTTTCCAGTTTGAGAAAGAATGTATTAAGTCTTAGTTGACTTAATAAAATGTTGAATCGAGTTTTGGTTGACTTGGTATGATGAAATGATCGAAATCTTATGTAATTTCACATATTGTTCCTGATCTGAAATATATGTTTCAAATATGTGAATTGATGAATATGATGTATACATGTTTGGTGCTCGTATTTCCCTCATGTTCATGCTAGGCCATGTTACTTTGCGAATGAATTATTTGTATTGTAGTTTATTTCTTGTCTCATGCCATGCTTAAATTATTTGAGATGAGCTTAAAAAGCATCTTGCAAATACAAAAGTACTAATGAGAATTCCACTCCTAAAATGTTACAAGTGATTCTAGTGTGGGTGAATACTACAACACAGAAAATGTTGAATGTGACGTCTAATTGCATAGTTTGCTTCACCGATTGAATGTGATATTGCTTTTGTGAGATGATATTGGCTGCTATTCTCTGGTACGTATATATGTTCCCACTGCTAAATTTATGTATTTTGGATCTTTATCGACCTTTGAATCGATTTGCTTGTAAATTAACTATCTGCTCCAATATATGAAATGTGAACTATATATCATGTAACTCTTTCTTGTAGAGTTTTGTTATGATACCTTGTTGTAACTCATATACATTCTTTTCTATGCATATTTGTGTGTATGTGATCTTGGAGGGGATAAATGTGTATGGGATTTTTGGAATGATGTTTGCATGCTTGAACGGTTGTCATTTTTTTGGAGTTTGATCATCCAATTGACTGTTTTTTGGAACACTGAGTGTAATGGAGGGGCTCTTCTTATTTAAACTCCACGCGATTGTTTCTCGTAACACCAAGCGGTAAGGAGCAAGGATCACACGGCAGCCTAGGTTATACTCATTGATCTAGTTCGTCCGATTATTTTTCGTAACACCGGATGTCAATCAGGATCAATGATTTCACCGATTCTGAAACGATCGATCTACTCATACAAAATTAATTCTGAGGGTCCATGACAGATTATTTGTACTGATTTTCATACTTCAAAGCGTGAATTGGTTCAGTTTTAAGTTTTGGGGTTATTTAGCCGAATAAACTAATTTCAGGGGGAAAATCGGAATTTTTTCTTTGTAAACACACTGCTGTTTGTTACTCCAGGCCGCCCGGCCATACGGTGTGGAATCAGATCTTTGAGGCCCGAACGCAGGAGAGGGCCATTCCCCCTAGGGTGCGTTCTATTTGAGGCCTTGTACTCAGCCTGGCCCTTGAAAACAGGGCACAGTTAACTTTCTCCCAACACATTGGTTCCTCTACGTTAGTATTGCACACGACATACACTGCGGGTTGCATCTTGTGGCTTTAGTTTCTCATTTCTTGAAGGTTTGTTGCTGGCTGCCGAGCAACTCATTCAATACCAAAACGATGAAACGACACTTCCTTTGCCGGTATTCCGCATCGCAGTATGTAGTTATGCAAGCATTGGACCAAGCGACCAAGCAGCGAGTGAACCAAATTCTATACATGGCGGCAACGAGAAATAGCTATAGCACCTAGGATGTGATCAGTAGCATCAGTTCTTGCAGTGCTCAACGAGATGGCCCGACCTCAGTTGTGGTGTGCCTGTATTTTTCCATGCAAATGCTTGCGTTTATCGGTACTACTCCGCTCTCGTACAGCTGCAACCGACGGAAATCCAAAGCTTGCCATTTTTTAAGGATGTAATAACGTGCATGTGATCACTAAAAAAAAAGTACATGTGTTTTGTACCAGGGGCCGTAACTATCCGTATTGAATCTTTGCCTGCCGTGTGCTTGGTCTCATTTCATTTCAGCATTCCCTGATCCGATTGCACATGCTTCATTTTCCAGGTACAGTACTACTGGTGGACTGTAAAGAAATTGCTGTGGAGAAAAAAAGCTCCGGAGATTGCCCTAGAAATCACAATAGCAAGGCACTAGCCATGTGCACTAAAGGCACACTGCTATGTTTGTACACTAACACCTTTAAAGCTGCTTCATTGGTCTAGTCCATCTTTTTTAGACTTGATCTAGTCCATTTTGGGACGATGTAATGGAGCCTCGTCGCTGAATCTCGCGGGCCATGTGAAATCTTTAACCGAAGGTTCACAAAGAACAATAGGCCTTCCCTTGTATTCAGAGTGGGTAAGTGAGATGAAGCAGAGATGGGCTAAATGTGATTTGACTGGGCCGAGCTGTGACACTATTTCAGCCTTAGCTTGGTGACTGGTGAAGGCATTCCGCTGCTGTATGTCAGGCTCAAAGTACATAACCAAATAAAAAAGCAGGGCAGTCACAGAACTCGGTAGGGCAATGTAGATCAAGATTTGGTCCTGCAAAATAAACAAAGCAGAAGCATGACTTAGCTGAGTTGAATATGACATGGTTTGTGTCATGTTACACATTTCATTCAGAGGGCAGTGGATATCACTTGGATAATTAGTCGCCAGAGCTAAGCCTTGCTTACTGAAATCTTGAACCTTGATGGCAGTACAAAGCTAAACACGAAATTAGCTCCGGTGGCCAATCCCCGCACCACACAACGGGGTCTGCTCATTTGGCGAGCCATCTGCCA
The DNA here is from genome assembly GCA_019208055.1 of Stipa capillata. Lineage (NCBI taxonomy): Eukaryota > Viridiplantae > Streptophyta > Magnoliopsida > Poales > Poaceae > Stipa > Stipa capillata. Next base: position 294,049 of record JAGXJF010004666.1, read on the forward strand.
TAAAACCGATGGCACGCACCGTTCAAATCGCCCTCTTGGAGAAACGCTTGTTGCGGCCTGTGCCATTGATCCCCTCTCCTTTCAGAGACCAAAAGCCCCCAAAGAACACCGGAGGCGAACCGCCCGTTACAACAATGCCATACGCCGGCGTCCTCACCGCCCACTCCATCGTGGTCACTCTCCTCCTCTTCGTCCTCTCCGCTTCGCCGACATGCCACGCGACCCACAACATCACATCCATCCTCGCCGAGCGCCGTGACCTGGCCGAGTTCAGCCGCCAGCTCACGGCCACCGGCCTCGCGGACGACATCAACGGGCGCAACACCATCACGGTCCTCGCCGTGGACGATGCGCGCATGGCGCCGCTCAAGGCGCGCGGCCTCCCGCGCGAGGCGCTCCGGCACGTGCTCTCCCTCCACGTCCTCGTCGACTACTACGACGACGCCAAGCTGCACCGCCTCCCCGGCGGCTCCGCGGTCGTGTCCACCCTGTTCCAGGCCTCCGGCGACGCGCCCGGGAGCGCCGGCATGGTGAAGATCGCCGAGCGCCGGGGCGGGCGCGTTGCATTCGTGCCCCAGGAAGCCGACGACGCGCGGGCCGCCGTGTTCTACGTCAAGTCCGTGCACGAAACGCCTTACAACATATCGGTGTTGCAGGTCAGCGCCGTGATCTCGTCCCCGGTGGCCGAGGCCCCCTCGCCGCCCGAGTCAAGGCCCAACGCCACGGACGTCATGTCCAAGAACGGGTGCGGGCGCTTCGCCACCCTGGTCGCTGCCACGGGCGACGCGGTCACGGCGTACGAGAAGACCATGAGCGGCGGGTTGACACTTTTCTGCCCGGCGGACAAGGCGATGAATGCATTCATGCCCGCGTACAAGAATCTCACCCCAGAAGCCCGGCTCGCTCTGGTGCTATACCATGGCGTGCCGAGGCACTACTCCATGGCGGCGCTTAAGGCGAACAACGGGGCCAACATTAACACACTGTTCACGAATGGGGCCAAGAACTACAACTTCACGGTGCGCAACGTCGGCAACACGGTGGCGCTGCTCTCCGCCGCGCGGAAGGCGGCCACGGTCACCGGCACGCTCATGGACGCCGACCCCCTCGCCGTCTACATCACCGACGCGGTGCTACTGCCAAGGGAGGGCTCATTTGCACCGTGGGCGGGGATCGGTCCAGAGATCGGGCCAGATGATGCTGATGCGCCTTCGCAGGATGGAGATGGAGGAGACCGGGATAAAAAGAGTGGCGCAAGTGGCGTGGCTCCGTTCCGGCTATCCTTCGCCTTGGTGTTTCTGCTGGCGATCCAAATGGTGCTTGTTTGAAGGTTAATTGCAAGTATGTGTTGCATATGAATTGCTGTCTGAGTTCCTCTCGTTTGTGTCAGTTTTATTGGGGATTTTGGTGACATGGTGAGTGCTTTTATTAGGTTCTTTATGCATTGGAATGTTGATTTGATTATGTTGCCAAGAGTTTTGCAGGCTAGAGTCAGATTCGTGTACTTAGTTTACATGCAAACCATCAGCTGTGTCGAGTCCAGCCTCCAAATGTTGTGATATTATGATCTGATGTGACCGAAATGCATCTGCCTAGCTACTGTTCGAAACTTCTATATACTTCGGTATACTATTGTCCAATCACATTTCAACTTAACAACTAGCAAAAGTCTCGCCCGTAGAAGTCAATTTTGGATTGCTACGCATATGAACGAAAAAGAAAAAAAATAGAACGACAAAGCAGATTATCATGGCCAGGGACGTTTCCACCAAGATTCCACCAAGTTCGTTTCTAAAAAAAAAGAACAAATTCCAAACTGAGTCCACGACTGTGCAACACATGCTAGGTGTAGCATTACTGACCATGCAATATATATGCCTCCCTAAAGCTGAAAAAGCAAGGGGCGGAGGATATTGCTGACTACTACCTCATAAGCCTCATCCATGCTATCGCAAAGAACATTGCCATGATGCTTGCAATCCGCCTCACGCCTCATATGAACATGCTTGTCTCAAACTCCCCGAGCGCTTTTATAAAGAAGAGGAGTAGCATTCACGATAATTTCATGTTCGTGAGGAATTTCGTCAGGAGGCTAGATAGAAATAAAACACCAACCCCTTTTGTTTAAGCTCGACATCCGAAAAGCCTTCGGCTCGGATTTTTTATATGTTTTTTATCTCCTGTGGAAGAGAGGGTTTCCGCATAGGTTCTGCATTGGATCTCCGCCCTTCTCTGCACACCCTCATCCAGGATCCTGCTCAATGGTGTGGCTGGCTCTCGGATCAAGCATGGCCGCAGCCTCAGACAGGGGACCCCCTATACCCACTGCTTTTTGTCCGCGCCATCGATCCATTGCAGCAAATTCTTGACTTGGCCATCGACCGCGGCCTCCTCCACGGCATTAGAGGTCGCTGAGCCATCCTCAGAACCTCTCTTTTATGTGGACGATGTCGCAATTTTTGAGTCACCAATTAAACAAGACATTCAAAACCTCACTCAGATCCTTCAGTGCTTTAGCGACGTGACGGTTCTATGCATAGACTTCTAGAAAAGCTTAGTAGCCCCGATTAGATGCAACAACATTGACCTCCTAGACATCCTTCAGTGCTTTCCAGCGATTCGTACTTTCTTCCTCATGAGGTAGCTTGCCCTGACCCTGTCGGTTGGGCAACTCAATAGGGTTGATTTTCAACACCTAGAGGACAAGATAACCACAAAGCTTGCTCCTTGGCAGGGCAAGCATATGACAGGCGGCAGGGCGGGGAGTGCTAGTCAAGTTGGTTCTTACTTCACAGGCAATGTAGCACCTTACTCCACTTGTTGTACCACTAGGGGTACACAAGAGCATCGACCAAATGAGACATGCTTTCCTATGGACCGGAACAAAGAAAGCATGGGAGAAGGGGGGATGCAAGGTCAACTGGGAAACGGGCTGCAGACCAACCAACCTTGGTGGCCTAGGTGTTCTGCACTTTGAGAAGTTTGCGAGGGCCTTATGGTTGCTTTGGCCATGGTTAGAGTGGACGGATCCAATTAAAACTTGGGTAGGGATGGGAAACCCATGCGACACGTCAGACATGGATCTTTTCTATGTGTCCACGGTCATCTTAGTTGGAAATGGAGAGAAGGCACCCTTCTAGGAGTCTACCTTGCTGCATGGTCATCGGCCTAAAGACATCGCTCTCTCAATCTTCGATGTGTCCAAAAGGAAAAAAATGGGAGTGTCAAAAAGGCCATGCAGGATGATGCCTAGATTGCCCAAAGCAATTCCACACTGGGGGTCACGGTCACGCATATTCAGGAATTCTTAGAACTTTGGATACAACTAAGCCAAATTCACCTTGATGACAACGTCACCGACTCCATTTGGTGGAAATTCTTGGCTTCTAGGGAATACTTGGCATCCTCTGCCTACAAAACCCAATTCAAAGGGGCCACGCTGATTTCAATGCACCATACCATCTGGAAGGTCTGGGCATCGCCAAAATACAAATTCTTCATGTGACTACTTATCCAAAATAGAGTCTGGATGGCAGACCGGCTTCAGTGACGAAGTTGGCCAAATTGTGGGTTGTGCCCTCTGTGTAAGCGCGAGCAAGAAATGGTGGCCCACCTCCTTTTTAGCTGCCGCTTCGTGATTTGCCCGTTGGGGGTGATAGATAATTGGCTAGGGCTGTTTAACCTAGACACAAATCAATGGGCTGCGCAAGCTTCAATCAAACAATGGTGGGTCAATGCAATCCATAGCACTAGCCAACAAAGAAAGGCCATGGCATCGCATGCGATGTTAGTCTCATGGCAAATTCGGAATGAGCGAAATGCAAGGAGTCCGCTGCGCCTCTGATAATCCTTGCAAAAATCAAAGATGAGGTGGCAAATTGGGTTACAACGAGGGCAAAGCATCTAGGGATTATTATCCTGGAAGAGTAGGCTTGTGTACTTAGGTTCACCTTTTCTGTACTTGTACTTTAACTCTCTCTTAATTAATAGAACGAGAAAACCTTCTGTTTCCGTTCAAAAGAATATATATCAAGATATCCATCCACATGAACGTTGTCAGTGCAGAATGCACGCACCGCGCTGTGCAACCCAGTGCAATCCATCAGTTAGCTTTGCCCGGATCAGACCAACAATCTTTGCCGCTGGCCACTGCACCCTCTTTCATCTCTAGCATCTTTTGGTACAGGGAAGCACATGCATGCCTTCCATTCTAAGCCGACGCTGATCGTCTCCGCCATATATGCCTGCACCGTTTCGGCAAGCTGAATTCAAGTGAATACATTATGAGATATAGCATATATACCATGAGGTTGGTCTTTTTCTTACTTTTTTCTTTGTCACTCTTCCTCACGCTGTTCGTCGAAAGCTAGTCGGATGGTAGCGAAGGTGAGCATTACAGATCTGAGAGACTGATAAGCAAGTTCAGCTAGGCTGCAAAGACTGAAGAGTGCAGTGATCAACGCTTTCCTCTCCTTTGGCAGCCAGGTCGAGCACACCGGCAAGGCTGCTGCAATTGCATCATCGGTGATTTTAATTTGCTTATCTAGTACGTTTTGGATCTCGCCAAAAGGCTACCTTACCTGCAAGAGCTGTACACGGAACACTCTTTGTTCAAAGAACGTACGTTCGTAGTCGTATAGCAGGAGCAGTAAAGAGAAAGGAGGAGACGGGTGAAACAAAAGGGGTTTCTGCAGAGCGAGCTGGAATGTGCATGTGTCGGACTGGGCGTACACGGAAAGATGAGCACGTTAGGACCAGATCTACGCAGGCACCGGCTTTACCTTTGCCTTCATCAGTTCTTCGTCTTCTCATCCGGTCCTATGCTAGCTTAATTTACATGTACATGCAGACATGGCCTATGCTAGTAAGAGATAATCTGAGGGCCATCCAAGATGGCCCATGGCTCGGCCTACTCCATTGCCGAACCTACCCAATTATGTTACGTGATGGCCTCTGTTCAGTCTGGGCATTTTGTTATCATTTGGGCCAGAAGACCATCTGTCTTTTATATATATATATAAAAGAGGGCTCTCCCTCCAATTTCTATAAACAGAAACCATGAAACAGTTATACAGGTTATTACAGCATTAAGGACGATGCTCATAACCAACTGTCGTAGTATATGCCTCCTAAGTTTGATGATCAGCAACCAGCATTATAGATCAAACATGCCGGCTAGCAGCAAAAACAAGAGTTGAAACACAAATACAAGAAGTTAATCTCCAGGCAAAGGGGCTTGTAGACGTAAGGTAGTTGGGCACCATCCACATCAAACATTGAAAATCTCTCCAGCCACTTGCTCCAACAATCTTGCTCCCCGCGCCAAGTATTCACTGTTGGCTTCTTTTATCTACAATATGGTCGAGGAGTTCAGTAAATAGCTAATAGGACAAATAACAACATGAGGGTTAGTCAGTGTTTTCCTTCGAAAGCATGCGTCATTACACACTTTCCAAATAACCCAAAGTAATGCTGTCACACCCACTGCAACCAAGCGTCTCAGTGTACCCCCAAAACTAGGTAGCCACTAGTCATAGAGCTGATCCACATTCGTAGGACAAGTATTCATATGAAAAGCACATTTAGTCACTGCACACACATATCTTGCCAGGGAATAGGTGAAGAACAAATGATCTATTGTTTCAGCATGTCCACAAAATTAGCATAAGCTTGATCCTTTCCAGCATTTACGGAGTAGATTGTCCTTAGTTAAAACCCTCTTTTTAAGAACCAACCACATAAAAATTTTAATCCTGGCAGGGGTCTTGATTTTCCAGAAAGGTTTATGTGGAAAGATCACACTATTATTTTTAAGCTGTCGATAAAAGGATTTGACAGAAAATTTGCCATCCTTTGTCAATTTCCAGATAATTTTATCTCGATGTTCAGCTAATGTAATCAGATTATAGGCAACATTAAGCCTGTTAAGAGTATCTCTCCGCTCCGCATCAATATGTCTTCTAAAAAGCCCATCATGCAAACCTGATAATAAAATCTTCGCTACAGTATCCTTCTTATCAAAAGCAATTCTGTATAGAGAAGGATAAGCAATTGCTAGAGATTCGTCTCCCATCCAAATATCTTCCCAAAATAAAGTATTAAGCCCATTTCCAATTTGCTTTCTATAATTAGCATAAAATAGATGTGATACCTTAAGGATCCCAGTCCAGAAATGTGAGATACCTGATCTCTTTTTTATATTTACCATTTCCTAATTCTTAAGGTACTTCTTCCTTAGAAGGAGCTGCCAAGGCCCCTCTTCAATCTCTAGCTTCCAAATCCATTTTCCTAAAAGGGCAACATTCATCTTAACTAAGTCCAGGACACCCAATCCCCACTGATCTTTGGGTTGACAAATTGTTTCTCAATTTACCAGGTGGTACTTGCATACTCCTTGATCTTCCTGCCACAAGAGACGTTTTCTAAAGAAGTCAATTCGCTGTCTTATCCCCACAGGCAGCTCATAAAACGATAACATGTACAAGGGCATATTGCTAAGACAAGCATTGAGAAGTATAAGCCCGCCTCCAATAGAAAGCACCTTTCCTTGCCAGCAGCCCAATTTACCTTCCATTCGATTTCAATATGTTTCCAATCAGAATTTCTTAATCTCTTATCTAAAATAGGAAAACACAAGTATTTCATAGGCAGAGTGCCTATGTTGCATGTAAAGATCTGGCTATAAGTATCTTGCTTATCTTTAGCATCTCCAAAACAATAAAGTTCACTTTTATGAAAATTAATTTTCAACCCAGACATTTGCTCAAAGAGGCATATAATAAATTTCAAATTCCTTGCCCTAAGACAAGTCATCCTCTAGCAGAAAAATGGTGTCATCTGCATACTGTAAAATTGCTAAACCATTTTTTACCAAATCAGGGACTAAACCCCTCAAAAGCCCCCCTTGCTGAGCTTTCTTAATCATGATGGCCAAACCATCAGCTGCAATATCAAAAAGCAAAGGAGATAAAGCATCCCCCTGTCTTAAGCCTTTATAAGTTTTTTTTTAGATAAAGGAAGAATTTCATTACTTCCGGCCTCCGCATGATAAGATGCACACAGCCAATAACCAAGGACAAGTTTGAACAATAACCAGTATCACAAGGAAAATAAAAAAACTGAAAAGACGTTATAAACATCCAAACGTTGCCTCCAAAACGAAACAAAAGACCACCAGACTATGAAGCAACACCATCAGCAAGTATAGGTTGTTGTCTCCACGCACTAGACGAGAACAAGTGTAGAACCACTCGTCTCAATCTGTCGCTCCTCACTTCGAATGGCTACCGATGCTCCACCATCTGGAGCGGTATCCATGCACGCAGAAGAGAAACACATAGGAACACCACCTGGTTAGGATGATAGAAAAACTTCTTGTCAAAAATCACATCATTACGACATAACCAAATGGCTGAACACATAGCGAGGGATCCAGAAAAAAGGCGATCACTGAACATAGGTTGAAAAGAATTACGCCAGGATCCCATCATATGAGCAATCGACCGAGGTGCTGTGAAATTAAAAGCTATTTGTACCACTCGCCAATAAAATTTAGCCACTTTACAATCAAAGAAAAGGTGTTGGATTGTTTCATCATTCGTGCAAAAACAACAGGTAGGACAACCCGTCCAATTTCGTTTGATAAGATTATCTTTCATCAAAACGACCCCCCTTCCCAGGTACCATAAGAAAATCTTAGATTTGAGAGGAACCCTCAGCTTCCAAAAGTGCTTATGACGAAATTGAACATTAGAATTCATCATAAGTTGATACAAGGACTTGACAGAAAAACATCCACTAGAATTAAGTACCCATTGAACTTTATCATGGCTATCCCCAATTGCAACCTCAGCAATGTCATTTAACAAATTATTCCATTCCACTAGCTTAGCACCTTTAAGAACTCTACGAAAAGTCAAAATTAGAGGCGTGTCTCGGAATACTGATACAATCGTCACTTGTTTATTTTGGACAACATTAAAAAGCCTCGGGTATCTATCTTTCAAGGGGGTGTCGCCATTCCATATGTTAGCCCAAAATCTAGTTTGGATGCCATTACCCACTTGAAAACGGCAAAGTTGGAAAAAATATCCTTTACCGCCAAAAGACCTGCCCAGAAATGAGAGTCACCCAGTTTGAACTCGGCCTGCGCTAAAGTTTTGGACCTAAGATATTTGTTTCGGAGTAGGCACTACCATAAACCATCTTCATTTGCAAGTCTGAATAACCACTTACAAAGCAACGCCCTATTTTGATGATGTAGATCAAGAATACCCAAGCCACCTTGGTCTTTGGGGCGACAACAAATACTCCACTTAGTTAATCTATATTTTTGTTTGACATCATCACTCTACCAATAAAACCTTGAGCGATAAAAATCCAAGCGCTTTCTGACACCAACAGGAACTTCAAAAAATGAGAGCATGAACATAGGTAAACTAGAAAGCACTGAATTAATCAAAACTAAACGACCTCCCACAGAAAGATTCTTTCCCTTCCACGAGCTTAGGCGCTTCTCAAAGCGATCCTCTATATGTTTCCCATCAGAATTACAAAGCCGTTTGTAGTGTATTGGAATACCTAGGTATTTAAAAGGAAAGGAACCCAAGCCACATCTAAAGAGCTGCGAGTAATGCTCTTCGAAAAGTTTTGCCTCACCAAAACAGAAGAGATCACTCTTATGAAAATTTATCTTCAAGCCAGATAGTTGTTCGAAAAGACATAAAATGATCTTAAGGTTAGTAGCGTAATCAAAGTCATGTTTGAGAAAAATAACTGTATCATCAGCATATTGCAAAATATTTAGCCCATCCTCCACCAGATGCGGCACCAGGCCTTCGATGAGACCTGACTCGCTTGCTCTTTTAAGTAAAATTACGAGCATGTCCGCAACTAAATTAAACAAAATGGGAGACATAGCGTCGCCTTGCCGAAGGCCCTTTCTTGTTTGAAAAAAAGGGCCAACTTCATCGTTGACTTTGATGTTAACACTACCTCCTTGGACAAACGCACTAACCCACCGCTGCCAGACGGCGGAAAAGCCTTTTAATCCTAAAGTCGTAAGCAAAAAAGACCATTTAACCTTATCATACACCTTTTCAAAATCCAATTTCAAGATAATCCCATTAGATTTTCGTCTATGGCGTTCATGAATAGTTTCATGTAGAGTAACCACTCCTTCAAGAATGTTACGGCCGGATAAAAAAGCCATTTGACTAGGCCGAATAACTTTATCTGCCACCGCCGCCAATTTATTAGTCGCCACTTTGGTGAAAATTTTGAAGCTTACATTAAGAAGGCAGATGGGTCGATATTGTTGAATCTGTGTGGCATCTACTTTCGTTGGATGTAGAGTGATAGTTCCAAAATTAAGGGAATGTATAGGTAAAATCCCAGAATGAAAATCACTAAACAACGCCAACAAATCTCCTTTGATAACCTCCCAAAAAACTTGATAAAATTCAGCCGGGAAACCGTCTGGTCCAGGGGCCTTATTATGCTCCATGGCACAAATAGCCTCGTAAACCTCCTTCTCCGTGAACGGGTCTGTGAGAAAGAAATTTTCCTCTGGAGAAACTTGAGGAATATCATGGTTTCCACCACCCCAACGAACATAATTTTCCTCGGGTTGCCCAAAGAGATTGGAGTAATACTCAGTAATATAACTTCTTAAATTAGCATATCCACAAATTAGACCATCGTCTTGTTCTAATTGATAAATTATTTGTTTACGGTGACACCCATTAGCCATCAAATGAAAGAATTTAGTATTATTATCACCCTCAAGAATGAACTTGACCTTAAAGCGTTGATACCACTTAGTTTCCTCTTCCCGGAGAAGGGCAGCCAATCTACCATTGGCGTCTTGTTTTAAAGCAATCTCCAAAGGGAGGAGCAGCCGAGATTCAGCTTGCAAATCTAACTGACTGATAGTCTGAAGGAGAGAACTTTTCAAAAGTCTATTAGCACCACTCGTGTTTTTGGCCCAGCCCCTAAGAAATTGACGAACAGCTCTAATCTTATGCTGCCATCGTGTCAGAGCTGAACCAATAGGCCGCTGATCCTTCCATATGCCGGACACCATCCCAAAAAAACCATCACGCTGCAGCCATCCTAACTCAAATTTGAATGCAGGCGGCATACATAGTTTGGAATGCGGCCCGGAACGCATCAAAAGAGGGGCATGATCCGATAAAACTCGCTCTAGTGCTGAAACCGTGACGAGTGGAAATTTGAATTCCCAATCAGAGCTCATTAACACTCTATCGAGCTTTTCATAAGTGGGATTCGACAGATTATTAGCCCAAAGTAAACTGCCTACCCAAGAGAGCTATTTCACGCAACTCCAAGTTCTCAATGACGGCATTAAAAAGAAAAGGCCATCTATCATTAAAATTATTGTTGTTCTTTTCCGAACTACGCCTAATAATATATTGTTGTTCTTTTCCGAACTATGCCTAATAATATTAAAATCCCCCCAAACTAGAATGGATAAGCTAGCCTGTCTGACCACCCGAACTAACTCAGCAAAGAACAATTCTTTCTCATGCTTCTGGGCAGCCCCATACACCACCATCAACACCCAGCTAAAACCATCTTCTTTTGATCGCAGCTTAAATTTTATAAAAAAAAATCCCATCGTCAATGGAATCAACATGAAAAGCCAAACGATTAACACCTAACAACATCCCTCCAGAGCGCCCCCTAGGAGCAGTCCAATGCCACAAGAAATCCCTGCCACCACTTAAAGAACTCAGCTTTGCTTGTGTAAAAGATGTAGTAGTGGTCTCGGAAATTGCCACAAAATCTAAATGATTTTGCTTAACTAACTCAGAAATCCTACGATGTTTAGCGAAGTTCGCCAAACCCCTGCTACTCCAAAAGATACCTCTCATTGAGAACTAGAATTAAATGTTGAATCAGGTTGCAAGGTGGAAGGTTTTTTCAAATTCTTAGCCACCTTAACCTGTCACTTTTTAAATTTTTGAGGTATCAACAAAGGCGAGATAGGCACATCGGTCAAAATTGCGCCTTCCTTTGGGGAACTATCAACTAAATCTGAGCACAAACTATTCAAAGCAGGAAAATCTATCATATCTGAAACATCAACACTCAAAGAACCTTTTTTACCATTGGCTAAAGCAACCAGCCTGTTTTCTTTGGCCTCTTTCAATTTTTGAATCGAAGAACAAATCTCAGAACTACTAGAACCTAGAGACACCCCAATATCCGAAGCAATATTCATAAAACGAGATTGAGGTACATGAATGAAAGATGAAGCATTAGGATTAAACATACCTTTGACACGTTCAAGATTCTTAATCTTCGCCCGAAGCTGAGCTCGCTCCATGCAGTCCAAATCAGCATGTTGTTGTGCACTAAGACATGCACTATGACGTGCCTCAACTCCCTGGGAAGACGGCGTGGACAACAGCCGGCCTCCCTTGGGTGTCGCCGGGACATTCTCCTGCTGTGTTGCAGCTGCCACAGCTGTGTCCACAGCAGCTGATGGCTTCATCGCAGATGATGGAGCTTGAGAAGATGCCATAGCCAGCTGAGAAAGCGGCGCTGCCCGAGGCGACAACGACTCTGCGATGGAAGCTACTGAACCACTGGCTGCTCAAGAGTAGCAACTTGAGAGTTTCCTGCAGCAAAAGACTGATCTTGTCCACTATTTTCATTAGATTCAAAAGCAGACTCACTTTGATTGTTGCCACCTTTATATCTTTTGGGATCCCTACCCCCTATAGAGGTATCGCCATCCCAATCAAAATCAGCATGGTCATTATCCAAGAGATCATCTTCGTCCAAATCGTCACTCCCCTTGGCATTGTTGTCTTCACCTTCAACTTTGATAAAAATGGTATACACCCCGGAACCAACCACAATCTCTTCTTTTTTAGGTATTTCTTTTGGGTCAATCACAGCCACTTGCAAACAGACCACTTCTTCTTTGCGAGTGGTCACCATGTCAACTTTTGAAGTTTTCCCAATGATCGAACCAACGGCATGGAGACTTATAAAGTCCCTAATTTCATATGGAACCCCATAAAGACGCACCCATACCTTGGTCAAATAAAATGTTGGTTCAATCTTTGGTACCCACTCTTCAACCATAATTTTAGCTTCATCACAGCCAATTGGTTTAACTTGAAAAACACCAATGTGATTCAAACGAATCAACTCAATCTGAGAAGGGAACTTGGCTAAAAAATCATGCCCTTGCTCAGTTACCTCCCATTGCCAATCTACTGGAATAAGACGTTCAAGCTCCATTGCCACATAATCTTTAGTCAAATGACCGTCTATGACCCGAATGATACCCATTTTATTATCATGTTCTTTTGGAGAAGTGGCTATGCCGTCAGCCGGGTAGGGGATGACAAAAAAACCACCCGACTGACAACCATAACCACAAAGCTGAGCAATCGGCTTTGGTGCCCTTAAGAGCGGACATTCTTTAGCCAAATGGCTATTATTCTCACAAATGTGACACAAAAGAACAACCGGGCACTCATTGAAAGAATGATCCATAGCATAACAGCGAGAGCAATTTTTACCTCTCTTATTCGGCACCGCAGCCACCGGCTCGGCAACGCCCTTACTCTTCTCAGCAGCCGTGAAGCGCTGTACATAATTAATTGGACCAAAACCAGCTTGCTGTGGAGTAGGACGAGAGCCTCCGGCTAGAACATGTTTATCTCCCGGACGCACTGCAGAAGAAGCAACCAAAACATCAGCAGAAACTGCATTGGCACCCGGAGCTAACCCTTGCGCAGCCCGGCCATACACAGCAATCTTCTCAGCACCCTGAGAAGGAAAACCAGGGGCACCACCGCCATGAGCAAAGCCACCACCGCGGCCCAGTCCGCCGCCGGAAGCACGAGCGCCAGACCGGCCACCGGCACCACGCAATGGCCAACCAGCACGAGCCGAACCGCCGCTGGCGCCACCACGTCGAAGATGAGCCGGGAGCCAGTTCCTCCCCTTGTACCCACCGCCACGGCCCTGATCCGCGCCGCCGAAATCCATCGCCATGACCTCTGTGTATGAACGAATAGGAAAGCCAGCGATTGCACCAAAAACCCTTTGCCGATAGTCTCTGAACAGATCGAGCAGCGCCCTGGGACGTCTGATACACGGCACCCCAACATGCAGCCGTTGGATGGAGATTGCCTCGCCACCAGGAGACCGACCAAGATCCGGGATGGGCTTTGGCACCCGCGGTCCAACAGAACCTGCAAGAAACGCAGAAGACGCGGGACGAGCCGAAAATAACGCACCTGAGCACGCACTCAACGCCATCGGCGGAGGCGGGATCGCCGGTGCCGCCGGCCTCGCCAAGCGCGGATCACGAATGGCTTTGCCCACCACATCTGCAAGCGTCACCGGCGAAGAAAGCCTCGTCGGGGGAAGCGGACCTGTCCATGGCCGAGCGACTGTGTCACGGACACGCTCGGACCGGGCGTCTTTCTTCTTCGCCGAGACCCTCGTCCAACCATCCTCAAGATCCCGAGACGCTGCGGCAGCTGGAGATGCCTCGTCCGACCAGAGATGACAAGCGTAATGCCGCCTCGTCCACTCCGGGTCGAGCTTGGCTGCCACATCCACAGCCTGCGAACGAGGATACCCTTGCGATACCAACGATACATATACACCAGTCGGCGACGTCGGAGCGACTAGCGCCGGCGGCAAGTCCTTTCCGAAAACTTGTGAAACGAAGCGAGAACCAGACACTCCAACAGAACTTACCTCACTTACCGAAGAATGTGCCGGAGCCAGAGTAAGCGAGAACCAGACACTCCAACAGAACTTACCTCACTTACCGAAGAATGTGCCGGAGCCAGAGTAAGCCGCCGGCGAGGTCCTCGGCAACCCGCGTCGCCACCCACGTCGACTCTCATTGTAGTATTTACCTCGCTACATGTCTAGGAGAAAATATGGACCAATTTGTCCATTAACCTTCACAGCTACTCGACCCCCTCTAACACATCGCATTATTCAATCACACCATTTGTCAGGAAAGTTTTTCATTCTCAGCATCTGATAAATAAAAGACCATCTGACCTTATCATAAGATTTTTCAAAATCTACCTTAAAGAGTATAGCAGATTGCTTTTTGTGCCGAATAGAAATAAAAAAAGACCATCTGTCTGGGCCAAAAATTCCGATTTTCTTGAAAGTATAACGATGTTACCGACGGTTAGGTGTGGTAAGCTGGACGCTATCTCAAAATTAATGATACGGTTCAACTAGACGTTGAGTCAAAGTTGATCCAATCCTCTGCGACACGTCTTTGATAGCTTTTACGTAGATCAGGTGATACTGTAGATTGTAAGTATTTCCACGTTTGAACTTTGTTTGTATCTACACACACGGTGATGCACAAATAGAACAATAGAATCATAAGGATTAGAATGTGATAATAATCTCCAGAACCTTGCCACGTACTCAACGCAATTTCTTAGATCACAGGAACAACAACGATATTGCCGCTTCCGACTTACGTAATTTTTTATTTTCTCATTAGTCAAAGTAAACTCATCTCTTTTTACATGGCCTAACCGGAGAAGTTAAGGCTGTAGTGTTGTTGCCCGATCTTTCACCATACGAACTGCAACTCTGTTGATCAGCTCAGCAAAAGAAACAATCCCAAGAACTAATAACCAGGCAGCGAAAAGTAGATTTGTTTACAATTAAGAAGTGCAAACCGATTCAAATAACAAGCACACCCCTTGTTGAAGGGAAGCACCTGGACGATCCTCAGAGGATCACTTAAAAATTAGGAAAAACTCTTCCTCCAATCCTCACGCACTAAGGCACTAACTCTTGATTGGTTGTCAACTCACACGCACCAATTTGGTTACCAAAACCATCTCCTGACGTTTTCTGTATCTCTACTCTCTACCCCTAATATTAAAGGACGGAGCGTTTCTTCATCCGTCAAAAATTACCCCGTCCGTGCCCGCACCCCTCCCCAAAGCGCGAGTAGCCCGTCCCCTTCGACGGCAAACGATCCATGGCGACCAACGCTCTGTATATTTTCTTAAAGCCAAAACATGATCGACCTCTACAAAGTTACCTCATCTATTGATTATGTAGTATTAACCTGACCGACTTGTACACATGCATGGAGGCAACTAGGACTCGTACTCAACATAAAGAAAAAAGGAAGGTGATGCGTTTGTAGAATACACACACCATCTCTTTACAAGATAATTTGGACTCTCCTAAAATAGAACGTCTGACCAAGAATAACGTAACAAACTAGTTGATGTAAGGCCTTCCCTGGTGGCTCTCGGACTCCAAGTGAAAAATCCTCAGGTATGTGCAAGTTGGATTCCGGATCCTTGTAGATCAAATCTCAATTTTAGTTCCACCGATTGGGATATCGTCTGCAGGGGGTTCTGAACCGAGGCTTCACGTCAGTGGCAGGAGCTATTTTGATTGGGACCTCACCAATCATAACCGTGATAGCACTTAGAAACTTGGCGCCAATTTTAGTAATATTAGCACTGACTCGATCTTAGCCGCAACAGACGGACCAGCTCCACTATCCTCTTAGCCACATATTTTTGTACAGTCCTCTTACGGCCGGCCTCTATCTCCCTTCTCCGAAATAATATCAACCATAGGCGAAGCTGCATCAACTCCCTTTGCACACAAGATCAGTTCCAGACCCGCAAAGCTGGCGCAGCACACCGTCTTTACTTCTGCTTGTGTTGTTCATGTGCACGCGACTTCACCGTGTGTAGAACCACTCCACATGGTGCGCTTCTAGATGACGCCACATGGACAAACCCAAAGTGTGCCCAAATCCTGCTAATGGCATTTATGAAACTGTCACCATCAATGATCAGTTTACATGCCTTGTGTTTGATAGTGCACTGCTCTTGAAAACGCTAAGCCGCAGTCCCCGTGCATACCCTCAGTTTGTACCTTCTCAGCTAACAGATTCAACCCACTTATCGGTGCGGCGTTGTAATCAGCCGGTGCGAACCATCGCCTCACAAGGTCCTTCACATCTTCTCATGTTTTCCAGCGGCGTTTGCTCTTTGCCTTCCGATCTCTTTCCAACTAGCGTCACCATGAACGGACCTTGTTGTCAAAACGATCTAAAGCCACACAAAAAAAGTATGGAACGTCGTCTGCGGTGCGTGGATCCAACCAGCGTTCCGTCACCTCTTTTCATGCAAGGTATTCCTCAGATGTGGCATCGATATTTAACCACAGCCGCTTGAGCCCGCGCAACTTGCCTGTTGCAGTGATGGCCACATTGGTGAACAATATCCATTCATCCTCCTCGCTAAACCACAGAGTTTGATGAAACTCTCCTTCTCCTTGTTGATCACAGCAACAACATCACTGGTCACCATCTTCTTGGTTGGTGTAGATGTATCCGCCATCTTCTCACCGTGCCGTGAGCTCTGATACCACTTGATACAACTCAACTAAGTGTCGAGTTCAAGTTGATCCAATCTTTTATGGCATGCCTTTGGTAGCTTCCAAGTAGATAAGGTGATACTGCAGATTGCATCTTTCATGGCATATCCTCGGTAGCTTCCAAGTAGATAAGGCGATCTCTACCCACACATATAGTGATGCACGAATAGAACAATATGACCACAAGGATCAGAACGTGACGATGATCTCGAGAACCTTGCCACGCACTCAATGTAATTTCCTTGATGAAAATCACAAGGACAACAGTGCTATACCGTTCTCGACTTGAACGATTTCTGTTTTCTCATTACTCACAATAAACTCATCTCCTTTTACATGGCCGCAGCCCTTAGCTTTTTATATGGCTTACTCACGCACCTAGGGGCTAAGCCCGATCCTAAATTAAACTCCTGATCACCTAAAACACCAAAGGACTAAGACACATGGCCCCCTGCATGATCTCGCACGCGCGTATGCACAAACTCCCCTCTGCACACAAGACCAATTCTAGGCCCGCAAAGCTGGCGCAGCACACCATTCTTGCTTCTGCCTGCGTTGTTCATGTGGACACGACTTCCTGCAGTCTTGTCGTCGTCTGCCATCCCTTCTTCCCTCGCTGCAACCCTAGAACTTTTATAGAAAATACTCACTCCGTCCTAAAATGTAAGGCATATTTTATTTTATTAAGATAAAGTTTTGACCAATAATTACTCTATTAATATGTGGTATATGTGATATAAAATTGATGTTATATTCAAAAGTACTTTCTTATAATTGTACCTTTGTATTATATAAACTACATATTATTAGAGTAATTATTGATTAAAGTCTTGTCTTAACTAAACAAAATATGCCTTATATTTCGGGACAGAGAGAATATCTGATTTAACAATTTTAACAGTGCTAACCTCTTTAACTAGTTCAAACTGAGTAGCGTCAACACCGGAAGACCACCATGCCCGTATCAATTGAAAATCAATAGCGATAGCTGATGTTAATGCGATGGGCTTTTCCTTTTCAGATTTATTTATCAACAATTTAATGCTAGATGATCTTTCCAATAATTTAATGCTAGAAAGATTTTCTAGATTATTTATTACTTGCAAGACAGTACTAGAAAGGATGTAGTACTTGAAAGAATTCCATTTTTGGAAGGATTTAATGGGAAGGACTATCTGAAGGTTAATATTTTCTAACTGGAAAATCGACACATCAAATTTGAGGAATTTGAACTCGTGAAATTCCAAAATAAAATTCTATCAGCTCATTAAAAACATTTGAATCACGAAAACTTGAACTAAAACAAAAAAATCAAATCGAAAACCTAGGGTTTCAGTTTCTGATGACTAGACAACCATGAGGCCGGAGAGGGGTGATTCGTGACGACGTAACCAGCACGAGGAAGGGGCAGCTGGTGGAGTTCAAATATGTGAGGGGAGGTGCGGCAAGGAAAAATGAGAGGTCTCTCGAGAGTCGGAAGAAAGACGAAGAGAACAAGTCATCCACCCACATGTCGAGCAATGACCTCATCCACACTCATGCGTGCGACCATACAGTAGGCTTTCTGGGATTTGATACCCCAAAGCCGGAAGCTTATAATTGTGCAAAACATGGGCCTTATCTATGCGGGGATGGATAACTCTACACCATCTATATAACTTGGAAACCATTTAATATGTACAGTAAATACTGTGAGATCTTCCACATATCTTGTGAGATAAATTGGCTACTATAGTATTTATCAGCATATCTTAAAAAAAATATTTACTAGCGCATCCGTCACCCATTAATACTGCATGAAATAAATGTTTTCCAGCACATTCAACAGCACAGTATGAATGGATCCGCACAAAATAAATATTTTCCCAGTACATTGGACATTACATTATGAAATGATAGTATTATGATAGTTTTGTTAATTCTCAGTTGACTGAAATTTTTACAGGTCCTAATCAATTATATTTACACATTACTAAGTTTAAAATTATAATTTCAAAAGTCTGCAATCTTAACAAACATTATTGTAATTTTAACCTGTAGGTTATATATGAAAGCGGGACGAAGATGATTAGAGGGTGATCCAAATATTAAGAAAGAACTGAGATTTGAGAAAGTTTCTGGTAACTTAGAACAGACAATCGTAAGCAGGTCAACGAATTCTTAATTTCCGAGGCCGCGCCGAACGGGCGCACGCGAGCAATCCAACACGCCGACGTCGAACGCCTACGTACCCACCTCGGTGCGTAGTACCTACCCTGACATATGCACCTCGTTAACGTCGTCGTCTGGCGTCCTCTATTCCCTCCCGATCCATCGAATAAAAATTTAACAAAAATCCCTGCGGATTACCGCGCGCGGCGCGCGGCGGATGCGTCGTATTGATGGTGCTTCCTCGCCGGCGACCCTGCCGGTAGGTGAGAAGCGAACAAAGACGCACACACATACAGGGGTGTCGAGTTTAAAGCCGGCCCGGCCCCTGCCCCGTAACGCCTGCATGGCTCGCCGGCGCTGCAATGTGGCAGCCGCACCTCGGTCTCCGCGTGACACGGCGGCATGCACCTTGGCATGCCACTGTGTTGACGTGCGGGCGCTTGCGTGTGTCCAAGCTGGCGCGCGCAGCCCAGCGCGCAGACGTAGTATAAATACAGGAGCAGGGGCCCAGGCTGAAAGAGCAGCCATCACAGCACAGAACAAAGTACGGATCACTGGGCAGTGAGTGAGAAAGAGAGAATGGGAGGGCGCAGCAAGAAGCGTGGTATGGAATTAGGCGGTACCTTGCGAGATTACGATGCTTAATTCTCTTATTTGTGTTAATTCTCTTACTTGTGTTGAACTTGCTATTCTTGTTTCGTTTCTGGTTTGGGTTTCAGTTGGCAAGAAGGGGGCGTGCCGTGAGGGCGAGGGGGAGATGTCGGTGGCGGAGGGCTCGGAGGAGGAGGGGAGCAACGGGCTGCCCATGGCCAACGTCGTGCGCCTGATGAGGCGGGTGCTGCCGCGGAACGTCAGATCGCCGAGTCCGCCAAGCAGCTCACCCACGACTGCGCGGTCGAGTTCGTCGGGTTCGTCGGCGGCGAGGCGTCCGACCGGGCCAGGGCGGAGCACCGCCGCACCATAGCGCCCGAGGACTTCACCTGGTCTTTCCGGAGCCTCGGGTTCGACAGCTACGTCGAGCCCATGCAGACCTACATCCGCGGCTACCG
Source organism: Stipa capillata (assembly GCA_019208055.1). NCBI lineage: Eukaryota > Viridiplantae > Streptophyta > Magnoliopsida > Poales > Poaceae > Stipa > Stipa capillata. The sequence continues at coordinate 313,692 of JAGXJF010004666.1, forward strand.
CGAGTACGACAGCGCTCGGGGCCGGAGCAGCCGCGCCGCGCGGCCTGCGCCGCCGGCCGTGACGGCGCCAGTGTCGCCTGGCGCTCCGGTCACAGTTACCGACGAGGAGCTGGAGTTTTCTCCAGTCGATAATCCCTCCCCCGCCGGGCGGATATTAACGGCGCCAACAAGCTCATCGGCCCACCTGCCGCTCACGGCTATATGTATTGTGTTTTTCAATAAAGCAAAACGATATATCGAATAATAAGTGTGTCGTCATCTGAAGAGAACTATCTCCTGTGTACCTGGGAGCCTAAGAATTTCTTCACTGTTAAGTCTGTTTACAAACTCTTACGAAAAGGAATCATTAGTCAGGTAATGCTTAGTTTCTAAAAAAAGAACATCATTAGTCAGGTAGGTTCTTTGGAACATTTCTCCGTGTTTAGCTTGACTGCTCCATGCTAGGTTCTTTAAACAAACAAGAATAAATACTCCATCCAAGTTGTAATATAAGTTCTTTTGGACATTGTACGGTGGTCTTCGAGATGTAAGTATACATTATAAAAATATATTTATTATGAATGTAATAATATCATCATGATGTTATTGATTGTACTGATTTTTCTTTATAAATGATCTACAATGACCCATGTTGTGACTGAGAGGGAGTATTTGTTCTCTTGTGGAAGTGGTTTATCTTGCGTGTTCCTTCATCTGCTATTGACGTACTGTTGGAAGGAGCGCAGCACTCTTACAGGCTGGCGGGCTTCAAAGACAAAGGTAACATCTCATTTCTCACTTTCGGCTCCACGTTGACATATCTTTGGAGCAGTGAATGTTAGGTTAACACATATAGGAAATGTTATTTTGGGATTTTTAGTTTTGTTGATTCTAATTTAACAACCGTAACTTTGTTGAGGTCAATGGGTAGCATAAGGACTTTGATGATATGTGCTCAAAACATTCTAGTACGATAACTGTAACTTTGTCAATATGAGGACTTTGATGATACGTTATGTACTCTAAAAATAGATGGCAGGGTGCGTCCGTTTTAATTCCTCATCCTCTTCTCCTACCTTTTAAAAAATATTAAATTTTGGTCGATCCAAATATTAATAGGAAATTCCCTAGACCAAAATATGTAATGACACTTCCATGCATCATGGGAGAGATGAGATCACAGAGTTTGATGTTTTCATATCTAAAATAAGTGAATGTTTGCATATCTATAATCTCAATGTTGCATCGAAGGAGAAACCATGTGTTCCAGTGGGGGTAGTGCCTAATATACAATATTGTTTTGGGAGATTTGGTTGATTGTTGATTTTACTATAACAAGTGTAACTTCACTGAGGTCAAATGAGTCACACATGTACTCTAGTTATAGCTGGTTATAGCTGGTAGGATGCCCCCGTTTCAGTTCCTCCTCGGTATCTTCTCCTACCCTTGGAAAACATTTAATTTTCGTTGACCTAACTAAACCGATATTGGAAGTTCAGCAAATAAAAGATATACGTCACGACATTGTCATGGATTACATGATTAATGAGATTATAAGATTTGTTATTTTCTTATCTATAACCTCAAAGTTATAGGACGATGGATGAAACCCATCCTCCCATTTGGGATAGTGCCTAATCTTTACTATTATATAAATGTAAGTTGGCGGTGGTGATGGTTCATCCACACCTCCACCTCCCTAAAATAAACTATAAAAAACAACAAATTAATTAACAGAGACACAATGAAGGTCCTTCGCAACAAATTAATTTAATCATCTTCCTAAAAGATCTCTAACACACTCGGTGATATATTTTTTACTCCTAGCAAAGCACGTGTATTCTGCTAATAAGAAATAATATCTAGGAAATTTTGGTTAGCTATTGATTTAGTATGATTGTAACTTTGTTGAGGTCAATGGAGGTAGCATAAGACCTCGGTGATAAGAGTTACATACTCCACGAATTGTCCGGTAGGGTACTCTTGTTTTAGTCCATCCACCTTATCTTCTCCTACCCCTTTTAAACATCTAATTTCCGTTGGTCTAAGCGGAAAAAGGGAGTAGTCGAATAGAAAAAATGCAGGACGAACTTTTCACGGATCATGGGAGAAGCGATATTGTTAGTGTTGTTTTCATATTAGAAACTTTGTTTTTTGCAATTCTATAAGCTCAAAGTCATTGTTTGACATAGGAACCATTGTCTTCTAGAAGAAGCACATGAATGGTCACGAAAAAGGGTATTGGACTCAGGAGAATTGTGTCCATAGCTCCTCATCCATCCTACTAGCTGTAAGTTTATTTTTCGCTCTGAAGGCGTAATGGATTTATGCCTGCATTGCATATCTTTTTCAACTATCTCTTGGTACAAAGAGGCAAAGAACCTTGGATACCTGTAAACAATATTGTCCATCACTTCTAGAAGAGCATATCAAATTATATAAGATACAACTATAGGCAATCTCAACTAGGCAAAAACCTCATAACATAACATGAATCTCAAGTCAATAATGTGCATTTGATGTGTGATTAATAAGAATATTGATTTGGTATTGATTTGGCAACTCATTGTTTAAATTATGGACGTGCTTAATGATTGACTACAAGCGTCATGGACTTCCAGCAATACCATGTCCTACCTATCCATGGTTCAAGTTTTTTCGCAGATTAGATTTTGCCTCTATATCTATGATTCCCTTACGTTTTCCCACGTGCCATCTATTTTCCCTTTTAGGCCTTCTCTCGTTGCACGTGTTCATGATTGGCAGCCATAAAAAACAGAAGCAAAGAGATAGTAAAATTACATGTCAGAATAGAGTAGAATGTAAGGCTAGTTTTCAAATGTACAACTTTGAATAATAATATATGTTTTTCATGTGCATGCCATTTTCATTCCATTTGCACCATTGCTTAACTTTGAGCAATCATGTATGTTCTGATGTGCATGCGATTTTCATTCCATTTGTGTCGTTGTTTCGATACGAAGAGTTAATTAGCAAAAAAAGACATATATTGCATATTTTTTTGGCAATATATTGATAGAGCTTCTTCTCAAGTAGAAAGTACTCATGATTTATCAAGCAACTATTATCTACTTGAGAAGGAAATTGCGTGTTACCGTCTAACAATACTATGCTAATAGTAACCTGAGATGTCACTTGCTAGCTTCTCAAAAGATTACTCCCTACAATATCTTTAGGGCTTGATAGCAACTATCAATGATTTGTGTAGTCACCTACTGATGAGCCTAATAATGACCTATCTTTTCTCTAAGATTAATCATGATATTTTATGATTTATCCCATTAATTGATGCTTAACCACTAATTAATTGTATAGTTGTGCAAAATTTTCTCTTTTGGTTAATGTGGGCAGGAGATTGTGAAAGAGGAGGAAATATCGGCATTTCTGGAAGCTACTCATCAAGGGGAGACCTCCATAAGAAACGACTCACTGTTTGGAGTCTCTAGTAAAAAAAAGGGATGTGGTACGGTCCAAGCCGGCCGTAGTACTAGAACGTACCCATCATTTAGGCCAACAACTGATTTCAAGATCACTTCATGAAGGCAACTCTATGATATTCTCCACTGATGCGTCGCAAACCTCTTCAGGACCCTGCTAATATTATTTAAAGAGAGAGAAGACACCATTCCAAAGGGAGGGGACACACGAGACACACAAGAGAAGAAGAACGACAACCATCCACTACCACTTCACCACCTTCATAGCTAGTCATTTAGATTAGCCATTGTACTCTTCATTGTTTCATTGCCAAGAGCAAGATTGTAAGACGGTTTAATATTTTCTTGAAGCACAATATTATCATTTCATCATCTAGTTTTCTTTGATCTATCATTATGTTCATGGCAATTGCAAGTATGAGTGAGTGACGGCTTACAAGTACACATGATCAATTGTAGTGTATTCAATGAAAAAGAATGTCAAACCCACAAGGAATCATCAAAAAGATCACCTGATTCAATATGAAATCACAAGAAAAAATGAAAGTTAATATGCAGAACTACCTTTCTCAAATAGCTACGGACCTTAACAATGCAAAGTAATTTTGGAATAAATGAATACAGAAAACAAAATAATACTAAAGGTGCTAGGAAGAGGATTCTAATGGGGGAAAATGAGGCATTAGGTGTATAGGTTCACTAGTAGCAACTCTCAAGCAAGTAATAGGGATTATACAACATATAAAGTATCAACCACGTCTCAGAAGAAATACATAAATACTAATATTACTAGCAATAGATCGATGCAAGCTACCTAATTCGAGGCGTATATTAAGACATGTGCCGGAAAAATACTAATGATTTTGCTAATGGAGTACAAAAGAGAACCACAATGTTTGCTACTTTACCCCGTACCCTGTGCTTACAAACAAATGCATCACTAAGTCTCTTGCTTGGCCATGTCAAGACACACAATCAAATACAACTACTGAAGACATAGCATGGTAAAGATTAATCCCAAACAAATAATTGATTACAGTAAAGATGGATGGTAATCATCACAACATGATGGCGCCAAAGACGGATGGCCATCATAATAATCCTGAGAATACTACATAGCTACTAACACACACTCCATAACCTTGATGGACTACTCATAAATCATGAATGACATAAAGAACGAATCGTGGATGGATTCCATAATTTGAGAATTATATCAAGATACAAACCAATGCAATGTTGCTGATGTTGTAGATGAAGTACAATAGGACCTAATCTATGGGCGGTGATGGTGGAGATGGAAAATCAGCGATCCCAATGGAGTTCCCTCTTCTTTGTTCTTCGTCTCCCCTCTTCTACAGTTCTTCATGGTGGCTCTCTATTCGCAAGCAAGGCGTACTGTACAAGTAGAAAAGCCTTTAGGGAAGGTTTTCTGGAGGCGAAACAAATCTACTTGACAAAATAAAAGGACCTAGATATCGTCTAGAGGGGGGTGAATAGACGTTTTAAAAAACAATTTTGGCTCAATCCTAATGCGGAATTATACTAGTCAGATTTTTACAAGATTAAATCCTAAATTTACTAGGCTCAACTAAGTACACCAACATCCTATGTCTATGGCAAAGTTTGCAATCATAGGGTGACAATCAAGCAACTCAATTTCTACAAAAGATACATTGGAAAACTAGCACACGCATGAATTCCAATAATGTAAAAGAGACAAGAGACACAAACGATATTTGATCTTAGAGTTTGGATATTCACCAATATTCTACATTTTTGTTGAGGAAGCTGAGTTTCCTAGACCCAAGCCGGCACCTGATGACCCACTAGAGTCTGGGATCAATTGTACCAATTTTCAATGAGCAAGAGTGTCGAACTCACAAGGCAGCAGCAAAAGGATCACTTGTTCCAAATCTGAAATCACACTTAAAAGTAATAATATTGAGGATTGAGATGGACAACTAGCTTTCTCAAATAATTGTGAACCTCTATGATGCGATGGATGATTAAAATATGCAATTACTTGACCTAGGATGCAATTTATATTTTCAAACTAAATAAAAAATAGAAATAAAATTAAAACTAAAAGTGCAGGAGAGGTGTTCTAATGGTTAAAATTGAGGTATGGAGTATGTAGGTTTAGTAGTAGCAATTCTCAATCAAAAAATAGAGATTATGCAACATATAAAGTACCACTACAAATTTGCAAAAATTAATATGAGAGAGGCTATATTACTCGCAATCGATAGATCAATCTAACATTTGTACAACCACCATTTAGTTGTACATTAAGGTATGAGCCATAATAATACTAATAAATTTCCTAGCGAAATACAAGAGATTTCCACACAGTTGGCTGCTCTACCCCTCCCCCCTTTTCTTCCCTACTAATATATAGCTAAGTGTCATGTATGACCAAATCACAACATGCAAGCAATTAATCTATTAAAAACATGTCATGCGAAAGTGAAAGTATATCTACAGCTCTAGATTTGTGTTTAGTGGTTTTGGTGATTAATGACAATCAGATTTATGCACTAACCATTTCCCTGAGTTTAGAAAGTGTGTATGGGTTAGGTTTCACTCTGTGAGGTTGCATCAAGAGGATGAACCTACAAGATTATGAAGTCCGTGATTGATGATGCGTGAAAGATTTTGGATAGATTCGTGTGATGAAGACCATCAAATCAAGCGACGCATCAATGATCAAAGAGTTGAAGAGGTAAATTCTATATGATCAAGAAGAAGGTTGAGAAGATATCAAGATTGTTCAAGAAGTGAACCACATATGAAGTTCAAGAGAAGAACATGTGTTGACCAAGATGAAGTTCAAAGTTAATTGAAGATGATCAAGATTAACTCATGAGATGAGCCATGTATGATCAATGTCTTGAAGCATGAAATTCAAGATGTAGCTTGAAGAGATCATGATAGAGCTTAAATGATGTGATACTTGTGATCATGTAACCAAGTGGATTTGGTAAGCGATTGTGAATTGCACTTTGTGGACTAACCTATTTTCTATGTGTGAGAAAAGTGAGTGTACGCGTTAGGTACCACTTAGTGAGATGGCATCAAGAGGATGACCTCATAAAGTTGAGTAAATATTGGCATCAAGTGATGTTGTTCATCAAAATGCAAGGATCATCAACGCAAGCTTAAGTAAAAAGCATTAACAGGTGATGACAACAACATGAGCAAGGCAAGTTCAAGTCAAGTGTTATGTGTTGGAGATGTACTTGAAACTTATGGTTCGTCAAGTATTGATGAACATGTGAAGTAGGTGATCAAGAGAAGGCTACCCATAAGGGATTATGGGAGAGCCAAATGAAAGACTTCATAAAGCAGTGGTAATCAAGGTGATTCCGGCTTAGAGCGTGGGTGATCTCATTCATCAAGGCTCAAGTGGAATGTGCCAGAAAATTGTATGCCCAGGCTAGGATTTCCTAGCTTGAACGAGCCGCGTGTCGAGTGCTCAAATATTTACATAATTTACATCCTCCTCTTTATTGATCTTAGTTTGAGTCTTTTGTGATTCAACTACTCCTTTGTTGGTCTTTGATGACTCGATTGCACCTTTGCACCGATGAGAAGAAATTCCTCAGTTCAAATCAACTGTTTGCCTTCTAGGCAGTTTTTGCTATGCTAAAATTTACATTTCAAAATATATATCCATGATTAGGTTCTGGAATTTCTGAGTTTGAATCCCAGAAGCTCCGAGTTTGAAGTCAAAACCTCTAAGATTGCCCCTTGAAAATATGTTTTTAGCTGAGTTTTTTTTAATCTTAGAACCTTCAGTATTGGAAGTTGAAACCTCCGAGTTTGAAGTTAGAACCTTCGAGTTTTGTCTCAGTCTGCCAATATAGTCATTAATTTGAATCCCCAAACCTCTAAGTTTGGTTCCGGAACCTCTAAATTTGTGCACAGAAAGTGTGTAACGGCTAGTTTTTGAGGGTGGGCTGTAAATAGCCCTCTTGGCTGGCTTGTGAAGAGGGCTCTAGATCTAGGGAATCATTTGTTGACCTCTTCTCCTACTCTCTTCTAGTTAATGGCCTCTAGGGCATGAGTTGCTCTTGGTGAGGTGTGAGAGGAAGTTGTGCATGGTGTTGCACTTAGCGACTACATTGGTTTGAGCTCTTCGCTTCGATTATATTTGAGTGGAAGTTCGAGAGCTTGTTACTCTTGAAGGCCACTGCCTCCTAAATGGTTTCTTGGAGTTGAGCTTGGTGATCTCTTCAAGAAGATTGTGAAGAGGCCCAATGACTTGCGAGTGGTTGTGGAGCTAACACCATCTCCGCGTGGAGGAAGAAGCTATCCATAGTTAGCGGTTCTTACTAGAGGCAAGGATCTTGAGGGAAGGGCTCGATTCAGTGTCGACTTGTTCCTTGGAGCAAGATTCCTCAACAGAGACGTAGGATATCGTTATATATTTGAACTTCAAGAAAAAAAACATCTTCTGTGTCCCTTGTCTCCTTTACTTTTTTGTAATATTACTTGTACAACTATCTTGTCCAGAAATTGCTTTGCTTGCTTTTCTCCCTAGGGTTGTATATATTGTCCTACATTTAAGGTGTTGGTGCACTTAGTTGAGCCTAGACTTTTTAGGATTTGATCTTGTGAAAAACCGCTTAATTAAATTCAGAATTAAAATTGGCCTATATCATAAAAGTTTCTGAAATGACTATTCACCCCTCCTCTAGTCCTTTCAGAAAGATTAATCACAAACACATAATTTATGACACTAATGATGGGTGGTAATCATAATAATAAAGTTGATGGCACTGAAGATAGATGACCATCACAATAATCACGAGAATGCTACATAGTTACTACCACCACACCAGGTAGCCTCGACAGGACTACTCACAAATCTTGAATGACATGAAGAACAAATAGTAGATTGAATTCGTAACTTGAGAAAATACCAAGATACAAACCAAACGAAGGTTGATGATGTTATAGATGAAGTACAAGGAGACCTAATCCATGAGTGTAGATAGTGGAGATAAAAACTAGCAACAAAATTGATATCTTTACTTTCCTCAAGAATATTATTAATAGGAATATTATCAATCTTAGAAACATTACTAGAGATAGCAAGCATAGCAATGGTTCTAGCATTAATACCATTCTCTTCCTCAATTATGTGTATCTTTCTTGTTGAAGTTTTGGGAGCACACTCATTATGCCATTGTAAATGGTTCTTGGATATTTGATTTAGCAATTCTCTCGCTTGTGTCGTAGTCTTGTTCATGAAGGTACCACCTGTGGCAGCATCAAGAGCACTCCAAGACACAATATTAAATCCATGATAAATGTAGGAAAAACCATCCAATCAACAATATCATGGTTAGTGCAATTTCTCAATGATTCTTTTAAATGCTCCTGAGCAATAGGAAGAGTCTCATCATTACCTTTTTGGAAAGTTATAATAGCATTTCTCATTTGCACTATTCTAGCAGGAGGATAGTACTTTCCAATAAAAGAATTCTTAGCCTTAACCCAAGAATCAATACTACCCGTAGGTAAGGACATAACTCATTCTTTTGCTTTACCTCTAAGTGAGAGTGGAAACAAAGTCAATTTAACACTGTCAGAATTTACTCCCTTAGTCTTTTACATATTATAAATTTCATTGAAATAATTCAAATGTTGAGAAGCATCATTTGCAGGAACACCACCAAATTGATATTAGTAACCAAGTTCAATAAAGAAGGCTTAATATCAAATTCTTCTGCATTAATTTCAGGAGTAGTGATTGGTCCTCTAATAATTCATCATTAGGGACACTAGAAAATTCACCCAACTTAGTGTCTTCATCATCAATAGTAGCAAGATGTACTGCGCTCTTCAAGTGTGCTTCTTCCCCCTTCTCCCTCTTACCATAGCAAGTCCTTGGGAAATATCTCCGATGGGTAGAAAAAGGAAGGCGTTAAGGGACCCTCTTGGCCCAACCCTAGACACTCTAAGATCCTTTTCCAAACCTGCTCTGCTCCCATTTCAAGTCAAGAGATAGATAAATAGCCACATCCCATTACACTGATCGGGAGCGCTCGTAGTGACTTAGGGGGTCGAAGACCAAGAAGTGGCTTATTTATATCAAGCATTCCTCTTATGGCTAGACCCAATCTCATGGTCCCTGCGGAAAGGAAAAAGAATTTCATGTTCTTCCTGAAAGGAAGAGAGGATTAAGAAAGTTAAACTAAGCAACTACCAACTAATTTTTTTCAAATAAAACTATCTATACTAGGAAGTAGAAACTATTAACAACCTAGATAGCAATGCAAGAAAAATAAGAGACTGCTACTATAAATGTGATAATAAACATGAGAGTGAACTAATGTTGCTTCCTAGCAACAGTGCCAGAATATAGTTTCATGATGACCCACAATCCACCAAAATTGCCATATAATCCACCAAAATTGTCATCTTCCTATTTATCATACAACCCAAAGAGGTAATTTCTTCGCACTTATTAAGTACTAGTACAATTAGTGCAAGAACACAACACAGAGGAAATGGGTCAAAGCAAGATTGAACAAACCAACCAAACCAACAACAAGAGTGATTGGAATTAATTGAACTGAAAATACTAGTTGATTCCGTAGATAGGTAGATAGAGCAGATGATAGGTGGCAATATCAGGTACCAACTACTAAGGCAGATCGGTATTCTTCAATTTTCGTATCGGATTACACAGTACAGGCGCCATCCAAGTGATTGCATACAGCATGGTGATGACTCACAAGTGCAGGGACCAATTATAGCAATATTCTGTGAGAAAGATTGTCAAACCCACAGGGAAGTGTCGATTGGATCACTAGATTCAGATCTAAAATTACATTAAAACGAATGAAACATGAGAGTTGAAATGCACAACTACCTTTCTCAAATAGCAATGTAAATTAAACATATAATTACTTGACCTAAGATGTAATTTCAAATTTCAAAATAAATAAATAAATAACAAGCCACCTATATCTAAAAGTGCTAACGGAGGTGTTCCAATGATGGAAATTGAGGCATGGGGTATGTAGTTTCACTAATAGCAATTCTCATGTAATAAATAGGGATTATATAACCACTACTACAAATCTTGAAGAACTACTATGTAAGGGTAATATTTACTACCAATAGATAGATCAATCTACTCTTTGTCCAACCTACCTTTAGGCGTACATTAAGCCATGAGCCAAAATAATACTAAGAAATTCGTTAACAAAAAATAAGAGAATTACACACAGTTGACTGCTCTACCCCATGCCCCATGCTTCCTACTCATACATCACTAAGTAAACATAAGATCGATGGTGCTAAAGATCAATGACCATCACAATAATCATGAGAATGCTATATACTTACTACCACATAACCCGTAGCCTCGACGAGACTACTCAAAAACCTACTTACTACCACATAACCCGTAGCCTCGGCGAGACTACTCAAAAACCATTAACACATCAAGAACGAATAATAGATTGAACTCATAATCTTGAGAAAATACCAAAATACAAATCAATCCAATGTTGTTGAAGATGAAGTACAAATAGACTAATTTATGGGTGATGATGGTGGAGATGAAAACTAAGGATCCCATTAGTGTTTCTAATCTCTCCCGGGCATTCTGTCTTCTCCGTGACGCTCTATATCCCCTCTATTCACAAAACTTTGTACGGGGTATATGCGGGTCGAAACGGATCTACTCGAGAAGAGGCAACGGCGACCGAGCCCTGATGGGCCCAAGCGGTAGAGGGAGGCGACAGGGGGTTGCCGCCCCGCCTATGGGTGGCCCCGCTACTCGAATCTTTCACATGAAGTATTGTCCCTCTGGAATGTTCTTGAATACGCTCGATTTTCTGATTTTTGTGGTGTTTTTCCTGCATATAGAAAATAGAGAGAAATAGATAGTCTAACATTTTATTTAATAATCCATAAAATGATTAAAATGTAATGAAAATATAATAAAAAGATATCATTAAACTCAAAAATACACAATATATTTTTGATGTATCAGAGGCCTCGGCAGGCGAGGCTGAGGCGGCAGACACCGGGATTGTTTGTTGTGGTGTTCATCGGGGCAACAAATTGGGTGATGTGGGCGTGGATCTTCCTCAGGCAATCGGTGGATGTCGAGATGGTGGCCTCGAAAAGTAGCGTGGTGGTGCTACAGGGGTGTCGGTCCTGGACCATGGTGCGGTGGGACAGTCAGCCAACCGGTGTGTTGTCCTTCACGGGATGGATGCATCGGGTCTAGCCGGTTGTGTGGCAGGAGGCCTTGTGCATTGGCGAAGTTGAACTCTTCTTGGATGGATGTAGATGTCGGGACGGCAACCCCGGGGATCAGTGCGTCTACCATGGGCTATGAGAGGTGGTCAAGCGTAGCGAGACTACATGATGACCGGCATTGCAGTCTGCATGCAGGCAGTGGCCCTAGAAGATGGTGACAACGGGCTGAGAGGGGTGCATCAATTTTCATGGATGCTGGGTCAACGAACTCGGGATGTGACGGGCCATGGAGCATCGGGCGCTACGAATAGTGTGGGCTCTTGGAGGCGCATTTTCACCTCTACCAAAGCTAGAGCAGTCCATGACTACTCCTCCCATAGCAGTTTTTTATTCTCACTCCTAGTGATAGCAGCGATACTCTATGTTGTGGTGGTCTGGACGGTGGTATGGGTTCTTCTTATTTGTGCATCTGATCAGGTGTCTTTCATGCTCCTTTGGAGCCTTTTAGGGTTGTCCTACATCTTTCCTGGTCGGGTCACACCGGATCTGGCCTGCTCTAGGGGTTGCAAGGTGGCCGCGACATGGTGGGGACTTTCTTTAGCGGTGATTCCAGGTAGGTGAGGCCTTGGTGTTGGTGGTGCATTGTTTGTGGGGTCCGTCGCTTTGTTGACTGGTGGTGGCTTTGTGCCCTTTATATCTAGTTTTCACTCGATTTTTTCTAATTAATCGGGCAACTCTATTCTTCTATAATGAACTGTAGAAACTCTCTACCCTTTCAAGGTTTCTCAAGAAGAATATTCATAGTATCAAATAAATGTTCATATAGCTAGTAAAAGTTCTTCCGATTGGAACAGAGAAAATATTTCATATGCAAAAACAACTTTTCAATATGTTCCCATTTAAAAATATTCATGTATTCAAAAAAGTGTTCACCTAACTCACGAAAATTGTTTTGTATTTTAAAGACGAATATAATAAAGTTGCTTGTGTTATTTTTTTTTCTTGTCAAAAAATAAAAATTCACTATTAAAACGAATCATGTAAAGTAACAAAATCTTGGCCAAACTTTTCTTTAGATGACATCAAAAAATATTTATTCATAAAACATGAAAAACTAGGAGAAATAAAAAGGGCTAAAGAAAAATGAAAAACAATACAAGAAAAATGAAAAAAAAAGACGAGATAAGGACGAAAAGCATAAAAAGGATTAAAAGAAAACGAAAAAATGAAAAAAAAGAGAAAAGTGAATATGGAAACAAAACCGTCCAAACCTGGACCGGCCCATGAGATGACGGGGGTGCAAGGTAAAAATCCTTATTTCCAACGCTAAACGGGAAATGGGAAAATCATGCATGTGCGTCCAAGCCGCTCGGTGCAGCCCGAAACAACGATACCATCTCTTTTTCCAGCCAACATGCGGCCCATGAACCTTGAGCCGGCCCATCTATTTTGGCCTTGCCCCACGATGGTTCATTGTGAAATTCGAGGTGCGGTTACCCAAGTTAGGCCTTATTTCATACGTCTCTTTCGAAGGCCTCAAGAATCCTATAAGAATTTTCAAATTCTACATACTTCGAAAGAAATCAAATATTTGCTTCTACCTCATAGAAATTTTGCTTTCCTAAAAATATAATATTGCCCTTCCTCACTCTTCTCTCTCCCTTCAAGTAACGCCCTCTCCCACACCCCTCCAAAAAAACATGTATGTTTCCTATACAGTATGCTAAATGAGTTATCTCTTCTTTTTTTAGAAACATTGAGTACAACACTTAGATATATAGGCCCACACACTCACTCAACATCTAGTGAAGATTTGAGTCGTGAAGATTAAAAATTGATGAAGTCACCATAAATGCCTCGCTATCGATGGATAGGTCAGGAAAGAATAATCCGTCTTGATGAAACACGTGTACAGGATGTCAAACTGGAGTTTGATCTATGATTGATAAGAGGTTCAACTACCTACATTAACCACTCAAGTAACGTTTGGTTTTTCAAATAGATTCTCTTTTCTATTCTTGTGTTTTTAATTTCTATAAATTTTGTAAGATGTCACTCTAGTTTATCTGTTTTTTCTATTCTCGTTTTCTATCCTACGTTTCAAACATGCAGGAGAGTGTATACACGTCCAAATAATTTCTAGCGTGAGTAACGTCCGTGCACTAAAATAAGTAAATAATGCGGCTAGTGTCCGTATGTACTTACGACCACGTCATCCCGTGTACGCAAGTCCAATTCGTACACGGCCTGACAATTTATCACTACGTAGTTTCGTGGCTCTGCTTGAGTGAGCACTAAGCAGTGAGCACACAGTGCAGACTCAACATGCCTGGGAGCATATTTTCCACACCAGCTGCATCCACCAGGTCAGTCAATTGAAAGTTTTAAAGAGGTGCATGCATCCAAATTCAACAGTGACATAGATTTGTTATTTCAAAGTGATCAAAAATAGTAATTTTTTAATCGACTGGGTTGCACATCATTAAGTCTATAGTTGTATATTTTCTTTTACAACTTTAGATTTGAAAATCTACAACTGCCTTGTTGCAATCTCTAAAACTATAATTACATAAAACTTATAAAACATATAACTACTCAATTAATCGTTGGATAAAAAGTCAATGTTCAAAATTATTGACTTTAAAATAATAATTTTCCAATCGACTGAGGAACAGCCACTACTACAGATAGCATTTAACGGGACGCCACCTGTACAGACGGCAACAGGGAGCCGTCTGCACAATTCTTAGTGCAGACGGTTCCCAACACGAACCGTCTGCACAAATCACGACCACGGATGCCAAACAAGCGGGACGGCACAGTGCAGACGGCTGCCGTTGGGAACCGTCTGTACAAATAATGCAGACGGTTCCAAACTGCAGCCGTCTGCACTATGCACAACAGTCCAGACGGCTCCCAACTGGGACCGTCTGCACTATTTGTACAGACGGTCCCAGTTTGGCGCCGTCTGGACTAATAAATACAGTACAGACGGCTCCCAACTGGTACAGTCTGCACTATTTGTACAGACGGTACCAGTTGGGAGCCGTCTGCACTAACCAGTACAGTACAGACGGTCCCAGTTGGGAGCCGTCTGTACTATTTTTACAGACAGTTCCCAACCTGGAGCCGTCTGTACTAATGTAGTCGGTCACTCCCTCACTCCCACTCCGTCACTCCCGCTAGCTACTCACTCCGGCATCTCGAGCCGCCCGCAAGCGCCGCCGCCACCGGAGCTCGTGCCGCCCGCCGGCGACCTCCCCAAGCTGCCGCCGCCTCCCGCCGACGCTCTGCCGCCGCCGCCGCCGCCGCTAGGGCCGCCCCGAAGCTTTCCCGCCGCCGGCCGTGGCCTCCACCTCACCGCCGGCCGCCTGCCTCGCTCCGCCGCCTCCCGGTAAGCCGCCGCCCTCCCACGTCCACCGCCGCTGTCCCCCGCCACCGCTGGTTGCCGCCGGCGAGCTCGGGCGGCGTCCCGGCCGACCGCCGGACCTCAGGCGACTTAATGAAAAAAAATTAAAAAAATAAAACAAAAACCAGTGGGACCCACCTGTCAGAATATATTAATATTTATTTATTTATTTATTTATTATTTTTACTGAGGAAAAGATCAAAAAGAGTATTTAAATAATTAAATCTTATAAAAATCATAGAAAAATCATTATTAGTCAGAAAAATGCAAATAATATATCAAAATGTTCAGAAAAATAAGATCTACGCAATTATGTCATTTTGATTCGTGTTTGCATTGTAGAAAAAATTAAATTGACTAAAAACTCAAATTAGGGTTTCCGGAACCGCCGGAGAAATTAGGATCGCGATATTTTGAGCGTCCGGACTCCGATGAAATTGATTCTATTTGCATTAGTCCTTATTTTATGTCATCTATTCGGTGACATGCATTTCATCTCAGGCCGATGTTCCGCATTTTGATATTTATGTTTGTACCCTTAAACCCTTAAACTGCAGTACGATTTCTAGATAAGCTCCTTTTTCGCGATGAGAAGCTAGGTCGCTTTCTTTTATTAGGTCAATCTAACACTAATTTCCTTGTTGTGCAGCGCGTGTAGCTTGATGGATCGGGTGTGGATGTATGGTTCTCGTACGAACCAAGCGTACCTTGACGGTGTGACGAATTTTCTGAGAGTTGCCGAGGATGATAGGTTGAAGAAGGGTGTTGAATATATATATTGTCCTTGTTGCGACTGTAGAAATGAGAGATCATTTCTCGGACACAACTCAGCGCTACAGATCCAAGCGCACTTGATTATTAGGGGCTTCAAACCGGACTACGCGTGTTGGACCAAACATGGTGAAGAGCAGAACATGTCACAGGAAGACGTTGGCATCGTCGAAGAACCCGAAGTCAACGAAAGGAGAGAACATGGGGACGAAGTAGTTGCAGACGATGATTGTGGCCGCCACGAGGAAGTAGGTGCAGACGATGACTGTGGTGGCGCAGAGGACGATGATAGGTTGGATCAGATGCTGCGCGATGCCGACGTGAACTTTAATACTGAGAGAGACTTACACAAGTTCATGTACTTGATTGAGGACTCAGAGAAACCTTTGTTTCCGGGTTGCAAGCCGAAATACACAAAGCTGTCATCCGTGCTCGAGCTGCTCCAACTGAAAGCCAGCCATGGTTGGTCAGACAAGAGTTTCACAGCGCTCCTAGGTCTCCTCTCCGAGATGCTTCCGGATGGTAACGAGCTGCCCAAAAACACGTACCGAGCAAAGCAGGTGGTTTGTCCCCTGGGGATGGAGGTAGAAAGGATACATGCATGTCGGAACGACTGTATCCTGTACCGTAATGAATTATCGAACTTGCGTTCATGTCCAGTGTGCAAAGCATCTCGTTACAACCGTAAGAGCCAACCAGACGACAGCGAGTCTTCCATCGAGCCGAAGAAAGGAATTCCCGCTAAGGTGGTGTGGTACCTGCCCGTAATTCCGCGTCTAAAGCGTTTGTTCGCGAACCCAAAAGAGGCCAAATTGTTGTGCTGGCACTCGGAGGACCGTAAGAAAGATGGAAAGCTAAGACACCCTGCCGATTCCGCGCAGTGGAGAAACATCGACATGATCTTCGAAAACTTCGGTGCAGAGCCGAGGAATATAAGGTTCGCGTTGAGCACGGACGGAATGAATCCTTTCGGCAACATGAGCAGCCGGCACAGCACTTGGCCAGTTACTCTTAGTATGTACAACCTACCACCTTGGCTGTGTATGAAGCGGAAGTACATCATGATGTCACTGCTTATCCAAGGGCCGAAGCAACCTGGGAACGATATTGACGTCTACCTAAGACCTTTGGTGGAAGATCTGAAAACACTGTGGAACGAAGGGGTGCAGGTATGGGATGCGTACAAACAAGAGAACTTCACCCTACACGCCATGTTGTTCTGCACGGTCAATGATTTGCCTGCCCTACGCAACCTTTCGGGCCAGAGTAAAGAGCCAGACAAGGCTTGCCCTCAGTGCTTGGATGGTACGGCGAGTAGGTGGCTGGCCCACTCCCGTAAGACGGTGTTCATGCGCCACCGTAGGTTCCTTAAGAGGAATCACCCGTACCGCAACATGAAGGACCAATTTGACGGGACGAGGGAGAGAGCTTTATGTCCAAGGCATTACAGCGGGCAAGAGGTGTACGATATGGTTAAGGATATCGACGTTGTCCTTGGAAAGAGTGGTAAAAAAGCGAAGGCCAGCGGCATGTGGAAGAAGAAATCAATATTTTGGGAGTTATCCTACTGGCAGCACCTTGAAGTTCGCCACTGCATCGACGTTATGCACGTAGAGAAGAACGTGTGTGACAGCCTGATTGGTCTCTTACTCAATATTCCAGGGAAGACGAAGGACGGCCTCAACGCATGCCTCGACTTAGTAGACATGAAGATCAGGCCCGAGTTGGCACCTGAGCCCTCCCAACAAGGCAGAACAAGGCTTCCTCCGGCCTGCTATAACCTGAAAAAGGCCGAGAGGACCGAACTATGCCGGTGCTTGCAAGGTGTGAAAGTTCCGTCCGGTTACTCCGCCAACATCTCGAAACTTGTTTCGATGGAAGATCTAAAATTGTTCGGCATGAAGTCCCACGATTGCCATGTGTTGATGACACAGATGCTTCCTGTTGCAATCCGAAATATCCAGCCGAGCTATCTCCGAGACACAATCACTAGGCTGTGCTACTTCTTCAACACAATCTCTCAGAAGGTCATCGATCCCGAAGCACTAGATGTGTTGCAGGCCGCTCTGGTGAAGACATTATGTCATCTTGAGATGTACTTTCCTCCGTCGTTTTTTGATATCATGGTCCATGTTACCGTCCACCTCGTGAGAGAGATAAAGATCTGTGGACCGGTATTTCTACGCCAGATGTACCCGTTTGAGCGGTACATGGGAATTCTCAAGCAGTACGTACGAAATAGATCTCGTCCAGAGGGCAGCATCATCGAAGGTTACACAACCGAAGAGGTGGTCGAGTTCTGTGTCGATTACATGGACCAGCTCAAACAGATAGGTGTGCCTACGTCTCGCCACGAGGGGAGACTGGATGGCAAAGGGACCATAGGAAGGAAAACACTCATCCCTGACTACGCGTCGTTATCTCAAGCCCATTTCGCAGTCTTGCAACACATGACTGAAGTTGCCCCGTATATCAACATGCATAAGGACGAGCTGCGCAGAGAGAATCCAGGCCGTACGGAGGCTTGGCTTACCAGACAGCACAACCGCAGCTTCAACAACTGGTTGCGGGTTCGAAGTGCTAATAGTACAACAGAGGAGAATATTGGCTGGTTGGCCAGATGGCCAAGTCACACGATCCTGAAATTTGAAGCCTACGACATAAATGGGTACACCTTTTATACCAGAGCACAGGATACGAAGAGCACGGTACAAAACAGCGGTGTCCGCATAGATGCCTTCCAGGACAAACGTGGTGTGTGTGCGTACTACGGGTACATTGAGGAGATCTGGGAACTCGACTATGTACGTTTCAGGATCCCCCTCTTCCGGTGCCGTTGGGTCGCACTCTCAAGTGTTAAGGTCGACAAGTACGGCATGACTACAGTGGACCTCGAACGTGCCGCATACAAAGAGGAACCATTCGTACTCGCTAAACAAGCTACTCAGGTCTTTTATGTCCAAGACCCGGCAAATCAGAAACTTCACGTAGTCCTTCAGGGGAAAAGAAGGATTGTCGGAGTTGAGAATGTCGTGGACGAGGAAGAGTACAATCAATTTGATGAGTACCCTCCTGGAGACGGCACCGCGCTCAACGAAGAACAACTACCGTTCGGGGCCACCTGCTATCTGCGCGTCGATCATCAAGAAGGGCTGGTTGTTAAAGGAGATTAGGTTATTTTCTATGATCGAACCCGATTGTTATGTATCGTCACCAGGGTTTTTTGTATGAACTATTAATGTAATAAAAATATGAAAATAGTTGTACCATGAAATTGTACATATGAAAATATGAATTTATAAAAAAAGTTCAACTCGTTTGGAGTTCATATGAAGTTTTTATGAATTTTACAAGTTTAAGGCATTTTTTGCATTCAATTTTATGAGTTCCCAATGAAGAGAGTAATATAAAACCTTAGTTTACTACACATTATTACTGCCTTCAAATGCAACATGAAATTTAGCAGATGGTAAAAAGATGAACTTCAGCATGAGATTCAATGTATGCCATGAGCTAGAGGATTCGAACTGCAAACTAACGCAACTGGAATCAGGTTAATCGGAGTCCGGACGCTTGACTTATCGCGATCCGAAGCTTCCGGCTAATCGGGGAAACCCTAATTGGAGTTTTTAGCAATTTTCCTTTTTCCTAACATGGATGAATATGATATGATTGAATAGATCTCATTTTTCTGAACATTTTGATATATTATTTGCATTTTCCTGAATTAAGATGAATTTTCTACGAATTTTACAAGATTTAAACCAATTTAAATCCTTTTTTGTATTTTTCTCAGTAAAGAATAACAGAACTAAACAGTAAATACTTTTATCACCTACCCCATACCTAGCCTCAGAGAATGACAGGTGGGACCCTTGGTCAATTCGGGTCAAGATTGACCAAGACTATGACAAGGGGACCCACATGTCATAACACTCTCTTTTCTTTTCTTTAATTCTTTTTCCAATTTCTTATGTGCGGGACCCACTTGCCATAGACACAGCTAAAGAGCTCAATTAACACACTGGTTAACTATTAACTTACTGCATGGATTACAAATAGCAATCACTAAGCAACTAAACATGCCCTAACCAAACTAATTAACCTAATTAGCTACCAGCTAACCAACTAACTAACTTAGCTAACAACTAACCAATCTGACTAACAACTAAATAACTAACCCTGGCTATTTACTAACCAACCTAACCACTGATTAACAGCCCTAACTAACAACTAACTACTCATCTAACCAATTACTAAACCAACTATCCCTAGCTAACTTAACTAATCAATCTAACTAGTAACTTAACTAATTTATAAAAAAAGTTCAACTCGTTTGGAGTTCATATGAAGTTTTTATGAATTTTACAAGTTTAAGGCATTTTTTGCATTCAATTTTATGAGTTCCCAATGAAGAGAGTAATATAAAACCTTAGTTTACTACACATTATTACTGCCTTTAAATGCAACATGAAATTTAAAAAAGGTAAAAAGATGAAAAAATGCCCGGCTACACTAGGGTTTTGGTTTCCGAAGCCTGCACCCAATCAAGCCCATCACAGGCGACATGGGCCGGAGCCCAAATCAAGCCCATCACAGGCGATCGGGCACAGGCCCGTACTGACCAGCGGCCCCAGTAGCCAGGGCGGACGATCGGACGAATATGCTCGGTTGAGAGAAGCTCGACAGCCCCGCTCAAAGAACGGTATATAAACCGGTCGAAGCCTCCGTAAACTAGCGAGGTGGGACTAAAAGTCCCACCCCGCGTCGGCTCTGCACGGTGCATTAGTAGTCCAGACGGTTCTATAAAGGAAAGCGTCCGCACTAATTAGTGCAGACGGCTCCACATTGAGACCTGTCTGCACTAACGTTAGTGCGGACGGGTCCATATGGAGAACCGTCTGCACTAATAAGTGTCCCGCCTACACTATTAGTACAGACGGTTCTCAATATGTAGCCGTCCGCACTAATGTTAGTGCAGACAGGTCTCAATATGGAGCCGTCTGCACTAATACGTGGGGGGCGCTTTCCAGTGGGAGAGGCGGAACGCGGGAAGGTGGAAGGCGCGCGCGGGGGTAAACGGGCCGCCCGAGGCGGCCCAACAGGCTTCGGCCTCTTTTCCTTTATAGATTTTTCTTTTTCTTTTATACAGATTCATTCCTGCTGTCATTTTATGTATAAATATTTGTCCAAAAATTATGAACTTTTTACAGGGGCCTTATAACATTATTTGGAACCTTCTGTAGAAGTTTGAGTTGATTTGGAGTTCATTTGAGTAGGGTTCTAGTTCAAAGCTAGGGTTTGACCTAATTCGATGATTTGAACTAGAGCTAGGTCCTATCCTTCTCCAAGAATTCTGAAATTTGGCATGAAGTTAATGTTCCCCTATTTATGTCCATCCCTGAAGTTTGGTGAATTTTTATACTCATTTGCTTGCCCATTTTCTATGATTTTCAGAAGTTTAAGTCATTTCTAGTAATAGATAACCCTATTTCTAGTAATAAATAACCTTGAAATTTTTTCTACCCTCAAGATATACCATTACATGTTCCATGTCAAAATTTGGCATTTTTCGGGGTTCGTTTGCTATATTTAAGTCATTTAGTGCATTTCTACGCATTTAGCGAATATAATTCCAATTTGAACTGCAAGTGCATGAAAAATTTGGCAAAATTATGATGAAAAATCCTATTTGTGGTCTTTAGTCTATGTTTAGGCCTTATCCAAGAAAAGGAAAGGAATTCCAAACATCAAGGTGCCGAGACTCGACCCCGAACATGGAGGTTATTGGTTTTTTAATTCAGAAAAATGCAAACGAAGTCAGAAAAACATGAAACTTGGCATGGTGCCCTCATATGGCATCAATATGCTGTGGTAAAAATTTGAGAAGGTTTTGCAAAAGTTGTGACGTATACTACTTAGAAACCCCAAGATCTCCGAGGAAGAATCTAGGTTTTGAGAGGGAACGGGTCAGATTTGAAGGCAAAGTGACGGTTGCTTCATCGGTTAACCTTGAAATTTTTTCTACCCTCAAGATATACCATTACATGTTCCATGTCAAAATTTGGCATTTTTCGGGGTTCGTTTGCTATATTTAAGTCATTTAGTGCATTTCTAGGCATTTAGCGAATATAATTCAAATTTGAACTGCAAGTGCATGAAAAAGTTGGTAAAATTGGGTTGAAAAATCCTAATGGTAGTCTTTAGTCTATGTTTAGGCCTTACCCAAGAAAAGGAAAGGAATTCCAAACATCAAGGTGCCGAGACTCGACCCCGAACATGGAGGTTATTGGTTTTTTAATTCCAAAAAATGTAAACGAAGTCAGAAAAACATGAAACTTTCCATTGCTTCATCATATGACACCTAGAGGCTATGGTAAAAATTTGAGAAGGTTTAGCAAAGAAAAATGCCATTAAATGCAACATGAAATAAAAATCTGTAAAAAAAGGAAAAAAAACAAGCCTACCACTGGGGTTTTGGTTTCCAAAGCCTGCACCCGAATCAAGCCCATGACAGGCGACATGGGCCGAAGCCCAAATCAAGCCCATCACAGGCGACTCGGGCACAGGCCCGTACTGACCAGCGGCCCAGTGGCCTGGCGGAGGATCTGACAAATATGCTCAGTTGAGAGAAGCTCGACAGCCCCGCTCAAAGAACGGTATATAAACCGGTCGATGCCTCCGTAAACTAGCGAGGTGGGACTAAAAGTCCCACCCCGCGTCGGCTCTGCACGGTCCACTAATAGTCCAGACGGTTCTATATTGGAAAGCGTCCGCACTAATTAGTGCAGACGGCTCCATATTGAGACCTGTCTGCACTAACGTTAGTGCGGACGGCTCCACATTGAGAACCGTCTGCACTAATGTAGCAGGGTCCCGCCTGCTACATTAGTGCAGACGGTCCTCCATGTGGAGCCGTCCGCACTAACGTTAGTGCGGACGGCTTCATATTGCGAACCGTCTGCACTAATGTAGCAGGGTCCCGCCTGCAACATAAGTGCGGACGGCTCCATATTGAGAACCGTCTGCACTAACGTTAGTGCGGACGGGTCCATATGGAGAACCGTCTGCACTGTTAGTCCGGACGGTTCTGTATTGCGAACTGTGGCGCACCCGGTTTTAAGGCCGGATAAGCCCTTGTGTTTACGGTACCGGTCCCTGGATCAGTAGCCGATACCCACAAGTTTACCTGTGTATCAAAATCATACACGCACTTATTAGACTATAATATGTAATCCGATCTTCAAGATCAAAAAAAACTATACCTTTAGCCCAACGGCTAGAAATCTTGCAGCGGAAAAACGAGCGGTGATGAGCCCATCAATATGCCGTTCCCAACAGGCAACTGACTGGGGTTCGCCCTAGTTATCGCGGATTCCTTCGTTGCTTTCGAACGGTCGATCCTTCGGTCTGGCCACATAACAAGCCAGGTGAGTACATTGAATGTACTCGCAAGCGCTCCACCGGGGAGTTTAGTATGGATATGATCATGCTCGGAGTTTATCAATAACATGGCTCTATCCTAAGTCTCATGTTGTGCGAGAAAGTAAGTTTGCATTTGCAATAGATACATAGATGTAAAAGCGATTTTATCAAAAACATCTCGACGCAGCGAGATGAGGTATTGCTCAAACACTCGCCCGCTACAGCGGGGAGTTCGGTTTTGTGCTTTCCGATACGACGGTAGAGCACGGTACTGCCCGGTTCCACAGGGAGACGCAGCTCGCCTCGTACTTACGGGGTTCCCAATCACCCGGTTCCTCAGGTAGACGACGCTGACCTCGTACTTACGGGGATTCTAAGGTTTGCCCGAGTCCACGGGAAAACCCGACTTCACACCTCCCGATACGACGGGAATTTGGCAAACTGCCCTGCGAGCACGGCGGATCGCGTCCTTAAACCCATAACCCAGAAGATCCTTTTTGGGGCTCAAAGAGCCAAAACTACTTTAGTGTGGCCCGACCAAGTTCGTCCATGACCGCGGACGCGGCTATTCGAATAGTTTTAACACTCTGCAGAGGTTGTACGGCTTTACCCACACGATGTAGTTCCCCCTGGGCATGCTGCGCACGCATGTGTCCAGAGCTTGTACAACGAGACTCTTCACCGCTGTGAACCCAGCCATGAACCCGTCAGAATGGACATGTCCCAAGCCTAGCCCGAATCAGTACCCCTGCTACGAGGAGGTTGGTGTTCCATCTTTGTGGCGGCGAAAACTCGGTAGCCCCGGGTTTTGCCCTCTTCGAAGTGTACCCCACCCCATCTGCACTCTACTAACTGCCCACGGGTTCATGCTAGTCCAGGTCGGCTACTAGATCAAGTCCTTCCCACAAAGGACATGTGGTCGTACGGTAAGACTTGGCCAAACGGCACTTAAGACAGGTCCTTAGGTGATCCGAGAAGGACTCCACTCCATTCCCGTAAACGGGCAGCGAGAACCACGACGGGCCTTACCTCGCTCTTTAACAACTCCCTACAAACACCCTTCATTACCAACCCGGATCAAAATCTTCTCCCTTTTTAGCTCGGTTCCACAGAACCATTTTGACGGTAGAATATCCCAACCCATGCATATCCTACCTTCCATGCACCTCTACAACCCGGACGCGACGGTCCGTTACGGGGTAATCACCCTCAGGAAATACTTGGGTATTTCATCCCTAATCTAAGAAAAACCTAGCTTTACTACTGCAGGGCTAAGCATATATATATATACATACACTATCCTAAGTTTCTGATAAGTTTTCGGAATACAATAGTCCTAAGGCGACAAGGATTACGGGGTCGGACTAGGGTTTCCTATCATCGGTGATAGCTACTCTACATAAAATAACAGGAATAAAATATAGCATGCATGGTTTGAAAACAAAATAATATTTCGTAAAACTGGGATTCAACATGATCAAGGGCGGAGAGCTTGCCTGGCAGGTATTGGCTCGGTTCCGGACGCGGGGATGCTTCGGGTTCGTCCTGACGCACGTACCTCACACCGTCAACTACACGTTCGAAAATACGTCGAATAAGAACCAAGCATCACAAGAACAACCGATAAAAGTAATCATGCATGCATCAAGAGTTTCATGATGTTTCTAAAATGTCCTAACTCGTTCGGGTGGGGATTGGATGTGTATAAAGGTGCATGTATTCTTAGGGTTAGGGCTTTTTAGGGTTTCACAATGCCTTTACATCTATGACCTATGCAACACGTAGGTGGATGCCTACTCATGTGAGGGTGCTGGTTCCTAACATTCCTAGAAAGGTTCGACATGGTGGAGATAACCCTAAGACGAACGCATATATGCATATGCATGAAATGACGGGTATGAGTTCTAGGGTTTCGGCGATGAGCACCTGCTCCTAGGGTTTTAGAACTCATGCATTATGGATGAATGGGCTACTAGGGTATGTAAAACTAAACCCTAACCTACTGGACATGTGGCATGCATCACCTAATCAACCTACTTTTGAAAAAGAACAACACTAATTATGCATGTTTAAGACTTAGGGTTTCATGGCTTAGGGTGCTATGGGTTCATCTATCCCCTTAAGCTTGGAGCTAGATAACATGAATACATGGGTGTAACCAGTGCAAGGATCTAATATGAACATGTACACCTACTGGAACAACCTAGAACTCAAACCCATATTCAAAAGGAGTTCAAAATCTTATTTGAAATTCTGACATGTGTACTGGACTGAGCTGTACAGGATGTTCTAGTGAGATTTTCGAAAAGTGTCCTATATAGGAAAGGTGGGAAATAAAATTTGGAGAAACTTTTATTTGGGAAGTTTCTTGAGATTCTGGCTGGATCTGGGTGAACCGGTTGAATCAAGACAAGCTAGTGTTCTGGTTCAGAGAAGAAGATCAGCTGGTTTAAACTAATGGAAGGGGTGACGTGGAAGAAGGATTCGGCGCCGATTTCTACTTAACCTGACCGGCGGGCCCGAGCGGTCAGCGGCAGGGCGAAGCGGTACGTGCTGGAGTTTAAAAAGAGACCGGGCCCGTGCGTCAGTCGCAGAGAAGAACAGGCGTGCGGGGCAAGGGTTCCGGCGGGAGTCTTCCCGATTCCGGCGGAGCTCCGGTGACTCAACGGCGAGAAATCGAGCGCGATTCAGAGGGAAAGAAGGGAAGGGGCGGATACCCTCGGGTTCGGGAGGAAGAGGCGGACTCGTTTTTGTGGTCAGAGAGTTTGAATGGGTGCTGGGAGTAAGGTCACGTCGGAGCTCAGAACAGAGGGCGGAGGGCTGACGGAGGACAGGGCGCTCCGGCGTGCTTCAGCTGCAAGGGGACTTATGGGGAGATTAGGGGGTGGTCCAGGAGGCTTAAGGAAGAAAGGGAAGTAAGGATCCTTCACCGGAGTGGAGGATTTTCTTCTCGGGCAGTGGCGGATGCTCTCACCGGGGAAGAAGGTTGAGGCAGGAGAGGAACTCGGGGAGGCTTGGGGATTGCTTAAGGAGTTTCCAGGGGAGGTCTGTGTAGAGTTAGAGTGCTCGGGAGCTCTTTAAATAGTCGAGGGAGAACGGGGAGGTTGAATGCCGGCTACTCGGCTGCCGTCCTTGCCGTGGACTCGGCCACAGGAGCCCGACGTCCTTGCCAGGCGGCGCGGTTTGCTCAGGAGGTGTCAAGGATTGACCGCGGCGCTGACTCGGCTCAGGTGAGGCAGTGGTCGGCGGGGAGCAGAGCCCGGGCGCGCGTCAACTGATGCCAGTGCGCGTCCAAGGCATGTCTGGGCGCGGCCTGAGTGGCATGGGCGCGCATGGGGCATGCAGGCGTGTCGGGGAGGTTGCTGGAGCATGTCCATGGGGCTGAGGTGATTGAAGAGAGGGAGGAAACAGCAAGAGCTGGGCATGCATTCATGTGGGGAGCTGCTGCCACAGACTCGCCAATAGTGGCATGAAAGGATGCTAGGGTTGAAACCCTGTGGAGAAGACGTGGTGCTGAGTGAAACGAAGAGCAGGGGGGGTTGGTTGAGAGTGGCAGGGGCTCTTGATTAGGTTTGGAGCAAGGGAGCTGAGAGAAAACTTGTTTTCGAGTACGAGGAAGAAATTAGGGCAAAGTGCTCGATGCCTGGCATTCGAAATCCTTGAACTAGAGATGGGAATATTTTTGTATATTTGGGCTTCTGATATCACGATGAGTGTTGTGGAAATTTTTGGAACCTTTCCGAGTAAGATATATGAGGGTTACAGTTCAATTGGGGAATTTGATCGAATTGGGATTTTGAATGTAATTCAAATGTTTTGAACTGGACTTCCCAATCTTATTTCATAACTTGGTGAAGGAAAGGCTCAAGAGGCTACTGGTGTTTTTCTAGACATTTTGGAGAAATAACAGCGCATGCGATAACACTTTTTCAATTACTGGTTGCGAGAAAACCTAATTAGGGTTTGGATCGACAGATGGGATTTTAGGGTTCCGGACGACGGCAAGTTATGGTAGGGTATGGGGGTAGCTAGGGTTTGACTCGGGAGTGCCGGGAACAAGCATCGACGGCTTGCCACTAGGGTTAGGGTTTTGGGGCGACGACGAGTATATAAAGTGTATGTGGACTGATTAGGGTTTTGGGGATGCACAAGAGATGATGGGTTTTCGAGTTCGAAGAAAAGATGGGAGGACATGAGGGGTTTGAGAACTCACTCCCGAAGGGAGGGGATCTACTTGGACATCGTTGGTTGTTAGGGTTTGGGTTCGGACGGAGTTACGCATATAGGATGCGTGTGCCGATTAGGGTTTGGTTTTTATGAGCGCCCGCGACGGTTGTCAACCTTTCATATAATGGGGATTTCCCGGAATGTTAGGAAGTTCTGGAGATATATATATTGAGGAGAGAGAAACGGTGGCAAGGTGTGGACAATTGGAAAGATATCAGGGGGAAACAACACGAGGGATTACGGTGTGGGCTAACGCGGTAGATGGTAAGGATGGAATGGTTAGCTGGTAAAAGGATACAGTTATTTTGAGTTCCGGTAACATGGTAGAAGGGTAGAAGGTTAGTTTGTAACTCGGTGATTCGGTAGAAGGGGTGAATAGGGAATAGATATTTTTGTGGCATGGTAACACGGTGAAAAGGGTTATAACCGTGGTCACTTGATATTTAGGGTCTTACCGTGCAGACGGTAAAAAGGTGACATGCGGGGTAATGGTGTAGAAAAGGGGGTGCGGGTGTATATATACATATACATGGATTCATATATATTCCGGTGAGGGGAATGGTAAAGTAACCGAAGCTATTTTCTTGATCATGTGGTAGGAAGAAATTCACCGAGGAGAGGGGTCTAGGGTCTGGAGTGTATGTGCCCACATACACTGGATTATTGTTGGCATATATGTGGTGGTATGTGGATGGTGGTGGCATGCGACGACAAGTGAGCTGGGGTCGGATTTAGGCCACTGATGTGCATGCATATGTATATACATGCTCGAGAGGAGCAGGGACAGAGAGAGTCGGAGGTTTAGGGTCTGCGTCGGCTTAGACAAAGAAGAAGAGGGGGAGGAAAGGTGATCCGGGCTGTTGCGGCAAGGTTGGTCAGGGGTGGTGCTGTGGTGTGGGGGATAGGTGGCAGGTTAGCTTGTCGCGGCAGGAGGTTTGTTTGCCGCGGCAAGGATTCTCTTGTCGTGGCAAGGCTTTTGGGAGAAAAGGGGAATAGACGGGGGTGTCTTTGTGCCGGGCTTCAGGCGAGGTTAGGAACGGAACGTCGGGCAGGGTTTCGTGTCCCGTGCCGGATGGAGTTCCGGTAAGGTCGAGGCCAAGGGGGAACAGAGGTGGAGATGAGGGACTCGGGTCGGTTCACACTAGGGTTTTGGCAGAATAGGTTCCGACGCGATGCACTGCTAATCGGCATTACTGGCAAAAAGTTTTTGTTGACCCTGATTTTCAGGTTTCGGAAAATTGGGGTGTTACACGAACCGTCTGGACTACCTTCTATAATAAATCCCCTCTTTCGACAGCCGCCCTCCAGTTTCAAAATTTTCGCTAAGTCCCTAGCCCTATTCTTCCCCGAGCTCCCCGCCGCCTCCGACCTTCCCGCCGCCCCCGAGCTCCCCGCCGCCCCCGAGCTCCCCGCCGCCGACGAGCTCTCCGCCCCCGAAGCCCTCAGGCAGACGCCGCCGCCACCCCCGAGCTCCGCCGCCTCCGAGCTTCCCGCCGCCCCCGAGCTCCCCGCCGCCCCCGAGCTCCCCGCCGCCGACGAGCTCTCCGCCCCCGAAGCCCTCAGGCAGACGCCGCCGCCGCCCCCGAGCTCCCCGTCCCCGAGCTCCCCGCCGCCCCCGAGCTCCCCGCCCCCCGAGCACCCCGCCGCCCCCGAGCTCCCCCGACCGCCGGCCTCCTCCGATCACCTCCTCGAGCTCCCCTGACCACCGCAGCCCTCGATCCTCTACTCCAGGGTGAGCATTGCTTATGTGGCCATTTGTGCATCCATGGATTATAATGTTTTGTGGACTGTTCAACGCAATCTCACCTCTGTTGCTCGTGTTCACCTTTCTTGAGAACACACTATATGATTCCTGGTCCTTGTTTAATCAGGCGGATAGTTGGGATTTTGGTGTTGGTAAGGACTGTAACTAAGACAATCTTGTTGTACCATTTGCAGTTTATATGGTATACTGATTAATCAACTTCTATTAGAATCTACAACTTCTGTGTGATCTCCCACTGCCACAAAGAAATGGAATATTAAATATTCTTGCATAATTTTCCAGCATTCCTTGAAAGCGTCTCAGTAGGTGTTTGTTTTGTTAAATATATGCTGATTTGTTATTATTTTGTTGGTTATGGAACACAGTAGATATATGTCCAGTGGATTAGACCTTTCTTTTATAAATGTGTGATCTGATAACATGGTTTCTCCTTGTTAACCTGTTAAGTCAACTAGTGAACCAACCATGCTAATTATTAATAAGCCATGAACATGTATATCCGAGTTCAGACTAGCTGTGCTATAGGACTATTCATCGTTAGTTTGTGCACTTAAGGAAAAAATTGTTAGAGCTCATGTTTACATCTTGTTCGCTTGGAACAAAAAAAATAGAAAAACAAGAGAAAGAAACAAAGTATTATTGAAAAGTGTTCAGCTAATACCTCCTTGTTTTGGAGCTATATTTAAAGTTGACAAATTATGCTGCTACGTGCACTTATAACCCATTGTTGTGCTTTGACTCACACTTTTGAATTCGCTCAATCATCACCTTGTACTTCTCTGCTATCACAAGTGTATGTTGCATTTTTGAATTCTCATCGGAATGGTAAGATCACACTTGTTTTAGAATGGTGAGATTGAGTGATTCCACATACTTTGTGCCAATATACATCTTTTTGTGCCATTAATCATGGCAGATTGTAAGTATGACTATTGATCATTCTATGGGAGCACTGATTTGGAGGAATACCTTGATTGGGTACAACATATGGAGATTGAAATTTAGAAGGTCCTAATGGTTCGTAACCAAGTGTCAAGAGCCACCAAGGAGTTCATAGACTATGCTAGCTACTGATCGAAGTGTGGTCCAGATAGATGGACAATCAAAACTTGGGAAGAATTAAAGAAGGCCATGAGTGATAAAATTACTATATGTTGGCTACGTGTGTTCTCGTTATCTTCACTTTGGTCTTTTGTATTATCAATACTTACTCTCGATAATGACATTGCAAATCTGACTGTATGTTGAGGAAAGTTGTACATGTATATCTCCGTCTTCACCGTCTCTGTCTTCACCTTGCCCCCTTCATTATTCTTATTTAAGTACATGCACCGGAGACACCAAATCGTCTTTGTTTTCACGATCGAGAGAATGGAGAAGAGTGATAACAGAATAACTTTATCTAGATAAACGAATGAATTGAATAGAGAATGAATTCATACGAGTAGTTGTGAAGAGTATTTGTGCGAGATATAAGAGTGAGAAGAACTTGAGAGAAAGCTCAAATGAACGAGATACGAGATGTAAAAGAAAAAAACGAAAAGTGGTGAGAGTAATAAACGAGAAAGAAGTAAATAGAGAGTACATTTAGATTTAAAGAGTATAAATACAATGCACGATCCAGAGAATGGAGAAGATATGGAGGGAAGATGCAAAGCGCCAGACTATGGCAGATATAGTAAACAGTTCGTCGTGGCTCCGTCGTAAGCGTCAGTCTAAGTCATCGGAGAGTAAAGCAAAGTCGGAAGCAAAGACATATATAACTCATGTAGCCCTCATGTATAAAAGAGTTCAGGAAGATATTTATGATGAGATTACGAACATTAGCACTATTTACGAGGTTGTTTAATTCATAAAGTATGTGTCTTTATATGAAAATGTCTGCAATCTAGTCTGTGTACGGCATATCTGAATTTTTCGTCTTTTGAAGATGGCGTCCGGAGGAGATGAACGTGAACAGCCGGTGGCCTCTTCTCCCCGACAAGACGAGCCGCACGTGTCTCCTCAACCGGCTCAACCGCCTCTACCGATGCCCTCCGAACCTGCAGAAGCCTCGTCTCGTGAGCAAACCGAAGAATCGGGTGGGCAGAAGCGAAAGCGAGGTGGCCGAGGCAAAAATAAAATGCCTACGGGTCACTTCACGATAACTCAAGTCAGTGCTGAGGGTGTGCCCGTATTGCCTCAGCAGGCTCAGGCGGCATTCCGTAGAGCGTGCGCGTCACTGGCGAGGGAAAAGATCCCGATAACGTACGCCAGCTGGCCGTCAGTGCCGGATCACGAGAAAGAGTTCCTGTGGAACACCATCCAAGGACAGTTCGACTTCCCGGAAGGTACCGAGCAGGCCGTGGAAAGACAGGCAAAAGCGAAGATGGGCAAAGCGTGGAAGACCTTCAAGAGCGAGCTGTACAACACGTACGTCAAGAACGATCTTATGCCCTACAGGCAGGACCCGAACACTTACGGGTACCTGGAGGATCAATGGGTGGAATTCGTGGAGAGGTGCACGTCGGAGGAATTCGTGCAGAAGAGCCAGGCAAACAGGGCCCGTCAGGCATGCAACGTTCACCCCCACAGGCTTGGAAGCGGGGGGTACGCGCGCAAAGAGCTGGAATGGAGAACAGAGGACGAGCGGGCGTCTCAGGAGAGTCGCGACACCCCGTTCTCCCAGATCCCAGAGAGGCGGGCCCGGAACTGGTTTCGCGCGAGGGCCAACATCTCGGCTGATGGCACCGTCGCCTTCAACAAGCCCGAAACCGTCCAAGTGGCTGAAAACATCATGCGACTATCAGAACAATCCGCCCAAGGAACTTTCCAAACAGCCAGGGAGAAGGACATACTAACCTCGGCTCTGGGAAACAAAGAGCACCCGGGTCGAACGCGTGGCCTAGGGGTGACGGTTCCATGGAAGCTGGGATTCCCGGACGATGCGGGACAGTACAGGAGTCGGAGGAGAACAAAAGCAGAGCGCGAGGCAGCCGAGCGTGAACGGATGAAGCAAGAGCTGATGGATGAAATATTTGCAGGCCTACAAGAGAGGATCGATGCAAGGGTCGAAGAACGGGTACGGCAGATAAGGCAGGAGGATGCAGCCGCCGGGGCCGAACGCAGCCCCGCAGCCTCATCCCCACATGGTCGGCGCCGGAGTAGCTGCGCATCCGTGGAAAACGAGAATGCCGAAGACGTGGAAGAACAATCCCCACCGCAGCACGTTCGAGATGACGACCGCGCCGACGACTTACCTAATTTCGACCCTATTCTGCCTGAACACGTCAATGAAAGATTCCCTCTCGACGAGATAGCGGTGGCAACCAAGTGCAAACTCCTCGTGCCCAGCAGTTTTGGCCCCGGTGACATGCTTGAGGCTGGCCAGGGGTTAGTATTTCCACCTTCAGAAAGCACGATGACGGTGCACGGAGTTCCGCTAGCGGCGGATAAAGCTAAGGTGGCAGTGGACATGGTGCATGCGAATTGCAGATCCTTCAGACTTCCTGTACCGCCGGAGGACGACGTCACGACACTGGGGCAGGCCATCCACACGTTCATCCAGTGGCCGAAGAAGTACATTTCCCTAGTTGCCCCTCCACCTCCTCCACGGCCGCTGTCTCCGGTGCATTACGGTAAAGATTTCTCAATCCGTCCTCCTCCACCGAAGGTGAAATCCGCTTCAGCACGATCTCAGCAATCTAGCAGATCTAGCCAACAGGCTGCCAAAACAGCTCCTCAAGCTCAGCGTAGGGCCACCAGAAATAGCACAAAGTTGGCTAAGGGCAAAGAGGTAGACGAAGAACCCGAGATAAGAAAATACACGGAACGGCAGCCGCTAGTGACACGGGCGGCATTAGAGCGACTTGGCTGGGCAGCCACGATTTTGCACGATTATTACATGAAGAGGTCCAACGAGGAGACAGAGCTTCCTCAGAATATCTGCGCCGCGTACAAGCGGCAACATTTCCTTCATGCAAGTGGAACCTTTACCATTGAGTTCTCGGATTTATCAGACCTCTACCGTCATGACGCCCTCGATGCCAGCCTATTAAGATGCTGGACACTGTAAGTGTTCTCAATCACTGTTTAAGCTAAATGAATTGCCTAACTTATTGATACGCTCTTTCAATGACATTACTTTTATGTGCAGACATATGATTCAAGAGGCTAGGATAGATAACCCTAATATCGGATTCCTCGATCCGGGAGTGGTCATATGCACAATGGTCCAATTCCAGCCGAACGAGGTGGAGGATTACATTTCGGACGCCATGCTCGTTCAGTGTACTAAGCACGCCATTCTTCTACGTACAACTATGGCTTCCATTGGATGCTCGTCGGCCTCGAGCCAGAACGTCTACATGCCACGTACTTCGACTCTAGGGACTACCCACCAGAGAAGTACGCAGATTTGACGACGGTGCTCAACGGGGCGTTCAAGAAATATGTTGCCAAGGGCGGGCTTGTGAAAACAACAAAAACCGAACCTACCCACCGATTTCATTTCCCGGTAATAATTCCTCCCTCGCCCAAGAATAATCACCTCGCACGTTCTAATATGTATTCGGTAAAACTAAATTACCCTGCAAGTAACCATGATTTCTACAGTGCCACAAGCAGCCGCCGGGCAGCAATCTCTGTGGATACTATGTGGCGACATATATGATGCAGATCGTTGGCTCTAGTCCGGTAGATCTGGAGGTTAGTGTCATTACACTATATGTAGTTCCATTTTTCATCGTTCGGACGTCGTGCCTAACCTAGCTATTTAATTTCCTTGTGCAGACTTTGAAGTTCCCTACAGATGAGCTCGACACTGAGGGCGTCTCGATTGTTCAAAAACGGTTAATAGCTTTCATATTTAGAGAGGTGTTGAAGGAGACCGGAGAGTTCCATTGTCCTCAAATTGCTCCTCAATGACTTGAGAGTTTTTTTAACTAACAATGCATGTAAATGACTTTGTGGTTGTCGAGAATGATCTTTTAAGTTTACTTCTGAATGTTATGTCTAAGATCAGTGATTACATTGTGTGTCTGTGTATGCTATGCCCGTGATTGATCACTTTGTTTCTAGCGTTTTCACTGCCGCACGGCATCGTTACACTGCCGCACGGCTGCTGCGACAGCGGAAACGGTAGTTTCCGCTGCCGCGGCAGCAGGCGGCAGCAACGTCACCCTGCCGCACTGCTGCCGCGGTAGCAGAAACCTCTGTTTTCGCTGCCGTGGCAGCAGGCGGTAGCACTGTCGCCCTGCCGCACTGCTGCCGTGGCAGCGGAATAAGTCATTTCCGCTGCCGAGGCAGCAGGCGGCCGCAACGTCGCCTTGCCGCACGGCTGCCGCGGCAGCCGAAACGTCCGTTTCAGCTGCCGTGGCAGCAGGCGGCACTACCGTAGCCCTGCAGCACTGCTGCCGCGGCAGCGGAATCAGCCATTTCCGCTGCCGCGGCAGCAGGCCGCCTTGCCGCACGGCTGCCGCGGCAGCCGAAACGTCCGTTTCAGCTGCCGTGGCAGCAGGCGGCACTACCGTAGCCCTGCAGCACTGCTGCCGCGACAGCGGAATCAGCCATTTCCGCTGCCGCGGCAGCAGGCCGCCTTGCCGCACGGCTGTCGCCGCAGCCGAAACGTCCGTTTCAGCTGCCGTGGCAGCAGGCGGCACTACCGTAGCCCTGCAGCACTGCTGCCGCGACAGCGGAATCAGCATTTTCCGCTGCCGCGGCACCAGGCGGCAGCATGGCGCCTTGCCGCACTGCTACCGCGGCAGCAGAAACAGGTAGTTTCTACTGCCGCCGCAGCAACGTTCTCCTAACACAGCATTTGTGCAGACGGTTCCAGGGGTAGAACCGTCTGTACAATGAATTTATGCAGACGGTTCTGAAAATGGAACCGTCTGTACAAATGCTTTTGAAGTACTGTTCTATGCATTTGTGCAGACGGTTTTGATGTTGGGAGCCGTCTGTACAAATGCCTCGGAGGCACTGTGCCAGATAGTAGTACAGACGGCTCATGTGTGGAGCCGTCTGTACTACGTGTTTGTACAGACGGTTCAATAACCGTCTGGACAAAGTTCATTTGTCCAGACTGTTTCGTCCAGACGGTTCGGAAAACTGTCCCGCCCGGTGTTTCCGAACCGTCTGGACAAATGAATTCTGTAGTAGTGAGCCGCTCTTTACAACGATGACCATTTTTATGGAAGCTAGTACCAGCAGTAAATCTGAAGCATGAACTAAATATTGGACGTGTGTTGGGAAACAGCAAAAGTACTTGGTTGGCCCTGGTTTTGAATTTTTTTTTCTTGTAACGATTCCACGCCTCAATGCATCTTCATGCATGTATACCACAGTATCATCACCAGTACACAGAAGAAGCAGTAATTCACAGGGAAGCCGCTGCCACTTGTCACGTACAGGCGCCGTGACACCTCGGTGCATGCATGCCCCTCTAGCTAGCTATACTATTGTCAACACCTCGTAGCTTCCTATTTAACGTATCCTCACACATCACAAGAGTGAGCCAGCAACAGTTCCCAGTAGCTACTAGTGCTACTATTCCCAAATCACGAGCCACAAAGCAACCCTAGCTCCAGCTAGCTAGCCAATGGAGACGGGTTTCCACGGCACGGCGAACGGTGCTGCGGCCGCCGGGAACGGTGGCGCGCAGGCGCAGGCGGCGCCGACGATACGGGAGCAGGACCGGCTGATGCCGATCGCGAACGTGATCCGCATCATGCGGCGCGTGCTGCCGCCGCACGCCAAGATCTCGGACGACGCCAAGGAGACGATCCAGGAGTGCGTGTCGGAGTACATCAGCTTCATCACGGGGGAGGCCAACGAGCGGTGCCAGCGGGAGCAGCGCAAGACCATCACCGCCGAGGACGTGCTCTGGGCCATGAGCCGCCTCGGCTTCGACGACTACGTCGAGCCGCTTAGCGTCTACCTCCACCGCTACCGCGAGTTCGAGGGCGAGGCGCGGGGCACCGGCGTCGGCGTCGGGGCAGGAGGCGCGCGGGGCGACCACCACGGCCACGGCCACGGCATGACGCCAATGCTCAAGTCCCGCGCGCCGCCGGCGTCCATGGTGCCGCACCACCACCACCACGCGCATCACGACATGCAGATGCACGCCGCCATGTACGGGGGCGCCGTGCCGCCGCCGCCGCCTCATCCGCACCATGCGTTCCTCATGCCGCCGCACCACGGCCAGTACGCGCAGTACGAGATGTACGGCGGCGAGCATGGGATGGCCGCGTACTACGGAGGGGCGCCTTACGCACCCGGAAACGGCGGCAACGGCGACGGGAGTGGCAGCAGCGGCAGCGGCAACGGCAGCGGCAACGGCGGTGCAAACACGCCGCACGCCGTCAACTTCGAGCACCAGCAGCCGTTCGGGTACAAGTAGTGATCTAGCCCTGCATCTGCATGCACCTATCGCGTGCAGTAGCTTAGTGCATTCAAGTGGCGCGGCGTGTGGCTATCGGTGGTTTCTAGTTTCTCTAAAAAAGACTTAATTAGACGCATCTTAGTGACTAGTCCAGTGTGCTTTTGCACGTTCATGTGGTGATGAGATTATTATTTCCTGCTGTCAGTATTTAAAGGTCCTGTACTCGATCCTGTCTTCCAATCCTAGTTATGCAAATCGTCGATTAGAGAAACCGCACGTGCCTCGATCGTTATGTGTTGCTCTATGTGTGATAGTCATGCAGTACTACATGCAGATGCAATCATGCAATGCAAGAGACTGTCTTTCAGATTTAAATCGCCTGAAGGCGTTCGCTAGATTTGGCTCGTAAAAGGAAGTTGAAAACATAGAGTTGCTCCGTGCCAAACTGCCAACCCAGCAACACGAGTGACATGCGCCGTCATACACAGGCGGAGTGTCGCCATTTCCTAGTTCCGGAGCGGTGCACTGCATGCCCTGTTTAACTGTAGGTCAAGCGGGATATACTTGAGTGGCTCCGGCCGGTAGGAAAAAACGCCCGGTTGGAAAGTGCATGTAGGTCCTGTTTTATTAAACTTTTTAGCAGATTTTGCCAATGATAGCTGTGGGTTTTGTAATACAAATTCAGCTGTTTAGAAAAGCTATTTTCTGCTAGTTTTTACAATGTGCTGAAGCTTCAGTGCTCATTTTCTAAAATATTGTAGATGATTTGGATCGACCAAAAGTTATATGTTCAATTTTCTATAGTCAGAACAGTTTTTCTAGACAGCCAACTAACATCAATTTTATCAACAGTCACAGTTCAATCAAATAAGCCTGTAATCTAGCTGGTGAGAGACGTGAATGTATGCTCCCACCACCCATATATGTACGTATATGCGTACGGCTGTGGCGTACATCGATCGTATAATTGGGCATGTGGAGGTTGGGATATGTCGCGTGGCTCCGTCAGCTCTAGTAGTGTTGCTGCAGCGAGGGGCGAGACAAGTGCCGGCACGTACGCGCGTGCAGGTCCCCGCTTCGATTCCACTTCGCCCGGGTTAATATATGCTGCTGCTGCATGTATCAGTATTCGGTGTCAGGGCTTCGTTACGTTTTCCCCTGCTCCAGTGCATGCCCGTCTCGCTGCCGCCTCGGGAACTGCAGCCCGCGGCTCGCCTAGTTCTGTGAGCTCTCCCGCTGGCTCCTTGTCTCCTTCCCAATGCAGCTGTGCTCTCTTCTCTCTCTATCCACATCTCTCTCTCTCTCGCTCTCTCTCTCTCTCTACTGTACGCATGACTGTCTGAGCTCAGATCGGATCTATTTTTCCTTTCCTTGCTGCATGGACCTGCGCTGCGTGCGTGACGAAATACCTGGACCTGAATCCCCTGTAGCCATGCATGCATGCCGCGCTCTGCGCCATGCCCATGCGCGCGTACCACTTTAACTCCTTTCATTCACCTGTCTACTTCCCGTGTTGCGACTTCTCCAGTCCTTTGCTACTAGCTTCCAACGCGCATATGTTTTCTGCCTCAAAAGAAGAAGAAAAGGGGGGGAAAACGCGCACATATGTTCGATCGTGCGTCAAATCGGGTGTACGTTGAGCTATGGTGCGAGGCACGCATCGGGCCAATTGCACCATTGGTATTCTCTCTTTTTTCAAAACACGTTGTACCATTCGTATTTTAGGAATGGGTTGTTTGGAAACTCAAGAATTTAAGGGGGGAGATTGATTACCTTTTTTTGGTGAGATTTTGCGATTAATTACTTACCTGTAAACTGCAGCAATCTGGCAGTTGGTATGCTTTTGAAAGTCACAACTCAAGTGTGATCTGTGTTTCTGATTCCAAGATGCAACAAACAAGGACGAGAACAAAGGCACTCTATTTATCCTTCCGTATTATGCAGGTATTATGCAGTCCATGATCTTGAGCATAGCACATTAATTCCGACAACACAACAGAAATACTCCGACATCAGAGAGCACTCCCAAAAATGCAGGCCTAGTTTAAACAAAGCAGTTCTACAAAAGAATCATACACCTGGACAAGCCTCTTCTTTAGTCCACGGCACCGTGGATCGCTTCTTTGCTCTGCTCAGCCTGGAGAATAGCGTCTCCGGCGGGTGTCGCCTCTGCTACCGAACCAGAAGAGAGATTCTCAGCCTCTTCATTTTCACTTCTAACACACTGCCTTTTCTTAGCAACATCAGGTTCTTCCTCTTCTAGTTCTTCATCCCCATCATCATCATCTACTTCCTCATCAAAACACTTGCCAGGGTCTAAGTCCAAATGATCTCCGTCTGCAGTCCCTTCGGTTGCAGCATCATCGTCCAAGCTTACTTCGACCTTATCATCTGCAGCTTCAGCTTCTCCTCGTTTCCTCTGTGGGATCACATGAAAGATGCAGTCTTCCAGTCCCTTGTCTCCACAAACTTTGCATTATCTCGAACACTTGGTTAACCGTAAGAACCTGCATGATCAACACGAAGAGTCAGTAATCTTAGGGCCTCTTTGATTCGCAGCTCTATCCAACTCCAGGACAGATATTCTAATAGCAAATATTTTACAAACTAACATTTTAAATAAACCTGTACCTAGACATTGCTGTGAAGTTATTGACAATATGTTGAAGTAGTTTACAATAAGCAAACATAGATACAGAGGGCTCTTATTGCTGCATTAAAGTGTGAAAAAATAGCTCTGGACAAAATCAATGGAAAGCACAGCTATGGTACATGCTCTTCAGGATCTTTTAACATGCTGATAGACTAATGTTTAATTCCAGAACAAGTTCTCCATATTATCTGAAAGAAGACATTGTCACATCTAGGCACCTTGGAACATTTTAAAGCGATATCGCAGGCATAGACCTTTGAATTTGAAACACAAACAACAACGACTTGATAAGTCACAGACGCAACTACGGCTATAATAGGCGAGCTAATATTTCGAATTGCAAAGGACAGGAACACACAAATGCTTACCTGAGAACTTGACATCTTTAAATAATTTCCAATAGGGAGCTTGGCAGATTGAATCCCCTGATCAACTGCCTTTTTCTGTGTTATGCCTTTCCATCTGTTCCGATCCACTAGACCACCAATGATATATATTTTTGACATGTCTAGATCATCAAGCACAGTCTCAGCATCCGCTGTAAGATACACAAGGTTTTCTTTACAATCTTGAAATGCTTTAAGATAAGGCTTGGCCTCTTTTTCAATGATCCACTTATCATACCCAGGAATCCTTTGGAGCTGGGTCCCCATTTCTCCACTGCAACCAGTCAACCATAGATGAGCCGGGGTTGCAGATCTGCCATTCACCGCATAGCAGTACATAATCTGTAACTTGCATTAGTTTATGGTAGCAAGTGTGCTCAGACTAAACATCTATGAAGGTAGAACGTAACTTGGTAGACAGGCAATTAATTTTCAAAAAACACAATGCAGATGGTGGATTATGCATTGGTTAAAGATGCCGAAACTAGCATACTGATGCTACCCATTGCTTTTCACAAATTCCATAGAATTTCATGTGTATCAACCGGATGTAGAGTGAAATTTCGTGGAATTTGTGAACAAGTAATAGGGAGCATCAGTATGTTAGTTTCTGTATCCCTGCAACCTGTCAACCATAGATGAGCCGGGCTTGCATATCTGTCTATTGGAAGTGATCTTTCATACGCATTCCACAGGTAATCCTTATATTAACATCATTGATTCGCTTCAGATAGATACCATATCACACATACCAGAAATCTAAAGGAGCTACTCATGCACTGGCTACAAACGAGCTAATTTAAATGTCCACGAATCACACAATTCACTATAGTATTCCCTTATTCCAACCATCGAGGTTAATTGGTGTCAGTTCAAAATATAGCGAGAAAAGGCGAGAAGAAGGGCGAATCCACCTGCTGCGTGAGGCTGTGAAGCTCTTTGGGCCGCATGAGGTCGCCGAACTCGAGGTCCAGCACCACCTTCTGCCCGGCGCCCTCGGCGGCGCGCCGGAGCCTCTCGGCGCGCGCCCCGCGCTCCTCCGCGCGCTTTCCCACGCGCTCGCGCCGCGTCTCCCGCTGCGCCGCCAGCATCTCTTCGCGCGCCTCCTCCGACGGCGCAGCAGCCAGCGCCTCCATCCACTCGCGCCTTCGCCTCTCCACGTCGGCGCGCCGGCGCTCCTTCTCCGCCACCTTCCGTGTTGCCTTCCTCGCCGCGTACCGCTCCTGCTTCACTAGCTTCTTCTGCGCGCTCTTCGACAACGCTGGAGGGTTCCCGTCCCCCACAACCGCGGTCTGCTCGCTCCCCGCGTCGTCAGCCATCTCAACGCGCCGCCGCCGGAGCAGTTGCTGGGTTCCGAGAGGGGTTTGGGTTTCTCTGTGGAATCTGGAGACCAGCGCCACACGACCGTCAAGGCGTGAACTAACGGCATTTAACGGAATACGTCTCCTGCTGGAGATAACGTATTATGGAGCTTACTCCTCGAACCCAAAAGCAACAACACAACTTACACGAATCTTACAGCGCAAGTTTGTACATTCCAGCCCAGCCATATCGTGGCCGTACAAATGAGGCCCAACAGAGCCCATCATTGACCACACGTGTGTGATGTGCTGTTGCTTCGCGCCATTGACCAGTTGACCCGTTCAGTAGCTCTGAGAAGGTTTAGACTTGACGATTAACCGCAACGCACCAATCTCTCTCGCCTTCATTACCAAGTCAAGCGCCAATCACGGGCCGTCCAACGGTAGCCTGAGGGCATCAACGGCTCCCAGAGAAGCAACGTCTCTTCTGCAAGACTGTAACCACCCTGTGAAACGCAACCCACTCTGCCTCTTTCGCCGGCGCCACTCGCTTCCAAACTCTCTATATAAACCCCTGCCACTGCCACACACGGGCCACGGCTCACACCACTTGCTTCTTGTACTACTCTTGTTCGAATTTACTCGGAGAGATCGAGTTTCATCCTACGCCAATGGCCAGCGTCCTCGTCATCGCTGCTGCTGCTTCCTGCGTCCTCCTCGCCGCCTCGGTGTCGTCGTCAGCGTCGGTGCCAGTGGTGCACAGCGTCGGCGACGAGAGGGGGTGGACGGTGCCGTCGGGCAACGGCACCGAGACGTACAACCACTGGGCCAAGAAGAACAACTTCCGAGTAGGCGACGTCTTGGGTAAGTAGATTCAGAACTCCATGTCGCGTTCTTGATTCTTGCAAGCATTCGTGTAGTTTCTTTTTTCGAGAAACTGAAGCATTCGTGTAGTAACATCTGATAGTTAACACATGCATTTGCGTCGCCATGGCGTGCAGATTTCAAGTACACGAACGACTCGGTGCTCCTGGTGAACCACGACGACTACAAGCAGTGCAGCACGGAGTACCCGGCGAGCCGGTTCACGGACGGCGACACCAAGTTCAAGCTCGACCGGGTCGGGCTCTTCTACTTCATCAGCGGCGCACCGTGGCACTGCGAGGAGGGTCAGCGGATGATCGTGCGCGTCATCGCCCACTCCACGCTATCCTCCGCCCCGGCGATGGCGCCCTCCCTCGGCGGCGCGTCCAGCCCGGTGATCTCGGACCCGGATACCCCACCATATGGATCCAGTTCCAGTTCCAGCTCCAGTCCGAGCCCGCTGGCCCAACCCAGTGGCGCATCTAGGCGTGCGTTCAAAGCTGGTTTCTCCGTTGTAATAGGGCTTCTGGGTGTCATCACCATGCTCGCGTTGGCTTGAACTTGATTAGAGAGGTTTAGATCATTGTCGATGGGTAGTGTCATCGGTTTAGGTGTAATGTCAGTTTTATGAGATGTAGGAGTCTTAGTGATTGGTAGGAGGCCTTCTGTTAGGGTGTCCTGGTAAACTGCTTAATTAGGCGAGAGACCTGATGTAATGCATGTCACTCAATAAAATGGTGATAAATTCCATTCCATCATGTGCCTTTCATGCATGATCTGCTAGTATCTTTCAGTAATCGGTTTCGACGGCCTGTTTTCAGTCTTGATGAGCAGGCCGGCTAAAATGACTAGCTTTGATGTGCTCTCAAGCGAACAAAACTCGTGTATTTCAAAAGCTGCTTACTGGTAACAGTAGTTGATAACCTGATCAATACATTTTCCTCATCCGCAACGGCAGCGCGGTTGTGCAGGCACCGGCAGGTTCCGCGTGGTTTGACTGCTTCCCCGCGACGTGCGGTGGCTCAGGGACGCATGCACATTGCGCAACGGTATTCCCTCCCGCCTGGGGAGGCGAAGGCTGCCTACCCTATTGGGCCTCACGTCACATGAGAGTAGTAGAGTTATTGCCTTATCGGGCCTGGTCACATGCCCCAGCCCAACTAGCCCACCGCCATCGCCAGGCTCCACTGCCACGTTAGAAAGAAAAAAAAAGGAAGCGAAGTAATCGTTCTAAAAATCTGGTTAATTTTAGGCAGCGTCGCATGCAGAGCTTGCATGCCATTAGCGGCGGGTATAAGAACACGGAGGTGACTGCCGTGGCATCCCCGATTCTTCTCCTCTGGTCATCTTTGCCTGCCTTTCCTCTCATCCCGGGGAAAATTTTGCCCCAAAAAACTTCTTGCGCGTCGGCTCAATTCAAGGGCAAAATTTTCTCTCGCGTCTCCGGTTGAAGGAAAACCGCGATCCATGTCGGTGAGTGCAGATCTTGTCTGTTTTATGTTTGATATTATGTTGTTTGATCCCGCATTTGTCTATCTTGGTCAGTAATCAGAATTAACTAGGATCATGAATTGATGGGGCCGGAAAAATGCATTTCTTTATCGTATGTTGTATGATCTACACGGTTTTGAGCAGTCTGATACGTAAACCGTAGAGATGAATCTCTTATTCTCATTTCTCAACTACGACGATATGGAATCATCAATTTTCCCACGTGGAGAATTGATAATTGTCGATCGTTGTTGTTCATCGGCCATCGGACATGAATTAATGGAATGAAACTGAAAATTATGTCATGTCAAACAAATAATACCGGAGAAGGAATGGAGATGGGTGGGCGCATATGTATCATGCATGTCCCCTCAATTTTCTAATTGAACAATCCCGTTAACAAACCAGATGGTCGACGAATAATAGATCTTTACGTTGGTGGTGATCATCAGATAACTAAATAGTCTTTTGCAAACTTTACCATTACAATCTACAATCTATCTTTCATCTCGACCTTTTTTTTCTTACATGTGATGAGAAAAACATTTATATACTCCCTCCATTCTGAAGCATACAATGTTTTATAATTTGGGTGGCCAAAACTTCTTTTGCTTTGACTGTTAATGTGTACATAACTATTTAGAGTGATCCTACAAAAATAGTACCATTACCTTATCATTGTAAAATCCGTGTCTTCTCCAAAGCTTCATATATGTTGAGATGTTCATCTCAATATATACACACACACACACCATTAGCCATACTGATTTCCTCTGATATGAGACTTTTGTTTCCCAGGCCGAGGCTGGACGCACTATCCCCAAGTTCGGCGCATGGGACGTGAACAACCCGGCCTCTGCCGACGGGTTCACGGTTATCTTCAGCAAGGCCAGGGATGAGAAGAAGGCCCCCCCCACCGAACGTGCACAAGATTAACAAGTCAACCGACAGCAAGTACGCCAAGACCGAGAAGATGAACTCCTACAACCCCAACTCCAGGACAAATGCATCAGTACGCACGCCTCCTTTTCATTTCACTTGTCATGCAGTACCGATCTCTACACGTTAATTCTACAGATTCATTGGCTTGTTACCTGATTTTGCAGAAGAAATGGTTTTGTTGCGTGTCGCCCAGCCCTACGCAACCTTGAGCCAGGAAGAAAAAGTG
The DNA here is from genome assembly GCA_019208055.1 of Stipa capillata. Taxonomy (NCBI): domain Eukaryota; kingdom Viridiplantae; phylum Streptophyta; class Magnoliopsida; order Poales; family Poaceae; genus Stipa; species Stipa capillata. The sequence goes on from JAGXJF010004666.1 coordinate 358,178, forward strand.
TCGTGCCATGGATGGAAAAGAGTATTCATGCTGCTGCTTCGTTATACACTTACACATACTACTTCCGTACACACTTTGGAGATGGCTTGATGTAATTCTGTGATGGTTATATGTGGCCTGTTGCTGGTGTCAGTGGCACGATTGTCATGTATGACCTCTGCATAAGAAACTTACTCCTATGGGTATCTGCCTACATTTTTCCTGAATTGTGCGTATACCCGCTCACATCTGTTCAAGCCTGCCGTGTAATCCTACAAAAATATCGAAAAGAGATGTATCAATAGTTGTTAAGTTTTATGTGTGGCATCCTACAAACAGAACATTGCATCATTGTCAGAACTGTTTAAGTAACATGAAGTTACAGGACCCTAGGTATAGTCCTTTCAATTCGTCCCTCAAAGTCTCAGTTCGTCCAGCGCGTATTCATGTTTGTTTCGTTTCGCGCCAAGTTCATTTACATAGTCTGTATACAGAGTGATAACACAAAGCAAAGGGAAACTAGAGTGACAGAAGCCGGCAAGCTTCCACTGTCCCTGCGGAGGAAGAGCGCCTCATAGACCGGGTAATTGATGACCACTATCATCACGCAGAGAACAGCCTGGAGAAACAGAGCTCCCAAACCCTCTGCACCTTCAAGAAACAAAACTCTACCTAGTCCCAACATCATGCATGCCAGGTTGAGCAGCGCGATTGTCGCAATGATTACAAACATCGCTGAGATTGATCCAAACTCCATCATCCCCTTCTTGTACCTCTCAAAAGACTGCGAGTCACTCACCTTCGCTGTCAGGTCGAATCCCGACTCGGAGATGCCCAGCATTCCTCGGATTGTGTCGATGGCTGCCAGGAGGTATGAGGTGATCCTTCTGATGAGCCACATCCTTTGTGCGTTCCACCACTCTACTGCACTGTCACCACATTGCAGTGACTCAGCAAGGCTGCAGGAATATGCAGCCACCACAACATATCCGAAGGGAATGAACCAGGGGCTGGTTATCTGAACAAATTGCAGATGCAAGTACTATGTCAGAATTGAAGCAAATTAAGTAAACATGAGCATGGAAACATACTGTAGAGTGTGGATCACCTCAGGGAAAACGGAGACGCCATTGAGGAAGCAAAGCGAAGGGATGGTGACGTAGTACAAGGTGGGGAAGCTGTTCAGAGCCCAGAAGCCGCAGACGGAGTAACCCATTTGAAGCCCCAGCTTGATCTTACCATGGCCTAACAAGAAGGGGCTGTAATTGGAGAGGGAGATTTGGAGGAACCCTTCTGTCCATCTCTTGTGCTGAACCAGGATCTGGCCTAGGGAGGTGGGGGCCATGCCTAAGAAGCCCTTCCTTGCCGGGTTGTAGTACACCGATCTCCACCCACGACATTGGATCTGCAGTCCTGTGATGACATCCTCCAGTGGGCACCCATATCTAACTCCCATCTGCAGTTCGAGAACTGAGACTCAGTAACATGTAATCAGTAAAAACACATAAAAGGAAGAATATCTTGCAGTCTTCGCTGAGGGATCAATTGTAGTGCCATGCTACAGCTATGCCAGGGTTTGGTGGGTTTATAAAGCAAAGTGGATCAATGTAAATGTTCATATTCAGGGTGTGTACAGCAAGTTCTTTGCAGAAAAAGGGCGTGTAGAAAGAGATAAAGAGACCTCAATCCCCCAGAGAGTGTGATGCTCATACGTGCATGCCACAAGTGACTTGGACATTCCTTCCAACTCATTGGCATCTGCTGTTCTCCCCACCCCTCTAGCCCAATCTTCCTTGTAGTCTTGACTATATATTCGTCCACACAGGGCCTCTCTCCGATGGAAGCATCCGGTGCCATAGTAACACATTCCACCCCATCCATCCAAGCAAGGGTGATCCAACTGAACATCAATTCAATGAAACAACAAACAGGATTAGGCTCAACTGATGTATTTTACAGCCTGGGAGTGTCCTCCATCGAAATTTGGAGAGTTGTTATATTATTTTTCTATTAACCTCATTGACAACGTTGATGGGATTGCCATAAATATCATTGTGCACCACATTTTCGAAGTTCTGAGGGTACTGCACAAAACCAATATCTTGACCTTGCTCTTCATCTAGGAAGAAACACAATGCATCTCTGATGGATTCCGAATTGTTGGAGTACATATCACAATCCACATTCATAATGATTGGGCTATTGCTTATCACCGATGATACCCTTATCTGCACAATGGACCTTATTAAGGAATTATAGAAATACAATGAAGGTTGATTCTATTCTCACACACAAAAAAAGGTTGGTTCTAAATGGCCATTCTAGAAAATCATGGATGATACCAGAGGACAAAAGACATACCAAAGCATTCAGGGATCCAGCTTTGAAGTGATGCTGTTCCTGAGGTATCTTCTCACGTGCCATGTACACAAGTTTTGGCAATGCATTTCCATCTATATCAATTTTCGTCCGTTTGTTTCCATCAATTAAAATCTAGCAATGGAGAACCACTTAATCAGATGGAACCACCAAAATGATGCAGACAAGAAAGACAAATTTCATAATTCCGTTACAGTTTCCTGTGAAGATAGATTCTTCAGTGAGTACATATCAACCATGCCAGGCTTGTGTTGCATCAGGCTGAAGGGAAGTTAAGCCAAACAAGGATTTATGCTTTTATTTTGACTTAGCCGAATTCCCCAAGCAATTGTGCGGTTAGATACTAAAAATACTAAAATAGAGTTGTATCTGTTAGTTGTTATTACCTACATAATTGTAAAAGTTCCGATGTATACTGATTAATCTGCACAGTTGTAATCAGGAGCCACTAAATAAGCTGTGTATATTTTTCTCTTTCCTCCGATTAATGTGGGAATTCCTAGCCTCTCAGAGAGAATGTGGAAGCTCTTTTTAACATCATTTTAATAGTATAATAGATTGTCTTGACTTATTCCTTGTGCCTTCGTGAAGAGTCTGCCAACTGAACCTCGGAAGGCACATAGTGAAGAACAATAACCTTATTATGGGCTCTAGGCCAAATATATAGTACATGTAGAAGTGTTGTATTAGGAAACGAAACCTCATACAGCTAGAATACGAATACAATACATATCTATCTAACAATTGGTACTTACTTGATAAATCCAAAAACTTTCTTTCCACAACACTTCAATTCACCAACAGTATGTTAGCTGTTATAACCAATTCACCAGCTTTGCTTTTCAAACTTCTCGTAGTTATCATATTATTTTAAATTTTGAACTCAATCACCATGTTCTTCACCTAGAAGTTGGACCCTGATCAAACCAATAACTTATTTACCTGAACTATTGAAGGGTGATCTCTGGAAGTTATCGACTCATTCCATTGAGAGAAGCCCCTGAGATTGCAATCTGGAACCTCAGGAATCTTGCCTGAATTTACTACCGAGTTCACACGATCTGTCAGATCTTTGTACAGATCCTGCAATGCAGAAAAGAGAAACAAAGCTAATAAGCACATGTGTTGGTTCCACAGCACAAATGGAAGCCAGCAGGCTGCCCCCACCAGTAAATAATGTATCAAATAGTAGCACAACATCATTTCTGTTGAGATGAGCCACATTGCATCAGGGTAGATGCAGAACAAGTTTTCACTCTACCTTCATGGTAGACCATTCTTGAGTGCCACAAGCATCAGGAGGGGTAGCTACTTTGGCAAAGTAGGCAGATGGTGACCTGGGCTCCACCTTGTAATTTTTGCAAAATGGAATCCAGTGCTTTGCAAACTCAGACGCCTCACAAAGAGCATAGAATGTTACAGCGGAACCAGCATCATCGGACAAATATATGTTTAACTTCTCTGGCAGGTAGTCATAAGCCATAACAGATAGAACGGTGGAGATAACAAGCATCGGTGGTTCAACAGCTGGGTCCGCTGTACACACAAATATGTCCACGCTGGGAAGCTGGTTCTCATCATAGCTGTTTGTAGTCATTTTTTAGTAAATATTTCACCACTGATATAGATAACGCATTCAAACTAATTTTGTTCATGTGATGTAACCAGCTATGCATGTGCAATACAATATACATGGAGGTCCTGGAGCATTACGATATCGGATTTAGTAGTGGTTATGAATCCTAGCTGACGATGTAATGAATCATATTCTAGCATGGATGCAATGATTCGTTCATATCCACAACTCTAAATAGGTCTAACAACTATAGCTACTTCAGCCCAACTGACAAAGAATTACGTGCCAAGTATATTTGGTAGCACAAATGTTAACCCATAAGTTCATACTGTTTTTCATTTCTTCATAAGATAATTTCTCAATTTGAATGGCCTAAAATCTGTGTGGCCCAAAATAAAATTTCAAAGATCAGCGCACACTTCTCGACCACATCTGAATTGTAACAGAAAATGGCTGGTGTGCTATCTACATTGCAGCCGTACACTATAATGTAAGGATTCTTCTCGATGTCACGTTATCATTAATATGCGTTCACGAATCAAAGGTTCAAGTTGCTGGACTTGCTAGGTTTCAGAATTGGAACGGAAGCCTCCTAAAGGCAAGCCCCTGAACAGCTGAGCTGATATGGTCACAGAAATTCCATTTTCCCTAATTTCCATTTCACACTTTTGCGCTATTCCAGCCTAAGCATAACAAGAAGGGGGTGAAAACACTAATCTGAGCTGGTAGTGAGGACTTAAAGAGGGTCACGCTAAATCTGAGCAAGTAGATTCAGCAAAACCAAACCAGAGCAATGCCAAGAGTAAAGCAAGAACAGACAAGAGCCGACCTGCTCCTGACGAGGTAACAGTCAGGCAAACAAAACCGATCCAATGAAGAAGCAAACTTTGAACCAAAGCAAACGCAGCACGCAACGATTCTCTTCAGATCTCCAAAGCGAGTAAACGCCAAGAATGAAACGAGAAGAACAAGCAGTACAGATTAGCCACTCCGGAGTCTGTAAATACCTTCGTGAGAGCCGGTCCTTGAAGGTGGTGCGGCGGATCGGGTTCCACCGCACGGAAAGGGTCAGGATCCAGTAGAAACCGAACCAGAGCTCGGCCACGAGCAGCCCGAGCCACGCCCACCACATCACGCCGCTGCTATGTCTCGGCGGCATGTGGGTGGCTCTGTACAGCCATATGAACAGAACTCCCGCGAAGATCGTGCTCGCGAGCAGCCGGTACGCCGCCATCCGCTTCGGCTTCTCCGTCGCGAACAGCGGTGGGCTGGCGCCGCCGGAGATGCTGCTCCCGGCCATCCCTGCCTGCCAGCGGCGGCGGGGGGGGACGCAAGTATGGAGCGGATGGCCTGGTCACTTGGTCAGGGAAGTGCAGGAGCGGGTGCGTAGCGGAGGCCGGAGGGTCAACGCTTCATACAAGCCTTGAGCCACCGCCTGCGTTATAACTTCTAAGAGCACCTCAACGTCCATAAATTAGACGCGAAGACAATAAATCAGTTTTCTTCATTCATTTATCTCTTTTAGCTTCTTTTATCAGATCCTTTAGTGTCACCTATAAATGCTATGAACTTTAATTAGTTAAAATATAAGAAAAAATAAAAATTCAAAAATATGGTTTATCTAGATGCTAAGGTTAACAATGATGTTAGATTCTTTTTATTTTAACACATATCTTCACGTCACTTGACACCAACACTAGCTAACTTCTTTTACCTCTAACGTCCCTTTAAAGTGGGATGCAGATCCTCAAGGGAACTTTAAAGCAGCACCAGCGGTGGGAGCCTGCTCTAGCATCTCGGCATGGTAGAGTGCAGTTGCAAATTACTACAGATATCGAAGGAAATAACCGGGATGGAGAAGAGAAAGACATGCTCTGTGTGACAGCAAAGAAGATGGCACCGCCCATGTAACATCCCCTTTTCTTCTACCTTAATAGTGTGTATCATTGCATATCATGACGTTGAACATGAGTAAAATTCGAATAGAATTTTGAACTTTTAAAATAATGAGAATAAATTTAAGAATAAGAGTAAAACTGTAATTAGGAGAAGTGTTCAATTTTCGAAATCTAATTTTGATTTCAAAAATAAAATGTTTTGGAGATGTTCCAATTATCTATATATATATTGAAATTATAGAAAAATGAGATCTACCCAAATATATCATTTTCATACATGTTTTCATACTAAAAAAATATAAGTGGCTAAAAACTCAAATTAGGGTTTCCCGATTAGCCAGAGATCGTCGGATCACGATATCTCGAGCATGCGGACTCCGATTAAATCGATTCCACTTATATTAGTCTTTATTTTGAGTCTTCTATGCCATGATATGCATTTCATATCATGCTGATGTTCATCATTATGATATTTATTATTATGCCTCATTTCGCCGATGTCTTCGCTCTTCCCAATAGAGCCGGAGGATTCCGAAGCGTATAATTCTGAGCAGAAACAAGACTTAATAGCCGAATCGCAAGGCAAGCAACCCTTTGAACATTTTACGATCATCCTACTATTTACAAATTATTAATTGTTTCCAAAACCTTATCGCATGCGTTCAACTTATACTTTCTGTTAAGTACTAGGTTTATTCCTTGCATAACTTATTTTGTCGCTCAATCAACACCACCACACCCCAACCTATCTTTACTATCTATAAAGTTTGAGCTGGTGGCTGACGGCGGGATCCCCTCCGGGTAGGCCCAAGACAAGGAATCGGCCCAACAAGCCTAGGGTGGCCCATGCAGGTCCACCCCGGGAGGCCCACTCGGCCAATCAACGTTCCATGAAGTCCACTCGATTGAAGCGTCAGAACACCATCAAGACAGGCGTTACAACGCCATCAATAGAGCGTTACCATGGCGCGCTTAATCAGAAGTTATGGCGTATATTAAGTGTGCCGTTACCGCGACTCGGCCGACTCGGCAGTTGTAAACCCTAGTCTCGTCAGCCCTATATAAGGCTAGGCTAGGGCCCCAGAAGGGAGGGTTGGCTTCTCGTTCTTTTTCCCATACTTGTACGCACTACACGCTACTCTTCCACTGTAAAATCCTTCATACGAGACAAGATCAAACATCTAGCAGGAGTAGGGTATTACATCTTCTAAAGAGGGCCTAAACCTGGGTAAAAATTCCTCGTGTGAACCCGTCTGGATCATCCACTTGCGGCCCCGAATCCATCAAAATATATATTGCCGCGAAATCCCCGCGACAGTGGCTGTGGTGATGGTGGTGTCACATCTTCCCCTAACCAACTCTCCAACTCTCAACAAACTTTGCTAAACAGACTCCAATCTTTACGTAACTCTCAACAAACTCTGCTAAACATACTCCAATCTTCAAGTTCTGAGTTAGTTTTTTACTCTACTGAAATTTATTATCTTACTAAACACAGAATCTAATCTTTACGTTCTGAATTAGCTGGCTTGCTGGTGCTATTCTTTCCCCCCACACATATGCGTAAATTTTGTTATATGTGTGCATGTGTGTTCTACGAACACTCTACTATTAGATCGTTGTAAGGCAAAACAATATATTTTGTTATGAACTTATGGTTTTGGTCAGAACATGAGATGTTATTCTACTATTTGAGATTCCGTTGCAACGCACGGGCACCCTGCTAGTTTAGAGTAGTATAGTTGTTGTTTCTAAATTACTTATATGGTTAACGATGCTTAGACATGCTTAGACTTGTAGAAGTCGTAATTTCTTGGATGGCAGACAAAACACAACACTCTGGGTGGGTTAAGTGGTAGATGGGTGTTCACCGGGAAGTAACTAATGAACTTGATTAATAATGATCGGGCTTAGACAAGAGGCCATGACTGGGAGCATGGTGGGTTGTCTCGTTTTTCCTACAAGGACCGGTTCTCGGTGTCCTTTTGAACCAAGATTTGTGTGCTTCTACACGGGTGGTATAATGGGCAATCCATAACTGAATAATTTGTCTAGAGTTGAGTTATGAGCTGCATAGTTTGCCGTTTCCATTTACTGGGTGAGTGAAAAATGATGTGATGTGGTGCCTCAATATAGGTGTAAAGGTTACACACGGTCCGGGACCGGGGATGTATCACCTGCTACAACTTTTGGGACCGTGTCGAGGTACCGGCCGGACTGGTGTACACGGATTAGTCCATTAGGGTGACTCATACTTAAGTCAAAAACATCGTAAAGGTCGTGTTCGATCACCCTCTGCTAACACACCTCATGAAGTGTGTCTTCGGCTTAGCATTAAGAGTCAATCGATACATGTAGGTAAGATGTACATCCCTGCAGGGTTTGAACTATTCGAATAGTCATGTTCGCGGTTATGGACACCTTGGTAAGATTCCGCATCGAATTAGACAACTATAATGACACTTTAAAACATGCCAACTCTAAGGATGAGAAGTAGCGATTGTTTCCTCCTTGGTGGTTGAGGAAAAATCGAGGGTTTATGTGTACGGTCGTCTGCAATAGATTTCATCGTGAAGATTCAACTCATCACCTTTAAAAGTAATCTACTAGTCGAATTTCATCCTACTTAAAGAATATTGTCGAAAGAATAATCAGCTTTCCGTAAAATAGTCCACAAATACCCCTTATTGAAACATGTTGCATCTATTACTAAATTCCCTTGTAAGTCTTGCGGAGTACAATTTTCGTACTCACCTTGTAATTATTAATAATTTTGTACAGAGGAAATCATCGCCTCAACTGATGGTTTCTATGTAGAGATCAACGTCCACGACGACTAGTCACTGAGAATTTCATGCAGTGGTCCTGTTCAGGGTTCGGCAGCTTGGTTTGTTTTGCTGTCATCTTTTTGCCCTACTTTTTGGCTTCTTAGCCATATTAAACATTCCGCTGTGTAATAGACTCTTTATGTGAATTATGTTGTTAAGTTTTAAGAACAACTAGTATTATTACAATTTTAGTCGTAGAGTTGTTGTTGTGATACTTGTTTGTTTTCACTTGCCTCATGTGCCTTTTGTTTGTTATTGAAGCACATGGTGCGGGTAGAATTTCAGAGTCTATATCATAGAATTGTTAGGTTTAATCACCCCTGTGAAGTGACTCTTCCACTGAGAGTTTAGGAACTATATCATTCTACTCCAGCCGAACATTAATTTGCCGAGACGAGTTTGACATTGATGTTCCGGCTTAGTGAGAAAAGAGTAAGGAGACCATATCACCCTACTTAAAAGGTATTAGTTTCCCAGAGTAAGTTCGGGATTGACATTTCAAGCTATTCGAAGTCATATCACTCCATTCCTTTTAGAATTGATACCCAAGAGTTGAGGTCAGGATTGACGTTTTGACTTAGCGAGTGATTTCACTTAAAATTCTCTGTTATGGATTGTGGGTTCCGACAGCCCAACACGCTCTACTCGCTCGCTCCTCGTATAAAAGAACTCGGGTGGTACATTGCTTCTTTTTTTTTCGAAAAGAGACGTGCTACATTGCTGAATTGTTGCATGGATAAACAATTCGAGATGCCCAGTGGTAGCACGCTAGATTACATGTATGAATGCCAAGCTCTGGGCACTTCAATCACAACTCGCAGCTATTTTTTGTTGCACTGCAACCCTTTTGTCGGCATTTCTACTATTCCGTTGCTACTCGGCTACTCCGGGAGAAGATTTTAGCCTGATATCGCAAATATGCTTTGGCAGGCAAACACCTGAGCTCACCAACAACAGGAGGTGAAGCTGAAACTGCAGCATGTAGTGTTCAGTGAGAAATGCAGTATTCGGCAAAGAAGGTGATTAAAAATGAGGATAGATTGAAAATTTACCAAGTTACTATAGAAATCAAGCATTCTTCTCTAACATCTTTCGGCAACAGAATATGGTCCACCGTTTATTTGAAGAGCTTTCTGAGCCCATTGAATAATGACAGAGCCTTAAGTTCACCACCCCTCATGTCCCTCAATCTCCTACGCAATATCTGCACGAGATTTAAAGGGAGGAAAGGTGAGATGTCAAAGAATAACCACATAACGCACAGACAAAAGCAAACCAGCAGCAGCAAGAGCTCTAGCTCTGCTGACTTACGTATTGTGTACGATAGAGGATTCTCCGTTCACTGATGCACAGATCTCTTGCTAGCTGTTTTAGCAGTAAGGTCCTGTTGGCTTGCTTTGAATTGGTTGAAACTTGTGGTGAGCCATTGGCACCCTGAAACATTATTGACTGACATTTGTCAACAAAATGCTTGCTACAAACATAATTTGCTGTCAAAATTCATCACTGTGAGTTGCATATCCTGGTAAAGCAGTCATCGCGAAAACTAGTAGGCATGGCAATATTTAAATCTCGTGAGAAATTCACAGGTGTGTTCTGCAAGATATGCCATAGAAAAGACCTCACCTCTAGGTACTTGGTATACTTTGCTATATTCGCTTCACAACGGTCCAAGATAAACTGAAGAGCCTGCTCCTCCAGTTCAGGATAGCGTATTGAGGGTTTGGCCGAACTTTTATTGGATGCAGCAACAGCCATCTGAAGGGATAATTGGCAGGGATCATTGAAGAACATAAGCACAAGTTATGTTAATCACCCTTCTAATTCTAGCTCTATTGACAAATTTTGAATAATTGGTGAAAAATAACAGCACTAACCTCCTCAAAACGTTGACTCATCTCAGGAGGGCTGACCACAAGGAAGGCATAAGCCATCAGCTCAATTGGCCACCCTGTGACCCTCAAAGGGAAACTTTCAGACCTATTAATGGTGACCAGATCCACTTTTGTCAATACCAAGTGTATAACTTTGATAGTATCAGGAATATACACAACGTGGACATCACAGGGTTGCAGGTAATACTGAGCTGGTAGGTATGTTCTCAGGAGACATTAAAACTTAAAAGTCCTCTCGAAGAAAAAAATGTGACACTAACAATGAACCATGTCAAAATCTATTACTGCGTGTACTTAACTGAGAATTTATTTTTTGAAACATGACAGGAACAGTGCCATTTTATTAAAAGAGAGACAATAGAGAACTCTACAAACACCGAATGAACATAGATGCGAGCACCAAAAGACACCAAGGAATGAACACTGACACAACATATAGCACCTCATGCAAACTTATGTCTTTTGAGAGAGAAAATATTTAAAAAGTTTCTTCTCATTAAAAATGCATTATAAGCCCGTTACACAAACAAAATGCAATGTTTTTGTATTTTGTTCTTGGTACCATCGTGAAGTAATAATAAGAACACGCCATCAGTCTAATCAATTCTCATTTCAGTGATGATAACATGGAATAAGGATGCAACAGTTAGAGAACTTTTCTAGCCTCAGCAACATAATAGAAGCATATGAAGTTTTACATGGAGACAAGGTAAAATTTTCGACTCGGACTAATAGCCCATAAGGATAAGAGCACTCACTCTGACAAACCGTGTCTCTTTAGTGCTTGTAGTTTCTCTTTGTAGCACTCATCAGACTTGTTAAGAGACACCAGCAACTCAACTGAATCATTTGGGTTTGTCCCCTCTTTTGGGACAAAACCATATGAAAGCAATAGCTCACCACTGGATTTCTTCCCATATGATATAAACACCTGAAGAGGTTAAATACAAATGGACAAGTTACTTGATAAGAATTTCTCAAGAAAAAAACACAGATAAGATATTATATGCATGGAATAAGACCAATTGTCCCCATACTTAACACGTACAGAAAGCGACCAGGCCATAATAAACAAATTTCATTTAACTCCATTTCCAAATAAAAGAAGTATGGCGACCCACTTGAAGTCAAGTATGTGATGTCTGTAAAATTGAAAATGGATAAAGTGGAAGGACGCAGAGCTTTAGTGGACACACCTGTAGCAAGACTAAAGATGACTCAATTCTTAAAATACCAGCCTCTTGCTAGAAAAAAAAGGTGCCCACTATGCTAGATGAAATAGTAATTATATTTCAGCCGACCATATTCCCAAGGTTGAACTAAAATAGTAAATAGATTTCAGCTAACCTTATTCCCAAGGTTGAAATAAAATTCTGAAACACCAAACTAATATGCCAAATGGACATGACAACTACCAATAGATGAAAAGGACTGATGGCCTCTTGATAATTAATGCGGTACGGAGAAAACAAAGAATAGAGCTAAAGCACAAATAAAAAATGTTACCTGCTCACCTGGTTGATATGAACGGTCGGTGGTGAAAACTATTCCTTGTGATGACTTATCATAATCCAAGAATGTTTCTACCTAGAAAGTTGATTTTGCCGAGTAAAATTATACAACATTGTCTATTTTAGGAATATTTATGAAACAATGGAAAAAAGGGAAATTGTGGAACGTGCGATGCTTAAGGAATTTGTTATAATATTGATAATGATTATTTGTACAGAAGAAAATTGTGGGACATAGGTGCTTACGGAATTGTATACAATATTGATGATGATTCTTTGTAAAGATACAAATGTAATACCTCAGGGCTATGGTTAAGCATATCTGCCCAAGGAACTAGTGCAACCTTTCCATCCATTGATGGTAAACGAACCTGCAAAACAGTCCAGTGCACATTTTTCTAGCAGAAAATGAAAGCAACAAAAACCAAAAGCTTCTGTATTTTTAATCATAAAGGCCAGAGAAGCAAAAATATACGTAAAACAAGGTTTGCATCATATTTACTAGCTTCGTAGCACTTTCTCTTACCAGACGTGAGAAGAGAATGCCAAAGGACCATCTAAATGTCTCCATGTTGTATATCTAAAATAAGAAAGTTGGCATATACGTCAATCAGGTTACACCAAAAATGAAGAATCAATTAACAACGATAATCCACACCTATGGTGTTGTCGGGCCATATATTTTCTACTATATAAGCCACTTCCATGGTTTTGTTTCAATAACAAAAGCCAAACAATACCATAAGCCACTTCCACGGTTTAGTTATACTATATCCTGAACATTTAAACAATCGAATTTATGCCTCTGTGTACAGAAACAGAGTCGGCCTGTGCTGTGCTCTGTGTGCGGCCATTTTATTGCCGTATTGGGTGGAACAGTGCTTCATGTACTCCCCGAGAAATTGTACTGCTAGATGATGACAATATCTTTGGTTTGATTTTGAAATAATACGGAACTGGGGTGAGTGCCCTATGTTTCTAAAAGGGATAGTCAGCCAAACAGCCTCTTGTGTTCATCAGTTTGAACAAAGAATATAGCAATGCTTGGGAAGCATACCTCCTCAGGGAACAAATCTGAATGCTTAGAAAATATTCGATCTCGAAGGTCATTGTATCTGGCAAAACCATAAGGTGAAATTCCAGTGAGTGCGCCAATAAGGAGGAAACTTAATTTGCTAAATGACTAGTACGAGTACAGGTAGACGAACTTACGTCCCAATCACGTCACTGATCCTCGAAATTGCCCGTTCCCTGATCGGTGAAGCCACCAAATATGCATCTATCTCTGCACGAGTCCTGCATTGAGAAACGGAGGCTGTACAAGATTGAGAATGTTATCTCAAAAACCACTCATGTTACTTGGGCGCGCGTCATGCCAACAGTGACCTTCGGGCTATACCAGTACAAAAGAGAGTAAGGCTGCCTTGGCAACGCCGCTATGTAGCTGCTCCACCTCGACGAACCCTCCAAACTGGCTTCGCTTATGAGGTAGGTGGCGAGAAGCGGCCAGTCCGGCACAGAGTTCCTCTTCATCACATCGCCCACCTCACGGCTGCTCCATTCCTACATACAAGCACAAGAAACACACTAATCGTCAGTTGTCACAGCACTGCAATACATGGCACAACTGAATGCCGTCAATAGGAGTGGTGACTGATGAGAGAGAGGCTAGGGTTTCCTTACCGAGTCGCCGGAGATGACGAGGGAGGGGGGCACGAATAGCAGCTTCTCTCCCTTGCGGATGTTCTTGAGGGCAACGAGGCCGCGCTCGCCGACGTCCACCCTCTGGAGTGCCATACGCTGCTCGGGGAGCCCCGAAGCGGTGAGCCACCGCTCCAGAGACGCCGCGCTCTCCAGGGACTCGATCTCGCAGCCCCACGGGACACCCAGGTCGGCCTCGCGCTGCGCCGGAGCGGACGCGGACGCGGACGCCGCTTCAGCGCGGACGGGGGCGCGAAGGAGACTGCGGGAGGAGGAGGAGGGATACGGGCGGAGCCGGCGGGGTGTGCGCGGGTGCGGCGGCGGCCGGAATTGCGGGTGGAGAGTGGCGGCGGTGGTGGTGGTGGCCATGGCGAAGCCGCGAAAGTGGCGTAGGTTGTGTGCGGGTGCGGGGGCTTATCCGCTCATGCGTGGCGGGTTTGGGGTTTTATGGGGGGCTCTTGCGGGTTGGGCTTAGGAAGCTTTGCTCTTTGGGTTTCACTAGGCTTGTTGTCTGGGCCTGTAGTTTCTTAGTGGGCTGGTGGAGTTCGCTAAATAGCATGGGCTGATATCCTCTGATCAAGTAATCGAATTGTTTGACTCAAAGAAAAAAAAGTAATCGAATTGTACACGGGAGCCCTTATACCTCGACTGCGTCGCCCATACGCCAAGGCCCACCAGATGGGAGCCCACGTCCCAACATCCTTTGCTCCAACTTCCCGCTTCTCTATCGCGTTCCATCCTTTTGCCCGGAGCTCTTTTACAGTACCTCAAAATGAATATAGGCCGTTCATCTGTTCACATATAATGGCTCATATTGTCTGGTACTCCAACTAGACTTAAGGAGTACCACCTCCAAAAACTTCAAAAAAAAATAGGGAGTACCTTGATATTAGGGATAAAATTGGAATTATAAAAATAATTTTTTTTTCAAAAAAATATTTTCTCATTTTATAATTCCCAATTCTATTTCTCATTTTCTTTCAACCCGTTTAACCCTCCGGCCGTTGCCTCCATCGTGCTCCTCGTCGACGGCGTCCTCCGCCGGCCCGCGCGTCCAGCCGCCGGCGCCCCGCCCGCACGCGCTTCTGCCGGCCGCCCGCTCCCGCCTCGGCCCCCCGCGTCCCGCCCGCCAACGCGTGCCTCCAGCCCCGCTCGCGCACGGCTCGGCCGCCCTCCGCGCCTCCGCCGTCCTCCGAGCTTGCGCCGACCCGCGCGTCCGGCCGCCGGCGTCCCGCCCAGGCGCGGGTCCGCCGGCCGCCCGCTCCCGCCTCGGCCCCCCCGCCCACGCGTGCCTCCAGCCCCGCCCACGCACGGCTCGGCCGGCCTCTGCGCCTGCGCCGGCCCGCGCGCCAGGCCGCCCGTGGGGAGAGGCGGAGGCGCGGGGGGAGGAGAGGCGATGGCGCGCGCCCTCGGGGAGAGGCGGAGGCGTGGGGGGAGGAGAGGCGGCGGCGCACGCCCGCGGGGAGAAGCGGAGGCGCGGGGAGAGGAGCGGCGGCCGCGTGCGCTTGCGCGGAGAGGCGGCAGCGCGGGGGGAGAGGAGCGGCGGCGCGGTGGAGAGCAGGCGCGACGCGCTGGAGCAAGAGTTTGCGCTCCATCGATCGGGAACTCGGGAGGAGAAAGCTAGCAAATGTGAAAAGTCTATTCTGCCCTTATAGATAGACGGTCAGATTTCATTGGTACTCCAATTTCAGTTTAAGGAGTACCAAGGTATAGTAAAAAAGCTCTTTGCGCGACCTGCACCGTGCATCCCCAGGTGGCAGGATTCCCTATACTCCTCTCTCCGTTGCTTCCGTCAAGCTCTGCACGCCGCCGGTGGGGACATTATCGTCTCACCGCGTCACCGGTCTCCCTCCACCCCGCTCCCTATACAATTACCCCGGTCATATATTCTCTTATTTTACGAGGGCCTTGTCGCTTGTCGGATTTTATTTAACTGATGAATTTTTGGGTGTCATGTCGCATGCTCGATGAACTCACTTGCACGATGATGACAATGTCTGCACCTACACGGGTATCACCATCAGGTCGAGCTGGGGATAGACAAACACTTTCTGATTTCATTTAGACAGACAACGTTGTCACGAAGACATGTGGTGTACATGTATGGTGATTCTCGACAGTTTGTTGCGGTAATCCTGCGCAAGCGTGTTACCGTAGCTAATTTTGTATCTAACACATCCATCCACGCACGAACGAACTGTTCTACGAGAGAGTCTAAAACGTAGAAATTATCTTTAAAAAAACTTAAGTGTTGTCTTTTTTTCCACACCACACTACACATGCACACAAGCGTGCCTCGTAAGCACATATTGATAAATCCCAAAGTTTCTACTGTGAGCACGTAGCTTAGTTTTCATTTTGTGTTGTGTAAACCATAGCATATTTGCTGGTTAGTAAGAATATCATGTTTTAGAAACACCAAGTACAATATAGATGCCACACACGTACACACTTACACACTGAATATTGGAGTCGCGGAGCATAGCATATTTGTTAAGAAAAAACAGATCAGACTATCTTCGTCAAAAGAAAACTAAATACGCTGAGTGGCTGACAGATTTGGCCCGCTCGAACAATAGTCGCGATTGCGCGCTCCACAAGTCATCACCCTCTGAAAAGAAAGAAGAAGACGGTACTATAGCTGTCTAGGTGATCGCTACCTCTCCCATGGGTCCCACAGCCATGAAGTAACGAAACACAAACTCACCGACAAGTGGGCCTAACCATACATCCACGGGACCACCCTTTTCCCCTCCCGCAAGAACATCTCCAACAATAAAACCCGAGATGCTTGCCATTTTCCCCAAACTCTCCAACAAATTTCCATTTCTACCGCTCCTCCCTTCCCAGCACGCACCAAGCCGTCGACGACTACTGCAGCACCGCCTCCTCCCCATGGCCGACCCATCCCGCTCCTCCCCCACGGCGGCCACCGCCGGCGACGCCCTCCTCGCGCCGGCGGCCGCGGACGCGCCGGACGCGGCCCTCCCCGCCGCAGCGGCCCCCGATCTGGACGCGGAGTACGGTTTCCAGCGCCCGGAGCTCGGGAAGGAGAAGCTGGCCGGGACGGTGGGGTTCCACGAGCGCCACGTGTTCCTCTGCTACAAGGGCCCCGAGGCGTGGCCGTCCCACGTCGAGGCCACCGAGTCCGACCGCCTCCCCCGCCTCCTCGCCGCTGCCATCAAGTCCCGCAAGCCCAACTTGAAGAAGAGCGTGAGCCTCTCTTCTCCTCTTTCCTTTGTTTTCGGCTTGCTGATTGGATGATTTGGTGCTGGAGGTGGTATTGGTATGCTTCTGGTAGTGTTTTGTTAGTTTGATTGGTGGGGAGTGGGGACTGCGTGCTGGTGATTAGTTTTGACTAGCTTGGGCTGTGATGTAGTGTGATTTGTCTATCTGCATATGATGGGACTGGTTTTCGTGCAGGAGATCGCGACCCTTGCTCACTAATCGGTCGGTCAGATGAGTATTTTAGCGGATGATGTTGTTTCCCTCTGCTTTTGATTAGGTTTATTGTTTGTGAATTAGCCAGTAGAAGCTCGCGTAGTTAGCGTGATCTATGGTGTTGAAATGCTACTGTTTTATGCCAGAGGATATTGGTATACGTGTACTTCAAAAAAATATTACGTGTTTTGGTGCATGTTTCACTGAAGATCTGATTGATTGGTGCTGTCCTTTGAGGTTATTGTTGTTTCAATTGGACAAGTAAATTATGGTATTGGGTTTGAACTTGTCTCAGGAATCCACACATTCTAGCTGTGTAATGATGGGCCATGTCAGTCGAGTTCTGGTGGTGATTTGGTGTTTACGTTTCGAACGTGTTTGTTATGGTTTGGTTAATTGGATTGCACTATCGTATTATTTAACTCGCTCCATCTTTTTGTCTGGATTCTCTTTGTTTTTGTCCTTTTGATTAGACTTTTTATGTTTTAGGTGTAACTTTGCAATATGTTGCATCCCTATTGGACTTTCCTCACGAATTTGTGTATCCAGCTCTATTTGCAGCGCTAAAATTTGTAGATACTCAATATGTTTATGACATACGGTTCCTTGACTCGTTTTAACAGTTTCATATGGGTTTCTGGTCCATCTGGATCTTACAATATTATTTTGTTTCAACCCACACGCTGTACTTTCTTTTGGGGTTTTTTGGTGATATTCCGTATATCCTGTGATTCTATCTCTGAAGCCCTATATATATTCACCATATGAATGGGTTATTAACTTACTATATTTTGGTTTCAAGCCAGGCTCTGTTTGTTCCTGATTAGATTTTTTTTCGTCATTTGGTTATTGCATCCTTTGCTGTGGCGTCTGCTTGACATCTGTATTGGCCAGAGTTCATTATGCACATTTCAAATCGTATGGTGGTCTGTGCATCAATGTTTCTAGGAGTTTACTCTTTTTTCTTTTTCATAATTTTACTTTTAAAGAAAGTTCAAGTTCAGCACAACTTTTCTATTTTGGAAGTTGCCTGATGTTTTTGTTAATCCTAAGTCGATATTATGCTCTTTGGATTAGCTTTGGGATGTGTGTGTGTGTGTGTTGTGTGTTGTGTGTCTGATTCTACCGATGGTTCAGTAATGTGAGTCGTGCATAAGAAAGCACAAGGTTCCTTATAAGTAGATTAATAGACAAGACATCCCCGTATTTTAAATTTTTTTTATTGCTAATGAGTGTTCTATTCTACTTTTCTCAGACAAAATTGACCATTTGTGAAGGAGAAGATGGCACTGAGTCATCTCTTGGCGACGTGTTGATCTTTCCTGATATGATCAGATACAGGTACCTTCAAGCTTGCAAACGAATAAACATGGAGTCTTTCTCTTTCTGTTGTTAAATAATCAAATACATAAGTCAGCTGATTATTTTCTTCAATACATGATGTAATGTTTGCAGAGGGCTGACCCACTTTGATGTTGACAACTTTGTTGAAGAAGTCCTCGTGAAAGATATTGAATGGCTTCCTGGATCTCCTGAGGCTATAAGAGGTTCCTATGTTTTCGTGTGCTGTCATGGAAGCAGGGATAAAAGGTGTGGTGTCTGTGGACCTGCTTTGATTACAAGGTTCAAGGAAGAGATAGAAGGACAAGGCCTTGATGGTCAAGTGGCTGTTAGTGCATGCTCACACGTAGGAGGTCATAAGTATGCAGGAAATGTCATTATTTTCAGTTCAGATGCCAAGGGAGAAGTGACTGGTCATTGGTAAGAACTAGGAACTATAATAAAATTTACATTCTTATAACCAATAAACTAAACACCCTCCTGTAGAGCTCACAGTTTTATTTTTACTTTGTCAAAAGCCAGTCATTGCTTACTATATTTATAATTCTAGGTATGGTTATGTTGCTCCTGATGATGTCCCTGCGTTGCTTCATAAACATATTGGACAAGGAGAGATCGTGGACCATCTATGGAGGTATGTTCCTCTTTTAATTGTTTCATGGGTTGATTTTGACTGAAGATGTTACTAGTTTCACCCATCATTTGTATCCTATGTTGTATAGTGTCATTGAGGACAGCTGATATTTCCCAATTCTGCATCCTTTTCTCTTGCTGTTGCATCTGGGCAGTGACATCCTTATGCAACATACATCATAGATTCTGTGACTTATAGTCTGTCATTATTATAAAATCTGCATGGTGTTCTAGTTTTAATTGTATGCCTACAGCACTGTTCTTAATCTTTTCAAATGATTTGGTTACTTCAAGTACTGTTCATAATATTTCATTAAGGGAAGATACCGGGATGAAAGTCATCCTTCGATTTTTCTTTACTTGAGCGTTATGTAAAGTAAGCCAAGAGTAGGACTGTTGACTACAAGCATGTACGGAGAGCATACATGAACTATGTTGTAGGTTGATTTTACTCCTTGCTACTTCATTTACCTTAATTTAGAAACACACTTGGGGAGGAAAGTTGCTTTATGTGTCACCTCATCACCATTCATTCTGCCTCTTTCTAATTGCCCCCCCCACGGGTGATGATGTGGGTTTATCTGAATTAAGTATGATTTAGTTTTCATGAATTATGTTGAAGCACTTATTTGTATGAGGTCATCTGCTCGTGTGATGCCATGTAAGGATAGTGTTGTACTTGTTGCATTTGCAAATGTCCTTGCTGGTTTATTTGCAATGACTTCAGAGCTTAAAGAATGACCTTTCTGTGGGTAGTATCAATGCGGTGTGGTTAGTATCATAGTAACTGAACCAATAACAAAAGAATGTCATCTTCTTTCCAAATATCGTATAAAGCCCTGATATATCTTGTTCATGTTCAAGTGATACTTTGCTCTATGTTTCCCTCTGAACTATGGTTCTTGTGCTATCCTATTATAGGGGTCAGTTGGGTTTGTCTGAAGAGCAGCAGAAGAGAGCTCTGGAGCTTAGGCACATGACAAACGGCGTGACTGAGGAAGGATCAAGTGCCAAAGAATCCCCTGAAGCAAATGGAACCAACGGTGGTGCTTGCAAGCCTGCAGCTGCAGGTGGATGCTGCCAGGGCGTTGGAGGCTTTACCTGCTGCCAAAGTGATGTGCCAGAAGAAAAACAGGATAAGAGCGTTCCAGCTGAGCAGACCCACAAGATCTCTAAGATGGAGAGTGACAAAGAAAGCGGTGTCGGCAGCAAGAAGATCTGCCAGATGCCCAACTGGTTCGAGACCTGGGAGAGGACTGATACCTCTGCCACTCTTGCTGTTGTTGCAGCTGCTGCAACGGTTTTCGTCGCTTTCAGGTTCTACAAGAGCATGAATTGAAACCCACGAAGGAATCCTCAAAACAAGGCTAGGTTTTATGCACTAAGGACGGTTTGCCGCAGTAAAACAGTCTGATTTGAGAATAACATACTACTTGTGCACAGTAATGCAAGGGTTAGAACTTTAAAAGTAGCTTACCTGGAGATGGTGATGAAAAAGGTGTTATGCGTAATGTCCTCATGTAAAACTCCTAAGTTCGAAGTTTTCCATGCCTTGGCTGTTTGTTTACCTTAGCAAGGCAATGGCCCTGGTGTTCTACGTGATGATGTTATGTTCATTCGGTTGGAATTGGGATATTCTGGACACATGTGGATTTTAAAGAACTGTCATTGGAAAATTTGTGCATTTCTGTTATTTGCATTTTGCAAGCACAGATTTCATCCGCATGAGGAACTTTTTTTTGTGTCTAAGCAAGTGCTGATGTTGGTTTTGTTGTTTGTTGCTGCTCTTGTGATTTTGATAACGATCTTACAAGGAACTTACAACGTGTTTGGTTCAAAAATTGTAATGTAAACGTAATGGGAATGGAATTACGCCGTCATTGTAAACGGAACGAATAGAAGCAGAATCTGTTTGGTTTGACTACGCAATAGAACTTCGTGTTTGCTTCGTGTCAATTCAATCTAATTCGCGGTAAGATACCAAAAGGGGCTCCGCATCTAATACAGATTGGGATAATGGGAATAATTTATATCAGAAAATTTCGAGATTTAAAAGCAAATTTGGAAACAAATCAGTAGGTCAGGAAGAACTCAAACAAGAAAACAAAAGTTAAAGCGACCAACACATTGTATCAACCCTCGCACAAAAGTATGTAGGCATCTCTACTCCGCCAGCCAGCTCACAGGGACGGCTTGTCAGACACAAGAAGCCCACTGAACTGGAGAGCCGGTATAAGAACGGAAGCAGTGCGTGCGCAAGGGAAAGCAAGGATCATTTGTTTTGCGGCGGCCTGCTCTCAGTGCTTTCTTGTTCATCGGACCTTCTATTGTTTTCTCCGAATCCTGTATACCTAAAACTCTCTATCAGTAATTCTAGTGATACTCTAACAAAGTAGCAACTAAGAAAAGATTGATTAAGGAACACGCGCTCATGATTCACGACTCATCGTCCGCAGCAGCCCCCGCCGATTTCTACACCTCTAAAACGCTGAGACCCTGACCCTAGCACCTTTATTCAGATCCGTGCCGCCCATCACCTTGAGCCGGATCTGCCACCGAGATTCCGGCAACAGCCAGCCGATGTCGCGGCGTGACTGTATCACGGCTTGGTTCGTGGGGAGAAGGGAAGGTAGAACGGTAGGAGCATCGAGTCGTGGGGGAGGAGGAGATTGTGGGAGGCGTCAGGTTCGGGAGGAGTGGATGACGCACGACGCGGGCCGTATTGTATTCCGATTACAGTGACTTTCCAGCGGAAAACAAACACGATTTAACTTAATTAGTTACCGCTGTAAACGGATTATTACAGCGAAAAGTCACGAACCAAACACCTTGTTACTGTTTAATGAAGCTTAGCCCAAAATTCTTCTCGCAGAATGCCACGAGGAGCGGCTGCGGCGGCCGGAGACCAGACGCGCCAGCAACAAGGACTGGGGGGTTGCCGGTGCAGACACGGGGCGCGAAGAGAGAGCAGCAACATCCAATTGGACCTCGAGGGCCGCACGAACCCTCATGATCACATCACTGAATGGTAGCTTCGTCTACCTCGTGGTCTCCTTCCGGTCGTCGTCACTGTCACGACCTGGTATGCCTCTACCGTTCTGCGAAGCTCTATTATCTGTTTGGATTTTGGTACACTCTACTTGTTAGGTATACCTGCCCTTCCTTGCGCTGTGTCTAGATCAATGACCAATCAATTTGTACCTTTATTTCATTGAGTCCAACACAAATTCATAATTCACTCTAGGCCGTGCCTAACATATACCATGTGATAATTAATGGTCCTACCACATGTGTGCTACCAGCCCCAACGAAATTTGGCGTACGCCTCATAATAATCATGACCTAACACCCCGTGCGCATGAGTTAAACACACACTGTTCTTGTTCATATCCAATTATCCATGCAAGCAGCAGCCTTGGCCTGGAAAAGCTTTCTGGTATCAACATCTGCTACTAAACTGCCGGTGCATGGCCTGGTTCTCAGAGAGTCAGAGTGAACAAAACCATAGGTCCACGAAGACTAATAATATTATCTGAAACAGTAAACAGGATGATGCATTATCACTTACTAGACAAGCTAGTAAAATGATCATGAGAAGAGAGGTGATCTTGTAGTTGTATATGCGTGCATATATCACCGTTGAGGCTCCAGAAAGCTCCTCTGTTACAGCATTCAGCACATGCTCAGTGGCAGCCAATCATTTACTGACATGGCTGCTGGAGATTGCAGATACATGTGCTTAGCTGATGATTATCTTAAATGATGCCATCGGTCTGAGGAGATACGGTGTGCAAGTTGACATGCCTATGATTAGCTGCTCATTGTTGTCGATCCTCTGCAAAACTTTACGATTTCGTGGCAATGTGATAATCAAACCAGTGACAGTAGACTGGCCACTGGGCAGGTTAGCAATGACAGAACATCATGAAATCCTGAGCCGGGCTCAACTTTAGAATCCTCACTAGCAACTTTGTGATAATGTTAGGATAAGGCTATTGCAGAAGATTAACACAATCAGAACTTGTTGAAATACAAAAATGTAAACTGTAAGTGAAGTAGGAAAGAACAAAAATAGACCTTTCAGAGGTCAAATCCACAGAACCAATCATCTGCCAGGAACATTACATCTAAACACCCTACATCTCATGGTACAAACAATATATCAAATCCATAAGTTCGCTAAAAGAAATCAAACTCTAAGAACCCATCAGAACCTTTCTGGGGTGCAACAGTGCGCACATTGGTCGATGGATATGCCTTTAATGGCTTCTCAATCTCGACAGGCTTTGGTACCTCTGGTGGGCTTGCGCACCGTATCAATGCCCAATTTACGCCCTCGAAGAACGGATGCTGCTTTATCTCCGTGGCACCACGCTTGTAAGCTAACCGTTGCTGGGGCTCTTTCACAAGTAGACCCCTTATCAGATCTCTTGCTGAGAAGCTCACAACTGGGTACTCTGGGAAGCACAATGGCTGGCCAATGACATTGAACAGTGTAGCCCGGTTGCCAGATCCCTTGAAAGGTGTCTTTCCAAACAGAAGCTCATACAAGAATATCCCAAAGGTCCACCAGTCAACAGCACTACCATGGCCCTCACCTTTGATGATCTCAGGGGCCAAGTATTCATGTGTTCCGACAAATGACATCGACCGTGCATCACTAGGTTCTGCTATGAGCTCAGGCCAAGGGCTGATCTGGGTGGGAACCTCAGGCTTCGATTTACGATCTTTCTTGGACTTGAGGGAGAAGAGGCGAGGGCGAAAGCAGGTAGTAGGGGCTGCACATGATGGCTGAATCATGCAGGATGGCTCGACACAAGATGGCTGGACGCAGTATCCTTGATTGTTTTTCCTGAGTGCTTCTGCGTCGGGGTTGGATGACCTGATAAGTGTTGGACTTACAGCACAGCGAAGGGAGAGGTCGAAGTCTGATAGCATGATGTGGCCATCCTCCCTAACGAGGACGTTTTCTGGCTTCAGATCACGGTATATGATCCCGAGCATGTGCAGGTATTCTAATGCAAGGAGGACTTCTGCTACGTAGAATCTGCAAATATGAGGCCAATGCAACATTTCATTAGCTAAGCACCTCAAATAGTGGAACAGGCAACAAGACATAAACTTCAATTCAGTCAATCACTATTGATCTCGCAAGGATAAGGAAGCTCAAGAAAGACCTTAATCCTACTAGGTAGTGAAGTGTATCATGTGCAGAAGGTAAAAAGCAGATAAGACATACTTGACAGCTTGCTCTGGAAAATATTTGCCAGGCTGCCTCTGGCGAAGGGCATGCAGGTCTCCTCCTGGGCAGAACTCCATCACCAAGCACGAGAATTTATCGGTCTCGAAGTGAGTGTACAATGTAGGCAGAAAGGGGTGATCCAGGCATTGCAGGATCTTTTTCTCAGTTTGAGCTCGGAGCAACTTCTTACGACTTGCTAGTGAAGCCTTATCCATTACCTTCATCGCAAAATAGCGCTCTGTCCCGCTCAATTCGGAGAGATACACACTGCCAATATCACCACATCCTAGCCTCTTCAACAGCCTGAAATGGCTGAGCCCAAGCATTCCATCTCTAACCATGATCATCTGGATCGCCTCCCATTGTGGATCATTTGCCTTGTGGGGCCTCGACAAGCTACTCATGCTGCTACGCGAGCTCTCATCACTTATATCACTGCTTGTGCTTGGCCTGCATCTGCTACTATTACCTCTTTCACAAATCACAGATCGATCGGTCAGCCTAGCGCTTCCACTCAACTTCGCTGGATTAGTACCTTCACATGTATGAAACGATGTGGAGCTTCCATTCGTACACCTGTGCTCGGCAACTTTCTTTTCTTGATTTTCAGGACCTTCTGAGACCATTTCCTCACTCAATTCTGCTGGATGCTTGATCAATGCAAGTTCAACGGATTCGTTCTGGTGGTGACTTGGTTTCTGCTCCTTTGACTCCATTGTATGGTTTGCTTCACTCAGGTTAGCTGGTTCTGGTAACAATCCAGGTGCAGAAGTACATGAATTGTTCGGCCTGGGAATCTCCAAAGGCGAAGCGCTCTTCGAATACTGCTGTAGTTCTTGGGCGCTTGGGATTTCTGGGAAGGTTTGAGGCATTGTCTTTCAAGCCATTGTTGTCATATCTGACTGTCTTATAAGATGACAGAGATTGCCACAAGCTCTAGTCAATCTGAAAATCAATCTTGGCATAGTGATGGATCGCTGAATTGTAGGCTTCCACTCATAGTTTGCAAAGAAGAGAAAAAACTGATAAGTTCAAGGATGGAATCATGCAACAGCTATATTCCAATGATGGAATTGGACTTGAACAAAAGTTTAAAAAACATACCGAAGAAATGAAGTGGCCAAACAAAAAAAATTCTTTAAAAAAAAAGGCGGTTGAACAACAAGCTAGAATTACCTGACTGTGACATTTTAAATTATAAGCAAACCAAAAAATGGCTTTGGTCAAAAGAAAAAACAAGAAATGACCTCCACACTCTGCTCCATGCCTCCATCTACCTCCCATCATCAACACTTACAAATTATCATTGGGTGCTCACTTTGCGCCACACAGATTCATCTGCCTAACTACGAAAGTTAAAGTTGAGGTCGTCTCCATCGGATCCTATGAGCTTAAATTCAGAAAAATCCTTTCCAACCCCTCACTGTGCCCCAATCATGGAAAACTGCAGATCTAGCGTCCCATTTCGCAAGAAACAAGTGTTTGATCACAAGAGAGGTCAAAGGTGCCATGTTTTCCACACTAAAAGGAGAAAGGTGGCCCCCATAATCCACCCCAAAATGAAGGTTCTTCCTTTCTTGCAAACAATATCGCTGCTCATTGAAGGCATAACCAAAGCTCTAACAGTTGATGCATTCCTTTTAAGAAGTAACAGGAACACTTTCAAGCTGTGTATCATCCCAATGATACCAAAATGCCATTTTTTTAGTTGCAGAAAGCTTAGGAAAGCAAGAATCAAGAACTGTCAAAAGCAAGGACTTTCATCATCTTTCTGCGAAATGAAGTAGCAGCACGAAATCTTGCATTTTTCGTAAAGAGATCAAACAACAGAGAGGAAAATAAACAATAGAGCCCAGGCAAGACAGATCTACAGGACCAGAACAGAGTCCCACGAAAAGCAAATTGGGAACGGAGGAAATGCACTGCAAGAGAAATCTCACCAGACTGATCGGAGCCCGAATGGCTGAACTTTCTGCTCCCAACTCCCAAGAATCAAACAAGAAAGAAGATGCCGAGAGGGATGGAGCCCAAACAAAGTGTCTCTGCACAGGAGTTGGATTTAGTCCCTTTTTTTGTGTTTGCGGGTAGGCGGGTGCTCCTGCACAACGTGCAGCGATGGAGGTGAAGACGGGCAGGAAGCAGGAGGTGCCATGTATTAAAGGTCAGCCTCACAAGTCAGCAGTCACCCCCTTCTCAATTATTTTGTTAATTTGCAAATACAATGATCTTCGCTGGGAGTAGTATTTAGTCCCTGGTCCCTCAAGGTGAAGCACTGAAGCCTCTCATTTTTCTTTGAAATGACATGGTCACGTGGCTACCTCAATCTTCTATTGTTAGCTCTCAATTATTAGCCGACAAGAATCACCCAATTAGCTTCCTTTCTATAGCTCGATCATGTCAGTTTCTACAACCAAACTAGCCAAGTCCCGTAGGCCATAACAACAGTACTTGTAGTACTCGTAGCTACGCATAACAAATATTGTACTACTACTTCCTCCGTCCGGGTTTAAAAGACCAACGGGCCAAAACACAGCGACCGAGGAGACAATTACTTCCAAGATTTTCAAGCGTAAGCAATGCATCAGCTCCCTCTCTCCCACGGCCACGATCCGGCATGGATGCCGTCACCCAATCAGCGAGCTCCCTCTGTTGCATGCATTAGCCAATTCGTTGTGCCGGAGATCGATCAAACCTCTGCCTAGCAAAAAAATGGTGTGACGACGAAGTTTTGAGCTCCAAACTCAACTGTTATAAGGAGAGAGATGACAGTTGCTTGATCATACTCATTCGTCTTCTTCCTCGTTCTGCAACTCCATGGCATTTTTTGATTTAAACCTATCCCCTGTAGACGTAGACGAGCTAGGAGAGGGAGGACTGCGAGGTCAAACCGGTGACCTGAACCGTGGGCATGGTGGGTCTGCCGGCGGTGGAGGAGTCGCTTGTGGATGCGATGGCGCCGGCCTGCCTCGTGTAGGTCGAGCAGGGCGCGGTTGGACCGCTGGCGCCGGAGGACAAGAGGTTTCACGTGGCGTCACCGGTCTACCTCGGCTAGGTCTAGCCAGCCGCGGGCGAGGATCGTTCGACCCGAGCCGTGGATCGCTCCCGTCGAGCTAGAGCGGGAGAGGAAACCATGGCCGGCTCGGTCTTGCCGGTCGTACACTCGGCGATGGACTCACTGGTCGTGTGCCGTCCGTGGCGAGCTCCTCCGGTGGCAGTGCAGTTCGCAGGCGCGGCGGGCGTGGCTTCACCGGGCATGACGCCTTCAGCGGGCACGACGGCGGTGCGTTCGGCGGCGGCGATGCAGCAGACGGACAAGACACGGACGACGGCGGTGCGTTCGGGGCGCACAACGGCGCAGCAGACGGGCAAGACACGGACGAGAACGACCACGGCCACGACACCGGCATGAATCTAAGTAAGTTCATGACCTATGTACTCGTGCTTTTGTGTACGGTGCTTTTGTTCACGATCTAAGTAAGTTCACGATCATAGATGAAGATTGCACATGTTTAATAAAATGGTATTCTTATGTTTTCTGCCAGATGTGATGGCCAATAGGAAGAGAAGGACATTTTACGATGATGATGATAAGCGTGCACTGTATGAGATGATTTTGGAGAGAAATGGTCGTGGTCCGTTGAAACGTGGGGTGACTAAAGAATTGTCGGATCGAACGGAAGTGCCAACTAGGGTTCTCCGGCGGATATGGGAAAATGGTAGGCGAGGTGGTGGTGTGAACGCGGTTATCAACAAGAGGGCGGGTAGAGTTGGTAGAAAGCGCGTTATGTTGGACTCGGATGCTCTTGCAGCTGTCCCTCCGAAGGATCGAACAACGATTCGAGATGTTGCTGGTGCATTGAACATGGCAAAGACCACCGTTCACAAGCTGTTGAAGGAGCACGAGTTTCGCAAACACACCAACGAGATCAAACATACGCTAACGGAAGAGAACAAGAAAGCTCGTGTCATGTATTGCATTTCAAACCTAGAACATGGTAGTATGCCGAAGAACCCTGTCGGCGGAATGGGGCTCAGGGTCCCCCGAACCGCCGGCGGAGGCCAATCAGATGCCGCGGAGCGAGACACGTGGCGGCCGGATCGGTGTAGACCCCGCCCCAGCTGCCAAGTGGGTCCGGCGGTCAAGCCTAGGTGCTCGGGGACCTTCCTCGGGCATCGCACCCGTGCAAATAACCTGAAAGGGCCTTGGGCTCCCGAGAGTCCAAGGTTCAGGAATCGAGGGAGCGCTCGGGGCCCCTTCCCCAAGCGCCCGACGTCCCGAGAGGTGTGGGGCCCAGGGAAGTGCTCGGGATGTCTCCCCGAGCACTCCTCCTAGAGCTCCCCCCGTAAGGGGCCCCGAGCGATCCTCCAACGAGTGCTCCCCCAGCGCTCGGGGTTGCCCGGGGGCGGCCTCGGACAGCTGGCGCCCCTCCCAGTTGAAGGAGCTGCTCGGAGTCGGAGTGCTCGGGGGTCGTCGTGTCCCCCGTGGGGCCCACCTCCGGGCACGTCATCGAGCGGCTAGCTTCTCCAGCAAGCCTCAGCCCTGACGGAGGCATTTAATGCCCGTCATTTCGGCAAGAAAACCTAAGCCCTGTGAGGGCATGATGACGATCAGGCCGGGCCCCACCCGCTCAGGCGAAAGCCCCGTTGGCTATCGCCCCTGCTAAGTGATGGGTCCGACTGACAGGTCTGTTGACCGACCGGGCGCGCTGCCCCGCACGCCCCTGTCGCTGTCAACCTTTTTGCCCCCTTGGGTCGCGTCACCGCGCGTTCCGGTGCGTGGGTTTGGTCGCTGACGCCCGGGGCCCAGGAGCGGGTGCCTCAACAACTCTGTCAGAAGGAGCCCGGTAAGTCTTCGTTCGCGGGACCCGCCGAGCATAAAAATGTCAAAATCCCTGTCCAGAGACGCGGCGAGGAGACGTCCGGCGCGGAAGTCCGTGCCGCGCACTAAATGTAAGGCGTGGGCAGCCCTGTAGCGCCCACGTCGCCAAGTCTAGCCGCTGTGGTAAACCCCCGGGTATATAAGGGGAGAACCGAGGCCATGCAAAGGGTTGGTTCAACTCTCCTTTAGGTTACGCTCTTGGTTGGCCATCTTTCTAGGTTTAGACCTCTTGGAGAAGAACTCCTCTTGTAAGCAAAAAGCCTCTGTAATCTTCGATAGATCAATACACACACAAAAGCAGGACGTAGGGTTTTACACCTCCGGGTGGCCTGAACCTGGGTAAATCCTTTGCGTCTCCTGCATCAGATCCACCCTCTCCAGCAGATCATCACCGGCTCACAAGAGAAACTCTACTGCGCCCCCGGCCGAATCCCAAAGGGGGTCCAACCAGACCACCGCTAGAGGCGTCTCTACGCCGACAAACCCCGTCTTCAAGGCTGCATTCAATATGGCCCATATTGATGAAAAATGGTTTTATCGCACTAGGAAAACCCAAGGAGTTTATTTGGGCAATCAAGAGCCGAACCCCATGAGGCACGCCAAAAACAAGGGACACATCCAGAAGATCATGTTTCTTGCCACTGTTGCTAGGGTGAGATTTGATATGCAAGGCAATTGTATTTTTGATGGTAAGATTGGAATTTGGCCCTATGTCGAGTGGAAGGCAGCGCAAAGGAAAAGCACGAACAGGCCTAGGGGAACTATGGAGCTCAAGGCATGCGATAAAGTCGACATGGAGAAGAGCCGGGAATACCTGATCATGAAAGTGTTGCCGGCAATCAAGGAGAAGTGGCCGCAAGAGGAGCGGGGGATGAGTATTTACATCCAGCAAGACAATGTGAAGACACATGTTCGACCGGATGATCCGGCGGTTTGTGCGGCAGCTATGCAAGGTGGTTGGAACATTAGAGTTGTTCTGCAGCCACCTAATTCTCCGGACACGAACATCTTAGATCTTGGCTTCTTCAACTCTCTTCAGTCCTCGTTTCACAAGAAGATGCCGAAGAATCTTCCAGAGATTGTTGCAAAAGTGGACGAGACATGGGATGAGCATGATGTGCACAAGTCCAACCGTGTGTTCCTTAGCCACCAGGCTTGCATGTGGGAAATAATAAGGCACAAGGGGTCCATAGACTATGATCTTCCTCACCTCAAGAAAATGACTTTATAGAGAAGGGGAATGCTACCGCTTAGGCTAGCTTGTGAGCCTGAGTTTGTAACCGCGGCACTTGAGTATGTCAATTTAGAGTAGATTGATTTGAATGTATTCCTTGCGATTGCTTTGCATATCGAATCAAGCTAAGAACATCATCAAACTTCATCAAACTTAGAACACAATCAAACTTAAAATATGTAAACTCTCGTGCAATTACATCTTCAGTCATTCTCTTTCACATGTCTCCCATTCATTTTTCATCTTCTTTCAATTTCTTCAAGTACTTCATCATGGAAGCGAATGTAGGGCGCAGCGTGGACGGACCTACTGTTCGAGGCAGTATTGTAATTTCATCTTCTTCCAAGCCATTGCGTACCGTAGTCCTGCTCCGCGTCGCGAAGCCCTCCTCCGCGCCGCGCACACCCACCAGGTAGTGCACGAACGCCGCTACCCCGTCGAGGAGCGCGGCGACGTGGTCCATGAGCACCTCCACCTGGTCCAGCAGCGCCTCCACGTCTGGACCCATGGCCGGCGACATGCCATCCGCCACCGCGCGGTCGCCGGCGTGCTTGAGGATGCCCGGCGCCATGCCATCGGCAACGGCATGGTCACCGTCCTGGGTCTCCGCGTCGAGCACGCCGCCCTGCGCGACGCCGTGCGCGCTGCCCTGCGCCTCCCCCACATACTCCGCCTCAGCGAGAGCCTCCGCCTGCTTCGACATCTTTTATCCGCCGCCGAGTACCAGGTAGACGAAGGAATGTCGTTTATGCTGCCTCTCCAACGATTCACAATAAATTCCAGTGGAGAGTCGAAGGGACCACACGCATATCCGTTTGCGGGGCCTTGAAATTACGGACAACACATGGTGGCCCGCTGGCCTTTTAAGCCCGGACGGAGGAAGTAATAGCTAAGCATAACTTATACTGTCGAACTAGTCGCCTACGCATACCTTCACCCCAACCTGCCACATTTTTACCTCGGTAAAATACCAGTATCCACTTGCAGACTTGAACAAGACAAAACAGGCCTACTCTCGAGTCACTTCAGTCTAGTGCATTCCCCAACGCAACCTTCTCGCTTTTGGATAAGGAACCAGTGTCAGAAGAAGAAAAAAATTACCTAGGTCAATCGCCTCTGCACCAACTAATTCAGTGTCCGGGTAAATTTGCAGAAATAACAGAGGGTGGATGCCTGGTAAAATTTGGCTGTAGCAAGATTTGTTTATGGCTTGGACTGACGCTTTAATTACTTCTTTACAGCGCTTTGAGAGTGTACTGAACAAGGAGGCAATTCGAATACGGTCGAAGTTCATGCCGATCCTAACGGCTTGAAACGCGGCGGCATTTAGCAGGAGTGTACAAGATAATACGGCACCAAATTTGAAAGTACGCATTAATCCCACTCATAAATGTTGTAGATTAGCCCAATTTCCCTCTAATTAATTAGATAACTTTTTTGTCTTAATTAATAGATTAAGGTTAATTTGTCTCTGGTTTCGAAAAAAATAAATGTTAATAGATTATGTCTCTTTCTCTGTTAGGTTGGTAAATTACAGTAATCTGTTTTCGTAGCAAACACAACCAAGTGGCTAATTGCAGAATCAAGGTACCGCAGTAGTGCGCGACGCTGCACTCCCACCAATCGCTGTGGACCTAGGCAATTTAGGTGCGGCGGGAAGGCCAGCCGGCCGATTTGACGTCGTAGTCGTGCGGAACAGTCGGAGTAGCAGTCGTGCGGTTTTGGAGTAATGGTCGTGGGACGCCAATACGCCATGAAGGGTACCTGTCTGCCTTCCTGTCCTCACAAGGCTCAGCTGCCTCCTTCGGCCAATCATGTCGTCTCGCATCCCGTTTTAGTTCATAGATCACCGTGGCATAAAACTCCAATGTTTTTGTCCACCATATATATAGGTTGATTTGTTCCAAACATACGTGGTGCCCGCTTAGAGTCGTTTTAGATTGAAGGATTTTCAAAATCATTTCGTAGGATTCGAATGTATAGAAAATTTTCATACGAAGGCCCACTAGATAGCAGGAATAAAGTCACAGAAATCATATGAAACTTCTATAGAATGGCTCGATCCATATAAATTTTGAAGAAATTCTAATATGAGTTTGGATTTTGTGAAAACATTCATTTATGTCTTGCATTAACATTCACTCTCTCTAAATTCATGCAAAATTCTGATGGAGCATTTAATGAGTTAGTTTTGCATATTCTTGTGTTTTCGTTCCCTATAAGATTCCACAAGTTATGACATTATAATTCTACGTTTTTCCTATTGCTGCATTTTGAGAGTCTTGCATTCCGAAGAAATGAAAAAATAATCGTCCATGGTTGTGGATTGGGCCGGGGCCACCCACCCCCCTCTCTCTACTTGACTATCTCTAATGACTGCCTGACCTTACAACTGGCAATGACCTCCTGTCCCCTATCTCGGGGAGGACCCCAAGGCTCCGAGTCTCACTTTATATGAATGATGATTCATCGCCTTGGTCAAGAGTGACATTTTAGTTATCGCTATAATTCTTCGACACTTTGACGAAGTGTCGGGGTTGGTGAATAGTGCTTCCAAAAGCTCTGTTGTCCCCATCAAATGTTAGGGCATAGACCTGGACGCGGTGCTTCAGAACTTCTCGCCTGTCCGTTCGGCCTTCCACATGAAATGCCTGGGGCTGCCCCTCTCCATCAGCAGATTGTGTCATGTTGATTTCCAACCTCTTTTGGACAAAGCGGCTGGCAGGCTTGCTTCCTAGCAAGGGAAGCTCATCACCTAGGTCGGAAAGGCAAACGCTCATCCTCTCATCTCTGCTAGTCTACTTCCTCACTGCCCTCAGGCCAACCAAGGCCACGCTTGAGGTCTTCGACAAGTTTAATTCAGTGTCAATTCCTTTCGGTGGATTACAAGCCCATGTTAGGGGGCAAGTGCAAAGTTTACTAGACGAGGGTGTGTAGACCAACCGCCGACCTTGAGGGCTTGGGCGTCCTCGACTTGGGAAAGTTCGCCATGGCTCTTCAGTTGTGCTAGTTGTGTTTTTTTTTAGATAATGAAAGAGAATACTCTTTCGGCCTCTGCACCGAAGTGCACACAACCAAATGATGCAAAGTGTTCATAGTTCAAAGAGGAAAGACAAAAAGCAAACCAACACAGAAGAGAAACAAGGCTAACTTAACACAAAAACATCAAGACTCAGTAATCCGATTAATAGACCGCCACCTATGCTGGGTAAAGAGCTCGCAGATAACATCCTCCATAGATTGGCATCCCAGCATAAGCTCCTAGCGCCCCCCCATGTTGCAGCTGAGCCCAATCCCGCATCCACCTGATAGACAAATAAATGACCTGTAAAGAATTGTTAGATTTCTTTTTATCAAAAACAATGTCATTACGACAGAGCCAAATAGCCCAACAAATAGCAGCCGCACCAACACACATCATAGGGACTACATGGGCAGAAACACCACAGAGCCAAGAGCCCAGCATATGATAAATACTTGTAGGTTTAGGTAGAGCAAAGGTAATCTGAACCACACGCCAAACAAAATGCGCAATATGACAGTAAAAAAAAATGTTGAATGCTCTCATCCGTCGTACAAAAGAACAAGAAGGACTACCGCGCCACTGTTGTTTGATGAGGTTGTCCTTGTAAGGATGACCCCTCTACTCAAATACCAAAGAAAGATTTTAATATTAAGAGTTCAATTTCCATAAAACCGTGTGGCGAAACCGAATATTACAATTTGATAATGTGGTATACATCGAATTAACGGAAAAAAGCTTGTGAATCGATCATTGGTGTCAACCTGTAGAGTAATAGACACGTGATGAGTTAAAATATTTAGAGAAGCCAGATGATGACTCAGGAGAGTCCGTCGGAACCTTAAAAGAAGAGGCACCAAAC
This sequence comes from Stipa capillata, assembly GCA_019208055.1. Classification (NCBI taxonomy): domain Eukaryota; kingdom Viridiplantae; phylum Streptophyta; class Magnoliopsida; order Poales; family Poaceae; genus Stipa; species Stipa capillata. The sequence continues at coordinate 392,599 of JAGXJF010004666.1, forward strand.
TCACCACCTTAGCTACCGAATCCAGTTTATCTCGAACACTATGGAAAGATTAGGATATTGTTGACTAAGAGGCCGAGCACCAAGCCAATTATCGTTCTAAAAACTAACTCACTCAACATCCAATGTGGTAGGAGACAAACTCAGAAAAAAGAGGCTTAATCTTCATAAGTCCCGTCTAAAATGGTGAGTCCCCTTGGAAGAAAGTCTTAGCAAATAAGTATTTATTGAAAATGCGAGTGTCATCCTCCACGTGTGACGACAGGACAGATAGGACTCGGGTAGGTCCCCTTTTGCTTCTCCGCTCCGCCGTCGGTTCGTTGGGTTTCCTGGCGGGGGTAGGAGTTTTGTCGTCCCGGCTCCAACCTCGGCTCAATGCTGCCTTCGCCGGTGATGTTGAGGAGCTCGTGGATGTCTCGTTTCCTTTTTCGTCGTGTTTGTTTCGTAGGTTGGCAAGGTGGATCTCGGTGGTTTCCATCGCAGCGGTTTTGGTTGCGGTGGTGGTGGCCCCGAGGTCGTTTGCTGCTCCCCCTTTTCAAGCTGTAGCGAGCTGGGTCACGGCCGTCGGTCCGCGGAACCGGCTCGTTCGCTTGCACGGATCAGGGCATCGCCCCAGCTGATTTGGTTTCCGCCGAGGCAAGGATCTGCCGTTCGCGGCAGACGATAACTGTGGCGTTTCAACAAGGCTTTGTCCTCTTTCGGTCTTTGCAGGTGGCGTAGCAGCTGCACCTTCAGTCTTTGTCGTCTTTCAGCCACCTTTGTGCTGCGGCAGCGAGGAGACGTCGGGCGGCGAAGCGGAGGTTGCTTTTTGCCCCAGGGGTGTCCTTGTAATTTTTTTCTTTGGGGCTTATTTGCAATTTTGGGGAGCAACTGTCCCTCTCTTATGTACCCTGTTTTCCTTATCTTAATAGATCGCATATATTAACTTTAAAAAAAGATTTTCGTTGGGACTCCGCGTAGCTCTCGGGCGGACGGTCAAATGACATCGCTTCCGACCTTTTCTCTCCCTCGCGCAAAAGTACTCGTTCACTACTGAATGCTATGCTCGGCCCTACCCCACTATGAATCAGCTCTTAGGCCTCTTCCAATGCTCCAACTTGGGCTGGTGCTAAGACATGCCACATAGGCAAGAAGATGATGTGGCGGGGTAATTAAGAAGGAGAGAGATAGTTTTGGTGTCTCCAGGAAGAAACGATGCTAAGCGTGCGGACCTATGCAAAACGCCTATGTGGCATCTATGTATTGGGGAGTTTAGTTGCTAAACAATTAAATGAAGGAAACTTAGCTAAAAAAGCTAAGCACCTATACATTGAGGAGTTTAGTTGCTAAACCCTTTTATGCACTTAGCACCTCATCTAAGTATCTGTGCATTGGGAGGGGCCTTATAGTTCGTCCACCTGTGGGGCCTTCTAAGCATTGTCCAACTTAGGCACGGGATTGGTGACCCCATCTCTTGGAAGCTCATGTCTCACAAGGAGTAATTGGCCAAGTCCGCCTACAGAGCGCAGTTCACGGGTGCGGTCGACACTACCCTCTGCCAGAATTTCTGGATCGCTTGGGTGCCGGTCAAATGCAAGTTCTTCACCTGGCTTGCCATCCAAACTAGGCTATGGACAGCCGATCGTCTGTCGAGCTGACCCAGTCAGTCCGTTTATGTCCTATTTCGTCGTCACTGGAGTTGGCAGTCCACCTCCTGTTTGATTGTTGTTACTCCAGATCCTGGATTTGCTGAATAGTGGTCCAACCAAACTTCTAGCGTTGGGGGCTACCGCGGTGCGCCACCCATTCAGTTCTCATACTTACGACCCGGCAGATTTGGGTAAAAAAGAACGCTCGGGTTTTCGGAAATACCTCCTCCCAACCTGTCGTTCTGGTGGTGAAGTTCAGGGATGAGACCCGTGCTTGTGGCGTAGCGGGGGCCAGGCACCTAGCCTAGTTGCCATCTTTTTCGTAATGTAACCCGGTGGTTATTGTTTTTTTTGTTTCGTCCCTTGGCATGTAAATAACCTATTCTCCGGCTTTATCAATATACTCCATAAGGCAAAGCTTTTGCTGTTGTTTAGAAAACATATATGGTAACGAAAACATCCCAAGCGTATATCCTGCTGCGATAGCCACCTAGCGCCACATTAAAGCTGCCGAGAAGTGAGAAGCAACACTAAATCAAGCTGCTACTAGACGTACGTGAACTCTGCCTGCGATATGCTCAATCACGCACCAGAAGAACAATGTGTAGCACACCATCATCCTCTATCCTTCATAATAATTAAACTAGCAGAGCTACTGCCACTTTTCCTTGCAAACAGAACACCATACGTATAGGAATGCTTCCATGAGCTCAACGGGAGATCATTGGTTAGTATACATGCATGCCAATTGCCAAGGTTTTAAATCGCGGTTTTCGCGGTTTGCGATGAAGTTCTAAAAAGCAATAGCAGCTATCGCTAACTATCGTGTAATATATTATCACTGCTAGCGTTTTATTACAAACAGAAAAATAGAATGAATATGCATACAAGATAAGGCACATAAGACATAGTCTAGAATAGAAAAACAATATAGAAAATATACATACAAGGGTATGTGTGCTTGAATTTAGGATTTAGGCACTTGTGTGTCTTGAATTTTTTTTCAAAAAATCATAGATGTGCGCATCATTTTAGAACATATGCATCTGCAAATAATTATTAAAAAAATATAATTATGCATATCCTGCGTAAAATAGACAAATGGCTATAGGTGCATTGTTACAAAAAACTGAACATTTTGTCTTTTTTGTGCAGGGCATGTTTGATCATATCTTTTGTTCTAGCCACACAAAATTCACTCTATAAAAATGCTAATACATATCCAAATGACCATAAGATGATAACCATAGCATAATTTTCTTCACATCAACTAGTTAATCACTAAAAAATATTGATGCCCGAGTATTGAAAAGAGAAGCTTGAGATCTCTTGATTAGTTTTCTCATAGTTCAAGCTTATAATAGATGTATTTGACCTTCCAATAAAGTTGGATTCCAAAATGAGCATGTTGTTTCGCTAAAAGGGTACCAATACTATGAGCTAAGTCAAATAGCGGAGCTATCTGGAGCTACAACGTCCATCCATCGCTAATATAGCGAAATATTAATTCGACCTTTTGGAACACTGTTAATTTCCTTAGGGTCATCAGCTATATATCGATGTACTGCTCCCTCACACAGCTCAACGGTGCGTCGCCTCAGTTTTTTCCCACCATTTTTCTTTTTGAACTCCAGTTATCTTCCCACCTTAGTTATATGGTTGGACTCTTTTTTTAGGAGTGTTGAAGTGAGTGACTATGTTTGCCTTAAGACCAGTACTTAGTTACGTGGCACCCCTATCCATACAGGTAACCATACCGAAATTAAAAATCAAGTGGCTAACAGTCCTTCACTTCAGATCACAAATGATGAAACATGAGCATAACAAACCTTTGAGCAAGCTACCTCTAGTTAAAGATCGTATGGCATATACGCGTATGCATTGCACATGGGTACAGCCGCTGCCGCTTATATATATAGGTGTTCTTGCTTGATGGCATCTAGATACTTAGAATCCATGCATGCACCCGAGATTTCAAACACTGTAATTACCCCAGAAGCGGCTCCTCCGATCCGTTGAATAAGCTGGCCCGTCAAGAGGAAGCATGTGCAGTGCAGGGCACACGGTGATCTGCTAAAAAGAAGCATCCTTGGAACAAGGACTTGTCATTGTTTTCCTGGCAAGGCTAAAGTTTCTGCTAGACTCTGCAAGGACGCAGGACCAGTACGTACGCTCCTATACAGGCGCGCAGAGAGACTGAAGGGATCGAAGCAACTAGGGTGGGCACACGTAGAGATAGAAGCCACTTTATCTGATTAGCTCCTATCTATCATGGTGTCTTTTCCATACACATTAATTAGCTTTTATAGATGCTGGTACACATGGTCCGACCGGTGAGAGAGATCTTCGCGCGCGATGGGTCCAGAAAACAGTCCATCGATGAAGAATCATGTTTTCAGGAAATCTCTTGATCGTGAAGAAGTTTGCATCATTAATTGCATGGAGGCGAATGGCACAAATACAATTGCGTCGTGTCCTGCGTCCATCGTCACTGTTCCTGTTCAAGTGGAGCAGGCAGGTCCCTCTCGATTCAGCTAAAACAGTCGTCACCTGTAACGATAATGGATGCAGTAAGTCAGTAAGCCGGAATCGTATGCCTGCCACGCTCCAACAGATGATTAAACTTAAGGAGAAAATAAACACCGCAATCATTGCTACGAAGAAGGATAGCTACAACTACTTTTTAGATAATGAAGAAGGATAGCTACATCATCGTCTTCCCCGGCTTCTACCTCGACCTTCGCTTCGTGGTCGCATCTATGCTCTGCGTTTGCTCACGGCGATCGGTTTGCAAGCTGTTTAAACCGATCCTATGTTAGGACAGATGGACGTGGTCCACTTCTTTCTTTGTTTTCTCTCGTTCTTTTCTACTGGGCGTTCAGCCCATATGTTGTAGTATCCCGTTCCGTCTCTTCCCTTTCAGGCGATGGCTAGGCGTTGGTCTGCATCCCTTTCACTGAAACGACCCTTGCCGCCGGATCTCCTTGATGGAGTCTTCAAGCCCACGATTAATTCCCTATCTACTCTTAACACAGACCTCTCCTCTCCCAATCTCTCCGTCGTCTCCTGCTCCCCGCGGCCCTCTACGCATCCTGGTCGTCGTCTCACCTCAGTGTGGAAACTTCACAAGCACGCACCCCATCACTGCTGACGCTGGTGGGTGCGGCGGCCACCACCTCCCAAGGCTTGTCGAGGGATGGCGATAGTGCTGGATCTGTTGCATCTTCTAGTATTGCAACAAAATAGTTGTCTGGTTACAACAGACCAAATATATTTTTGCAACACTGCAACAAAAAATAAGACCCTGTGCAATACAAAGAACATTGCAACAAAAATAAGACCCTGTGCAATACAAATGATTTTGTTGCAATGTTCTTTGATTTGCTGACGACGTCATGGTGTTTCTGAAGCCAACCGTGAGAGATGTCAGGATTTGCTTGGCCATCCTTGAGGACTTTGGCGTGGCGTCGGGTCTGCGCATAAATCCCCTGAAGTGCATTGCTCTCCCAATCCGTTGTTCGCAGGAGCAGGAGGCACTGGTACGGGAGGTGCTCGGCTGTCCCATTAGCACCTTCCCGTGCAGGTACCTGGGACTGCCACTGTGTCTTCGGAAGCCCTCGGCAACACAGTTCCAGGCAATGGTGGAAGGGATCGCGCGTAAGTTGTCAACGTGGAGAGCTGCCTCCATGAATAAGGCAGGTCGTCTTGTGCTGGTACAATCTGTATTCTGCGCCATGCCGATTCACACGATGATGGCGCTTGATGTCCCCCCCACGGTGTTGGCAAGTATAGCGAAAATCTGTAGGAGATTCTTGTGGGCCGGTCGCTCGGACGCTCGTGATGGTAACTGTGCAGTTGCCTGGGACGTCGTCTGCTCCCCAAAATGGGCAGGAGGCTTGGGTCTCCCCAATTTGCGCTGGCTGAATATTGCTCTGAGGGCTAGGTGGCTATGGCTGAAACGGTTTGACAGATCGAGGCCTTGGGCGGAGTTTGAGATCAGCGTACCCCCTGAGTCTACTGCGGTATACCAAGCAGCAGTTTTTGTCGAGGTGGGCAACGACAGATCGGCGATTTTCTGGGAGGACAGGTGGCTAGAAGGCAGGAGGGTCCAGGAGATTGCCCCCCGACTTTATGGTCGCATTCGGCCTCGTACCCGTGCCACTAGGAATATTGCGGATGCTCTGGGTGGTGCGTGGCCGCGAGACGTCGGGCCGGACTTGGACGCTCAGGACATTGTGGAGTATCTGGATCTCTGGGAGTGTGTCTCTATGGTGACTCTTTATGAGGATGTGGAGGATACGGTGCGCTGGGCGTGGGAACCCTCTGGCACGTACTCTGTTAGATCGGCATACGCTATCCGGTTCGCTGGCCGGCAACCGAATCCCGCGGCGACTGTGATTTGGCAGTCCAGAGCTCCACTTAAATGCAGACTCTTCGCGTGGCTCGCCTTCCGGAACAGGTGCTGGACCTCTGACAGGCTTGCCAGACGGGGATTGCCACACCAGGTTGCATGCCCTCTTTGCGACCAGATGCCGGAAAGCATAGATCATCTCCTGCTGACCTGTGTGTTCGCACGTGTGGTCTGGCACACTGTACTGTCAGCTTGTGAGCGAGAAGAGTGGACACCTATGGCTACGGATTCCCTGATCGCTTGGTGTACGTTGCACAGGATACAATATCGTCTTCGGAAGGATTTTCACTCACTGATCATTCTGGTGATATGGGAGCTTTGGAAGCATCGTAATGCCATCGTTTTCAATAATGCTTCCCCGTCCGTGCCTCGCGTCCTCGGCAACATATTGGAGGAGGGGCGAACTTGGCACATGGCCGGGCTGCTTCGTGGTGACATGCAAACGTTTTTGGCGGAGTTGTTTAGGCGGACTAATAGCGAGTAGTTAGTTTGTGCATCTCTAATAGATAAGGCCTCAGGCCTGGCATGTAAAACCGTGGATGGGTTTCTAACCCTTTCTTCTATTAATATATGATACGCATGCTTATACGTATTCTAGAAAAAAAAACATTGCAACAAAATCATTGTACAATCACAACATTTTGTCCGCAACAAAATTATTATACTTGTGCAACAATGTGGTAATGCATGTTGCATCTCATCCAGTCCAGCGGAACAAAGCACGTACGCAACTGCAAAATGGCACCCACCGGCACCGGCACACGGCTGACACCTCCTGTTCGAGTTCGACACAGGTGCCGGTGCTGGCCATGACATGACATTCTCCTGACCGGCTTGTTCGGTGAAAGGCCCATCATCTGGCGAACGGCACAAAACAAGCCCAAATATTACGCAGGCCAAAACATGAATAGGAAAGTTGTTTGACCCCTAAATACGTACGACGCGATCAGTTGAGACTTGTTAAGACCCCAATAAATTACCTCGCCTCATCATCACAAGACCAAAAGCCCCAAAAGCCACGCAAAAACCCCAAACCCTCAGGTCGTCGCCTGCGTACATCCCCGGTCGATCGGCGATGGCCGCTGCACCCACAGCGTTGCCCGCCCCTCCCGTCCTCGGCCACCACCCCGTCACCGCCGCCGGCAACGTCTCAGCCTCCGCCCTCGTTTCTTAACCTCTGCTATCATTTCTTTTTCTGTAGCTAATTGTTGGATATCAGTTCAGTGCTATTGGAGGTCCATGATTTCCAAGAGTTCCCAGTATGTTGCTATAGAACAACTGAGGAGGATAGCTACATAGTAGTACACATGGATGGCTGTCGCTAGCCTTGCATGATTTGTCCAGCTTCATAATTTCCGTAACTGCGGATCTCTTGTAAAGTTGTAAAAACCATCCTTAGTTAGCAGCAGTGCTAGAATAAGTTCTCGAGGTATCGAAATACTGGTTTAAACAGTGAAATGTGGTGTTAGATGTTACAGCGGTTCAGCTGAATCGACACCTACAAGCATCTGATGGTCGGACGCCTGGTGCCTGGTTGCATCTACTCATCCAATGGAAAAAAGCACGTACTCCACTGAAAAATTGGTACTTGCTGCTTCGCCTACGGGTGCGCGGCGATGAAGATGATCTAGCCGTGTAGGGCGTACTGGGATTAGCTGCTGCCGCTCCGACAAGTTTGGAGTCCCCACTTTCCAGCGGCAGTGGCAAAACCGATCAAGCTTGCCAGCAGGAAAGCGCTGAGGTCATAGGACAGTTCATAGCACTTTTGTTTGAGACGTGCAAAAATAGCCAACACAAACGTTGCCATATGTTAAGAGCAAGTGAACAGCGTGGTGCAAAGGTAGCCAGCACCCATCTGAGCAAAAAGTCCATAGGAGCACTGATCAGGCATCAACAAAACTTCAGCTACATGCGATAATTCAATCAGCACGGTGGAAATCTCACGGCTCCCAAAACACTAGTAAGAGTTGCCTCAGCGTCCATGCCAGAAGACACTGACAAAAAACTAGACTAATCATACATTAAATTAAACCAAGATAGAGAGCAAAAATAATATTAAATTACACGATCACTTCTCGCGTACAACAAAATTTTCCTTCACCACAAGATTGCACCATAGGTCAAAAATTGAGTGTACGGTCGTTCGTCTTACATTCTTCGTATATAGCACATCAAATTTCACTGAATCTTCTAAAGGCTAACGGGCCTCCTTGAACCCCAGTTTTCATACCTTCGTCCTCTTCACGGACTTCTGTTTTGCTTCCCTGTTAGTAAAACAGCCGACGTAAGAATAACAGACAGAGCAAAAACGACCAGGAAGCCAAAGGAAGAAGTATCTTACCAATCCCGCCTCAGCTTGAATTGCCATTTCCTTTTCCTCTTCTTTCCTTCGTCACTAGCTGGTTTCGTTTCTTTGATCCCTGGGGTGCTCTTGGAACCAGATTTTTAATTTTATCAGACACAGGCTTCTTTTTGTGGCTAGTCTGCACTGTTTGTTCATTGTGTGCTTCCTTATCTCCATTCATTTCAGCACTTTTAGGGCCATTGCTTTTCTTTGCACCCTTCTGGCTCTTGACATGCTTTGTTTGTTCATTGTGTGTTTCTTTCTTATCTCCATTTATTTCAGCACTTTTAGGACCACTAATTTTCTTCGCACCCTTATGGTTCTGGAGATGCTTTGCTGGTCTATCAGGTGCCTGTCTCTGGTCTCCACCCCCTTCAGCGATGCTTGCTTGCTCATTTTTCTTCTTTCCACCTTTATGATTTTTCGACTGAGTGGGTTGTCTATGAGGAACATCTTTCTCATCTTCATCATCACGGCTAAGATCAACGTTCTCAGCTGCTTCTTCAGGCACTTTAGATGACTCAGAGGAAATTGGAATTGTATTGCTCATCTTTTTCAGCTGTATGAAATGAAATACCTATCAGATATTATGCTGTGTTTGAAAGTTTTACTTTATACAATGGGTTCAATCCTTATATGCCCCTGCAAAGTTGAGAAAAAACCCCCTATGTCAATGACATGCAGGCCACCTATTGTCTATGACATGTGGGCCTCCCAGTGCCTATGACTTGGGGGCCTAGGGGCATATAAGGGTTTTTTTTTGGTAAGGGCATATTGGGATTCAGCCCTATAATGGGTTAAATCCTTATATGCCCCTTATGTAATCAGCTCCACATGATAAATTCAACGCATCCTAACCAGTCAAATAAGCAAATGTCCTGATCAAACTATTTGCCAACAAAAGTTGGATTTTCATGCAGAAGGTTCAGTGGTAGTCACTGGATTAACAATCCTAGAATGCTAGGAAAGAGAAGACAGTAAAGAAGCTCACATGTGACACAAAATCGTTATCACTTGTCCTGGGAAATAATCAAATATCATAAAATGTACCTTAGCAACGAAGAACCCATCCATGTTGTTAACATGAGGATAAAACCTTCTTGTTTTGTCTAAAGAAGTATGAAACCGATGCTCCCGGAACCGGATGAATCTGTACAATAAACAGGAAGACGTAAGAAAAAAGTAGCAGACTTTCATGCAGGGAGAAGCACGCTTAACATACCCTGGGCGCCCAAAATCTAATCCACATGGAACAAGCTTTACGTCTCTCTTTTTAAGGGCGTAGTCAACGACTGCTTCATTCTGCCAGAATGGGGAGGGGTTCAGTTACTGAAGTTGAATCATCATTGAGCAAACAAGACAAATCTACTTACCTCTGGAATCATCATTGAACAAGTTGAATAAACAATATAACCACCAGTTTTGGAGTTGGCATCAACCAAATCTATAGCAGCTAGTAGCAATTGCTGCAAAACAAGTTGAACAGTTACTAAGAGTTGGTATGCAAATCGCAAGGTGATTGAGGCTCTTACTGAGTATATAAATTAATTATATTATACCATGATTCTAAAAACTTTTAATGGAAAAACCATAAAGGTGAAAATTATAATCGGACATAACATAGGAAATAAAGATTAAGCAAGAACATAACAATTATGGGGTTCATATATGTTATTTCCCTTTACAAGAGACATCACAATACTAACTGCTTCAAAATCAACCTTGTAAACTAAGTCCTGTGGAGGTGAGCCAATTTTGTTTGGAGAAAGTTACTGGGTTAAGAACTGCAGTTATTTGTTAAGGGGGAAAGTGGGTTGCAATCGAAGTGGATGTAGGAACATGTAAAATCATAAGCAGGTTCGCTCTAAACAAGACCTACTGAGGAAGTGTAACACATAAAATGCACCTTTTGCACAAAAGCACAGTTCCTGATGTCTTCGATGTCCTTAGATGTTTTTACTTGTGCATCCTTCCAAATAGTCTGCAGAAAAGGAAAGGAATAATCTATCAGAGTGAAATAGCCAAGACAAAGTGTACTGGATCTAGAAGATTATATGAATTAGATTATACTAACTCCAGTGCCCGTGCAGGGGGCATCCAACAGTACTCTGTCAACTGAATTCATCCCAAGTACTTTGGGGAGCTGAAATAATTGGATGTTATCATAAAACATTACTGTCATTGAGCACACGATGCAATAAATTGAAGCAACTGAAAATTACTAGGATTCCAAAATCACTTTATCATGATTAAAACGGACCAAATTATTAGCTACGATGCCCTATATAAACAGAGGGTAGAGATGCCTTCTTAATTTCAGTTAATACTTTTCTACAAACAATTATGTTATCTTGGTTGCATTATTCTTTACAAGGATCAGTAATTTGTAATACTAACTTGTTGCATAAAATCAGTTGACTACCCTTTGGTGCTTTGGCTTATGAAATGCTATATAGAGGGCCTTAAGAACCATGTAGAAGTAGTACTGTCTGCTCACCTCTTTACCATCATAATTACAAACTATGGTATTTGTAACACCCATGCGATGTATGTTGCCCAACAGTCCGTGCAATCTTTTCTCATTGAGCTCATTTGCATAGATTATTCCTGTGTATGACAGATGAACAAAACAGGATAATTGTATTTCATTTGAAAGGCTACTGAATAGCAATTATAGGTATGCAAATTACTCTGAAGGAAGGGCCACATGGTAGTTAAACAGGCATAATGAACTAACCAGTATTTTTCATAAGAGCTCCAATGTATGTGGTCTTGCCACCTGGGGCAGCTCTGGCACCGAGAAAATAATCAGTTTCCGTCTTTGGAAGTATGGGCATAACTTCTACCACAAGTTCCACATGAGCAACTCAATTAAAGATTAACATCATATGTAGAAGCAAACATGTGATATATTAGGATAGCATGAGAAGGCTTGCTTACATGCAGACACAGTTTTCTTGAATTTGAATAAAATGAACTATTGCCAAAAGATTATGAGAGAAAAGGGAAAGCTTCTTACGCCATATCAACAATTCGCTCCTTTTCCTGAGGAGCAAGAGCCATCACTGGTAAAAAAGAACTTGCACCTTGTTTCTGTAATCACAATATTTGTTAAGTTAATGTGAATGCTTAGTGGAAGGAGAGTAAACAAAATGATAGAGGAGAGGAAGAAGATACCATGTAATGTCCAGCCATGTATTCAACAGTAGCACCAGAAGAAATAGTTGAGTCGTACACAACTAATCCTACCTGACATTTTTCATACCATGAGAATTGCTTTAGTATTCTGTACTATTTACTTGTACAGGAAAATAGATTGAATCAAAGCATACCTTTGACCATTTCCCTATCGGGTCCAGATTAAACCCTCTTGGAATAAGAGCAGCAGCAAGATCCCTCCTACGGGTCTGCAAACCACAAACAAGATAAGACAAAGAAACTTAAGAAGGCAGGGATCAATCTGAAGTATGAGATGAAGAACCATAAAATCTTTGCTACCATACATAAACATCAAGTGATTGACTCAATATAGTATACCTTTAGTGTATTTGTCCGCAAGCACTCAGGTGGTCTTTTCTCAAACGATTCCAGTAGCTCGACAACCTCAACAGCTGGGAACATCTGCACAATTATAACACGAATAATGTTAACTACAGCAGCAGCTAAGTCATGATATTTTTTCTAATAAGCATGCCAGACAGACAATTTGCAACTACTAATCTCAGACAGCTGGATCACCACACAAATCAAGTAAAAGAAATGGTGCAGCTAAGATATCAAACAATCACTGCATAAGATAGGCAGCTCACCTCAGTAAATGCTTCGATGAGAAACTCATTGTATCCATAGTATGCCATCACGTCAGCCTTGAACTGATCAACATAATCTTTTCGTGGGACATCTTGTTGCCTCAGTTTGCTAAAGTTTGAGAGTACCCGGACAACTAGACAGGAAAACCAACAGATAGAAAAAAAGAAAAGGTCAGAAAGGTCTACAGATGGAAGTTCATCAAAAGTCCAGAGAATCAATGCTACGTGTACTGAATGCACATCCTGAATAGTAGCAATCTGCTATAAAAACAAAAAGACAAACAGTTGGATTTTGCAAATAGTCTTTGGTGCACTCCTTTTATAACATGCTGATTGCCACAGTGGCAACAACTGACTTTGCAAGCAGAGTTTACAAGACACAAGAAATGCATCTCGTTTACACAAGCAACAATTAGCTTTGTCCCAAAACAATTATCAGTTTTCTCTCTCTTTTTTAAGGATGTCCTGGACTTAGATAAACACATAGGATATTAGATGAACGAACTTTCTGAGATCCTCCTTTTAAGATTTGGCAGGTTAGGTGGTCCGAGTGCCTCTTCCTCCAGCTCCTGCCAAAGTTTAAACCATGATAAGTTCATGTAACCTACAACACTGCAACAGGCAAATGACAATGAGAGAATGAATGAGAAAGGAATGCGGAAAAAGCAACCTCCTTTGTGGGCAGTCGGAATTCATCAGATTCTGATCTTATGTTGAGTTTAAGTTCCTCCTCTGCCTCTTCTTCAGCTTTCTCCTTCTGTCGATCAATTGCTTCTGACTTCGCCTCAAAGTCATCAGACCCATCTGACTCCTCTCCAGAGTCGCCTCCTTCGTCTAAGAAACCCAATAGAGTCCATCAATAGCGATTCCCAAGATACAAAATCCGGCATTACATTCACATACCCGTGCGTTATACTAGCTGACATGAATTCTACAATAGAATGACTTGGATGGGAAAAATTGAAGCTGCTGAAGCTAATTCAATTCAATACTAGTACGTTCCCTAATCATCAAGTAATTTGAGCTTTACCACTGTCGTCTTCACTACCGGCGAGGAAGTCGCCAGCGAGGGGGTCGTCGTCGTCGCCGTCCTCCTCCTCTTCATCGTCGTCCTCGTCCTCGTCATCATCCTCTTCCTCCTCGTCGGTCCCCTCCAAGGAGGCGTGCGAGTCCGAGAGCTCCTCCGCGTCGGAGTCGGAGGGAACGTCGATATCAGACTCCTCCTCCTGGAGCTGCTGCTGCTCTACCTCGGAGTCGTCGGAGGAGGACTCGAGAAGCTTCTGCTTCTTAGGCGCCGACCTCTTCGCCGCCTTCGGAGAGGCCTTCTTCGCGTTCTTCGCAGCGGGTGGTGGCGGCGGCGCGGCCGGCCTGCGCTGCGCGACCTTCCTCGCCATGGGTGACCGGCGCTGGGGTGGGGGGTGGCTGGTGAATGGGGAGGAAAGCGGGGAGTAGAAGAACCCTAAAACCCTAGGAGAGAGAGACGAGCCGCTCGTTTTAACACTGGGCCTGGGCATGCGAGCGCAACCTGGCGCCACGCCGGTTAGGCTGGGATGGGCCAGGCCACCATGGTTTCGCGGAAAATTGCGCAGGTTTCGCTAGAGTTTTGAAGCCTTTCTCCAGGTCCAGACCACGCATTAGCGATGAGCCGCGTGTGGTCGTGGCTCCTGTTGGGGCTGGGCCGACGGCGGCCGGCCACTAATCCTGGTGCTGCTTCCCGGTAACCCTGCCTCGGCGTCGCTGTCAGAGTCCCGTCTCGTGCCATGGACCTGGCGTCGCGAACACCGTATACGATCAAGCCAGACGCAAGTCGGGCGCGCTCTTGCCTTCTTCGAACATCATCGGTACACGGCACAACTCTAAAATATCACAAGTGTTTCTATGTACAACGGCTTCGGTCGATGACAAGTTACGACCGGGCGAAATTACCTACAGCGAAACGAGTTCACAGCCTACCAACCACGCATTCACCGGCTTCAGTCATGGTGACAGCTCCTCAACTTATACAGAATCCTCGTAGTCTGAATTTCTCCCGTCTCCGGCGACGTTCGGCTTCCCCAGGAACGAGCTCGTCGTCGAAGACGGCTTCTTGCCGCTGGTCGCGGAATCCTTCAGCCCCAGGTAGGTGTAGAAAGACATGCCTCCGAGGGCCACGATGGCTCCGCAGATACTGGTCATTCCAGGGTCCGAGCTGAAGATCAGGTAGCCGGAGAGCATTATAACGATGGTCTTGAACTGTCCCAGCACCACGTGGGACAGAGCCGAGGTCGCACTGCGACGAGCAAAAAGGAGTTAGTAAGCCCCAATTGACTACTTTTACAAAGATGGCATCTTTTCTGCTGACTGCAGTCATGGTAGGGAAATTATTTTTGCCATGATCCATGCCCAAATGGTTTTTCTTGCGCTATCCTTGTTTTGTTTTTCTTTTCAATTTCCTTGTTTCCTTACACAAATGGTTGCAAAATTGTCCTTCGATTGTGAGTTTCTTTGCGATACTATTTCCGTGAAGCTCCCAATATGTACACACTACAAACTAGACTAAATTCATTGATTGTTGATATTTTTTAGTTTGCTGGTTTCGGTTTCCGTCTCGGTAACGGAAGATGGTTTGTAAGTTGTTTTCTACAAAGAATAGGATTATTAGCACAACTTCCAGAAAGAAACTTCATTGTAATTCTTACAAAGCCAGCTACAGTCAAGGGTTGCTCCTTTTTTGGTTGAAGTGTGAGTGAAGAAATTAAATGGGTAGATTACAGATCTTATGCAAATCTTTCCATGAGACACTCCCCAACAAGATGCCAAAGCTAGTAGCTTGGTTACTTCAACTGTAATCCCCTTCACATATGATATGCGAATATTTATTAGTCTATGCAGTGTGCATGCAACTATGAATATTATGCACCAATAATTATATTTTTCAGATACTAGACTCATCGCAGCATAAAAGAACATGTCTTATCATAAGTCTTGGATAGAGAAATGACCATTCAATTTTAATTAAGGAAGAAGAATCATGTGAAGAGAGATTCTATCTCACCCAAGTGCCAAAGCGCCCGACCACTGGAGAAGGAAACCAAATAGAGCAGAAATGATTATAGCGCAGCCGTTTCTGAAATTCCAATCGAACAACAGCAACCCCGAGGGATCCAGCAAAGGCATCAACGCGAGTAAGAAAAATATAGTAATGGGGGTTGTCTTCCACATCAGCCTGGTTGAATAATCTGTGTTAGGGGGAAAGCAACGCAACATGCCAGCATGGGCCTTTGCAGAAGGGAAAGCAGAAGCTAGAACTTACGCAAGAGCAGTCCAATTTTCACTCTGTTGCAGATTTGACCACAGAATTTTGTTTATCGCACTAGGGACAATCCAAGCCAGTGCTACACAGGCACCAAAGAAGTTGAACTCTAAATCGGTGACACTGGCTACAGCCACTCCAAACGACACAGTCGCCAGCGTGATAACCTGTAATATTGAAGTAAAATTTCCAAAGCTTAGATAAATTTGACTGTACTAGTAATCTCACACGTGTAAGACACGTCTTTACTAACATAGATTAAATGGAACAAATTGGATGCATAAGAAGTCTATTGAGCATATTGACCTTTGTATAACTTTATCAACATTTAAAAACCCCTTTAAAAATTTACCTTATGCTATTTGATTTACTATAGTTAGATGTTTCACTAACACTTGCAATCTCTCTAGAATTGAGAGGAGTGATGGGAGCAACATGCCATAGCCAAGAGGGGATTAGAGAAATATTAAACATATGATTTGAAACAATAAGAGAGGAGACATAAAGAGCAATTAAGAGGGGCTAATTAAGAGTCTTAAAGCATAACTAAAATGGGTTGATTATGAAAGTAAATGTATAATTAAAACTGAATTTGTAAAGGTCCAACTAAAATTATGAACCATCAGATTATAATTAGATGGATGGTTGAGACTCTTCGGATTCTGCAAACTCGTAACTTTTACATTGATATAGATAATAGGCACTACTGCAGATTGACCCTCCACTGACGGGCACAAAACCACCTTCACTAACGGGTTTTGCGCCCGTCAGTGCGTAAACGTCAGTGGTGCTAAAATATGCCACTGATGGGCGATGAGGGCCCATCAGTGGCAATGGTTTACAGTACCAAAAAAAAAGCCCAACGGGCCTGGTCCAGACCCGGACCCGCCATCCCACCGCCACAACTCGCTTCGGTGCTGCCCGTGCATGCGTCGTCGTCATCGTCTGGACCGGGGAGCACACGTCGCCGCCGCCGCTAACGCTGGGAGCACACGTCGCTGCCGCTGCGTGGAACCGAGGAGGTGGCCACCAGCGCTGCCTCGATCTGCTCGACGCCGTCCACCAGAGCCTCGCCTAGATCCGCCCGATGCCGCCTCGAAGCCATGCGTCCCGGATCTCCTGCGGACAAGTCGTCGTCATCGCCGCGCGTGGTGGAGACGACGGCGTCCTCCCAAGAGCTCGCCCTCCACCGCCTTGTCGCTGTCCGCGTGGTGGAGCTCGGCCTCCACCGCCTTGTCGTCTTCCCCGTGGTGGAGCTCAGCCTCTGCTACCTTGTCGTCATCCGTGTGGTGGAGCTCAAGCTGCGGAGACGACCGTGCGCGCTCTGGGAGAAGGGATCAGTGAGGGACAGCCGTATCCGTGGCCACCCTGCCCGCAGGACGAATTTGTGGCCACCGCCTCTGCTCGTGGTCACTGCCGTCGCCGTAGAGGTCGCCGTTGCCGCCGCACCCCGGCGCTCACTCCCCGTCGCCGCACTCCTGGCCGCGTGCCTCGTGCACGCCCCTCTTGGACGCCGTCGTGCACGTCACCGTGGTGCACCGCAAGCACCGGCCACCCTAGCGCGAGGGTGCCACCGCGTGTCCCCTCCGGTGCAGTAGCCGGGCCGAGATCGGCGAAGGAGGGAAGGAGGCCGGTTCGGGGTGAGAGAGGAGACGGGGCGGCGGTGGCTGGTGGATTGAGATGGGATCAGCTTGGGGACGGTAAGGGTTAGGGTTTTATACCAGGAGACAATCGGGTGGGTATTTTCTGGGCTATGTGGGATGGAGTTGGGCCAAATAGAACCAATGACGGTCACCAATTTTGGTCTGTCAGTAGAGGTCAAAGGACCAGTGACAGGCTGGATGTTTTGGCCCATCAGTAGAGCTGCGTGTCAGTTGTAGCAAGGCACCACTGACGGGCCGAAATTTATGCCCGTTAATGGTATGTTTTTTTGCCGAAATCGCTGGGTTTGGCTGCATCTCCATTGACGGGTGGTCATGTGTCCGTCAGTGGTACACTACATGACTGACGGGCAAGACAATGCCCGTCAGTGGAGGGGGTTCAGCAGATGGTCAATCTATAGTAGTGAGGTTTCCACTCCCAAAAGCAAAGATATGCACACTGATAGTGTGAGGGGTAGTCCGGTAGAGGGAGAACACAGCATGTATGCTAGTACAATTTATTTGATTTTCCGCAGTTGTGCTTAGTGATAGGATAGTTGAATTAAGTCCGAATTAATGTGATAACAGTTGGGTTCAAAGTACAGAACAACATAAGAAGCACATTGTAGGAAAGCAAACCTACCTTCTTACAGGAAACCTTCTTCTGGAGAAGCATAAATTCTGCGGCAACAATTGTTGGAGTCACAGCAATCTTAGCCATTTGGTAGAAACCTACACTGAATAGCAAAGATACTGAGAATACATGAAGGCAAGATTACAAAGCATAAATCTAAGTACGTTGAACTATAGCTGTCCAATAGAATCCGGTTTACCTATTATGTTTTAAGCTCACATTAGCAAGCCCAGTAGAGAGAGACATAACAGCACCCAAAGCAAATAGAGAGGAGAAAGGTGTGGATTTCGAAGGAGGGGCAACTGGCAACAAGGATAATGCCTTAAGGATCGCCATTAGAACCAATGCAACTGCATAATGAATTAGTGACAGTGCAATTGGGAACTTAAACCCAACACTCCCCATCACCTACAAGACAATAGATCCTTGTGTAAAAGAAACTTGCTACCTTGTAGACTAAACAAAGGTGGTATAGCTACAAGCGAGAATTGCAAAATATCTGAAGCCTTAAAAAAAAATCATGCCATTTTGTTTGCCACAATGATCCCAACAGCAACAGCGAAATTGAATGTCAATGCAATAGATGGTCCACAGAACCGCTGCTGTTGGCGCTTAGCCCCTTCTGAACTATGGATTTCGTTGTACAGGGAGCTTCGCAGCTCCTCCAGTGTCCGACCTGTAGGACCGACATTAAGTCAGGTGTCTAGTTTTCATGAATACTCATCAGCTTGTGTATGTAAAAGCAACTCAAGTTTTCTTGATTAATTTGCCACCTTATGTAAGTCAAAGCAACTCAAGTTTTCTTGATTAATTTGCCACCTTATGTAAGTCAAAGCAACTCAAGTTTTCTTGATTAATCATCATATCGTGCATGTGAAAGCACCATTGAAGAAAACTGAAACCATGTTTACTTAAGAGTAATGATGACTTGAATAGTTGAATCATGGAAAAAAACTGAACTTCTTCAAATCTACTGCAGCAATGTGGGCCCGACTGATCTAAACATAACAGGAGGATGAATGGACACTCCTTTGGGAGCTCGAGCACCGGTGCTCCTGGGCCTTTTTTTTTGGCATTGAAACAAATTCCAGGAAAAGTCACACATGTAAATATTGCAATATGATGTGAATTTGCAAATTTATATGGAAAAAAAACACATTTTTGCGAGCTGTACAACAAAAATAATATTGGAGCACTACTATTTGCTATACTAGCCCCTTTTCCTTGTTTAGTTTCATTTGCTCAGGCTAAAAATATAATTACGTTTTAAAGAAAATTTCCATGTTCATAACTTATTCCCACATGTACATGTGATATTTTTTCAAAAATAAATTGAAACTTAAAAATGCATTGATTTGTGTAAAATAACTACACCACTGGAGCTTGGGAGCCAAAAACCCGTTCTCTAAGGATGACTCACTTCTTCACTGTACAACTTTCCTTAATTTAATAAATTATTCTTATGATATGCCTAACAAACTAATGGCCATAATACATGCATCATCATTTATCACTAACCATCTTAACATGAAAAATATGGTCGATATTGTTGTCAAACAAATTAAGGTCCTGGCTCTATCACATGGCAAAAGAAGAGTCTCTCCCAAGGGCGGCAGTGGGGTCAAACCCTAGCCGCTGCTCGGGGCTCTTTGTCTTCCCCTCGCCTCTGCTAGCCTCTGCCCCGGTAGTGGTGGGCCTCGCCCCCAAAGGGTGGTCGGGGGTGGTGTTGATGCTAGGGCCGGCGAGGCTATTTCGTCTAGCCACTTCTCTTTCAGGAGTATATTTATGTGTTGTCCAAGATTATGGAGTAAATGGTTCTAAACATGTGGATACTGTAAATTGTAATAACAGGAAATTTAGTTCATTACTTGTGAAACGTTCAATTATTCAAATGTATCGGCAGAATTTTTGGGTTAACTCGATCATCCTAACCAAGATCAATTATTGGATTACAAAAATTATTTTTATTCTGAGTTTTATTTTAAGATTCTATCCGGGGGGTTTGCGATCATTGTAGAAATCTCATTCCCGCAACCAGAATTATCTTGCCCAGAAGAAAAAGAAATACCAAAGTTTCAGAATTTACGCTCTATTCATTCAATATTTCCCTTTTTAGAAGACAAATTTTTGTATTTGATTTATCTATCACATATAGAAATATCCTATCCTATCCATTTGGAAATCTTGGTTCAACTCCTTTAGTACTGTATCCGAGATGCTCCATCTTTGCATTTATTGTGATTCTTTCTCAACTACTATTCGAATTGGAATAGTCTTATTATTTCAATGAAATCGTTTTTTCTTTTGTAAAAAGAAAATAAAAGACTATTTTGATTCCTATATAACTCTTATGTATCAGAACATGAATTTTTCTTGCTTCTTCGTAAACAATCTTCTTGCTTACCATTAACATCTTTTGGGGACTTACTAGAATGAATCCACTTTTATAGGAAAATGGAACATTTTGGGATAATCTACCTGAGTTTTTCTCGGAAAACTGTACAATTCTTTGTAGATCCTCTTATGCATTATGTTCAATATCAAGGAAAGACAATTCTTGCACCAAAAGGAACCACGTCAACCTGAGCTCGACGAGGCGAGCAGGGCAGGCGGCGGCACGACAGGTGGGGCACGTAGTAGTGCTAGACGTGTGGCGGTGCAACGCTAGCGACAGTGGTACGGGCTTGCAACCCGGGGTAGTGCGGCGAGCAAGGCCCGTGGCAGCACCCGAGGGCCGGCGGGACGAGGAGCAGGGGCAGCTAGACATGGTGGAGCAGTAAGGGGAGATGGTGCGGCAGCTGCGGATGGCTATGGTATACGGCAGGTAGCGGTGTTTGGGCAGCTTGAGAGGTTGGGGGCACAAATCTGGCCCGGCCCTAGCGCCCCGGCAACGCGGCATCGTGGGCTGCGAGAGGCATGGGCAATTCCAGTGCCTATGTAGAAGAGGACGACAGTGGGCAGGATGTCTCCGGTGGTGGTGGGCGGGCGGGCGGGCGGCTGGTGGCGCTGCGCTACCTGCCCAGATCTAGGGATACGACGACGGGGACTAAGAGCAGGCCGTCATGGAGCTGTGAGGTGGATGGCGTGGTATCGCCGGCTGATGGGAGGAGGAGGTCGAGGTGACTCCGGGTGAAAACGTGTGGGTGTCATTTACCATCTTGGAGGCGTCGCCCTGGAGTTGTGCTCTTCTCCTCTTCCCGGGGTCGGAGCTCCAGGGGGAACCTCAAATCCATATCTTCTTGGATTGGACATTGGCGGCGGTTCTACGTCGTTGCTCTCCTTGGAGGCATCATTTTGGAGCCAGCTGAAGTCGAGGGGACCAGTGATTGGTAGCTTGTTCCCATGGATGTCGAGGCAGCAGCCTCAGATTCTTTGGCATTGCAATATGTGGAGCAACAACAATGGAAGCGAGCGGAGTTGGGTCACGGCATGGCCTTCGTCGTCGACCATATAGCGTGGTTGTTGGGTTTCTCTAGCATTTCCTTCAACGCGGTGAAGTCGAAATTATAGTGTCATGGGACAAGATGGTGGCAACGATGACTTGCGAAGGTGGGTTCGGTGGGTGGCGCTCTCTAGCTACTGCGGTGGGCTTATTGGTTCCTTGTCCTCAACGTGGCCGAAGTGAGCTTTCTTTGACCATTGCAATGATCTATGCATTGGTGGTTGTCTACGTGAAGTAGGAGTCGCCGGACCAGGAGTGATGGGTGATGATGATGACGTTTGTGGGCAGTCTTGATAGATAGATCTTCTCGATAGTGTGTGTTGAGTTTGTGTTAGTGGCTAGGTCGACAAGTGGTGTTATGCCCCGTTTGGACGGATTATAGTATTGATTTTTGCCTAGTTTTTCTCTAATTAACTAGACAACTTTCTTCAGCTTAATTAAATAGATTAAGGCAATTTGCCTCTGGTTTAAAAAAAATATGGCAAAAAGAATGCAACAGTAGGGAAAAGATACGTAGGGTTTGGAGCTTTAAAATTCAAATACGATTTTCAGGATTTTAAAGTGCACGTGTTGTTATGAAGTCAGCTGTAGATGAACTGTAGCAAAAGCATGGGGAAATATTGGGAGTTTAGGACGTCACTCATGGCAGACATAAACCATCGTGATATCATATTTTCGTTTGTTGTGTCATTGCGTGTGCCAACATTCACAAGCTCAGATGCCAACGCTGCAGCTGCATGTCCTTCCTTGCGGGAAACCATACATCATCTTCCCAGAGAGCGACAGGAGGACACTGAATCGGGATCATGCCGCACAGCAAAATTGAGAAGCAACACAGGACAAGCTAAGAGATGCAAAATGGGATTAGCATGTGTTGGTTCACACGATGTGCAAAATGTCACTTCCTAATTTTGTTCATACCGAGATTAAAAAGTTCCAGGTGAAGAAGGAACCGAAAACAAGAAAACATCACTCAATACACACAAGAAAGGAGCAACTTTGATGACGCCCATGAACCCCGCGTTGGAAAAGAATCGAAACAGAACACGGAGCAGCAACTTTTCCGTTGGCAAGAAATGATACCAAACCAACCATAAAGGCCCTGTTTGGATAGCTGGTTTTGGTCCGAATACCTCTGTAATTTACAGTCCACGAAGAAAAAAAGACCAGACCGAAAAACACTGTTTGGATAGTCAGTATTGGGCCGGCCCAATCCGTCATTTTTTCATTTACACCCGTAAAAACAAAATCCGCACTGCACGTCCGTTTTTCAATCTGAGGAACATCGCACGCTCTTTTCCTCGGCCTCCTCGCACCGCACGCTCGCGACCTGCACTGCCGATGCCGCACCTTGACCCCTCCGCTCGCCTCTCCCCGCTCCGGCCCGCCTCTCCCCGGCGGCGGCGCTCTCCTCGACGGGGCGGCGACCCGACGCTCCACTAACCCGACGCGGCGCTCCTCCAATCCATCCTTCCCGCGGCGGTGCTCCTCCTCTGCTCCACCCTCTCGGCAGCTACGCTCGTTCGCCGCCCGTGGTGGAGGAGGCTGCCCGTGGCACCGCAGTGCCCGCACAGGAGCTTCGGCGAGGGGAGGAGTCGAAGGCGTTGACGGCGTCGGCGAAGGAGGGGAAGGGAGGGGCAGGTGCGGTGCCGAGGTCGGGGGAAGGCGCGGAGGCGGCCTCATGGATGGAGGATTGGAGGCGGCCTCTTCGCCCTCGGCTGCTCCGCCCACGCTCCCTTCTCTTGCATGCGGCTCATCGGCGACCGAGGAGGCAGGTGACAACCGCGGCGCAGTCGAGGAGGGCGAGGCCACCGACGAGGAGCAAGCCATGCAAGCAGCTTGGCCGGCGAGGTAGCAGAGGAAGACGGCCGCCCCTGCATCGCCACCCACACCCACGCTGGTGTCGTCCGGCCAGAGGCACAACATCGCCATGGCCTCGCGGAAGCGCACAGTGGCGGCGGCGGCCTCGTCGAAGAAGGTGTTGTCCTCGCCACTATCGCAAACCCCACGCCACCGTCCGAGGAGGAGCCATTGGAGGTCTCGCCGAAGCGGGTCAGGTTTTCTGGTCTGGCCGAAGCGGCCACGACTGATTACCAAACGGCTGATTAAATTATATTTATATTCGAGAGTTTTTGTGGGAACAAGTATATTACGAGTGTAAAAATTTTATAAGTGTAAAATTTTACTAAACTTCCAAACGGGCCGAGCAGCTCTCCTGCCATTTTCCCGCACCAAAATCTGCCAAAAATGTCGCAATAAAAGCAGAATTTTTTTACACCGGATTCTACCAAACCGCACGAAACAGACCTGAAAAATCTCTTAAAACGCGGAGAAAATGACCAAGAAACTAAATTGGCACGAACAGAAAACCAAAAGTGCCAGAAAAAGAGGGAGAGAATTGATCAGGGCATCAGGCGTGAAAGAGGGCGTTGATACCAACCAGCCTCGCCGGCGTCGCTGTCCTTGCGCTTGATGAAGCGCCTGCCGCCACCGGCCAGGACGGCCTCCCACACGCCCATCGCCGTCATCACCGCCACCTCCGATGCGTCGACCCGCCACCACCGCAGCTTCATCATCTCGCTCGCTCAGTGCTCGCTCCCTCCAGCCCCGGGGAAAGAATTGGGAAGGGAAAGAAGAAGCCAGGAACAGCAGCAAACAGGGAGGCCAGGAATGGCGCGTTCCCGTGCAGGCCGGTGGGCGGTGCTTGTTGTGCCGGGCTATTTTAAGCCCGGGCTCGTTTTAGCAGGCCACGCGAATGAAGGGAATCAATGCGGCAGCGGCCTACGCGAATGCGGGAATCGCAAATGGTGGTGATGGCTGGTGGCTGGTGGCCGGTGGCTGGTGAGTGGCAATGAAGGTGGCGCTCCCTCGAGATTAGTGGTGGTGTTATCGTGGGCGCATGCATGAGGTGGTTGGATTCGTTGCTTATGCGGTTGCTGCTGCTGCCTTTCGCGGGATGTGATTGTGTTGTAAACAAAAATAAATTTTGCCGTGGTACAGGCTGTGAAAGACCACGTTGTGATAAACGTCAAGGTGGCTTACGGATCAGAAACCTCTATGAACACAACAGGACATGGATGTGCAAAATGGTTGCCAAACTTCTATCAGCCTCACCGGATTCCTGCTGCAACTGGTCCACATCATGGTACCTCTCCTTGCAAATTCCACATCAACCGACATCACACGACACACCACTATGGCGAGCAATGCTGCAGCTTGTTCCAACGGTCCAGTACACAACTACAGCCGTTTTGGCTCTGGCAAATCGCTAGCCTTTTGGCATGACCAGTTGACACCCCTTGGGAGGTTTGCCATACCCTATGCGATCTTATTCTCCTTTGCTGTTGATCAATTCTGCACGGTATCATCGCAGTTTGGCCATGGAAGCTGGGACGTCAAGCTCCTCCACCCTCTATCGCACATAGCTGAACAACAGCTCCAGAACCTGAAAGCTGAACTGCAGGGCATCCAACCACAACCAACCACCCCAGACAACCGGACTTTGACCCGGGGGGATGGATGCCCACTACCGGTAGCTTCTACAACATCTTCACAGATAGTGGCAAGGTCTAGCAACCGGCGGAGTGGATTTGGCTCACAGCTATACCACATCGACACATAATCTTCCTCTGGCTTGCATTCCTAGCGAGGTTAAACACGAAAGACGACATGGCAAAGAAGCAATAGATTAATGATGCCGGATGCGACCTCTGTCTGGCGCTTGAATCAGTTCACCACATCATACTTCACTGTCCCAACGCACAATTGGTTTGAAGGAAAATCGACCTACACCACCAAGCCTTGCAAGCAAACAACATCACACAATTCGTGCAACATGTCTCGGAGTCGCATGCACCCAGGCTCTGGTCGGTCTATTTTGCTGCATGTGCGATACACCTATGGACAGCTAGAAACCGCCGGGTGTTCGCTTCAACATCCACAACACAGTCGAGGCTCCTTCACAACATAGCACATGAGCTTCACACCTGGGCATACAGAGTGCACAAAAAACATTTGTCATCTGGAATCCTGGGCAGCCCGGTTCCGCGATTAGCTCACCGCTTCGGTACAATTTTTGGGATCAAATCCCACACCCAAACAACAACTTTTGTAAAACGCCTCCAAGGCAAACACATTTGTAACCAATGCCTCAGGGCATCTTGAAGTAATATAACAAGGTAGAGACTCCTCTATTTTCAGAAAGAAAAATACTTTGTGGTGCATGCACAATGGTGCGATAATCGTAGTAGATGCTTGCACGTACTGCAACACATGTTTAGGCGCCCGCGAGTAGTGAGTAGTGCACTCTGCCCTAGCCGTAGCACACGATTTCAAGTTTTCTACCCATGTTTAGGCGTCGTAATTTGTTTCACCTGTAGCTTTAGGAGCCCTATATTCACCCGTCGGGCTCAGGCCCTAGGTTTGAGCTGAATTTATGTTACATTGGATTATGATAATCTCGTCTGACTAATATACTAACAGAAGAAAAGATATATCAAACCACGTGGTAAGTGTGAGACATTTATTTTGACGTATTTGTTACGATCCTGTCTCACCTAATACAAGTGTCACTGGTAATTGGTAATGTTTGGATCACAGAGATGGAGATTAGATAGGGAATAGCATAGAGTTGGGGGGTAGAACAGCAAGAGATGATACACTCGTATGGACACGAGAGGAGGAGGAAGCCAAGGAAGAAGAAAGCCAGGCTGACTTCGATCCATCTCCTGGCTGCTGCTGTCTTCTTTTGTAGATCTTTCTTCAGGCCACCAGCCCATGACTAACTGAAAGCCCATGCTGTCGCAGCCCGATACCTCACTAGGATGCAGGTGTGACATTCCCGCCCACTTAAAATCTGGCTTGCCCTCAAGCCGCTGCCACATACGTCGGTCTGGTCAAACAGAACTTGTTGATCTTCAATGCCAACAGCTTCCCCTTGACATTGATTGCAACTCGAGAAGAGCATCACATAGTAAGCCTGGATCTTGTACTGCACTTTCATGTAATGGAGCAAGAACTGGAGCACTAATTTTTCACTCTAGAGAAAACACCTGATACCAAGTGTTTGGATTGAAGATACAACAATTCAAACGACACTGGAGTACACTTATGTGTTGAGAACCAGGACCAAGAGACTGGGACATAACACTATACCCTTTTGGTAGCAGCTCACTTAATTCTTCCAGGTTAATCTGAGCCAAATGTGTTACCTGGAGCTGGGAATTAAATTTGATGATCAAGCCCCAATCTATCAATCCGAGCTTGCCTCTTCGTATCTTGTACTGATTAGCGCACTTGTGCTTTTCTGTTCTCAATACTTGGCTGGCTAGTTGCACCACAACAATTAAGTGCACTGCCCAGTGTGCAGCAAAGAATTCAATTATAGCTATCACCTTTCCTGTTTTACCATTCATGCTAATATGTTGATCATAGCTGTAGAGCTTTCCAATAAAAATCTGCGCACCCCCAAAGCACTACTTGCAACATGAACAATGATGTGCAGCACCAAATTCTGAACCAGATGGGCAACAAATTCACAGTCCATATCTGAATGTCTCAGTCACAAGACGATGTTCTGAACTGAACAACTAAGGCAATGTGAACCCAAGGAAATATAGCCATTTTAGTGCTTCTTCGAGATATATGTTGAACTGCATTCCTGTAAATTGCCTGCCCTGTGTCGAGGAAAACTATACCAGAAAACCTCCCTAGCCATGGTGATAGAAACTTTTCCAGAGCACATAATGGAGTAACAAGTTGTGACCACTTACCTACAATTGCAGTCCGTAGCCACGGAATAATCAAGTTTGAAGTACCAAGAGAACCAGTTGCTCAATGCATGAACCACCTCAGTAGCATCCCTTTTCAAGAAAATGTTGTGAGAACAATGGTGATTTACTCCAGGGTCCAATTGTTCGTTCTGCTCCAATTTCACTTTCTTGAAAATGCAAGGCAACCATGAGAACATAACCAATTAGCTCCATCTGGCATCTGCCCTCTGCAACAAACGGAACATATCCACCATATTCTGTTGCTCATTGTTTCCATGACTGAAACCACTCCATTGCCACGACTGAATTTTCTCAAATACTTATCTTATCTTGTATAACTAAATTTCCCGTGCTAAAGGCATTTCTCCTCCATGAGACCATGACGGCACATTGTCAAACACATGATGTGCTCCTATTCCAGATTTGCCAAGACTGGACCCAATTAGTTGACGGCATGCTATCAAATACCGACCTAGCATTCATCACTCCATATTTCCAGGGACTGAAAGCATTGCGCCCCCAACAGCTTCATTTCCTCTAGCATATACTCCCCACTGCATCCGAGCACCGTCACGAACAATGTGCAGGTCGCGATTCAGCTTGGTTACATGAGCTCCTGACTGGGGACGGTGGCAGCCAAGGTTGCCCCCGACCTGCTGGATCATTGACGAGGAGCACTTGATTAAGCACTGCAGGGCTGCTGGCATGCTGGCATGCTACTCCACATTATGAACGCCGAGGGTGCGAGGGGCATCGACACATTTATCAGAGTAGCCGACCACTGTTACAAGGCGGCGGGAGGTGTAGTCGAAGGTGACGTCGATGAAGACACCAGCGAAAAGTGCACATGGAGGTGGCACCTTTGGAAAATCCTCTGGTTTGTCCTCACCAAAACTTGTGCCAGCAGCAGGTACATCGTTTCCGAGGAAGAGGCCGGGCAAGGATGGCCACGGTAGGGATGGTGATATTGGGTCCAGTACTGAACCCGGCTGTTCTGAAGGGCGCTAGGATGCCGGTCGTGGTGTTGAGGATATAGAGTTGCAGTACTTGCTCCTCGGAGTCCACCGTACAGGGCGGCGAGTGATTCGTGCCCACGACACCCGCTTGACAGTGCGGCGCAGCTGCACTTCGCTCATTGGTTTCTCTGGCATTTGCTCCTTGTCATCCGACAAAACAACCCTTTTATCAAGCACCTGGTGGGCACCAAGCTGCTCGTCCTAGACTTGCAACTGAGCGGCGCGGCTACTGCCAACACCACCGGGTCCTTACCTTGACTGGCACCAGCGGGGACCACGGTTGTGGCGCCGTGCTCAGTAGTCACGACTGCCTTCAGAGTGGCGGCCAAAGGGGACGTCACGTCGCACGGGTGTGCGCCCATGTGTGGTCACCATTGTTTTGCTGGCGGGGAGCAGATGTATGCACTGGATGTCCATCCGACAACAACCATCGTAGATGTGGCGACCATGAATGGCGTCTTGAGCTCTCGTTGCATCATGACTTGATTGGAACAGAAGGACAGCCTCAACTTATGTTGCCTTGTTGCTTGCATACACGTCTTTCTGGGCTCCATAGGCATCAAAGACCAGGTGAAGCACCTCCCCTGTCACCGGATAGAGATGATGGCTCACGGTGACGCGAAGAATTCCTCCTGTGGTCACCTCCTTTATGTCCATCTGACAGCAGCCATCATAGATGTTGTGACCATGAAGGGCTTCTTGAGCTCGTGTTGCGTCTCGACCGGAACAGGATGAAGACCTCGACACGGTTTGTCCTCGTGATCATGTACACCCCCTCAGCACCATATGCACCAAGGACTTGGTGAAACACCTCCTCGGTCATAGGATAGAGCACATGACTCACTGTGACACAAAGCATCCTTTCGATGTTCGCTTCCTGGTGACCCGACATTCCGTTGGAACACCCGGCGTGCACTAGCAGTCATGGTTTCGGTGGTGGCGCCTGTCATCGGCACATGCATTGAAGGTGCCACAGCAGACATCGAGACGAGTGTTGGCGCAGACCTGTTCCACGGTGGCGTGGTCGTGGGTCTCCCATCACCGTGCTCATGGCCGGGAACCGGTGTTGAGGGTGGGCGTCTTGGTTCCAAGAGAGATGGCAAACTTCTCCGAGGCGGCTTCCATCCTGGCGCGGAGCTGCTGAGCACCGCGTTGTGCGCCTCCATGGTAGCCCCAAGAGTGGTCGCCATGGCTTTTCGAGTACAAGCAGAGAGCGGGGTGGTTGTCTCTGATACTGTTACGATCCTGCCTCGCTCAATAGTGTCACTGGTAATTGGTAGTGTTTGGATCAAAGAGACAGAATTGTGATTAGAACAATATAAGAGATGACTAGCCAAATACTAGTGCGTTGCTACGGATAAACAAATTAGACTACTGTATATGTTAAATTATTGATATCGCACTTAATGCCACTTTTTCAGTTTCGCCTCAACTCTTGGTTGAGCTTCAACTCACGTAGAGTTGAGAGTTGTTTGTGCGGAGTAGCACTTTGGGTGAATTTAAATTTTTGAATTTCGAGTCGGTAGATGAGGAGGACATCTATTGAGATTTCAACATGGACATATAGTTTTTGCAAAAAATTTGAGATGGTCTCACAATAAGGGGGGAGAAAAAAGTGTACAGACCACCACCATCGATTGACACATTTATAGGAGTAAAGATACACTCGTATAGACACGAGAGGAGGAGAAAGCCAAGGAAGAAGAAAGCCAAGCTATTATATTCGATCCCTCTCTTGGCTGCTGTCTTCTTCTTTTGTAGACCTTACTTCAAGCCACTAGCACATGACTAATTGGCCCATGGCACATGCGTGAGAGTACTTATCCTGTATTTATTTTTGGACTTGACTAGCCGGTGATCGTGCGCCCGTTAGTCCTACTGTGTGGCACATCGTCAGCAAGGAACTTCATGCAACAAGAAATTTTATGCAGGTAATGTAGCGATTCATTTTTTTTATGCATACACGCACAACACGTCAATTGCAGCCTTACCGTGTGGTGGATGGAAATCAATTGTAATGCATGCAAATGATGACATCATCATCACTTTTCTCTCTCATGTCTCTCCGGTTGCCTATCACTTGCATGCAAATGATGATGTCAACATAAGTAAATGTTAATTTTAAAAATTTTAAATATTTTGTAGCTCAAACTGTTGACCTGATTCACGATCCGTTTCCACCATTAGGTTTGTCTCGACAAGGACTATGAAACTAAATCTCACTTAGTTATGTTTTGATGACTTTTCACGTAACACAATTACTAGGCAGTAATATGCTGGTTACCAGCCTATTAGCAAATGGTTACCAGGTAATAAATCAGTGAGTAGATCTAAACTATAAGAATATGAATGAGGATCAACAGAGAGTAGTGGGAGGAGAAGTAGGAGGCTGCATGCAATCACGTCTAATTCATGGCGCTAGACCATTGGAGCACTGTTATATAAGTCCTAGAGGTGTGAGAGTGATGTTCAACGACTTGGTAACACACTGGCTATAACCTGATAACTCATCATTAACATTGTGGTAACTCATCCATCACTACCTAGTAACTACTGACGAAAAAAAATCATCGGAACATAATTATATGGGATCTAGTTTTGAAGCCCTCGTCACAACAAACTCAATAGTGAAAATAAATTGTCAGTCGGATAAGCGGTTTAAGAGAAAATATATTTTAAAATTTCAAAATTGAGATAATTTTGCTTATGTCAGCAATTTTGTTTTCTTGCTATTTGCATGTAGACTAAAGTTCGGAACACATCAGAATAGTCAAATTTTCTCAAATCAATTTGCGCCATACCGGAGGACTAACTGACACACGTGTGCCAGTTAGATTTACCGTGGCAGTCTATAAAATAAGTTCAGCACTTCAATAACCACAAACTTACTCTTCGGCCTGTAATTAACCGATATGGTCAAGCAAATAAAATAAAATAGTAGTACAAATATTAAGAATAAGTAATGATATATATATTCTATTATGGAAAATGTAAATGGACAAATGAATTTTGCGGCTTCATGTTGTTGGGCTGTAGTGGGCTTGTTCCTAGCCATCAAATCCTGAGCTCCCGGCATGTCTACTCAGAATGCAATGCAACGAGATGGCCATGCTGTAAACCATGACGCGGTGGAGTAGCTCGTCTGGAGTATCTCATGTATCACAATTTAAGTTAATTAATAGAAATTATCTCTTAATTACAAAACACAATTACTCTCCTAATCAACCCGTCTTAACTCTCGTATTAATTTTCTCCTCTTAGTTATCCTCTATTTCCCTTGCTCCATGTCATGGTAGACGTTATTTATTGATTGCACATATCAGACACTTCATCTCAGACGGTTCAATAAAAATTAAATCATCTTGAACTATTCCAAAACGGTTTTTACTAAAATTTACATCCTAAACGTATAAATAAAACATGAGAATTTTTTTCTTACAAAACTGTTGGAGATAATTCTAAACGGTTGTGGGCAAAAAATTGTCTAGATTAATCCGGCCAATACAAGCCCATTAGTGGCTCATATTTATTCAAGCGCTCAAACCCTAACTCTACACCTCTCCACTGTGCGACGCTGCTCCTCTTCCTCTCCTCCTTTCCATCCTGCCTCCAAATCAACCCAAACCCTAACTCCCTCTCCACACATTGTCGCTGCCATCCCTCCTCCAAATCTGGATACCCCCATTCTTCCCTCCCCGTGCTGCCTAACTCTCCCTCTTCCGATCCAGATTTAGTGATGCCTTCCTTTCCCTCTCTCGATCTAGCTGTGGTGAGTTGTCTCCTCAACGGGCAGTGGTTGCAACGAGGAGGAGGATGAAGAAGCCATCGTGGTGGGTGTGGGGAGTGATAGTGTGATGAGTTCCGGCGTTCACGCCTCCAACACCACACCGTCCCAATCGCCGATGAGTGTCTCAGTGCCAAGTAGTTGTCTGGGGGACCGGACTCCCTCGATGAGTTCCCCGATGTCCCTGTCTTCTCTATCCTCAGCAAGCTCGCTGCCTTCGCCAATGACCTTCGTCGGCATGGCTTTCCTCAACAGTGCAGACAAAGAGGATGACGATTAGGTCAACATCGGCTGGCAATGACAATGGGAGGAGGTGGCCACACCCGTGGATGCCATGGCAGAGGTGAAGGAAGGTCGCAAGGAGGTGCAACGAGAGGCGGGCGGCCGCGGCCGTGGCCACTGTAGCTGCGGCGGCTAGCTGTGATTTTTTCTAACTTGAGAAAAAAGATCCCAGACGGTTCTAGAGAAAAACCGTCTTGGACCTTTGTCCGATGAATGACATTGCAACACGGATACATAATTCCAAATGGTTCAAAAAACCGTTGGGATGATAATTTTCAACCGTCTAGATTAAGGCTTTCTGTTGTAGTGGCATATATTCCAGTAGAAGATAATTAGACAAATTATTTGTGACATGTTTAATGCGAGATATATAGGGTCAAACATGCATTGCATGTATACAGTTACTAGTATAAGATAATGTGAGAGGATAACCATTAGTCATCCGGATTTATCTAGATTTAATTTGACTTATAAAGAAAGGTAATAAATTTTTTGTGTATTCTTATTTACAGCAGATTAAAAAATAAACACAACACAATACAGTTCAACAACTGTAAATTGAGCCTAAATGGACTGATAATTTGCTACAATTTCACCCTCTTCTGCTAGAGTTGCACCGAAAAAGAAAGCAACTGTGTTCACCGAATGATACAGTTGCTTGATAAGAACTTAGCAATTTAAGTCACATATCTTGGGAAGTATGTTTCTGCGATGATCCTGGCATTTTATCATGAGCTTCGCATGCTTCTCCTATTTCTGCAAGTTTTTGACACGGTGGATTCGTGGACATCGAGTAGACATAATCTGCAAACTACCTATGGGTTAGTCGATCAAATGTAATCTTCTGTTATTTTGTTGAAGACAATGGCAACCTGAAGTCCTAAACAGCAGGAGTCACTTCCTCACTTCCGAAAGGCCAGCATCAGTACAGCATATTGCAAACCAATGCCGTGGCATCAACTTTTTTGGAGAAAGCACAAAACTTACTTCTTAGTGCATTGATGGAAAAAAGAGTGTTTGTACAAGTCTTAGAGCAGAATAGTGACCGACACAAGAGAAAAAATTCAAAATTGTGGCACCACCAACCGAAGCCTAGCTGCTCCCATCGAGATCTAGGAGCGTGCCTCGGATTGGATGGTCGACATGAACATCCATATTACCGCCTCTCTCGTTGAAAGATGCACACATTATGGTGCTTTCAAATCCACCAAGCGGTGAGTTGGACAAGCGAGGCCACACCCTTCCGTCAGATGTTGGATATCGTCGCCACTGTTGTCTTCCACCACCCGACGAAGTCCTCACCGGCAGCTGAGAGCGTAGCTGTTGATCGGATCAATGTCAAGACCTCGTGCTGCACTTGTTGTAAAAACATGCATCAGGAGGTGTTGCATTATCTCCTCAGACCGGTCACATAGTAAGCAGCATGGCACATGCAGTAAACCTAGCCTCGCGAGTCTGTTCGCAATCCAGTAACGGTCTTGACAGGCGAGCCAAATGAAGAATTTGACGCGTGGTGGAGCCCACATTTTCCAAGTCTCCTTCCACAAAGACAAGGGGATTGAGCCAAGAAACAAAACACGATAGGAGCATACCGAATATTTGTTGTCCGCGCTACAACACCAGCTCATCTCATCGGGTGAGTCGCTTAGCTGCACCTCCCGCGTTGCATGCCAAAGAGCCACAAGCTGGGTCCATCCCACAGTGCCCAGAGCGTCTTGGATGTTCCCAATCCATGCCATGCCCATGGTTTGCTCAACCGAGTGTCGCCTCCTCCGGCGCTTGGGGACTATGTCGTAAACGGTGGGTGCAAATTCATGGATCGTGCAGCCATTGAGCCATCGGTCTTCCCAAAACAGAGCGGAGCATCTGTCCCCCACAACCATGAGCGTGGAGGCAAAGCAGATTGCTTGCTCTTCGAGAAAGAATTGCATATCAAGATGGCACCACGGCTTAGTGGGATTCGTCCCCACAAGCCACTTCCATCTCACGCGCAATACTAGCCCCCTATGATGCAAGTCATGGATCTTGAGGCTGCCCAGTTCTAATCGGCGATCAACTGGGCAGTGGCCGTCGTTAGCGTTCTTCCGCCCTTGCCAGAGGAATCCCCTTAACAGCTTCTCCACATGCTTCAACATCTTCGTCGGGATAGTTGTCGCAAGCATCTGGTAGACGGGGATCGCCGGCAAAAGAGGAAACGAACAACAAAGAGGATACACTCGGGCCGATGTGCCCGGATAGGTATCGGCAAATGACATTGAAGAATGAATACTTTGGCATAAAAAAATACAGAGGTTCAGTGTCCAGATAAATGTATTCTTCTACTTCATCATCAACATCTTACAAGAACAAACTTTACAACCACCACGGTTTTTTTAACAAGGCAACTGGTGCATCCATCTATGTATCCTTATAACAGCAGATTATGCTCCATAAATAATATTACAAGAGGAAACTTCAGAAGTATATGTCGTAGCTACGGGACTAGGCAGTGTACTTTAGGTACCCCCGATCGGTTACGTCGACCTCCGGGAGTACGGGATAAGTACGAGCAAGTGTATTGTCCGCTGACGGGGGCACACGGTGATGCTACCGGTGAGATGACGTGTGGAACACTCATGTCGGGGATAAATGGAAACTCTCGTGTCGGAGCGAACTGAAAATTCTCGTATTGATTTCCGGGATTAGGGTTTATATCTGAGAAATCTGGATCCCCTTCTCTCTACCCCCTGGGGGGTATTTATAGGATTTGAGAATGGAAAATGGGAGATTACAATTTTGCCCTCACATGAGAGAGAATTTATAAGGGCATTTATGGTCATTTGCCCATCCTTAGAGGATATTGGGAGAATATTCCCGGGCATCCTTGGAGAACATTCCCGGGCATCTTTGGAGGAATCCCTAAGCACGTCGATGTGGTCTTTGACGATGTCGACGTAGCCCTCGACGACGTCGGACGTCGAGGTAGTCCTTGATGATGTGCTGCCCTTGGCGACGGGGCGAAGTACGGCCTCGACGTGAACCGGGACAGGGCATGGCCTTGACACCGACGATGATGCCAGCGAAGTTTGTTGACGCCGGGTAGAACGTGTCGATTCAGAGAGGGGTGTCTTGACGTTGTCAGGGGGAAGCCCATCGGCTTGGGGTAACGCGGGGACCCTTCCCCCAACAGTAGCCCTTTGCCGGTTCGAGCGGTCGAATGACGCCCGTTCGAGCCGGCGCACCAATTCCAATGGGTTGGCGCGCGGGCCGAACCAACGAATTCCTCCTTTTTTATTTTCCTCTTCTTTTTTTCTCTTCTTTCTTTTTCTCCTCCTTCTCTTTTTTTCTTCTTTTTTCTTTCTCATGCCCGAACCGCCCCTGCCTAACCTCATGGGCCCATGCCGCCTGGTCGGTTGGGGTGGGGGGATATTTCATCCCCACCACCACTGACACTTCCCTCTCTCTCTCTCTTTACCTCACGCAGCCTCCCTTCTCTCCACGCCGGTCGGTCGCTCTCCGTCGCTCCGGCTTCGGCCTGGCCCCGGCCCGAGCCGCCGCTGTCCCGGCCCCCGGCTCGAGCTCCGCGGCAGCCCCGGCCTGCCTCGGCCTAGCCCCGCCCGAGCCCCGCGGCCCCGCTTCCGGCTTGGCCCCGGCCCGAGCTCCGCGGCCCCCGACCTGCCCAAGCTGCCGCGGCTTTGGCCTCAGGCCCGACCTCCACCACCGGCCCGAGCTGTTGTGGCCCCGGCCTCCGGCCCGAGCCCCGCCACCACAGCCAGCTCGCCGCCGGCCTCTCCCCTGCGAGCCGGCCCACTGCCGGCCTCTCCCTTCGCGAGCCAGCCCGCCGACGCCCCCCGCTGCAGCCGCCGAGTCTGCCAACACCTTCTCCACGGGCCGCGCTGACCCTGAGCCCCGCTGGAAGGTTGACCTCCTTCCTTCCTCTCCTTCCCCCGATGAAATTTCTTAGGAACGTGATGTGATCCTCCAGATAATCCAGCAGAGAGCGTTAATGCTACTGATCCAAGGATTCTTGTTCTCGTGGTTCTTGAACAGAGGACACTTTGGGCACAGCTATATCTGGACCTTATTTGCTGCCGGGTTGGACACCATACTTTTGTCATATAAGCACAATTGTGAACTAAAATTTAGTGCTAACCGCTTGGGAATTGCCGATCTGATTGATCACTTTTTGCTTGCTTGATGTCGTATGGTGCTTGATCTATAGAATTCTGCATGCTTGATATTGTTCGATTTGTGCTGTTAAAGGGAGAGAACAGCTCCTATGTAGTTTTTGTACAGAAGGGTTTGTGGCATATCTATTTTGATACCAAGAATCGTTGTTCGACCCTGGTGAATCGGAGAGCTTGTAGTAATTAACATGCTATCAGTGGGTATGGATATTGTTATAATGTCACTTAGTGATCAATGTTGCAACGATGCGAGGTTTGATTTTTATATTGTCTTGCGAGCTTCGATTTTAATACAAGGGAAGACATCAGTGTGCTTTGCGAGGTGCAGGCAAGGCTCTTCTTCGTGATGTACTGAAACAAATGAATCGATAGAATTGAATTCACGTAACTTTGATAAACTTGTTATCAAAGCCAGGGACCTTTGGATTGTGGAGTGCTTTGCACCATGGTGTGTAGCTTAACGTGCATGTATTCTGTCGTGTCATGCCTCATACCTATGTCATTTTCACTGTCTCGGTGTGTTTTTGATACTAGCTAATGTTGATTAGTAAGTACTCTTGGTATAGGTTGCACGGGTGGAAAAGTTGGTTTCAGACAGAAAAGAGCAAGTCTTGGGCGATAATTTCTGCGAGAAGCTTGTAGAGGAATTTAAGTGAGTACCGTGTTGTCCTCCTCGGCCGGGCTGCCCTCGCGCCGGACCGCACCGC
This sequence comes from Stipa capillata, assembly GCA_019208055.1. NCBI lineage: Eukaryota > Viridiplantae > Streptophyta > Magnoliopsida > Poales > Poaceae > Stipa > Stipa capillata. Next base: position 429,522 of record JAGXJF010004666.1, read on the forward strand.
TGCTGGCTGGGCTGCCTCGCCGCCATTGCCGTTGCTGCTGATCTACTGAGGGCCTTCGCCGGGCTGCACGTCCCTCGCGCGATCTCCGCCGAGCACCGCACTCCAAGGGTAACTTTCCGACTCGTCGCCACGCTCCCTCCCCCTGCCGCACTTTGAGGCATGCGACGTGTGTGGGATGTGTGAGATGTATGTATGTGTTTAACGCGGATTGTATCGCGGACCTGCTATTTTTGGTTATGTAAAACTGCCACGCGCGTAGACGAGGTACGCTGGTTGCAGGTCCCGCATATGAGCACCGTTTGTGTAGTGGCGATGAACGAGTAGACAGAATAGCCACCACAATTTCGAACGTTGATTGCCACGTGATTAGGTCGTATGGACCAACGCCATATATCCTTTGCACAAAAACAGTGTTGCTGTTTTCTTTTGTTACGCTGTGACGTGTTCGAGCGTGTAGAGATACGATCCCTCGAGCATACTTGGTAGGTTCGAGACGCCACGCCGGGCGTGTTGTCTCCACTAGCCTCCCTGAACACCCCCAAACTCGGGGCAGGCAGCCTCTTGGAGCCGTGTCGGGCGTGCCGTCGTGACGCCGCGACAGACTCGGTAGGCTCGAGACGCCACGCCGGGCACATCGTCTCTATTAGCCTCCCCGAAGAGCCCCAAACTCGGGGCGAGCAGCCTCTTGGAGCCGCGTCGGGCGTGTCGTCGCGACAGACTCGGTAGGTTCGAGACACCACGCCGGGCGTGTCATCTCCATTAGCCTCCCCGAACACCCCCAAACTCAGGACGGGCAGCCTCTTGGAGCCGCGTCGGGCGTGCCGCCGCAACGCCACGACAGACTCGGTATGTTCGAGACGCGACGCCGGGCACGTCGTCTCCATTAGCCTCCCCGAACACCCCAAACTCGGGGCAAGCAGCCTCTTGGAGCCGCGTCGGGCGTGTCGCCGTGACAGACTCGACAGGTTCGAGACGCCACGCCGGGCGTGTCGTCTCCATTAGCCTCCCCGAGCACCCCCAAACTCGGGACGGGCAGCCTCTTGGAGCCGCATCGGGCGTGCCGCCGCGACAGGCTCGGTAGGTTTGAGACGCCACGCGGGCGCGTCGTCTCCATTAGCCTCCCCGAACACCCTCAAACTCGGGGCGGGCAGCCTCTTGGAGCCGCGTCGGGCGTGCCGCCGCGACGTCGCGACCGCGTCGACGGGGTCCGCAGACTTGGTAGTTTCGAGACACCACGCCGGGTGTGTCGTCTCCATTAGCCTCCCCGAACACCCCCAAACTCAGAGCAGGCAGCCTCTTGGAGCCGCGTCGGGCGTGCCACCGCGACAGACTGGATAGGTTCGAGACGCCACGCCGGGCGCGTCGTCTTCATTAGCCTCCCGGAACACCCCCAAACTTGGGGCGAGCAGTCTCTTGGAGCCGCGTCGGGCGTGCCGCCGTGACGCCGCGACCGCGCCGACGGGGTCCGCAGACTTGGTAGTTTCGAGACGCCACGCTGGGCACGTCATCTCCACTAGCCTCCCCGAACACCCTCAAACTCGGGGCGGGCAGCCTCTTGGAGCCGCGTCGGGCGTGCCACCGCGACGCCGCGACCGCGTCGACGGGGTCCACAAACTTGGTAGTTTTGAGACGCCACGCCGGGCGTGTCATCTCCACTAGCCTCCCCGAACACCCTGAACTCGGGGTGGGCAGCCTATTGGAGCCGCGTCGGGCGTGCCGCCGCGACAGACTCGGTAGTTTCGGGCTGATGTGTCTGTCTTTTTACACTTTTGTGCTGTACTTCCCATGTCCTTTACTTTGCCGTCATTGTTTGACAAACTGTTATTTGCTTGCTCGTGTTGGTTGTCAGGATTGATGTCGTTGAGGAAAGTGCCGCCTTCCAACCGTGCGGGGCGGAGGGCAAAATGCCAGGCGCAGGGGTGGAGAAGAATGTTATCAAGGAGAGGGGCCAGGAAAACGGCCCTGGCGACGCACACCGGCTACCTCGGCCGCTCTTTTGCGGATGCGAGGCTCTTCCGACGGCTTGCTGAGGCAGGCAAGATTCCTGACCCTGGCCAGGTTACGGGCCCGGAGCCCCCCAGTCGCTCTGACGTGAGGGGCTCGCCTAGCCCAGGGCGGATCGTCGTCTTCGCTGCTCAGTTCGACGCCGTGTTGTGCCTCCTGCTGTTCGACCTCTTACGGGGGATACTGCGGTTTTTCAAGTGACGCTGTCAGATCTCCACCCCTCGGCTTTCGTCCTGATCGCTGCTTTTGAGTGGGCGGCTTGAAGCATGGAGATGGTGAGCTCGCCCGCGCTCTTTGCTTGGATGTACGTGCCAACAGAGGCGATACTGCGGGTTTGGGAGCACCGGGGGTCTTCATTCGTTCTACGGGACGGTCAGCTTTGGCCGGCGTCGCAGGCGCCGTGACGGGGACTACCCTGCATTTCCCCTAAAGAAGGTTTGGAGAGACTGGCAGAGGGTGTGGTTTTACTACCGCGATCCCTCCTTGCAGCGATCGAGAGGGGTGGCAGCATCGTTCTTTGGGTAGGCTCGCCTCAGCGGGCGGGACGACGACGGGCGTGACCATGTTTTGACGCATGGCTCGCGAGCTGAGCGTGCGCGACTTGGTGGAGGAGTACTGTTTGCTGGGCATTGCTCCACTCACTCAGGGTTGGACTCTGTCCTTGGCCCTCTGAGCTCGTCGCGCTCCCTACGTGTCCCGCGAGGGTACACGCCCACGACGTGTGAGTACCTCTTACTTTCACTTGCAGCTTATTTGTGTTGACCTTAGCTTTTACTGGACCTCCTATGCTCCTGTGTTGCAGGTTCCACGCTGGAGGACGGAAAGTTGTGTGCTCAAGAGGTGTTGGGCCGCTTCACCCTTGTGGAAGCCAAGGAAGCGGACCGATTGATCAAGAGGGCTCGGCGCAATCGAGTCTGCGAGGACTTCGGGTGGGAGGCGCCGCCCGGCCGTTCCCTGCGGCTGTTAAGGCCTCTACTGCGAGCAAGCGGAGTCGGTCACCTTCCCTATCCTTGCCAGAGTGGGCGATTCGAGCGCGCGGAGCGTCCGAGGACGCTCCTTCCAGCCCTACACCGGAGGTGCCGCGGCGTCACCCCGGGGCTGGGAAGGGCCCGATGTCGGCCTCGCTCATGCGGGATGCCGAGTCGTACTCACGGGACTACGAGGACAACGTCGAGGTGTCCGCCGAGTCAGACCTGCCAGCACAGCATGACCTTGGGCCGACGGGGCTGCGTGACTCATCGTCTTTGAGTGAGTTTGACCTACGGGTCATAGGGGGTGACGAGGCCGCTTCTCGCCCTCCTGCGATAGCTCGCACGGTGAGCCCTGAGGTGGTGGCCCCGTTGCTTCCTGGGGGCCACCCCGCGCCGACTCTGTGGCGTCTACCGACGACGGTGTTGAGGAGGACAGGGCCGGCGGACGGCAGCCTTTCTCAGTCGTGGGCCGGCTGCTTCCGGCTCACTTCGTCGACCCCGAGGCTGAGATGGGCTTTTACCAGGATGCCGCGGCGCAGCTTTCTATGGCCGACCTTGGACACGGCGTTTGAGGGTTTGTCCTTGCGACAGATCCGCACTGCCTCTAAGTCTGCCATGCTGAAGGTACGGTTAGTGTGTACTTATATGAGGTTTAGTGACGTGATTCCGCGGTTGTGCCTTTATCATGTCCTTCTTGCAGGCCTTCTTTGCAGTAGAGCAGGCGTGGGTGATGCGCAACGATATGGCGGAGTCCCAGCGAGCTCACCTCCATGAGGAGAAGAAGAATGTTTTGGAGGCTCGGGCGGAGGCTGCCTCGGCCAAGGAGAGACTAGGCCAGCATGAGGAGGTGATCTCTCAGCTTCGTGCTACTCTCCATGCTACACAGACTCGGCAGGAGCAGCATGAGGGGGAGCTTTCTCAGCTTCGCGCTACCCTTCATGCCGCACAGACTCGGCAGGGAGGGTTAGCCACTCTGGCAGACACGGCGTGCGCGGCTGCTCGCGAGCTCGGAGGAGTGCTCGCGTTGAGCTTAACCTTCACACCAGTACTGATGAGGACAAGATCGCGGGTCAGCTCCAGTGGACAGCGGCGGTTTGCACTGCCATACGGGAGGCGGTGCCAGACCACGGGTAGGACTGTGCCTAGGCCTCTCTTGAGTTGTCTCTTGCTTGCCTCGCTTGGCTGGCTTGACCCCGTGGGAAGATTTTGGACGGAGGGCTACGAGGTACCGAGCCGGGCCGACATCTAGCGGGCCCAGACTCCCTTGAGGTCTGACGCAGAAGTCTTCCTTTTAGGTGTGTGGAAGAAGCACGGTGAGAAGTACCTTCGGGGGATACGGAGGGCCCATCTTGACGGAGGGCCTTCCGCTACCACGCTCGACAGACCTTCCGGTGGATCCGACCTGCCTTTTCAGGTGTGAGATTTGTTACTTGCTCCTGGGCCTTTTGCTTAAGTCGGCGCGCCAGGATGTCTTATTTTGCTTGTAGGTTTACTTCCATGTAGTTTTTTAGGTGATACTTTCAGCTTGTCCTAGCCCACGGGCTGGGCCGTTGCGGCGTCGACGTGAGCCCCTTGCGCTTTAGGCATTGTGGGAGCTCTTTTGGTAGGTTTTAATGAGGTCAGAGCTTTTTTTTGTAGGTTTAATGAGGATAGAGCTTTCTTTTGTAACCCTCATGTAACCCTGTTGGTTAATAGAAAGTCAGAAAATTGGTGCAACTGTTCTTTGCCTCTGGTGATCATTTCTTCTTTTTGCATTGTTATAGGTTGTTGCTTCGAGGGGAAAGATCGCGGTTAGGCGGTACAGCACCCAGCCCCTAGTACAGGTGTCGTATAAGCATTGCTCATTTGGCGGTTTGACAAAGGCCGAACGACGCAATGACAGCATTCGTTTTTTGACAAGCGACGAGATTGCGTCGTTTGTCGAGAGAGATGTATAGTGACTTGTGTGGATTTTTTATGTTATTGTCGACACACTGAGTGTACATTGTACCCGGATTCGTTGTGACGAGTATTTATACCCCAACCAAAAAAACGAGCGTCTGAGACGTTTGTCGAGGGCGGTCATATCGTTCTGAGGGCGTGGCCACAAAACTCGTGTGACAGTGAGAGGACTCTCTACGCCGCGGTGGAGCGTGCTCTACACCGCAGTGGAGCCAATGCAATCTCGACACGTCGACGGAGACAAAGTTGTCCCAACATGGCGATGGAGACTTGCTCACGTGGCGGTGAGGGGATTCTCTACGCTGTGGCGGGGCGTGCGGCTACCTTACGGGGGAGACAAAGTTGTCCCAACACGGTGACAAAGACGTTGCTCACGTGGCGGTGAGGGGATTCTCTACGCCGCGGCAGGGCGTGCGGCTACCTCACGGGGGAGACAAAGTTGTCCCAACACAGCGACGGAGTTGTTGCTCACGTGGCGGTGATGGGATTCTCTACGCCATGGTGGGGGCGTGCTCGGGGGAGACAAAGTTGTCCCAACACGGCGACGGAGACGTTGCTCACGTGGCGGTGAAGGGATCCTCTACCCCGCGTCGGAGCGTGTTCTACACCACGGCGGAGCCAATACAATCCCGACACGGCGATGGAGTCGTTGCTCACGTGGCGGTGAGGGGATTCTCTACGCCGCGGTGGGGCATGCTCTACGTCACAGGGAAGACAAAGTTGTCCCAACACGGCGACGGAGACGTTGCTCACGTGGCAGTGAGGGGACCCTCTACCCCGCGTCGGAGCATGTTCTACACCACGGCAGATCCAATGCAATCTAGTTGTCCCAACACGGCGATGGAGACGTTGCTCACGTGGCGGTGAAGGGACCCTCTACCCCACGTCGGAACATGTTCTACACCACGGCGGAGCCAATGCAATCCCGACACGACGACGGAGTCGTTGCTCACGTGGCGGTGAGGGGATTCTCTACGCCACGGTGGGGCGTGCTCTATGTCACGGGGGAGACAATGTTGTCCCAACACGGCGACGGAGCCGTTGCTCACGTGGCAGTGAGGGGACCCTCTACCCCGCGTCGGAGCTTGTTCTACACCACGGTGAAGCTAATGCAATCCCGACACGGCGACGGAGTCGTTGCTCACGTGGCGGTGAGGGGATTCTCTACGCCGCGGTGGGGCATGCTCTACGTCACTGTAACACCCTAATTTTTCGAAACCCAAAATTTAGGGCTAACAAAAACTTTTGCTAGTAATGCTGATTAAGATACACCAAATTAAAACTTTTATTCCAAATCATGTTTCTGCTAAACCCTAAAGTAAAGCAACCAAAATCGTACCCTCTGTTCCTGCTCCCTTGATTTCTGCTTTGTCGAAACCCTGTCCAGCAAGGGATACAAACCCTGCTCTATCCTTGGTCTCCATGCGGGACCGTTCGCCCTTGCGTCCCCGCCGCGACAGCCCATGGCAGCCGTTGCCGCTGCCACGCTCTTGCCACGGCAGCTGCCGCTGCCCATTTCCTCTGCCGCGGCAAGGCCTCTGCCACCGCCGTTGCTATCTTTCTCTGCCGCAGCAAGCCGCTCCTGCCGTGTCAAGCTTCTGCCGCGCCACCGATTCCCTGCCACGGCATCTCGCAGCAGCTACCGTCGCTGCCATGCCTCTGCCACGGCAACCCCTCCCCTGCCACGGTAATGCCACGCCGCCGTTCCTTCCCGCCGCGACAGCCGATTTCCACCGCGACAAGTCTTCCCTTACCGCGACAATACCGCGGCAACATTTTCTCCGCTGCGACAGCCCTTTTCCTCGCCACAAACATACTTTCGGCATCCCTCCCCCTCTAACTAACCAGTGCCACCTAAACCCCTATCTGCCGCAAGGTGCCCTCCCAGCACTTCTACGAATCAGAGCATATACCCATTCCGAATATCTTCCGAATGACTTGAAATTCTACCACCAACTTCGCCATGCCCCATCGCGAGTATGTGCAAAAATATACTGCTTTTGCATATACGTCTATATGCAAAACCCTAATTCATTCTCCCTGATTCGATGAAAGGGCAAAACCATAACGCAATACATGCGTCGTATACGCCACCGCATCGGCGGTACCTCACCACCAACGCGTCCTAAACCAACACAGAGGTTTCATCTCGAGTTTCGTGTTCCTGCCCCACCTTGCCCCACTCCGGAACCCTAGTTCCGACCTCTGATATCTCTTCCGTCTTATCTAACCTTTTCTTTCCCAAAGCCCTAATCGCGAAGTCTACCACTTCTCGACCGTTCCCAAAAATCCAGAATAAAACCCTGGAACACCCTGATAATATCTCCAACCAAAATATAACATAAAATGTAGATGGCCAATGCAAAAATATTGATATACGAAAATATTAAATCTTAGGGCAATAATGGGCATTGTACTGCAACCCCTATAAATATCTTCCAGAAAATTCTGATAGACTCCCACAACACTACCCACACCTCTAGGAGCACCAATACATAAAATCTTGGGCAGGTCATATGTAAAATCTAAAGAGCCAAGCGTCGAACACCTTCCCCATAATAAGTATCTCGCATGAAATCGCGTTGATATCTCTGCCAAAGCTGTTCAGGCTCATCGTGTGGTCATTCCATGCTGCCCTTATCTTTCTAATCGCATTTAACCCCTCTGGCAAACCATGTTACCCCTCCACAGCTGAAATCTAGCTCATGTCACACCAGTGACCACACGTCTTTTCCGGGCTGTAGCTTCACCTGAGCTGGTGTTGTCTCCATCACTCTTTTCTCTCTTTAATGGGGCTTAGCACCTGTCCATCCTTTCTTTTCTCTCTTCTCCTATCACTGCCACAGTCCCTCTGCTATGCACAGCGGTAGCTATCTACTCTCTTTAACTCCCCTAGCAAGCTCCTGCCTCCATTACTTAGCTGAGCCCTCTCTTCCCCATTATTTCTCTCCCGTGCCAGTGAGCTTAGCTCCCTTCCTCAAATCCAAGCAACCACTCTCCTCTGTTACTTGCCCCCTTCTTCTCCTTCAAGCCCCGAGCTGACCTCCCAACCTCCCCCATTCTCTGATCCTTCGCCTGCTAAGCATGGCAGGGGCCGCACCCTCCCTAAGCTCCTCCTGGTCTCAGGCCAAGCCCTTCTTCTTTCTTCTTGCTGCACAACCGAGCACCTCCTCTGGTCTGCGCCCGAACTGTTTCTCTCCCTCCACCATCGACTCTCCTTCTTCCCCAAGCGGCCCGAGCAGCCGGATAGCTTCCCATTTTCTCCAGCTGAGCTGCCCGAAGATTTTCGGAACTCCTCTGCAGTCCGAGCTCCCTCCCAAATCTGAGCTTCCCCATTCTTCAACCCCGCCGCCGCGACCTCTGCTCAAGCCGCCACCGAGCGCCGCCGATGGATGCCTCCAGCAAGCGCCACTCCGCCCTTCCCTCTGCTCGCCGCTGGTGGCCCGTTTCCGAGCACTCCACCGCCACCCTGCCGGAGTAGCCGCCACCTCTCACCTTGGCCACCGAGTGCGCCGCCGCCCCTCAACCCTGGCTCGCCGTCGCCCAGGGACCCTCTCCAGCAAGCGGCCCCAACCCCTCCTTCCCTAATTAGCTCAAGACAAGCCGGCGGCCAGGCCCTTGCCTCTCCACGCCGCCACGGCCTCTTCCACCATGCTAGAGCCCCGCCGTAGAGCTCCAGCAGCCGGAGCCGCACCGAAGCAAGCGCCGCCTGGTCTCCTCCAGCACCAGCCCGGCCGCCGCCCCAGCTCAGCACCGTGCCGCCGCTCGCCCTACTGGCCATGCCGAGGTCCGCCACCGCCACCCCGACGAGAAACCCCTCACGCCGCCCTAATCCCCTCTGCCCAAACTGCTTGCCCTTTTCTTCCTCTTCCATTAGCCCCAAATCCCCGCTGCCGCTGGTTTGAGTCCGACGGTGTTGACCTTTCCAGTGCCCTCCGAGTAGCTGCCGGTGAGGACCCCCTTTTCCATGCTATTTACTTTCCCTACAGATTTCCTTCCCCGGCGGCAGTTAATTGCTAACCCACGCGTTTTGGTAGTTAAGCAGCTGCTAAACCAATAACTATCATTAATGTGCTAGCCGGAAGCGTGATACTCCTGAGGTTAACTAGAAACCTTGTTGCAAATAAAATTTCAAAAACGTCCTACTAAAATGATTTCTAAAAATTTTGAACAAAAATTGATACTCTAGATTTAAGTTAAATCTTAGGGAATCCAAAATATGAGCATGTATTTTTGCGAAGTAATTCCGGAGCATTTCTCTATGTCACACAAGGTTTTCAAACCGTTTTGCCTGCTCTGGTTTTTAAGTGCATTCTGAAATCCAAAACATTGTTCTTTAATGTATGTATAGGGAACATTGGATGAGGACATATCTTCCCAAAGACCTTGAAGAAAAATCCAGAACATTTTTGTATAAGTTACTAAAACATTCAACTAGGCTTACCAAAGGCTTATCACATCTTAGTACTTGAGAACAATCACAGATTCAACTATACTCATGAAAACCCTAGTCAAGATCTCAACACCTTTCAACATAAACCATTAAAACTCTAAGGTACATTCACCCTACAAGCTAAGAAACCCTAGCGCGGCACTACACTCTCTAGTTGACACCTAATGGAGAATAAAACTAAGGCTTCCCCTTGTTCAAGAACTGTTATTGCATGGGAACTCAACTCCTTCTCGTGGGTTTGCAAACCCTAAGAGATTAACTAGGTCCGAAGCGCATGTCTCAAGTTCATGAGTGTATGTTGGCTTTCATTTGGTTCTTCCTCGCACCATTAATTTATTCGCCGTTCTTTCGACGTGTAGATACCAACGATAGGAATTACTGCGCGAAGGTTTTCGGACGATTGTCGAATCGAGCTCAAGACCGAGACCCGGCCAATGTTGCCAGGCAAGCTATTTCCCACTTCGACCATGTCGAATCCTATATTTGCAAAGTATATTTATTTTGATTATGAAACATGCATGCTATGTTTATCAATGATATTTTATGTAGTTAGCTATACCCGATAGATGCATCTGAGCTAGGGTTGGCTATCCGATTCCTTGTAACCCTAGTTGATTTGTCAATTGGTTTCCAACCGGCAAAAGCCTAAGGTTATAGGCAGTAGCCATTGCTTAGCCCTGCTATAGTTAAAACTAAAATTTGTTCGATTGACTCAAACCTTCGGGTATGGAAAATTAAACGCGCGGATAGCGTATGTTATCCGCGGTGGCTTTCAAAAGAAATGTTGCCAAGATTCAAAATAAAGTTGGAGATGATTTTGATTCGGGTAGCAAGTAAGGTGGTTTGAAGGAAGACGAAGTAGCGGAAGGCTATTCGGTGATTGATGATAAACTGGAGTCCTACTCGAATCAGTTAAGGACCGAACCTAAGTGCCGCTGAATCAGTTCCCCCACCGTACGTCCACATGTCCTTTATGGGAAGGACTTGACTCGGTACCCCGCCTAATATTAGGGTTCGGACCCGTAGGAAGTAAGAAGAATGTGCTAGGTAGGACGTTGGGCCCCTAGAGAATTCCTACGGCGCTATTTGGGTCAAGATTCTTAAATAGTGAGCTCCATCTAGGCGTGGGTGAAGATTCGACACAAAGATGAGCGTTTTCTCCGAATTGTGGTGTCAGGTTGCCTGGGCACAATCAGAGTTAGGGTAAGTCTCATTTAGCGGGTCCGACTCTAGTATGAAAGCAGGCGAAAGGTCTTATTGTAATAACCTTGGTAGTATACTTGCAAAATACTCCCAGGGTGACTTACATCTTAGGGGTAAAGTCGTACCACCTCTGCAGAGGGTTAAAAAACTATTCGAATAGCCGCGTCCTCGGTCATGGACATGAACTGGTAAGGCCACACACTGGTTAGACTGAGCTTTGTTTGTGAAAGCTAGGAAATGGGATTAAGGACGTGGGCATGACGTGTCCACAGTGTGCAATTTTAGGCCACGCGTCGGTGGTAAGAAAATTACCGAAGTAATCCGCTGTATTGCCGGAAGTGACCGGAATACGGTTTAGTGTTGGAAAACCTAGTTATCGGATAGGTGGAAGCTACCGTTCGATGGATGGAGCCATGGACAGTGAGTGGAAGCTATCGGTAATAGGTTATGAGCTGATTAGCGGTGTTTATCGCATGAGATGAGATGTGATGGGATGGTTTTTCTTAAAGTACTTTAGATTTCGAAATGCTTTTACAATCTACTTATGTGTATTTAAAATAAGAACTTACATTTCCACACAATTTGCAACTTAGGTTAGAGCTATCCTTGAACTATTCCCTGCATGAAATATAGCTGTATATTTCCTCCTGTGGGAATAGCTTGCGAGTACATTCAATGTACTCACCTGGCTTGTTGATTTGGCCAGACGAAGGATGACATCAATTCCGAAGATACGTGTATGAATGCGAAAGCTAGGGCGTAACCCCAGTCAGTTGCCTGTCGGGTATGGCATACTGATGGGCCACATCTTCCGCTGGATTCCGCTGCAAGTTTATAGCCATTGGGCTGCAGGTATCAGATTATCGACCGTAACGGTCTATTTAATTGTTTACGCATGTATGACAATGATATACAGGTTAACTCGTGTGTATCGGCTACTGATCCAGGGACCGGTACAGTGATCACGAGGGAGTATCCGGCCTTAAAACTGGGTACGCCACAGTCACGGGGAGACAAAGTTGTCCCAACGCGGCGACGGAGACGTTGCTCACGTGGCAGTGAGGGGACACTCTACCCCGTGTCGGAGCGTGTTCTACACCATGACGGAGCGTTACCATGCCTCCTCACGATGGAGCGATAATCGTTATCATCCTTGTTGGGCCGGCCACGGGCCGGCTGCTATTCTTTGCTTATGTAAACAACACTGCGGCTCACAGGCCTGTTACATAGTTGTGACAGAGGCAGTCGCAGCAGCCTAGGGCAAAGCCCTTTACAAAAGATGGTACTAACCGGCGCAGCGGCTTGCTAATAAAACTAGAAATGAAACATGAGGGCTATGAGAAAAGTGTTGGGGATGACTCGGCATCCTATGATGATGCTTCCGCACGTGAGCTACACGTAGTACTTGCGGAGGTTGTCGGTGTTCCAGCTATGCTTCAACTCTGCTCCTTCAAGGGGTTTTAGACGGAATGACGATGGGCACGTGACGCAGATAACCTCGTACGGTCCCTCCCACTTTGAGCTTAGTTTTCCATCGGCCTCGGGGTTGGCCTTTTTCTTGAGCACGAGGTCACCCACTTGAATGTGCCACGTGAGAACGGTCTTGTTGTAAGCCTTCGCCATCGAGGCTTGATATCGTTCGATGTTGAATGTGGCTTCTTGCCTCACGGCGTCAAGGCCATCCAGTGATGTTTGACGAGCTTCATCGTCCGGCGGTGATGCAGTGCGGAGTGACCCTAGCCTGACTTCCTCGAGGGTTCCTGCTTCATCCCCAAACAAGAGCTTGAATGAGGTGAAAACCGGTTGCATGGCTTGCCACCGAACGAGTGGACCACAGCACGCTGGGGAGCTCATCCGCCCAACCCCCCTTGGGTATGTCGAAGAGGCGTGTGTGCAGGCCGGAGAGCACGATACCATTGGCACGTTCCACTACACCGTTCGCCTTTGGATTGGCGACTGACGCGAGCACAAGTTAATGCCAAGGCCGATGCAGAACTTACGGAACGGGGTCACGTCGAACTGAGTGCCATTGTTGACAGTCAGCTCGCGCGGCACTCCAAAGCGGCAGATGAGGTTCTTCCAAACGAACTTTTGAACAGCGAGCGATGTTATACTGGCCAACGGTTCGGCCTCGATCCACTTGGAGAAATAATCGACCGCAACGACTACAAATTTGCGGCCATGATTTTTGACCTTGAACAGGCCGACGAGGTCAATCCTCCAACACGCGAGTGGCCACGAGGGGGGGGATCGGTTGCAAAGTTATGGGCAGGGAGATTTGTTCCCCGACTCATCCACTAGCATGCCGGGCATGTCTTGACGAGGCCTTGCGCGTCACAAAGGGCAGTTGGCCAATAGAAGCCTTGGCAAAAGGCCTTGGACATTAGGGCACGTGGTGCGAGGTGGGGAGCTGCACAGCCCCTGGTGGATTTCTCGTATGAGATCAGCTCCTTCTTCCTTAGAGACGCACCGAAGGTACGGCGCGCACACCCCGTGCTTGTAAAGGGCTTCTTGGTGGATAATGAAGCCCCTGGCCCGGCTCTTCAGTCTCCGTGCGTCGATGGGGTCGTCGGGCTCTGTTTCATCTGTGAGGTAGTGGAGGGTTGGCGTCCTCCAGTCTTACTCTTCGATGTGGTGCACCTCCGGGAGGTCCTTTGTTGCTGGCGTTGTGATGACCTCGTAAAAGACGCCCGACGGACCTCAGCTCGCATGCTCGCGGCGCGCGCTAGATCGTCGGCGTCGGCATTCTCCGAGCGCGGGATGCTGTGCACGGTGATGCCGACAAAGTGTTTCTCGACGGCCCGCGCAAGGGCAAGGTACTTGATCATCTCAGGGTCCTTGGCCTGATAACTTTTGTCAACATGCCCTGCTATGAGTTGGGAGTCGCTCTTGACCATCACCCTTCACGCCCCCAAGGCTCGTGCCTTGCGCAGGCCGAGCAGCAAGGCTTCGTACTCAGCGATGTTGTTAGTGGCCTTCAACTCGAGAGGCGCGGAGTACAAGGTGTGTGATACCTCGGGCGATTCTAGGACAGCCCCTGCGCCGGTACCATCGGAGCACCAAGAGCCATCCACATATATCGTCCACAGCAAGTCGGCATGGTCTTGGGTGATGGGATGTTCCGATGGGACCCATTCCGCCACGAAGTCTGCCAGCACCTGCGACTTGATCGCTGTCCAGGGGAGAAAGTCGATGACGAATGGGGCGAGCTCAGCTGCCTACTTCCCGATGCGTCCGGAGGCCTCTTTGTTGCGGAGCATCTCTCCGGGGGGGGAAGGAGGACGGCACTCGAATAGAGTGAGCGAGGAAGTAGTGCCGCAGTTTGCGGGACGCCATCAGCAACGCGTATGCGAGCTTTTCTAGTTCGGTATACCGCGCCCTGGCACCTTGAAGTGCTTCTGAAACATAGTATACTGGGTGCTGGATTGTGTTTTCTTCTTTGGCCAAGACGGCACTCACCGCTGCCGGGGTAGCTGCCAGACACAACAACAGGCTCTCCCCTTGGACAGGGCTTTGCAACAGCGGTGGCGACGTGAGGTACCTTTTCAGGTCGTCCAGGGCTGCTTGGCTATCCACCGTCCACTCGAAGTTGGTGGATCCTCGCAGAGCTTTGAAGAAAGGGAGGCCCTTCTCAGCAGATCTGGAGACAAACCTCCCGAGCACCGCGAGGCGTCCGGTAAGCTTTTGTACCTCCTTGACATTCTCAGGCAGGCGCATGTCGAGGATGGCTTTGATTTTTGAAGGGTTAGCCTCGATTCCCCTTCTCGACACGAGGAAGCCGAGCAGCTTCCCTGCCTGAACACCGAACACACATTTCTCCGGATTGAGTTTCATGCCGGCTTGACGGAGGTTGTCGAACGTCTCCTGTAAGTCCGCCGCGTGGGCGGCGGCTATCATGCTCTTGATGATGACGTCATCGACATAGGCCTCGATGTTGCACCCAACTTGGCTGGAGAGAGCCTTGTGCATGAGCCTAGAGAAAGTAGCTCCGGCATTGTTCAACCCAAACACCATTCGGACCTAACAAAATGTCCCAGAAGGCGTGATAAAGCTGGTCTTCTCCTCATCTTTCCGCGCCATCCACACCTGGTGATACCCTGAGTAGGCGTCGAGGAAGCTCATAAGTTCACACCCAGATGTAGCATTGACGAGTTGATCGATTCGTGGTAGCGGGAAGTTGTCCTTCGGGCATGCGCGGTTGAGGTTGGTGTAGTCCACGCACATGCGCCACTTGCCGTTGGCCTTCTCGACTAGAACAGGATTGACAAGCCATTCAGGGTGCATGACCTCGCGGATGACTCCTACCTTGTGGAGCTTGTCCACCTGCTCTTGGGCCGTGATCTGATGCTCCACCGACATCTTTCACAGCTTCTGCTTGACAGGGCGCACATCGGGGTTTATCGCGGGGATTTCGCGGCAATATACATTTCTAGTAGGATTTGGGGAGCGCAAGTGGAAGATCTAAGTGGGTCCACACAAGAGATTTTACCCAGGTTACAGAAAGATGGTGGTTGTTCTTGTCTAGAGGTAGAAGACAATGCGTAAGAATCTAGCCCCTTGCATGGGGCCCTAGCCTTGCCTTATATAGGCTTTACATATGCCGACTCGGCCAGTCGGCCAAGTCACAGTAACTGCGTACTTTAATTGGCGTCTTTATCCTGCGTAACTCTCCGAGTAACACCAGCCTTCACGCCAGCGAAACGCTTGCCTTGATGAGGTTGTAAAGCCAGTCTTGATGACACCCGGACGTTGCTTCCGTGTGGGCTTCGCTCGGGCCTTCATCCGAGTGGGCCTCCATGGGACTCCCCGAGCCTGTTGAGCCGACTCCCTGTACTGGGCCTACCCGGATGGGTTCCCTCCGTCAGGGTTGACGAGCAATCTGTGCTCGATGATTTTCCGGGGAGACACCGGGGAGGTCCTCGTGCTCCCATGCGAACATGTCTCCATTGGTCCGCAACGTGCTGAGGATGGCCTCCTCATTGATCGGGTCGAGGTTGACCCCGATGAGCACTGTCTTGGTCAAATCACCCTCTGAGAGCGGCATGGCGCGCGTCTCGCCGTCAGGTTTAGGTTTTGGCACCCACCACCCTGAGGTTGGCGGATCGGGAGCCCCTTGCGCAGTCTTGTCACCTTCCGACTAGACGGTGTGGACGTATCGGAAAGCCACTTGGATGTCGACGTCGATCTTACGGGACAAGTCTTGATTGCCCCGCACTGTGATGACCCCTGAGGGGGCTGGGATCTTGATGCAGAGAAAGGCGTGGTGCGGAACCGCGCCAAATTTGTTCAGCGTGACCCAGCCAAGGATGACGTTGTATTGGTAGGGGATGTCGACAACGTCGAAGACAATGCTCTCCCTGCAGACGCAATCGCCGGCCCCAAATTCCACTGGAAGCTCAATCTTGCCGAGGGCTGGGACTGGCTCGCCCCCAAATCCCAGGAGTGGTATCCCCGCGGGGGTGAGGCACACGCGAGGGATTCCCATCTCGGCGAGTGTAGACGCGAAGAGGATGTCCGCCGAGCTACCTCCATCAATGAAGACGCGACGTACCTCGCAGCTGTTGATGACCGCCGAGATGACGAGAGCGTCATGGTGAGGAAAAGTGATTCCGGCGGCGTCCGCCGGGCCGAAGGTCACGGTGGCACCAACCCACGCGGGTAGTTCAGTGGGTGGGAAGGAACCAATGTGGTTGACTTGACGTGTGTAGGCTCGGCGCTGCCGCTTGGATGCGTAGGTGTGAGCGTTGCCTCCAGTGATGGCGTGGATGATTCGCTGGGCGCCGATGGCTTGCACTGGTGCTCTGCCACCTGGCAGTAGCGGTGGTGGCGGCGTAACTGTAAGGCAGGCTCTCCTTGCTCCCGAGCACAGCCTGTCGGCTCCGCGATGCCCCTACCGCCGGGGCGCCGCGGTTGTCGCCCCGCCGGGCCGCGATGATAACCTCACACTCCGCCATGGAGTGAGTGCTTACTCGGTGTACTTCACAGAACTTGCCTTGTGACCTGCTGCCTCCGCCACTTCTGTGATTACCGTGCCCAGCTTGGCTATTGCTTTCGTGGTCGTGGTGGTCGTCACGCCTCCAATCCTTAGTGATCCAGGCGTGGATGGTCTCGTTCTTCACTGCGTTCTTGGTTCTGCCGACTGCCTTGCCACTGGCCTTGGCTTTGGTAGTGTGTTTGCGGGGCGGGAGCCTCGTGCTCCTCCACGTGGTGTACTCCCCGTTGGCGTGGCCGATGCTTGTCATGATTCTCCGCGTCAGGCGCGAACTGCGCAGCTGAGGCCAAGGCTTCGGCTCTTCTCTGCTCTCTCCCTTCCTCGGCCCAGGAGTATGTGTCCATGATGTCATAGAGCTCCCTAATCGTCCTCGGCTGCTTCCTGTCGAGCTTGGCTGCCAGGTCCTCATCACGTATTGCACGACGTGCAGCATCACACACGCTTGGTCGGTGATGTCACGGACTTGGCATTAGAGGTTGGAGAAGCGTTTGCGGAACGCCCGGATGGACTCGCCTGGTGCTTGCTTGAGGATGTTCAGATCCGAAGAGGTGACTTGTTTGTTTATGCTTCCCTGGAAGCGACTGTGCATCTGCTCGCAAGGTGCTCCCACGAGTACACCAAGCTGGGAGGCAATGAGAGGTACCACGTGCGAGCTAATCCGGTGAGTACAAGCAGCAGACTTTTTGCCATCACCGTTTCGCCTCCTCCGGCAGTTGATACGACAGCTTTGTACACGCGAGTGTATTCAGTGGGGTCTGTCTCGCCATTGTACTTGGGGAGATCCGCCGGGCGAAACTTGTTTGGCCACGGGTTAGCCGCGAGCCCCGAGCTGAGTGGGCTGAGCACGTCCGCGAGGTTGACGACCTCCGGTCGTGGCGGTTGAGCAGCAGGTGTGGCGGCCGGAGCTGGGATGTTGACGTCAGGTGGGGCAGCTGGGTATACGTGTTCTTTGCCCGGACGTCGACCTGGGTCTTGCGCCCCTTGGTTGCTGGTGCCAGCTCTGGCATCGTGGAGGATTGCATGCGTTGTTTGTTGATTTCGTCCGATCTCTTCACGGAGGGGTTCAGCGCGTGCTTGCGCATTTGCCAAGTCTTGGAGGAGTTCGTCGGCTGCTTGGTGATTGCGCCAGACATTCTCTCGTGCTTTCGCTATGGCTTCTTCTTGTGGCCGATGGACAACGTCGGCTCCGCTTTGGGCAGCCGCAAGCTGTGCCCGGAGTTCCACAGTTTCTCGGGCTAATGCCGCCGTGCAGAGGGCCTCGACCTGGGCCGCCTTCAGCTGGGCCCGGAACTGCTCTGCCCGCTGGGCTGCGGCCGCTACCTGCTGCCTTAATACCTCCATCTCTCGCTCAGCGTAAGCCAGGGCCCCCGAGGAGTCTGGCCCGGTGGCCTGGGCATTGATGACAGGGGCGATGTCGCTGTTCGTCGCAGGGGTAGCCGCGCGTGTTGTCGTCCTCGCGGCGACCTGGGGGGACGCGAGCCGGGGTGCTCGGGACCAGGTTGGCGATGCTTGCGACCTTTCGCTTGGTTCCCTTCTTTGCCTTCGTCTTGGGAGGCATGCCTCTTACTTTGCGAAGGAGCACGCGTGTGGTGTTGAAGACCAACACGCGCGTGTTACGGTCGTTGGGTGTCGTCTCCGGACCTCCTCTCGACAGCGTCTCAGATGACACAACTTCTTGCTCGATTCCCACAACGGCGCCAACTATCATAGCTACGAGACTAGGCAATGTACTTTAGGTACCCCGATCGGTTACGTCGACCTCCGGGAGTACGGGAGAAGTACGAGCAAGTGTATTGTCGCTGGGGGGGCGCACGGCGACGCCACGGCGAGATGACGTGTGGAACACTCGTGTCGGGAATAAATGGAAACTCTCGTGTCGGAGCGAACTGAAAACTCTCGTATTGATTTCCGGGATTATGGTTTATATCTAAGAAATCTGGATCCCCTTCTCTCTACTCCCTAGGGGGTATTTATAGGGTTTGAGAATGAAAAATGAGATATTATAATTTTGTCCTCACATGAGAGAGAATTTACAAGGGCATTTATGGTCATTTGCCCATCCTTAGAGGATATTAGGAGAATATTCCCGGGCATCCTTGGAGAACATTTCTGGACATCTTTGGAGGAATCCCTAAGCACGTCGATGTGGCCTTTGATGATGTCGACGTAGCCCTCGATGATGTCGGACGTCGAGGGTAGTTCTTGATGATGTGCTTCCCTTGGCAACGGGGCGAAGCACGGCCTCGACGTGAACAGGGACAAGGCATGGCCTTGACGCCGACGGCGATGCCAGCGAAGTTTGTTGACGCCGGATAGAACGTGTCGATTTCAGGGAGAGGTGTCTTGACATTGTCAGAGAGAAACCCATTGGTTTGGCGTAACGCGGGGATCCTTTCCCCAACAGTATAATTAATCATGTTACCTACAGGTCTGACCGTGCAGCACACTGCCAAACGCCATGGAAGAAGCAGGTACCGTTGCCATGTGGTGGGTAGAACTGGAGGACTAGCCCCTGTAATTGTATTGGATTAATGCACAGATGGTGGACAGTGACTGAAATCACTCATCCAGAAGAAAATGAATATGCATGTTCCATCCACTGTAAAGGAGAAAATGGAGCAGTAGCATACATGAACTTTTCACATGTTTGCATCTCTTTTTTGTCTTTTTTTTTCCAACTCACCACTTGGTCTCTCTTTCCCCCCTTCCTTGATGGCACGGTCTGCCACAGTTATTGTTCAGTGATCTTGCTTGAAGTGCAACCAACATCAGAACAGCTGCTGGAGGTTGTCTAGTTGCTAGCCTGACACTGGATGATAACCAGTTACATTCAGGCTTCAGTAGCTTCTTGTTTCGCTGAGTGGATCATAGTCATATGCCTCACCAGCCTTTACAAACCGACCTTTGACCCTTTTCCTCACGTCTGCCCTAGCCTTGCGAGAAGCATACCTGATCTTCTTGTCAAATCTGTCAATAAAAATTATGCGAAGAAAGGATACTTAATAACTTTGCAAGAGAAATATGATAACGAAACTGAAAGGCAGATGCTGCACGACGAAACAAAAGCGGCAAAAGTGACAGTAGCATGTCAGAGAAGTAACAGGATATCTTCAAAATCGACAAACAGCAACAAAGAAAAGCTTAACTGAACTTAACAGAGTATTAGTGATTTTATAGTCATTTTTTTTAGAGGATTTTATAGTCATTTTTAGGACACATTCATATGAGTAGAATGATCACACACATATGTAAATATGGACTTGGCAAAGATAAAGCTTTTAGAATTCTGAACTGGAAATGATATTGCAGACATGTTCTTAGAACACGTACTCGTGATAGGTGAAGTTCTAGTATGTCAAAATGATCACAAAAAATTCCAGGAAAATCCACAATGGGATGTGCTTACTTCCGTCTCTTCTTCTTCTCCTTGTACCGCTGTGAGAGCGCTACCTCTGCTACCACTGGCAAATGAGCCTTCAGGACCAGGAGGATGCCAGGGTGGCTCGCCCATGAGGAGCATCGGCGATACCCCACAATCTTGATGATCCCCAGCATTGCTCTCGCCAGTCAAACCAGAGAAAGAGAGGGATATACCGGATATGGCATGCCTAGCAGGAATACAAAGACTGGAATCAGCAGATACCGCGTTGCTACATCTGGTTGCATAGGTTTGAGCTGCTGAAAGCATAAAAATGGTCCAAGAATTTAGTCAATTAACCATCAAACAGAATGTAACATGCAGATAGTCAATTCAACTCGCTTAGATATATAATCAATTATCCAATGAATTCCACAAAATAGAATGAACAACTAGATAATACTTGAAAATGTAATAGGTTGGCAACAGATACATCATGCATGGGTTGCAACATAAGCAAATAAGCATGACCCTTCTGATGGATTATCGAACAAGTACCGATATCCTTGGATGAATAACAATCTAACTTTGCAGTGACACCAAAAGGTCATGAACTGAATTTTGATGAGTGAACTTGGCATAACAACTTCTATATAAGTACCGAGGGAGGTAAATAAGACTGATTCTGAGTCAACTAATAGATACGGGGGCAAGGGAAAATGCAGAGCTGGAGCTCCAACAAAGACTATAGATAAACAAATTTCATGCAGAAGGTACAAACCTCGTTCGAATCAGCAGCTGCCATTTCCTTCATTTCGAAGAAATTGTCAATTCCAGCATCATCAAAGAGTTGCTCTGTTTGAATGTGAGAGGTACCAAACAGTTCTTCATAATTCTCAAACGTCAGCTCAGCATCATCCACACAGAAGTTTTCGTATATGCTGCCATCATTGAACATATCTTTGTCTGTGACACAGGGTACCTGAATGATGCAACCAACATTTCATAAGCACATAATGACACGATAATTACAGAAATGATATCATTAAGAATCATCATGTTGATGGTGCACAAGAAGATCCCAACTTTTGCAACTGTTCAACAATCCACATTAGAAAAAATAAAAACATTTTGACATCAATACTAATGAATCTAGTACTTTATCTAAAAAATAAATTTTCATGACAAGGTGAGATTATTGAGACACTAATTGCCCTGCAGAAAGAAAAGTGCAGATACTAAAACATTTTACTGCAACTGCACCCTGCAATATTACTAATGTTTTACTGTATTAACACATCAAGTAATGTTGCATGCAACAAGTTATGAGCCTATGACATATGCAGAAACATAGTAGAATAATTCAATATGTTCTGGAGGGAATATGAAACCATATAGTACCTTAGGCATCACTGAAACTGGTTCAGCTAGCTCATGTGTGGCAAGTGGCAGAAGATTCTTCCCATCTCCTGAAGTCAAAGGTTTAAGCTTTTCACTAGTGGGTGGATCACTCATCAGTGTTGTGTTAGCTATGTCCAACAATCTGCTATCCTGTGAAGCACCACAATGATTACTGACACCACCGTCATTAATGCTCATCATGCTTATTCCTTCCTCACAGTTTGGCTCATCAGCTACAGTAGGGATATCCGTACCAAATGACCATATTCTTGACAGCTCTCCTGATGATGGGCACCCCGAGTAGCAGTTTATGGTCTGCCTTTTATGCCCAGCAGCCAAGGAAGCTGCACCATGCCCATCCCAATCACAATTTTGGCAAAGTGAGGTATTCTCTTTCAGGCAACGGACTGCTGCAGGCTGTGAAGCACAGCGATCACAAAGAAGGGTCCTCGTATGTCGTCGAGAAAGGGAATTAGCTGAATGCACATTACGATCACATGATAAGCACAAGGATGCTGCATCTGATTGGCAATAAATTATTGACCTTTGCTCCCCACAGAAATCACAAAGAGCACCCATGATCCTGGCCAATACAACACTAGCTGTTCAGTGCCACTACAACAGCCACCTTTCTGGTTTTCTTTGACAATTCAATTCAATTGGATCCTATGTGACACTGGAATGCAAATATAAAAGATCAGTAAGAATCCAGCAAGCTTGATCAATTTGGACAGACACATAAATCGGATTCTAAAAATGAACAACTTAGCAACCTATCCCCGTACTCTATATAATTTACTAGAAAGTAAGGCATACTTTTAGGCATGTACTCTCTGTAAAGCATAAGAAAAAACATCAAAATCTTAAATATCTTAAACTGGAGTCAGGCATGACAAATTCGCTCGAAAAATCTGACAAACTGGAGGTATCATGTTGGATGGTACTGGAGCTAATAAGCAAGCGAATGCTAACTTGATAGGTAAGATTGCATCGAGGAAACAGAAGTCTCTACGTACTAGCTTTGGACACCATATCAGCCTTATTCCCTCAAAAGAAAAAGGACACCATATCAACAGGCATGGGTTGAGAACCAGAAAAGGGGTCCAATACAAATGGAAATATACCAACCGCGCGTGCAAATGATGAGCTTGGTTGCTGGTGTTGTTGGGAAGCTCCTATTTTTGCACATCAAACAGACACCTTTCTGTGCCGTTAAGCAGCGTACTACTGTCATAAATCGTCCCTGCCTGGCCAAACCAAGCTTTGAGCAGCATTAACCCCAATTTTTTCCACCTAAAGCCTAAAGAATACCACGAGTGGATAAAGCTTTGGCCCTATTTGTTTAGGCTTTTTTTTAGCTTCTGTACTTTAAAGTCAAAGCCAGAAAAGCACCTATTTATCTACTTTAGCTTTTGGCTTCAAAAAGACTAAAACAACTTTTGAAGCCAAAAGCCAAAACAGATAAATAGGTGCTTTTCTAGCTTTAAAGCCAAAGTTTAAAAAGCCAAAAGCCTGCCAAACATACAGGCCTTTTATCTTTTTAAAAGCATCCAAATTTAAGATGCAAAAGGATATCCTTTCAGCACCTAAGAATAGTTGCTGCTAAGAAGAGAAAACAAGAAAGTCATATGAGCAAAGCGCAGTATAATATGATGACTGGCTACATATCACTATATCAGCAGGAAAAGTAAAACAGAAGGGGAAAAATGTGTTCTTTTCTGGTTGAATTGGACGCTTGTACATGCAAAACCATGCCGTACGCAACTAAAATTAAAATTTACGCAACCAAATCCGACTCGAAGCTAAAACCAAACCAGAACCATTCACGTACGCTCACGCAACACGAGAGAAAGCGTAAGGAGTCCACACAAAAAGAAAAGCTCAGACTTGAACTCCCTGGAACACCAGAGAGCTAAGCAAGTGGACTCGAAATCGAACACTCAAATCCAGACCCCCAATCCTGTAGCAACCCACCCCCAATCGGAACCCAAACCCCCTCGATCCTGTAATGACAGCCAAAAGGCGGCTCAACCCACGGAATCCACCATACGAACGAACCACTGCTACTACGGGATGGAACCAGAATCCTATCCAATCCAATCGAATCCAACCAGGAACAGCTCGAGCTAAGCTAGCAAGAGGGCTCACCTAATCGCCGCCGCCTCCACGGATGCGGCCGCGGCTGAGGCGCCAGACCCGACGGCGAGGACGTGGGGAGCTTCCTCGGAGACTCGGAATAAAAAATGACTTTTCTGGGGGAGCAACAGAGGGGAGGAGGAGGGGAGAGAAGATGATAAGCGACGCGAAGGGGAGAGGAGATAGAAAATGGAATAGGAGGAGAGAGAAGGGAAAAGGGCAAAGGGAAAGAGAGACGAGATGAGGGGGTGGGCCCCACCTGAGTGCTCTTTTTACGCTTTTGAGGGTGGAACCGTAATTTGGGTACAAGATAAGGGGGCTCTTGGCTCGGTGCCACGTGCGCGACCTTTCGCCAAGTGGTGAGCCGGGTTGGTTTCCTGTTCTGCCCCTCGCCACTCGTGTCTCCCGATTGCTTTGTTTTTACTCGTACTAAGAGCATTTTCAGGTGAGTTTTCATCTCACCCCTTATCTCAAAATGGTGTCTCCGAGGCTCAAAAACGTGCTCCAACAGACACGTCATCGTGGCCGCCATTTTAGAGGGCACGCCATCGCGGCCGCTCCACACGCTAAATCTAACGTGCCCCTCCCTCGACCTCCATCCAGTAACCGTCGAGGCGGAGACCGCGTTCCCGCCATCTCCCTTCTGCCCTGCACGCGGGAGCTCGCCGGTTCTACTCTGCTACAGCCGGGACCGGCCGTCAGCCCCACCGCCCGTTGCCTGCCGCAGTTGAAGCCCGCCGTCAGCCGCCGCCCCGCCCCAGATCTGGCCGCCGGTGGAAGGGAGGCTTGGGACAGAGGCGTCGGTGGACGTGGCCGCTGAGGGAGGGGGCGGTCGGGGGAAGGAGTCGCCGGGGGAGGGAGGAGACGACCACGCACGTCGCCGGCGACCGCTCGGGGGAGGTAGATCTCTCACTCTCTCTCTCATGTGTGGACCGGATCTAGGAGGTGGTGGACGGAGGGGAGCTCTGCGAGCTCGGGGAGGCGGTGGGGGGGTGGGGGGAGGGGGCTCATCCACCGGGAGTGGTGGTGGATGGAGGACGAGGTGGGAGGGGAAGGCCGCGGCAGTCCGATGATGGCGGCGTGGTGGGGGAGATGCGCCCGGTTGGCGGTCGATGGAGCAGAGGAAGGCCGAAGATGGCGCGGTCGGACGGTGGGAGGGGAAGGGGGCGACGCTGGAGGGAGAGGAAGGGGGAGCTCGATTTTGGAGAAGGAGGGCAGGGAAGACGCCGACGGTGGCTCGAGTTCATCACTTTGGAGGGGGAAGAGGTCAGCAGGCAGGAGGGGGAAAAATTGGAAAATGCGGTGAATGTACGGATTGGAAAATGAGTGATGGAGATGATTAAATGTAGAAAAAATAGCTATGTGATATATGTCTAACTAATTGCTTTAAGATTATCAGCATATATATTGTGGCTATTTAGAATTTTTGTAAACATAGAATACGAAGATTACTTTGATCTTCCCTCTGGCACTTAGGAACAAATAAAATTAAGTTATGGATGCATGAATAATTTTATGGATGCATGGAAATATACCTGTTGATTGTTCCTTCAATGTTTATGGAAATTAAGTTTGTACACGTTGGAAAATAGCCGTCGGAATATAGCCGTTGGAATGTAGCTGTTGGAAAAGTATCCCTTCGAAAAGTAGCCGTTACAAAAATAACCGTTCAAAATATAACCGTTACAAATATATCAAATAGAAATTTATTGTTAGTTACAGGATATTATTATAAAATAAGAGAGAAGAATATGGCGGGTGATATATGAATGTGCTGTTAGAATGAGGGGTTAATATGGAGAAGAATCTTTTAGATGGACATCGATACGAGAATATGGAGGCTAAATGACAAATGGTTCGTCGTTTCATACGGGCACGGTATCAAGTAGCGCTGCTGCTGAAGCTGAATCGGTTAAGGAGCTGGGCTCCAATTTATATTCTAAGTCTGATTGTCTATTAAAAATCCTGTTATGGTCGTGAGGGATGCAACTCAACTGCATTAAGTTAAAAGATGTACGCATCAGAGTACCATATAGGCTTGGTGTACGCATCAGAGTACCATATAGGCTTGGTGTTGCTGGCATAGCTGGTTGTGTATCAAAGCCTAAGTTTCGTGGCGTAACTTCCAAGGGCTACCGGAGGGTTCAGAACATCAATAACAAATCAAATACTGATGTCACAGGTTTGCATGGCCCATGCAGGAGGAGATATCAACTAGACAAATACTTGGCAAGTAAATTCTTACATGGACCCATGCGTGAGATAAACCGGAGACATACGTACCAGCAATCAACACCAGAAAAGATAATTTCTATTTTTTGTACACCTCTAGGAAAAATTAAAATCGGGACTTTCCTAATCACCTTTTATCGCATGCATGCTGCTCTGTTTGTGGAGGATCTGCATGGGATAAGTTTCCTTTTTGTTTATAGGTGCGTGAGTTTTAGTTGATAGGGAATCAACACATTAGTTTTCGCTAAGTCTAAATTGTAAAGGTTCACGATGAATTATAAACGTGATTTCTTTTTCATGCTTTTGAGTCGTGTTAATTAGGAGTCAGGTCTGATTGGGCCTTGGCCCACGTGTGTTTTTGCGAGGGTCAGCTATATAATAGCCAGGGGTGTGCCCCGTGTATCCTTAGACTAGTTTATCTTGAGTAATGAGAAAACAAAAAATCGCCCAAGTCAAGAGCGGCCATGTAGTTAATGCTCTTGTGATTTCCATCTAAGAATTTGCATCGAGTTTCTTGTGAGATTCTTGAGGTCATTGTCACATTCTGATCCTTGTGATCCTATTAGTCTGTTCGTGCATCACTGGTGTGCGGGTAGAGAGGAGGCTAATACGTCAGGATATTAGAAATCTGCTATATTATCATGTCTATTTAGAGGAGCTATGACATTGTGCCGTGAAAGATTGAGCAACTTCGACTCAACACCTAATTGAGCCGCATCAGGTGTTATCAGAGCTCTCATTGCTCACAGAACAGCGAGAAGATGGGCTGGTACGTCTACACCAAGCAAGATGACAATCGATGGTGCTAGTGCTGCGACTGGCAAGGAGAAGGAGAGCTACCATCAAGCTCTATGGTTTGGCAAGGAGGATGAATAGATATTGTCACCAGTGCGGCATTGCTACAACACACAAGTTGCGCGGACTCAAGCGACTGTGGCTACAAATCAACGTCTCGCCCGAGGAGTACCTCAGATGGGAGGAGGTGATGGACCACCGGTTGGAACCACGCGCCAAGGCTACGGATCATACTTTTGTTTTTCTGTCGCTCTGGATTATTTTGACGACAAGGTCCGTTCTTGGTGGTGCCAGTCGGAGAGGAAATGAAAGGCGAAGAGCAAACATCTTTGCAAAACATGGGAAGGTGTGGCAAAACCGCTAATGGCCCGTGCCATTAGCAAGGATTTGGTGGGCGCTTTGGGCTTGGCCATGCAGCGGCATCCAAAACCGCACCACGTGGAGTGGCTATACAACTCCGGCAGATTAAAAGTAACGCACAAGGTACAAGTAACATTTTCTATTGGAAGCTATGTTGACAAAGTAGATTGCGACGCATTCTAATGTACACGTGTCAAATGCTACTAGAGAGGCCGTGACAGTTTGATCATAATGCTACACATGCCGATAGAAGCAACACGTACTATTTTGTGCATGGCAGACAAAAGCACATGCTGAAACCAATGGCAGATAATGAGATCAAAGTGGAGCTGCAAGTACCAGAGAAGATGCCAATTCTAGAGGAGACGAAGGTTATGAAAACAGACTCGAAATCGAGGATGATTTAGCTTGAAGGTAGGGAGGATGGCACGGGCATGGTATCAAATGTTGCTGCTACTCAAGCTGAACTGGTTAAGAGAGCTCTAATTTATCTTCTCAATCGAATTGCCATATTGAAGAACCTACTATTGTCGTGAGGGATGCAACTCAACTGCACCGAGGCGAAGATGGACGCGTGAGAATATTGTTTGGCCCTGGTGTTGCTGGCTTAGCTGGTTGTGTGCCAAAGTCGAAGTTTCGTGGCGTAACTCGCGAGGGCTACCCAAGGGTCTAGAACTTCAACAACAAATCAAATAATGACGTCACATGTTTGCATGGTGCATGCAGGAGGAGATATCAACGGGAGAAATACTTGACAAGTACATTCTTGTATGGACTTATGCGTGGAGATAAATTATAGGGACATGCATACCAGGAATCAATGCCAGAAGAGATAATTCCTACTTTCCATATACCTCTAGAAAAGATAAGAATATGAACTTTCCTAATCACTTTAAATCGCATGCACATTTACTCTGTTTGTGGAGGATTTGTGTAGGATGAGTTTTCTTTTTGTTTAAAAGGGAAGTGCTTGCTTTTAGGTGCGTGAGTTTTAGTTGGTAGGGAGTTTTTGCTAAGTCTAAACTGTAGAGGTTCACGTGAATTATAAATGTGATTTCTTTTCATGTGTTCGAGTCGTGTTAATTAGGAGCTGGGTCTGGTTCGGCCTTAGGCCAAGGCCCAAGTGCATGTGTGAGGGTCAACTACATAACAGCGAGGCGTGTGCCCCGTGTATCCTTAGACCAATTTATTTTGAGTAATTAGAAAATAGAAAATCATCCAAGTTGGGAGCGGCCATATCATTGGTGTTCTTGTGATTTTTATGTAGGAATTTGCATCGAGTGTATAGTGAGATTCTTGAGATCTTCGCCACGTTCTGATCCTTGTGATCCTATCAGTCTGTTCGTGCATCGCTCGTGCGCGGTTAGAGAGGAGGCTAAGATATCAGGGTATTAGCAATCTGCTATATCATCATGTCTCTTTGGAGCTACGACATTGTGCCGTGAACAACTTTGACTCATCACCTAGTTGAGCCACATCATCGTTGGTGCGAACAATGGTGGTGTCCTAGCTGCGACCAACCATGTCGGTTCAAGTACATGATTATCTGCAACTTCGTGTTGTCTTTTTTTATTTTGTTTGAGTTTTATCATGTGTGGTAGGGTTCTACAGAATATTGTGGGGTGCTATAAAGTGGCGGTATCTGCTGTTGAAAATAAAGTGGTAGTGCCACTGCACATGATGCGTCGAGTTAGAATGATTTAGTTGGTGACACCGGCACCAATGCTAATACAACCCTGTCAAACCGTACTTTTGTAAAGAGTAGTGTAATGTTGAAAGTCCATATATGGCCCTAATCTTGTGTTTAATAATTTTGGTGATTAATGACAATGGGGTTTGTGGACTAACAATTTCCTTTAGTTTAGAAAATGTGTGTACGGGTTAGAAACCATTCCATGAGGTTGCATCAAGAGAATAAACCTATAAGCCTGTGAAGCCTATGATTAGTGATGCGAAGGATTTTGGATGGATTCAGGTGATGAAGGCTATCAAATCAAGAGATGCACCAATGGTCGAGAAATTGAAGAAGTGAACTAGAAGGGATCAAAATGTGTTCAAGGGAGTGAACAACATGTGATCGAGGTGAAGTTCAAGAGAAGAACAAGCGTTGACCATAATGAAGATCAAGGTTAAATTCAAGATGGTCAAGATTGAACTCATGAGATGAACCGTGTATGATCAATGTCTTGAAACATGTAATTCAAGAAAAGAATTCAAAGTGCGGCTTCAAGAGATCATGATAGATCTTGAAGGATGAAGCACAAGTGATCAAGTGATTTGGTGAATAATGTCAATCATGCTTGTGAACTAATTATGTTCCATGTATTTGAAAAAGTGTGAAGATTAGATTCACTTCATGATGCTATATCAAGACGATGATCTCATCAAAACTCAAGTAAAGATGGCATCAAGTGTTGATGATCATCAAGATGGATTGAATGTCGTCATCGAAGTTAAGGTCGTCATCGTGCAAGGAGAACCTCAAGCAAAGCTTCAATGTTGATAAGCACCAAGAGATGACGATATCAAGGTGTACAAGTTCAAGTCGATCATTGTGTGAAGACATGTACTTGAAGCTCGTGGCCCATCAAATTATTGTGGTCAAGCTAGTGAAAATGTCATCAAGAGAAATCTTCTTATATTGGTTCATAGAGGAGCATATTGAAATACTTCAACAAGCAAAAAAGATTAAAAAAAGATTCCAACTTAGAGTGAGGATGATCGCTTTCATCAAGATCAAGTGGAGTGCTCAAGGAAAAGATATGCTTAGCTAGATGTTCCTAGTTTTACACATCTCATGGTGTTGAAGGGAGACCAGACTATAGGATAGGTAATCGTTCTATCAAGAGGGGTTATCGGATAAATAGCTTAAACGAGTCGTGTGCCGAGTCTCAAACATTTGCATAAGTTGTATCCTCCTCCTTGTTAATCTTGGTTTGAATTTGTATGATCCAACCATCTCTTTGTTGATCTTGGTTTTAATCTTGTATGATTCAATCATTCCATTATTGGCCTTTCATGACTTAGTTGCACCGTTACATCGAGGAGAAGAAAATTCTCAGTTTGGATCAACCATTTTCCTTCTAGAAATTTTTTCATTATGCTAAAATTTACAATCTTGGAACCTTCGAAATTAAATCCAGAACCTCCAGGATTAGGTGCTGAACTCACTAAGTTTAATCCTTAGAACCTCCGAGTTTGAAGTAGGAACCTCTAATAATGGGTTCTAGGCTCTCCGACTTTGAATCCAGGAAGCCTCGAGATTGATGTAGAACCTCTGAGTTTCCTCTCTGTCCAATCTGATATAGCCATTGTTTTGAGTCTCAGAACCTTCGGGTTTGTTTTGGGAACGTTCAAATTTTGTACAAAAAGTGTGTAACAACTAGTTTCGAGGGTGGGGCTATAAGTACCCACATTGGCCGGCTTGAGGAGTGAGTTGCTTTCCTTGAAGATCATTCCTTGAGTACTTCTTACTAGCCTCTAAGACATGTGTTTCTCTTGGTGATATGTGAGAGGAGTTTGTGCGTTGTGTTACACTTGTCGATTGCATTGGTTGCATCTATTTGAGCTCTCCGCGCCGATTGTGTTCAACTGTAAGTTTGAGAGCTTGTTATTCTTGGAGCCACTGCCTCCTAAACAGTTTTGTTGAGTCGAGCTCGGTGATCTTTTCAAGAAGATTGTGAAGAGGCTCGAGTACTTGTGAGTGGTTGCGGAATTCACCATCTCCAGAGTGGAGGAATGAGATATCATAGTGAGTAGTTCTTGCTAAAGACAAGGATCTTGAGCGAAGAGCTCGATTCGGAGCAGACTTGTTCGTCAAGACAAGTTTTCACAACGGAGATGTAGGATATCGATGGATATCCAAACTTCAAGAAAAAACGTCATTTATGTTAGTTGTCTCCTTTACTTTTTTCGCGATCCATATCTTGCTATTCATATTTGTGTAATTATCTTGTGTAGAAATTGTTTGCTTGCTTGTCATCTTAGGATTGCATATCTTGACTTAGACATGTTGGTGCACTTAGTTGAATCTAGTTGTTTTAGATTTTAAACTTGTACAAAATAGATTAGTTAATTTCTACATTAGGTTTAACCTCGATCATAATCATTTTTGAAACGCCTATTCATACCCCTCTAGGCGTCATCTGAGGTTCTTCAAATGTTCTACTTTTCTCTTTCACATTGAACGAGTCAAATACTGGTATATACTCTATAAGAGCAGTTCTAATGTATTGTATTTTAAGTTATATCTATCTATATTAAATAGATATATAAATATATTTTTTCTAGTGATTTGTATCTTCGTGTTGTATCTAAACATTTAATATGTTTAGTGATCAATTCTAACATTTTTGACCTTGTGACGTGTTTTGATTTATGCTTGGAGAAGATTACGTGGGAAAGTAAAAAAAAAGAGGCTAATTCATCAACATATACATGAGCAACATTTATCATATAGAGAAATTTAGTTTGGTCTAAAGTTTTGCCGATTAATGCACAATATAAATCCGACCTTGGAATGCATCAAATGCTCGTTCAACATCTTTCCTTGTCCATTCAGTCTAATTTGATTTCTACGAGATCTAGACATACCTAATTAAGTAGAGTACCAATCGGATCAAGAATAAAAACATCAAATTCTCAAGTATTAAATCATATTGTCCCTTTGCTACAACTAACACCTGCTAGTACTCCCATAGTCATATATCAGACAACAAAAACTAGAATACAAATGACCAGTTAGCAGTGCACATCAAGAACAAAAAAAATCAAAATGTTCATACAGATCATACTCCATGCATACAATATTATCTCAATTTTCGTTGGCAGCCTCTTGTACCAAATTGAATCTACACTCATTTATGAAGTCTGAAACCGTGGATTGGATTACGATGTCTGAATCACAACCATCAAGACCACGAGTGAAACGCAATGAACAAGTTCAGAAGACCAAATCTGTTAGAATCACAATCTTGAATCGTGGTGGAGATGATACATCTGGGATTCAGGGCAGTGGAAACAGAGGTGGAGTTGGAGACTCCACTGTAGTTGGGGATGGAGGTGACCTTGTGTGGAGGAGCAGGTCGACAGGAGCACTGAGGAGATCATGGCACCGGTGCTGCATGAGCAGAACATGTGTGGTGGAGCAGGTTGACAGAGGCATTGAGAAGATCGCGACTCTGGTGCTGGGTGAGCAGAGCATCATCCGCCTGCATCACTGCTTCCCACGCGGCCGCCAAACCTGCCTCTTCTCTCTCGCACAGTGTAGCGATGGTGGAGGCGGGGTGGGGTGAGGAGGAGACAACGGGGGTGGGCGGGACGAGGAGGAGAGGTGCCGTCGGAGTTTTTGCGCGGGAGGGGAGAAGCTAGAGAGAAAGAAAAGGAGGAGCACACGGGAGAGGTGGGTTGCGCACGAGATTGACGGGAGGAGTAATTTGTGTCGATTTTGGTGACAAGAGCTATATCTCTCGGAGGAAACGTATCGTCCCTCTCCCCTCTTTAATTAGACTTATACACTAGCTTTTTGTCTAGTTGGCACTTGACAGATTTAAAATTAAATCAATGTCACTATATTTAGACTACCCTCAGGGCATCTGCTCTTGTACGAGTGTTTAAAAGAAACATAGCATAAACTCATCACCATATACGAACGCAAGAACTATCCCTCGTTTCCGCTCCTCTTCAGTTAGTTTTTAAAATCTTGTTTTAATGAAACCAAGGCCTAGATGTCATACACGAAGGCATGACTATTTTGTCTGACTAAGCACATCGCTTCAAACGGTTGTATTGTACATGTCCACATGTCGCGCTTATAAACGATGGTTGCATAAGAACAGAAAGAAGTCAGGTAGAATAGTAGTAACTAGTAAGTAATCTTGTACGATTAATTGCAGCTTACAATATGTTGTTTGACACGCAGTTCAAGTATAGAGTGAAAAAAAAGATAGCCTCTTTGACTGTTAGTGTTTCGGCTTTCCTTTTTAATTTTGCAACTTTTCTTGTTTTCTTATCACTAATGTTCGTACAGTGGAAAATATTTTGTGAAAAGGACATAACCATATTTATGTTGTGTTCGTCACAAAAGGACATCAACCCTAGTAGTATTCTACGCGATCTCTCGCGAACAGTGAAACGATTGGTGTCCTGTACTACTAGCTTTCAAAGATTTGTTTCATCTTTCTCGGCTGTCATTGAAAATTTGTCGCGTGTGAAGTAGCTTGTGCTGTGACGATTCCCCTATCTGAACTCATGGAACTCAAAAGTTTAAAGCTTGGACAGCCACCGCTGGGCCATCTAGGTTGAAAACTTGACATGGACCTGAAGGTGTCATGGTACAGTGTTATTTCTGTTTACATATTTACCCCTAAGGCCTGAGCCATATCCAGAAGGAGGAGGAATCAACAAAAGGACGAAGCGGTGCCTTTTCTTGGGGCCCAGTCCACCAATCCAAGTGGATCATCAGTGTCTCCAGTTCTCATGATTCACTGTGCTGCATAGATCAAGAGTCAGGACTACCGCAAGATGATTCTTCTTCTTTAAGCCAACCAGCATGACAGTAAACGATAATGTGGCGGTGGCGCCTTAACTAGTACTGAATCACCGTGTTGTGCTAGCCTCTTTCACAAGTCAAACACACACAACTAACTGGCGTCACCTTTTACACACGCATCCATGTCCTCTTCATATGCTAGAAAAATTATAAGAGACCTCCATAGACTTGATTTTACAACATATCTATTAACCATGGATTGGAAGGCCAGTGTGAGCTACGATGTCAGAGACAGAAATTCATAGGAGGTGGAGCAGGGGTGTGGAAATTAATACGGGTTGGTCGATTTCACCGGTTTGCGTCCCAGCACAAATCAACGAATTATCTACTACCACGTCATTAAAATAAGCTTATAACAGTGAAATTGCCGAGTTGATGCCGGTTAATTTGTAGAAACCGTTTTTGTTCAGCCCTAAGGTAGAGCATTATATGTCAACTCCAGGCAGCCAGGATTTTGAGTTAACGTGTGCTAATTGCTAAACGGTGAGTACCTAGGACAGCCAGTATGACATTATTCTCCGGTTCATCATCCGCTGCTGGTAATTAAGGTTAGGGGAACAGAGGCTCGGTCATCAGTATCAAGGATATATTGCATCCATATCTTTCTCGTCCTTGCTGTTGGTAACCGTTCCACGCACTAAGCCGGCGACAACACCCTCGCCGGCCGCCGCAGCACGCATGATAACAAATCCAGGCGCGATCTGCATCCGTCCGCTCCCCGAACTCGATTCGCGGTATGCTCGGCGACTGTTTTCAGTGGGTAGCCACCCGACTTTGCACCTTTTTTTTTCTGCCAGCAGGCTGCTTGTGTTTGTGTTCAGACGGACACGGGTCGCTGAAGGCAATCCTTTCTTGGAACTTAAATCGTTTTGCTTTCCGTGCGTCTAGTGTTTGTTTTCCGGGAAATTATTGCCGTGGCGCGTCCGACGCCTCATTTTCCCGGACGCACGTCTAACCACTCATATAATTATCATCTCACGGTTTGAATCAACTCGCTTGCTATACATCTAGATGTATCTGCCACTTTATTCATCCACCCGATCACATATTTTCTCTCTCTCTGTCTCTCTATCTCGATCTCGATCTTGACATCAGAGAGATGCGGTGGCGGCCGAAGCAGAGGGTCTAGCGACGGCAGTAATTGTGGCTGCACCCGGAGCAGGGGCGAGCGGGCAGTGGCAGGGACAGGGGCCGAGCGACAACGGCCGGAGCAAGGGATCGAGCAGCGGTGGTAGGTGCGGCTGCTGTGGAGCAAGGGCAAGCGAGCGGCAGCGGCAGCCGGAACAGGGGGTCGAGCGACAAATGTAGGTACCGCTGCTGCAGAAGCAGGGTTGAATCCAAGGCTCTATGCTTCCTTATGCTAGCTCCGGCACCATAGCAAGGTGGTGCAAGGTCGATCAACGTCGTCATCGTCCCAAGCGCCGGCTACGTTATCCGTGTCATCCAGATCTAGATGACCTTTTTCGAGGACGGCAGCAGTCTCTCACGGTGCTACAACGATGGTGTTTCGGACACGGGCAGCGCTGGCATGGCAGAGGGGAGGTTGGAGCTCCGGTGAGGATGCTGTTGAGGATTTTCCATATTTGAGGAGATGCAGATATTTTGCTTATTGTGTTGCACATATGTGGTTCTAAAAATTTGTTTAAAACTTAATAAACTCATTCAGACAAATGTGAAATTTCTTTAAACCATTCATGAAATTTGTCTGAAACCTGATCGAACTGTGCTCAAACACCAGTAAAATTCATATGAAACATGCTCGATATTTATTTGATACATGTTTGAAACTGATAAACTGTAGTCAAACATTTGCAAAACATTGATGAAACGAGCTTGAAAATTGTCAGAAATTTTTTCGAAACTATTTGTGAAGTTTGTTTGTAACCATTTCAAAATTATTTTAAAACATGTGAAGAATGATACAAATTTTAATCAAACAATTATGAGATTTATGTGAAACATGCTTGAAATTTATCTGAGATTTGTTTTAACTATCAGTAAAACTTGTTAAAATCATCTGTGAAATTTGTTTAGATCATCTGAAACTTTTCTGAAATATATAAATAACCCAATACAAGTCCAATAAAACACTTGTAAAATTTCATTGAAACTTGATTTAAAACCTCTTATAAATCTTATTTAAAATCATATTTAAAACTCCCTATAAGGTAAAGTCCGGAGACATGGAGAGAGAGGGCCATTTGGCCCATTAAGAAAAAAGGTATTATCCTATTTACATGAAAAGGTGAAGAAAGAGAAAAATATTTTAATCCATAAAATAAAAAGAATCTAACAATGCAGTTGGCTTCAATTCAAAGACTATCGGATGTCTCATTCTAGCTCTAAAACGGACACCTAGCTTCTCCCTGGTTTTCAAGTTTATCACCTACTGCTCCCTGTCGCGTTCATCCGGTGCAGATGGAGTAGCTGTGCAACGTACCGGACCATGAAGCCGTGTGAGTCAGGGGCTCCTGCTTCCAAGGCAAAGGGCTCGTAGAATCATATCATATCCCCTCTCAACGTAGCTCTTGGAGTATGGTATACCGTATACCGACTTAAACTGTCCGTAGCTCTTGGACTAATCTGGTATGACATGCAAATGTCCACTTGGTCACTTCACATGTGACGTAGCTTTTGAGCAAAAACTCTCACTAGCTTTGGAATTAGAGTACACAACAGGAAAACATAGGTAATATAGTAAAACGGTCTTCTGCAAACAGACACTAGGGTTTTCGGAGGTTGGCAGTGCTCTTTCGACCTTTTCCTTTTGTCGATCACTTCAGCACAACATGCAGGGTTACTTTGGGCATACCGTGCCACGTTAGCTAGCCTTTGGAGGATGGTGTGCGTATTGGTGTCCACGTTACCTCGATGTGGGTTATCCGAGCTGGCACTATTATCTGTTCCGGGCTGGGACTGGGCCCTCCTCGTGAGTGGATGGGGTCCGTCCGAGGCCATCCCGACTGGCAACTGCCGATTCCGAGTAGAAATACTAGGCCAAATAGAAGAGTTTTCGATCAATGCATCTGCTATGGCTAAAATAATTTGTCATATATGCACAGCTACAACAACAACATGCATGGTCCAATAGACTCCTGGCCCCAATTTAGGCAATGTTAAGATAGATTTTCAATTACTTATTTTTATAATTTATTTTCATCGCGGAAAGAAAAATTGCATTTGGTTTCTCCAAAGTGCATATGCTGCAGCGGGCTGCGTGGAGCGCGGCACATAGCACCGGGAAGGGTTTCGATCGATGGATATGGTGAGGGATATTTACCACAATTTTGCATATTCACACGGCATGGTCCATCAGCTTATTCTTAGGACGCAACAAGGTACTAGTGCCGGATGGGTTCACCCCACCCCCATTCTGGGGCATAGTGGAAGGTGGCAGTAAAAAGCAGTGGATTGCTTAATGCAGACGCGGACTAAGGGTCTGTTTGGTTGGGCTGTGGCTGTCGACAAAGCTGATGTTGGCTAGCTGTCTAGAAAAACTGTTGTGACAGTAAAAAAGTGATCATATAACTTTAGGTTGATCCAAACCATCTATAACATTTTGAAAAATAAGCACAGAAATTTCAACACATTGCAAAAAGCTGGAGGAAGACAGCTTTTCTGAATAACTAAATTTGCACTACAAAACCTATAGTTATCGTTGGCAAAAACTGTTGAAAACTGACCATTTGGTTAGGCTCACTGAGCCTGAATAGGTTCAGTGGTGAGGCACCAGTGGTGGTTGGAAGACGGCGGCGACAGCCACGAGTGATGGTGAAGAGTCACGTGGAGCTCGCCGAAGACAGAGAATATATATACACATCGTATGTGAAGGCCGGAGAGTCTGAGCTGGGCTGGGAGTTTACCAGACTTGAAGATTAATTTTTTTATTTTTAGGGAAACTTGAAGATTAAAGATGGTAGGCAGAACGAGGAAGAAAAAGGCGATGGTGGCCCGCGTCGCTGTCCCGCTTGCCGGCGCCTGGCAGTGGGGCGGTGCCCATTTCATATCCTGTTGATTAGCTGCGACGGGCCGTAAGGCTTGGTCTTATGGGCCGTGGAATCGGATGTTGGGGTCGGAGTCTCGGTACTCGCGTCCAACTGAGAACGAGGTGCTCAAAACACTACTGACGCAGCGACGCCTCCCCAGTTTTTCCCACTTCCCAGTGGAACCCACTCGCTCAGTAGCGGCACCGCACCTGTCTCGCCGGCGACTACCGCTGCCCCCCTCCTTTCCACCACCGCCTCCTCCTCCACCGGCGGCCGCGATGGCGGACAGGGGAGGGAAAGGGTTCTCCTCCGCGTCCAAGGGGAAGTCCCTCGCCTTCAGGCCAGGTGCTCCACCGCTACTTCCTCCCCCTTCCTTTTGACCGTATATTTTCGGTCGCCGTCTCCACCCCGAACCGACGCGAGCCAACCGAACAAACCGGTGGGTGTTGGGTTTTCCGGTGGTTATCACGTAGATCCGATGTGAACGGCTCTGGGGATTAGGGTTTATATGACGCGGAGGGTTTTGTTGTCGTGGTGCCCAGGCGAGTGATTAGTAAATGGAGACGCTTTTTGGCTTTTGGGGAAGGTTTAAATCCAATGTGATCATGTGAGGGCTTATGTTTTGGGTTGTTTATCTGGTTGGTCGGTTTTTACTTTTGGTGAGCGATATCGAGGGAAAAACAGAACTTTGTAAAAATTGGATTATTTGTTAAAACACGTATAGAAGTATAACTGGCTAATATTTAGTATAAAATTAATTTTGACAACTTTGCTATTGGTTGTCTCATTCTTATATATGGCTGCAATATGAGTTTACTTATGCGTCTGAAGGAAAACTGGAAAAGTAGGTAGATTGTGTTGATCATGACACAATTTCTTCAGCATGAAAAGTTGCTGGACATTGTGGAATAACTTAAATGTTATGGTTGCAGCTCGTTAGATTTTGGTCTGCCTACCTGTAAATAACTTAATGCTAATTGGATCATTCGTGTTTATTTGAAGTGCATGGCTAAATTTGGTGATCCATATAGGTTTTAGTCGCTAAAGAATGGTCCTTTTCTCATGTGCATTGTTTGAAAGAAATTTTGTAGACTTTGGTGCAGTTAAGCACTTAAGGTTGGTCTGCAGGGTCTACATTTCATGCTTGAGCTTCTCGATAGCTATCCTTTTTTTGGTGGGTGATTCTGCCTACCAGATGATCATTTAGAGGAGTACACTGTTAATGTGGGTACTCTAACCTTCACTACTTGGGTCAATGAAGATTCTTGGATCCAATCTCTTGAAGTAAAGTGGGGTATATACCTATTGTGAAGTATCAGATGTGTGATATGCTCATCATGATTGAAGGGACTTATGTCTGTTGGAAAGTTTTTTGCATCTAAGGCTCTTATGGTACACTGTTTATCGTTTGATTGTGTGATCCTGCTATTCAATGATTAATGAATTTACAGCTTCATCAAAACGAATGTTAGGTTTTGAGAAGTTGAACTTTCTCACCCATGTTTAAGAATCTGAAAGATCTCTTAATGGCTTTCTTCTTGCAGGAGCACCTAACGGAAGGCAGAACAATTCTGCAAATATCCCACATGTTACTATTGATGATTCAGATTCTGATTCTGAAGGTAACAGTACTGCACAATTTCATGATCAAACATTTTCTGGACAACAATTTCTTCATTCCACTAAATCTTATAAAAAAAATCCATTATCCTTTTAATGCATATGTTTTATGACTGGACACTTGGCATTCTGGGCATGCCAAATCAGATGTGTTCACTGTTGTTCTATCTGAAGCTAGTTTATTACGCCGAAAAACTATCATGGCTTTGCTCCATGAGCAAATCCTTCAGGATGTGCTTTTGCTATAAAAATATCACTCATGTCTGCTATAACATAATGAGCTTTCTGTCTTACATCCCTGGCCAAAAAAATATGTATCAACTTTAAGAACATTTCATGCTGTACCCTAGAACATCCATTAGTAAGAGGGAAATAACCTGTATGGTTGAGATGACTTTGTGTTTGAATAGAATCACTTGACTAGAAGAGTCCCACAACCTTCTGGAGTTTTCTACTTTTCTTGGCAGCCTTCATAGTATTGATCAGTTACTACAGGAAAAATGTTTGCAGAGTACCATGTTTTTAGTTCTCCCTTGGTTTTATTTGCAGATGTTTCGTCGAAGATCGATTCATAGATGCTAATTATCGTTACGCCTACTGTGAGCGCACACATGATTTCATTTCTAATTGAAATATACTGCAAGGCACTCTTGGATCACAATTCATGGGTGTGCATAACAGTGCGTAATGATTGAGCTGCCTACATCGTGACCATTCTGCAGTATTTTGATAAGAGCACGATATGGGACCACATTACATAAATAAGTAGTAAATTTAACAGATAAAATGTTACTCAATACGAACAACATGATGCCATAGTTGAAACCTACAAAAACCTCATATATCACTGTCTGTTTTTAGGTTTTGTAGAAGAACTGACTCCCACATACTCCAAGTCAAATGGGAAGGCTGCATCTGATAGCCTAAAAACTGGTGGAAAGGCTTCATCCTTTTCTAAAGGTATGGGTGCACAGTTTTGCACTTTTGCTAAACATTCTTTCATTCAAGAGTTGCTGAAAATATTGGAAATTTGTAATGACACAATATATCAGGAGCTTTACCTTTCTATGGTCTTCCATTTCTTTCTTTTGGGTATTATGTTCTCAGTATTAAGCTCTGATATTTCATTTTATTTTGCTTTTCTAGAAGAAACTGGCAAAGGGGGGAAGACATATAGTGCTGGCAAAGGGGGGAAGACATATAGTGCTGGCAAAGGCGGGAAGGGCTCCGCATCAAATGCAATGCCTGCAAAGTCTGATGTGGACGTAAAGCTTGAGCTTGGTCGGTTCCCTTCAGTCAAATATCCTTTGTTTTTCTTGCAGCATTTTTCGTATCATAGTAAAACTTATACTACCTCCGTTCGGAAATAGGTGACGTCTTAGAAAGCGTGCAATCAAACTTTTCAAACTTTGACTACTAATAGGTTAAAAATATTTAGATTGGTGAGGTGAAAGTAGTATCATTAGATTCATCATAAAAAATATTTTCGAAATACAAACTTTCATAATTTATTGTTAACACATACATATAAGAAGTAATGGCCAAAGATACATATTGGAGACCATGTTTGATTTGCTTTTAGTTACTGCGTCAATGTCTAAAACGACAGCCATTTACGAATGGAGGGAGTAGTAGTAAACGTTAGTCAATCTGCGGAATTTCAGGAGGCTATATATTCAAAAAAAAATCACTTTGAGTGGGCAGGGATCTGATTTCTAACGGTCCGTCTGTCTAAACAAAAAATGTGCAAGCTAATTCCTGCTACCTTCTCCATGTACTAATTATAGGTGTCCAAATATATTTTTCATCATTATTATTGGTTGCAGATATGCCTCCAAATTCCAGAATGTTAATGAACTGTGAAGCAGCTGAACTATTGCAACAAATTCACGAACATATGGCTATCTTATCAGAGGATCCTAAGATCAAAATTCCTGAGTAAGAACATTTGTTGTTTTAAGTTTGTTCTGTCCTGCTAATTATTGTTTGTGTGTTTTGTTCCAGTTTGTTAGTTGTGTGACTACCCAGTCACTCTTCCTTGTTTGCATCTGCAGGTCATTCGACAAAGCTTTCCAATATGCAAAAGAAGGAAATCATTTCACCACTTCAAAGTCTGTGAAAGAAGTCCTGGAGTATCCTTAGTTTTGATTAATAACTATTAGATCTTGCATGCTATTGTATAGTTAAATTATTTCATCAAGTAACCACTTAGTAGCTCATTTCCTTGACTAGTAGCTGTAGTCCTCTTAAAAATTGTGGTGTTAATGACGGAGAGGTTTGTAACCTTTTTTTTTCTGGCTTTTCTCACCTTCATTGTTTGTGTCTCACTTCCCTCAGCTCAACTTACAATGCTGAGGTATACCTGTAACAGATATGCTTGATAGCAAACATTGGGCCTGAGACCATTGAAGAGGTTTATGCACTAGTACCATCTCTTAGGGTCAGTGTCTTCCATTGGCATTTCAATTGTATGGCATTTTGAATTTACCAGCAGCTAATGCAAAACCAAAATTTATTTACACAGGCCACTAGGTCTGTCAATGAAGGCCTGATTATGGAGGCTCTTACTGCTCTCACTAACATTAAAGCTCCCAAGTGATCTCAGCCACACAGGTAATCTGTTGGCAAATCTTTGAATCACACCGCTGTCCTGATTGATCACCTTTTTTAGTGATCTAAATTGCTAAATGAATCTTATATGCAGCTGATCAAGGAATGCAGAATCCACAACATGGTTTGTACGATGTTTGGATGTTCACCGAAATCAGGTTGTGTGTATGTGAAAACCGTACTATGTGCCATGTGCACGCTCTAGGTCTGACTGCTAGAACCTTTGACTTTTCAAAGCTAGCTTACCTGACTGCAGATTTAGCTAGAATGGTTGAAGTACAGTACTCTGAATTGCTAAGTGTTACCCATGGTGCAGCTAGCCTAAACGATGAAGCTGTTGCGGACTGTTGGTTTCTGTATTTGTACTTGTCTGTCTACCTCTCTTTGGGTGCAGTTTC
The DNA here is from genome assembly GCA_019208055.1 of Stipa capillata. NCBI lineage: Eukaryota > Viridiplantae > Streptophyta > Magnoliopsida > Poales > Poaceae > Stipa > Stipa capillata. Next base: position 471,532 of record JAGXJF010004666.1, read on the forward strand.
TCGCCCTCGTTTTGGGTAGTTCATTCAGAAAGCTGATGGTCCCCTGGCTCCAGATGCATTAGGAACAACTTTCTTAAGTGCAGTTTTTATAGAGAACAGCTCAAAAAGATTTTTTTTCTGTAAACAACTATATGGTAGGGTAGCATGAGTAGATAGATTCAGTAGTTTTAGATAGAATGGTTCGCTCTTACCAATCCAATATAAGCCCATACTTTATTTGGTACCCTTTTTTTGTAATTTATCAGTGCCCTATTTTGTTTACCTCGCCTATCTAATTTTTTTGGGTGCATTTGGATTTAGGAAATTGCTAACAATCAGTCTGAGTGTTTTTTCACTTTGAGAGAACTCAAATTTTCATCCATATGATTTTCCTATTATAGGTAAGAGGGTAAGCGTGTATGATTCATTGGATAAAAATGGAAGTGCTTAGAATTTAAGTGATTTATAACAAAAAGAAAGAACACTCAAGTGTTCCATAGACACTTCCAAATCTAGGTTTGAATGTTTTGGGGATTCAACTGCTGCTTGAACGTTTGCACAGAGTGATAGGACTGGACATTTTTTGAGTTTTGGCAGACTGATGGGTGATCAAAGCTCGCTTCTGCGCATAGAGGGCCATGTGATGTGCGGCAGTCTGATTGAAGATCACTAGACAAGCCAACTTTGCTAATACTAGCATTGCATAAACCCTCGACACAATCAACTGCATAGTGTATACTGTGTGCAGCTTTTGACTAGTAAAAGGAAAGGGATAATAGAGGACATCAAATGTAATTAACACCACGGCTGAAGTATATAATGGACCTAGCACAGCACGCGCCCGCTAAATTAAGTTGCTTCCCACCAGGGAGCAGCTTATGTATGTACACGCACGCACACAGCAGCACAAGGGAAAACTCGTCGAGTCGGTGGCTCTACGCCTAGGCTGTCACTGCCGCGAGGGGTAATCGAATGGCAGCGGCCGCACGTCGTCGCTGAGCGGCCCGGCGTGCCGGAACCCGTAGGCCCTGAGCACCTGTTCGTCGGCGAAGTTGAGCGCGCGGCGCATGCCCTCGTCGCAGCTCTCCCCGGAGTAGTGCTGGTTCCGCTGCCCGCTGCAGGGCTGGCATCCCGTGAAGTGCGTCACGAACGGCCGCCGCCACCCGCGTACCCCGCTCTCGGCGAGCCCCGCGCCCTCCAGCGCCGCGTTCCTCGCTGCCGCATACTCCGCGTGCTCCCTCTCCGCGTGCCGCCTCCGCAGCGCCGGCGCCAGCCGCTCCATCTCCTCGTACCGCTCCGTGATGTTGCCGAACCGCCCCACGATCTCCACCCAGTAGCCCTGGAAGTAGTAGCCGTCTTCAAGAAACACCTTCTCCCGCCACGGGCTGTCCTTCTGCAGCAGCATGTACACGAGCGCCGACTGGTCGTCTGACTCGTTGAACACCTTGTCTCTGAACGTGGACATGAGCACGGCGCCCCACCGGTCGTAGTCCGGGGAGTCAGGCCCCATGGCAGCCCACGCGGCCATGAAGTCGAGCGACCACTGGCAGTTGCGGACGAGGAACACGCCGGCGTTGAGGCTGGTCCACGACCTGGCCTCGTACACGAGGCGCGGCCAGCCGTTGACCACGAAGTTGTGGTCGCGGTACCGGCGCAGCGGGAGTCGGAAGTCCATGTCGGTGAGCACGGCGTCGGAGTCCACCCACCACACCCACTCCGCCTCCGGGTGCGCGACCATGGCGGCCCGGACCACCGGGATCTTCGCCCAGTACCGGTCCATCGACGGCCGCAGCAGCGCCGTGTTGTACAGCAGCTGCACGCCGTTGAGGCGGCAGTAGTCCGCCTTATTCTTCAGGAGCCGCGTGAGCACGTGGTCTCCCTTCGGGGAACGGCACGGCGTCGGCTGCGAGCCAGACACCATCAACACGCGCTCGCGGCCGCCGGCTAGCTCCGGGTGCGCGCGGAGCCACTCGGCGCGCCTCTCGTCCCACCGGGTGATGGGGCGGTCCATGGAGTACGCCAGCTCCGGGTCGTCGTAGAATGTGCGGCCACCACCCCGCACGGACGAGGCTGAGGACGACGATCCTGCCTTACCGTAAGCGGCGGGCGGGGAGAACGGCGAGCACAGCGTGAGCAGCAGCACCGCGGCCACCGCGGCGCCGGCGGAGAAGAGGAGCGCGTCGCCGAGCAGAGAACGCGCCATGCCGGTAGAGCGCGGCGTCGTTAGCTGTCGCGGGGTGCAGTGCAGGCGCAGCCGTGGCATGCATGACACATACTGACATTGGCGAGATGAGCGGAGAAGCATATAAAGCCGCGCGCCGTTTTGGCGGCCGCGCGCGGCCACGCCGAAGGGCGAGTGGTTAGTCGTGGCGTGGCACTGCATGCGGGCTCGGGCGCGGGTGCGCGGCGGAGGGCGGCCAAAAGGCTAGGGAGGGGGTGGGTGGGCAGTGGCATGTGTCCAAAATCCAAACAGCGGTGCATTCGGCGAGGGGCGTGCTTGCGTTGCAGCCGCGACGAGATGGATGGCAGCTAGGAGCTAGCCAGCTTGAGGCGGCACCCGGGTTGGGTGTTGGTGTGGTTGGGCCGCTGAGTTAGCTTTTGCCTAACGGGCACACACCGCCGCAAGCAAGCACCGCGCAGAAATGTTACAATTTTTCTGGATGGAAATTAATACTACATTTTGGTGTAGCATGATTTTGTTTCATGCATACGATCACTAGTGCTGGGCAACTGGCGGCGGTGGCTTGGCTCCACAGTCTAGAAGGATCATCAGGTTACGGGATATTGCAACTTTGCAAGATCATAACAAGGGCATTGACTACTTGTTCACGTCTCCAAACAGAAAGAAATCTCATGTTCTTCGCTCTTTTTTGCAACTTCTTTTCCTTTTGTCTAGGAAGGTAAGAAATGAACTGAAAAGCAATCTTGCATGCAGAGACGTGGCATAGCGAAAGAAAGAGGGGGATTGAAAAAAAGAAGAGGATCCTAGAACCCTAACCACAGGCCTCCCCTCCTTCGTTCCTTCTCATAGCCGTCATCCCCGGCTTCTGTCGCGGCAGCAACAGGCCTCGCCTCTAAAGAGGTGGGGGTTCCTTTTTAGCAACGTGGTAGAATCTAGTGATGAGAAGCTTGGTTCCGGAGTCAGTACCAGTCTGCGTTCAAGACCCAAGGCATGGGGTGGCGGCCTAAGATGGCGGCTCTTGTGGCGCAGCAGGTGGCTGCTTAGGGCCGTCGGAGGCACAAATTTGTTCGCTTAGTGGGGGTTAAATAGGAATTTTAAAAATGATTACAATATAGGTCAAACCTAACGTGAAAATTAACTAATCGATTTTGCAAAAGTTTAAAATCTAAAACAACTATGTTCAACTAAGTGCATCAACAAGTCTATGTTAAAATATGCAATCATAAGATAGCAAACAAGTAAAATAATTTCTACACGAGATAATTGCACAAGTATGAATAGCAAGATATGGACTGTAAAAAATAAAGGAGACAAAAGACAAAAATAATATATGTTCTAGAATTCGGATATCCACTGACATCTTATATCTCCATTGAGAAAGCTTGTCTAAACGAACAAGCTAGCTCAAATCGATCTCTTCCTTCAAGGTCTTTGCTTTTAGTAAGAACTGTTCACTATGGATAGTTCCTTCCTCCACTCTAGAAATGGTGAGCTCCACAACCACTTACAAGTCATCAACATTTTCACAATCTTCTTGAAGAGATCATCGAGCTTAACTCCACCGAACAATTTAGGAGACTGTGCCCTCCAAGAGTAACAAGCTCCCAAACTTTCACTCAGACACAATCGATGCGGAGAGCTCGAAATGATACAACTATGTAATTACCGAGAATGACTCAAGGAATGATCTTCAGGGGCAGTAACTCACTCCTCAAGCCGGCCAAGGTGGCTACTTATAGCCCACTCTAAAAAACTAGTTGTTACACACTTTCTGCACAAAAAGTCAAATGCTCCAAGACCTAACTCGGAGGTTCCAAGATTCAAACCTACGGCTACTTTGATTTTCTAGAGACAGATCTCGGAACTTTCAGCAGGAACTCAGAGGTTTCGACTTTAAGAACAAAGCAGACATAAGCAAACTTCAGTGGTTCCGACTTTGAACCCATACCCTCTACAAATTTGAATAGCCCAAAAAAGCATAGATAGAACCGATTCCCAAAGGTTTTGACATTGCACTTGGAGTTTCCGAGATTTCAACGGATCCCAACTGAGGTGGACAGTACGCAAACTCGGAGGTTCTGACATACTGACTTGGAGATTCTGAGATTTCAAAGATAAGTCTATAACATGTTCTCGGAGACTCCGGTAAATTTCTGGGGGCTCCGACTTTCAAGGAAAAAATACTTAGGCATTTCTAGGAATGGAATTCGGAGGTTCAAAAATCTAAGATGTTCCGAGAACTAGAAAAACAAACATGAAGGGCAATTCGGAGGCTCCGAATTCCCTAACTCTTCATACACAAGTGGAACTCATATGTTCTGATATTTCCAAAGGAAGAGTGTATGAAGAGGTTTCAAATGTCTTTTTAGATTTGAAAATTTATTCTCCTAGATGCAATGGTGCAACTAAGTCATCAAATACCAACAAATAAATAGTTGGATATACAAGATTCAAACCAAGATCAACAAATGAGATGATGCAAGTTATGCAGATGTTTGAGCACTCGAGACGCGACTCGATCAAGCTACTTATCTGTATCTATCCTATAACATCATCCCCCCCCCCAACACCTTGAGACCAAAAAAACTAGGAACAGCTAGCTAAGCTACATTTTCCTTGAGCACTCCACTTTAACTTGATAAAGTCAATCATCCTTAAGCCAGGTCAGTATATTTCTTTAGTTTTCTTTGCTCGTTGAAGTCTTTCAATACGCTCCACCATAAATCGATATGAGAAGTGTTCTCTTCATGATATCTTCACTAGTTTGTCTACCATAGTTGTATGGATTGTAAGCTTCAAATATACGTCTTCACATAATGTTCGACTTCAACTTGCACACATTGATGTCGTCATCTATTGGCTCTTATCAACATTGAAGATTTGCTTAAGATTCATCCTCGTATGATGACCACCTCAACCCTTTTGGTATCACCATCATATGAAGCACCCTTCAAAGTTTATGATGATGCTCAATGCATCTTGATGACTATCATTACTTGATACCATATTCGCTTGAGTTTCAGTGAGATCACAGTCTTGATATAACATCATGAAGTGAATATAATCCTCACACTTTTCAAACATATGGAACATAATTAGTTCATAAGCATGATTGACATTATTCATCAAACTGCTGGATCACCTGTGCTTCATCCTTCAAGCTCTATCATGGTTTCTTGAAGCCATTTTCACATATTCATCAACACTTGATGAATCGCAAGCTTCAATCATATGTCTGCACATGACATTTATCTTAAGCTTGTCTTTCTCAACTTGATGACTATTCAACATTTGATGCCATCCACACTTGAAACTTGTGAAATCATCCCCTTGATACCACCCGACTAAATAGAACTTAACTAACACACATTTCTCATACAAAGCAAAGGGGTTAGTCCACAAACTGCAATCCACAATTGATTACCAAAACCACTTGATTATATGATCACAAGTGGCATATCATTCAAGCTCAGCGTTGACCATTTGAATTATCTGTGAATCTAATATTGGTTAAACTTCATCTTATCTTGATCCTCACAACAATTCACACATTTTACCCAATCTTTAATTGTCCGTCTCTATAAAATGAAATCTTCACTTCAAGTCCATCCACACGTGATACACACCTCTATACCATCAATCACGGACTTTATGGGCTCAGCTCATCTTCTTGATGTAATCTCACGGAGTGGTTCCTAACTCATATACACACTTTCTAAACTCAAGAAAATTATTAATTCACAAACCTGGTTGTCATTAATCACCAAATTCACTAAATACAAGTCTAGAGGCATGGATGCACTTTTATCGGTGTGATTGGATCTAGTGGCCCTCTCATCAGTGTGGTCGTCGGAGTGATTGCTACGATGCCTATGCAGCATCGGTGGCGGTCTTTTGGCTCCAGATCTAGGTCGTTGTGGAGGTTGCAGACCTCGAGACGGTTGGCGGTGAGGGAAAAGCGTGAAGCCAGTGTACAAGTGGTTGGCGGCCAGTAGGAGGCTGTTGAGGCGGCAGGTGGCCTGCTGGCGGTTTCTATGTGAGGCCGACGGGAGGCCAGTGGATCGATGGTTTATCCCGGTGGCTATGGTGGTGCAGGTATAGAGGGGTCCGGTAGTTGCCAGGCACGGTCACACACGAGGGCTGTTGCAACGGCTACTGCTGGCGACTACGTATGAGAGTTTGCGGCGGTTCATGTTCGAAGGATACTGGCGCCGTTCCGAGGGACCTTCGACGCATGTTGGATCTTTGGATGGTGTGTGGTGCTCTTCGAGCTCCTCCCTCGTGGCTTGTGTTCTCTTGGCACAGAGATGGCGTGGTTCGCACATTTGCATGCTTGTTACTGTAAAGTCAGAACTACCATCACACATTTGGGGTGATCTGGGAGCGACAACAACGATTACATATAATGGTGTTATCAATGGGTGGTTTCTTAGTTGTGTGTGTTGAGTTTAATTTTGTTTGAGTTATTGTCGTGGCTCTTATTACCCGATGGTACTCTTGAGTTGTGGCGTTATATAATATTAATTGTCGTTTTTTTAATCAACTGGTAGTAAATTTTATCTTAGTCGAGGAATCGAGACAAAGTTTTTACCCCGGTTTAGAAAAAGCAGAGGCTCGGAGGTGTAAATGTATAGCAGCAAGTAGCAGCCCCGGGGTGCCTTAACAAGGGGATGTGCTGCATGAACCATGCCCAGTGCACGAGGAGTTTCTGGCTTTCCGCAGAGAGACTGTGCTGCATGTGAGTTGGATGATGGCCGAGCAGCCTGCCTGCCGCGCCGAACTGCACGCCCAAAGGACACCAGAGCCATGGAACTCGTACGATTGATTCTACGATGCACCATGCATGCATTGCCGCCAAAAGCCCGAAAGCCCGGTACTTCAGTATCGGAGCTATGGACGACCTGCTAGTCTACTCCACGTCTACACCCCCAGTGACCCAGACCGGACGAGCCAACGACCACTCCAGAACACGGAGCGCCCATGTAATAACGTTAGAGCACAGTGCCAAAATGTTTATCTCAACCCAGGTCGACATGCACCCTATATTATATTCTCTGCACACACTTCAAAAAATTGTAAGAAACATCAGTATTTATCATCCTATCACATACGAGTTGCTTAATAAAACCAAAATTTTTGCCTATGGATACTACTTAGGATGTACCAGTTTGTTATTTTTATGTAGAATATGGTCATATTTTTACGCCAAAATTTATCAGTGTGTCTGTTATATGATGGTGAACACTCTCGATGTTTGTAGAAAGACTTCACAACTTTCTGAATTGTGAGGAGAGAAGAAAGAATATAAGGTGTGAATCAACCTGGTTGTACGAGATCCGCTTTACAGTGTCATGATGGTTGACCGGCTGGGTGATGGGTTACTTACAAAACTCCCATGGAGTAAACAACTGATGGGCTTCAGCAAATTTTCTAGTTTTCACTCTCGTTGCCATGGAAAGCAAGCTTTACAGCACAAATAAAAAAAAGAAAAAGCACTACTCTGTACTGAATAGTCCGGAAATGCGACCGTGGTCTAACTGCGCTTAAAAAGGTCAGCACCCAACGAGGATTTGATCAAACTCGATTCAATTCGACCCGGCGCCAGGCGCCACCACTGAACCAACTCACGTACATTTGTTTCGTAATCTTCTTCCACCAATCCACCCAGATATATTTTGATGTCCGAGATCGTGGTGCCTCTGAATCTCCGATCCTTTCAAGAAGCTTCGTCACGTTCTGCATCCTGAACACTCGCAAAGCGCGCGAACTGTGAGCTTCAAAGCGCGGAGAAGGTCGTGACACGGCTCGAATCACCTCCTCCTTCCGGCGACACCAACATGTCCGTTGTGTCACGTCATGTTGATCAGCTGTTGCAACCCATGCGGCGGCGCCGCAGGTAGACCCGATTCAGATGGGCAGTCTGATTTTAGGGTCTCAGGGATACTTTCAGCAAGTTTGCAGGCCATGGAGCAACTCCCGTAGGTAGCGTCGCTTGATTTCCTACTCCCGGCTTCGACTTGGCAATTTCCCCTGAATCTTCTCAGTCATCGCACGTACTCCCTCCAAGGCTGGTCCCTTCATCAGAAGACTCCACTGCTGCAAATGTAGATTCATTTTGAACAAACTGTCAGTGGAGTGCAAGAGCAGTTTGTTCTCAAAGATCATTACGCTTCTGATGGTCCACAGAGCCCAGAATTGGGCAGCAAAGCTCACCCACAAAAGTAGGTATGCGCAGCTGAGCTGAAACTACCTGAACGAAACAACAAAAGTCCCCGCTAAAAGCCGGACTCCAAGACCACCCTAGCATCTCCCTAAAGTACAACAGCTCCACTTCATATTTTTCAATAAGCATTATAATCGAATCGTCGGTTAGGCTGTCAGGGCCTCGGGGGCTAATTAGCTGAGTGCAAGGTATACGTGCTTTATGATCTCGTATCTTCTCTTAATTATTGGTTGCTACTGTTGCTTTTCCCGTGTTTAAAATTGACGGTCTTGACATTAGCTGCTTTGTACTCGCCCTGTGGATAACATTATATCAAGCTGTATAGAGTAGTTCGCTAATATATATGGCATAAAGAAGTTATGGACTTTTTAATTCGCCGGATTTCAAAAACGTAACATTAACACATAAGATTTCAGTGTCATACACACTTGAATCTTACAGGACTGAACTCGCAACAAAGGGTGTTTAATTACACCACGGGGAAAACATATAAATCCTAAGAGGTTTGAGTCAATGGAGATTGTCCTATGAAATCTAGTGAAAAAGTTACTTAAGGAAAATTCTATATAGGTTATAATCCTACAAATTCGTAAGTATCAGAATCCTTCGAAGTTTTTGAGAATCTTCTGAATTAAAGTGGCCCTAAACTGAATTTGTTCTAGGAGATTGCATCATTGACGATGGAACGGAGCACTTGTCCGCTGGGTGAAAAGTGAAAACCTTGCAATTCCTATCCTGAAGAGACAACTACCAGCAAGCAGTTGCTTTTTTTTTCCATTCATACGACACTAGTGATGCCCATAGCTTTTTGCATCAGCGTTTTTTATGACCTGATGAGCCACCATCTCGTGTGTATTAATATTCAGTCGCACTACGATGCGCTTTTCAGTACGTTGATCTTTGCTTTATTGGTGATGCAAACTAAAGTTTTCTATTGATACTGGATTGGTCAGAATAAGTCACATCAGGCTCGATCACCTTCAGGTTGCTGAAAGTTCTTTTTCTCCCTAAAGAATGGTTCCTGAAAGTGTTGCTCACTTTAAAAAACATCAGGCTCGATCACCTTCAGGTTGCTGAAAGTTCTTTTTCTCCCTAAAGAATGGTTCCTGAAAGTGTTGCTCACTTTTAAAAAGTGGACGAAGACTTGTGACTTCTCATGAGTAAATCTTTTTACATTATTCGGCATCCCTTTCCTTTTCATCGATCGAGTGGTATTATCTTGGTGCTGGCACTTGATGGCTTACGTCACACCCGAGTATGACCGTATAACTTGGAGGTATTTGGTTAGGCAGCAGCTTTTCACTGAAAAAACTATAGCCCAATCAAACGGTCAGTTTTTTAACAGTTTTTACCAACAGTAACTGTGGGCTTTATAGTGTAAATTCAACTGCTTGAAAAAGCTGCTTTTTGCCAGTTTTTTACAATGTGCTAAAATTTTAATGCTCATTTTTCAAAATGATGCAGATGGTTTGGATTAACCAAAAGTCATATGTTCACTGTCCCACAGCCGCAGCAGCTTTTCTAAACATTCAGCCAACAACAGCTTTGTCAAAAGTCACAGCCCAACCAAACAGGCCCTTAAAACAAACTAGATGCCATCCCTGTAAGTAGCACGCTATCTCGAAAAACGTCTTTAATTATCTTTAATCTTCTAAAATTTTACATCATATTAGATTAATATGGAAAATAAAAGTTCAGATCGTGAGCCGGTCGACTAGTTATTGTCTTAAGCTGGTAGGGTTTTTTACGTGCTATTAGACCACGTGGAACTAAAATTCAGATCATCATTAACTGATTATTTATATGTGATATTAAATCAATACGGAGAGTTATGGTTCATATCACCGGTTGCTAATATCATATCAGTACGCAGACTTAAGGCTTATGTAGCTTTTTATGAGATGTACAATTATGAATATCTACTGGTTTATTATTGATCCATCTATATTACCTTGTGTAAATCAGACCATCGATGAAATTATCAATAAAATGTCTATAGCATTTATGCATCTAGATTAATTAAAAACAACTCCAATTCAAAAGCATGTAATTTTTGACCAAGAATGAAACTTAATTAAAACTTGTGAAACAAAACTCATCTAAAATCATCTCTGATAATTTTCATAGGTCTCATACACCTTCAATAAGACCTCTGAAAAATTTCAAGTGATTTGGGACTAAATTTAATATTTGAATAAAGTGTTGTTTAAGCTCCACATTAGCACAACTGTAATATATAAATTTGGTGAATATTCCCTTATTAGAAATCTATGAAATTTTATATTTGGTGCTCATTTCCCTTCCTGAATCCAAATATAAAATTTTCATAAATTCTTGAGAATTATTTCATCTACTTATTGTTTAAACATAAATTGGGTAAATTATACTTGTATTTAAAATAACAATCAATATGACTTAGTTTAATCTGAGAAAATTCATATAGGTCATAAATAATATAAATGACCTATGCAAACTTTTATAGATTTAGAAGCCTAGGTTTGAATCCCTACAAATTCAAATATTAATACTAGACAAAATAAATAAAAATAAAATAGGGAAGGGCTCCTTACCTTAATACGAAGAAGGTCGGCCCAATTCACCACACGCGCTGAGCCGAGCCCGGCTCCACCTGCACCCGTGCCCACCCGCTAGGCCTTCATTTCCACACGCCTTGGCCATGTGCCAGGTGATGGCCGTGACAAGCATAGTGCATCATGGGCGGCCACCTGCACCGTTGCCAACGTCGTCAATCCCTTCCGTAACTTCATTCATGTCCAATCCACGTGGATGATCTTGCAGCGTCATGTCACTCTCGTTCGAATCGGATAGCCATTGATGTTGTCGGCTTTGGCCTTGGTTTTCTCCGTCCCGTTAACTCCGGCGAGCCATACCCCCACTCCCGTGCTCTTCTTTATCCACTTCCAGATCGAATCTCTTGCTCCGCTTTCCATTTTATACATTGCTGAGAATGAGCCCCCCATTAGCCTCTCCTTCTCGGAACATGAATGGTGCCACCACTCCGGCAAGCGTGCTCGCGCAATCAAGTCATGCCTTTCTGCGCCACAGCCCCGGCGAAGAACACCTCTTGACTTCCTCGTCACCGGTGAAGGTCCACCACCGGCCATTCCTCCTCCGCTGTGAGGCCCAGTGCCAATGCCTGCTATTCCTATGTTCCTGAGGATATCTTTTTCCTTCCTGACCACCTCTTTTTCCCGCGCACGCTTCGTAAGTCACCTATGCCATCGGGCCGAGCACCGCCATTGCCACGGCTAGAGAACCTAGTACTGCTAACCCTCTACGGCAAAGCTGAGCATCCAGTCGTGTTTGGGAGGCCCGTTTGGAGGTAATGCAGTGAGGATCCAAGCCTGAGGACCCTGCCTTCTTCCTCGCCATCAACCGCCTTGTCCACCACCACCAACCATCATCATCGGCGTCGATTTGGACCACCTTTGTCCTGGCTCGTTGCTCCATTGACCTCGTGGTGAGATTCCCAACCCTACACACACATTTCTACTTCCTCTCTTCCTCTAGCCAGTCGACGTTGCCTTGCTCTATTTTTGTACTGCCGCTAGTGGACACCCGGTCGTCGCCTCTATGAGCCGCCGGTTTCACCGACCACCTACCCAAGCGTGTGGCTTTGCCAAGAGCTTAACGCACTCAGTGGTGCATTCTAGCATGCCCTGGAACACACACGTAGCACTGCGCCACCGTGTTCATGCCCCAGGCCTCGTTGATGTCTAGTCACCGGACGGCCTGACGAGAGGGCCCAATATGCTTAGTACTTAATCCCCTAGCTAATGAGCGCATGACATGTGGGTCCAGTTCTGTTAAAAATATAATTAAACCTTGTTTAAACGTTTCTCTATATGACATGTAGGACCCACAACATTATTGGTTAAATAAGTTAAATGGTAAAACCTAACATGCTGACCCTACTTGTCATAGACTCACTAAATTAATAAAACTAAAAATGTAAATGCTACAAAGTAGGACAAGTGGGCCCAAGGGCTGCTTAGACCAGTCAAGGCTGACCTCTGGCCCCATATGTCATCCTCTCTGTGTGAGTTAACCTGAGTATTGAATTTTTTTACTCTTTGATTATTTTAAATAAAGAAAAGGCATAAAATGCTAAAAATAGCTAAAACTTACAAAAATCATAGGATATTCATATTAACTCCAAATGAGGTGTAATTTATATCAAAATTAATGGTTTGACCTTAGTTTATCATGGCATCATTTTATTTCATGTTACTATTGGACAAAAATTTGAAATAATTGATATGTTAATTAACCCTAAACTGTCATATGGAAATTAGAAAATTTCAAACTTTTGATCGGGGGGACTCCAATTGGAGTGATCCCAATTGCAGTAGTTTCATAATTTAATTTTCCATGTCATAGGATGCTTCCCATTCATCATATTCCCTTTTTTAGTGTTTTTGAGCATTTCTTTGTTTCTTATAAGTAGAGCCTGGCAACGAGGCATCGTACAACAGTGATCTTTCGCAGGTCTTAGAGTACAATCAACAAGGCAAGCATGTAGCTTTTTGAATTCCATGATCTACCTTGCAAATATCTATGTGATGATTATGCAAATGGTGTGCTTTATATGTTAACTACGGTTAATTATGTTATAGATGCATACTTCCTAACATGATAGAATTTGGTTGTTGACCATGAACAATGGATTACGATATTTAAATCAACTAAACAACAATTGAATAAATAATAAGTGTGATGCGAGAGCTGGGGATCGGTGCCAACATGGGTTTGAGCTTGCTGAGTGAATTTGGCGACGCCAATTGTGTCAAGTTGTTTTCTTCACCTACGGTAGGAGTGTTGTGACCGAAGGGATTGGTGGTAGTCACATCTGGACAGATATGACTAATGACCCATCAGGACCCTTATCATTTGGGATGCTGGTGGTTACCTGATCCCAACTTTAAATTACAAGTCGGGAAGAACTTGATGAAATAAATGGATGAGTTTGTGTTGGTTTATCTTGTGGTGCTAATATGAAATTTGATGCTTAGATATGAGAATTGATGATTATGTTGAATACATGTTGGTAAATGTACTTTTATTATGCTCATGTTATGCCATGCTACTTTGGAAATGAATTACTTATGTGGTCATTTAGTTTTGCCTTATGTCGTGCTTATACAAATTAAGAATTAGCATAAAATAAAAGCATCTTGCGAGTACAAAAGTAGTCATTGAAATTTCATTGCTTAAAATGTCGCAGGTGATCCTATTATAGGTGAATAGTAGGATCCGTAAGTATGGGAAGTGACGTCTAGTTGCATCATTTGCTTGGTCGGACCTATGTGAGTTTTATGTGTCTTTTGTTAGATAGTAGTGGCTGCCATCTTAGGTATCTCTATGTGTTTTCTGCTACTGAACCTATGGTGTGTTTGGATCTTTATCGATCTTCGAGTCGATTTGCTTGTAAACTAAATATGTGCTCCAATGTATAAGATGTGGACTATGTATCTATAAAACTTTGTTTAGAGTTTATGTTGTGATGTGACTACCTCATGCACTACGTATGCTTTTTAAGTGTATGAGGCAACTGTATAGAGTTAGGGTTTGTCTTAAGTTCGTTAAGTGTGATCACCGCGGTTGAGTAACCCACTAGCTGTGATGCTTCGGCCGGGAAGGTTACGGTGTTCAGACTTGTTCCAGCTGTTCAGAATTTGTCTCTGGATCCTCAAAAGTGTTGTACTTAGCGAGGATGAGATGGACACTAGGTCTTTACAAAGGTTCTTCGGAATTTATTTGGACCTGATGTACATTTTTGCCCAGCTTGACCAACGGTGATAGGTTCATACGACTTTATGCGCATATGGTATTTTGGTCTGGTATCAGACCGCTAAATGGCGACTAATACTGTAATACGTATGACATCATTTGCGGATGAGTAGTTGCTCGGGTATTCAAGTGTCACATCATGTTTAAGTCCATTTAAAATTTCGGGGCCCTAGCACAGTTGTGGGCTATTAATTATTAAGGTACAACAGATCTATGTCGGATAGTGTTTAGGTATAGTTATAACTATCTATCGGTTGTGGTCTATTACATAAGGGTCCACCAAATTAATGGTCGGATGACATTTGGGTGCAGTTATAAAAATTTATCGGTTATGTTAAATTGTTTATGTGTAAATATGAATATCTATTGGTTGTTATAAAATTAAGGTATGATTATGAAAATCTATTAATCACGATCTATTAAGGTACAATTATGAATATCTACCGTTGCGATCCGTTTAGGTATTACAGTTATGAAGATCTATCGGCTACGATATGTTTAGGTACAATTATGAAGCTATCGGTTGCGGTCTGTTTACGTACATTGATTAAAATCTATCGGCTGTTATCTATTTAGGTACAGTTATGAAGTTCTATCGACTGTGATATGTTTAGGTATAATTATGGAGATGTATCAATTGTGATATGTTTAGATACGGTTATGACGATCTATCGGTTATGGTATACTAATAAAAAGATGGTTCACTAAATTAATTACTAGATATTTTTTTATAAAAAAATTAGCATATCATTTTTTTAGTTAACCCATGATGTACTTTTAGTACATAATAATAAAAGAATAGATATGACGCCTATATATTTTTGTGAAATGTAAAGATCTTAACCGACGAAATGCTATTACCATTTTTGTCATTGCAAAAGATAGAAAAGAGAGTTGATGATTCGAATAGTTGGTGGGTGGGTGTGTGGAGTGTCAAGAAGATAGGCCGATCAATATGCCCGGGGAAAAAGATCGGTAACCATAATTGCCAACTTACTGAATTTGGATGGGACATTTGACTTTAGGCTAGCGGTCTGTAGCTCTAATCAGGTTCCTCGTGTCGTAGGCGTAGGTCCTAATGTCATATCTCTTTTCAGGATGCAATATCAACGACTCCGAGAATCCTGAAATCAGAATGGTTCACATCTACTTTGGCATGAGTCAGAAACGATGGCTGACGATGAGCATTTCTGAACGACGAAGAACATCTCCCCTTGCGCAAAGATTACCTTTTATCTCAGAGAATTTGTTTTTTGAACTTAACACGATCGAAGCTACCTTCCCTACGAGAATTAAACTGATTGCTGTATGCTAAACATGCTCTTAATTTACATGATCCATGCCTGTATTGTGAAATTCGTGGGTCGCCCGAAGATGGCTACTCTGCAGCTCGGAGAGCGAGGGCACGTGATGTGGCTGGCCACTTGGGCTCGGGAAGCAGCAAGCTGCATGCAATGCACCGCCCGCCTCGCGCATGTGCGGCCGTACCATTCCTCCTCGGCGCGCGCTGCGTCCTTCTGCGGCAGGCCGTGCCGTTGCCCGTGCCTGGGCGAATTTCGAGTCGTGTATCCTGCCGCAGTATGTATCTCCACCGTCAGATCCGATCTCGAAACAAACTAAAAACAAGCACCGCCTTTGACTTGACCTCTCGAAAGCAATAAATTGTTTCTTTTTCTCTAGATTCCAAAAGAAGAGAGTTTATTTTTCTCCCGTCGCTACCTGCAAAAGAGGCGGGGTTTGCATTTCACCACTCGAAGAAACCTGATATTCTGGTACGACACGAGAAGAAGCGATCAAAGCTGATGTGATAATTTTCGGCACTACATGCTCTCCATATAAAATTTACGTTGTCTTTGAAAGTGACTAGTCATGGTAATCTATGCGTTTTGTTTTGTCCTTTCGTTGGATTTGACCGCGAACCGTAGGTTCGGTTGCCTTTGTGTTGTCTTTTGAATAAATATAGGTGGTATAAAAATATCGGTATCCTCCGTTTGTCAAGTTAGACATTTCCATTTTTAACTCACCCTGGATCCCACCATAAGAAGAAAACATAAACTAACCTTATGATCTGATCCATATAGGTTACACCAGAGTAAATTTCATTGCACCGTCACACATTTGTTGAGAGAAATCAAGATTCAGATATCAACATCATCCGCTATAACATCCTATATATCTTTTTCTATGTGAATACTATTAATATGGAGAATGATAATCATAGAATCCCAAACTTATCCTATAAATCAAACACACGGTAAACAATTTCGATATACTTCTTAAACATGACAAACTACGTCACTAGTACATTTACGCTTCTATGTCTCACCGCTCTTCTTCCTCCCACGTGCTTTCGATAGCTAGAAATGGCAATGAGCTTTGCTCCAAACTTTCCTAAAATGGAATGCTCGCTCTACATCCTTGTCCTCCCGCCCTCACAAACCGTCATGACTGGCGCCAGTCCTTTCCTCTATTGGTCAAGTTTTTGTCCATCCATAATTCTTGAACGTGACTTTACATACGCTGGCGAGGGCAAGGAGAAAAAGCTTGATGAAAGAGGGAGAGAACAACACTAGAGGGGAAAGCTTACTGCGCTGCTGGAGGAAGGAGACCAAGGAGAGGCGGTAACGTCTCTGTTTTCGCGCGCTACCCCGTCTCAGGTATATTTTCCCTTGAGAAAAACACACGTTCATTGTCAAAAATCACAATAAAGCGAAATCGCGGGGGCGCAAAAGCGAGAAAACAAACACCACGTCCACCTCGACTTCCACTTCCCGTTCGTCGCCCCTCCCAACTCATTCTCCTCCTCCCCACTCCTCCAGATCTACTCCACTGCCGCCTCTCATGGCGTCTCCAGCCGGAAACCCTAACCCTAACCCCAACGCCAACCCCCCCTTCGAGATTGCCATGCTCTTCAAGCCGCCTCCCAACCCGGCGCCTACCGCCGCGCCCATCTACCCCGGCGTCGCCGGTCCGCCGCCGCCGTCCGGCCCTTACTCCTACCCCCCGGCCACCCCTCCCTTCCACCGCGGTCCCTACCTCCACTATCCACAGGACCCCCACGCCGCCATGCCCCGCCCCGTCATCTCCTTCCCCATGCCAAACCCAAACCCGAACCCGAGCGCTAACCCCGGGGCTGCCCCGAGCCCCAACCACGGCGCTCGCCTCATGCAGCTGCTCGGCAACTCCGGGCCTGGACATCTCGAGTCCGCGGTATCTATGCCCCCACCTTCGTCGGAGTTCGCCGCCGCCCAGCCGCAGCCGCTCCCGGCGATGCCATCCGCACCACCAGCGAGGATGCTGAGCAGTACCAGTAGCAAGGTGCCGAGGGGTCGGCTGCTGGGTGGCGGGGACAAAGCGGTTCACAACGTTGACTCGAGGCTGCCCGGGGAGGCGCAGCCACCACAGCTGGAGGTGACGCCGATCACCAAGTACACGTCGGACCCAGGCCTCGTGCTGGGCAGGCAGATCGCTGTCAATCGGACGTACATCGTGTATGGGCTCAAGCTCGGAAACATCCGTGTGTTAAACATCAACACCGCGCTCCGCTCACTGCTCCGTGGCCACACACAGGTATATATTTTTCATTCAGAGAGATAAATCATCTGTTAGTTTTGTGTATAAATGTTCATTGAGAAATTGGATCGCTGGGGAGTGGGTACTAATGATGTATATGGTTCAGCTGAGGGGAAAGGTGTGAAAATTTTGTGAAAAATGCAAAGTACATATATTGCATTGCCCATAAGCTAGAGTAACATACTTTATACACTTTACCCTCTCGAAAGCGGCCATTTGCAAATATTTCGTTCTCATCTAGTTCTGTTGTATGTTACTTCAAATAGAACTTCATTTTGTCTTCATGTGTACGTTATTATTTGCATTTGTTGTCATGATGAGGTCGGTGAATTAATTATGGAAAAATAGATAGTCTAATTCAGATTTTTTATGGTTAGACTGTTAAGACAGGGTGAATTGACTTAGTTTAGTGAAGTGCACATTCTACAGGCTGATGCTCAGAGAAGATTTATCGTCTCACACTATCACTAGTCATTTTCATGTGGTCATCTTCAGCAATTTTAAATTTAGAGCATAGCTTATGTAAATGTGTCCTGCAATTTAAGCACTCCAGGAAGTGATTGGGGATTTTTGATGTCAATGTTTGCTAATATTATTAGGTTGTCAAGTAATCCTCATTTTCATGTGGGTTTGTGAATTTTAATCAGTATGCAAGTGCATTTTTTTAATGTTTTTTTCTTTTTTCTGCAGAGGGTGACGGACATGGCTTTCTTTGCTGAGGATGTCCATCGTTTGGCAAGGTACTATGTACGGAATACCACTATATTTTGGATTTTTACATAAGGTCCTCCAGTTAGTGGCACAACCAAAAGTTATCTTCACTCTCCCTTGGAGATTGTGTATTTAACATTGTTTGGGGACCAAAAGTTATCTTCAAATCCTTTCCTGTTTTCTAGTCCTTTTGTGGGTCGTATGGGCTAACTGCTAACTTGGTATCTCTGCTGCAGCGCGAGTGTAGATGGACGGATATATGTGTGGAGGATTGATGAGGGACCTGATGAGGAAAATAAACCACAAATTACAGGAAAGATTGAAATCGCTATCCAGATTGTAGGCGATGCTGAAGCTTACCATCCAAGGATCTGTTGGCACTCTCATAAGCAAGTAAGGCCTTATTTACATCACATTTACCACCTCCAAGTTCTTTTTGCATCTCAACTTACTAATGCACTTGCACGTTCATCCTGCAGGAACTTCTGTTTGTTGGTATCAGAAACTGCGTCTTAAGAATAGACACAACTAAAGTGGGAAGGGGAAGAGACTTTAGTGCGGAAGAACCTATTAAATGTCATCTTGACGAGCTGATTGATGGTGTGCGCTTAGTTGGTAAGCATGATGATGATGTGACAGATTTGTCCATATCACAATGGATGACTACCCGACTGGCTTCCGGATCAAAAGATGGCACGGTTTGTTTCAAATATCCTCTTGTTTATTTGGAGAACTTCTCATAGCTGGAGAATGGGGGGAGTAGCAAAACTGAACTTTTTGCATGATCTGCTTGAACATGCCATTAAATTCTAGTTTTTCTGAGCAACATGGAAGCCTGTTTCCTCTTTCACTGAATAAACAATATGATCAACCATTGATTTCTAAGACACTGTAAATGTAACTGGATTTTAGACTTGCAGAAAATTTATTTTATTTCAGTGCTGTTAAGATCTGTTCTCTTGTCGTGGAACAACCGAATAACACCACTTCCTCTTGAGAAAGGAAAACAAATCATGTGTCCCTGGGCGTGTTATCAAGGATTGACTGGATGGGCCTGTCATGAGGTATTCTGGACATAGTCCATCCAATGATCTGTGATTTGTGCTGCGTCCGATTTGATGGGTTTGTTTGTGTTTCTGTCATTCCTTGTGTATGACCGCAATATTTCCGATGTAAAACACTCTTTGCGAAAAATAGATAAACCATGAAGTACATTTCACCTGCTATATTCACCTAACTTTAGATTGGGTGGTTGCCTGCTGCTGTCTGTCCAAAAATCTCCTGTGCTGAAGATCCTGGTCCTCTGTAGTTACTACTATTAGTTGGCTAGAAACTAGCATCAGCTGCCAGCTTAAGCACTAATTAGGCTGCCAGCAGTTTTGGACCTTAGTTGGCCTCTCTTCGCCTTGTTAGACATAATGTGATCTGGATAAGTGCTATCCATCCTTATTACTAAGCCCGTACCGTCTATTTGTTTTACTTTGCAGGTAAAGATCTGGGATGATCGCAAGTCAGTGCCTCTATCTATTCTAAAGCCACATGATGGTCAAGCTGTTTACTCAGTTGCTTTTCTTACAGCACCCGAGCACCCAAATCATATAAATCTCATCACAGCAGTATGCTTTCTTACACAGATTAATTTATTTGTGCCAATACTTTCTCCATTTTACTTTTCTTTTTGAAGCACACTTTTCTTGGGGCATCTGGCTCTGTAGACTTTTCGTAGATGAGCTATGCCGAGCCAAATGATTTATCCGGCAGCTTGAATCTGCCATTATGATAAATGATGAATGGGTGCATCTTTATTACACATTGAGTCCGTACAACATTTCATCTACCAAACATTTGGGCACTCTTCTTCTAATACAAATGACGCACGTTTTGATGCTTGTTCGAGACAAAAAAACATTTCATCTACCAAAATAAGATCATATCCATTTTCTGTCAAGATGGCCCATAAGGTGCACACACTACTTGAATTTGAATAAAGTCTACCAGACGTCTTACATGCTATTCTGTTCTTAATGCTGCAGGGTCCTCTAAACCGAGAAATTAAAATTTGGGCTTCTACTAATGAAGAAGGTTGGTTGCTGCCAAGCGACTCTGAGACTTGGAATTGCACCCAGACCTTGGAACTTGTTAGTTCTCTGGAACCTAGGGCCGAGGAGGCATTTTTCAACCAAGTCGGAGTGCTGCCTCAAGCAAGCATTATTTTACTTGCAAATGCTAAAAAGAATGCTATTTATGCTGTGCATGTTGAGTATGGCCTGGATCCTGCTTCTACTCGTTTGGACTATATAGCAGATTTTACAGTTGCAATGCCTATTTTAAGTCTTACTGGCACACATGAAAGCCAATCTGATGGTGAGCAGGTAGTTCAAGTCTATTGTGTTCAAACCATGGCCATCCAGCAGTACGGGCTGGAGTTATCACTCTGTTCGCCTCCTACAACTGATAATATTGGACTTGGAAGAGACCCAGCTATTTCACATGTTTATGAAGCACCTCTGGAAGTTGGAGGAGCAGAGTCATCCACGGGAGCTAGCTTCATTGATTCTTATTCTGTCGGTGCTTCCAGTAAACCATCAACTTTTGATCAGTCTACAGGTAACACAGTTATAACTTCTCATTTGGTTGGTTCAGTTAATTCAGAGATGGCTTTTTCTTGTGATTTATCTGCAGAGCTTGATAATAAACCATCAGCTCCACCACTTACATATACAGAAGGTGATGGTTCTGTGCATCTTCCGTCTGCCCCTCTTGCATCAAACATGGATCTTGTTGGATCAGGACCATCACTAGGCAATCGCGACACAGACCCATCATCTTTTGATTATGCGATGAACCGAAACATGGAGCCAGTTGCCTTGACTAGGCAAGATACGCCGATGCCGAAACCAGTTGCCTTGACTAGGCAAGATACACCCATGCCACAACCAGTCGCCTTGTCTAGGCAAGATACACCCATGCCACAACCAGTCGCCTTGTCTAGGCAAGACACACCGATGCCACAGCCAGTTGCCTTGATGAGGCAAGATACACCCATGCCAAAGGATAATTTAGGAAAGGATGAATTAAGAGACAGCCACAGTGATGTTAAACTGCTTCCAAATCCCCATTTGATGTTTAAGGTAGGAGGGAATGCCACACATCTCATAACTCCATCTGAAATTATATCAGGTGCTCTATCTACTGCTGAACGCAATCAGGTCTCTAAATCTGATGGATTGAAAATCCAGGAGGGTTCCATTAGTAGCCCTCGGATTGCGGAAGTAGAACAAAAGCACGTTGATGAGGGTAAATCTGATCCAGATTTGGAACTTGAAGCTGTTAAAGAAGCTCGAGTTGTTTGTGAGAATACAGAGAAAACTCAGAATTCTTTGGAGCAAACTGTTGAAATGATCAGTGAGCGTGCAGTAACAACTGATAAGTATAGTGTGGAAGAATCACGGTCGCCGTCTGATATACTGGTACCTGAGCATACTGGTACTGCTGGCGAAAATGTTTCAAACAAAACTGTCGAAATGCCTGGGAGAAGTGATTATTCCTCTTCTTCTAGGGAGCAATCGTCTTCATATATCAAGGAGAAGGAGAAAGTTCTTCATCCTCAAGTATCTGGTCAGTCATCACCTTCTACGAGCGCAGTCAACTCAATTGAGTCTTCACATGAACCTTTCAGCAGTGCATACCCTCCTATTGATTCCTCACCAGAAGTTGCTGATATGCAAGGGATGCTGCAACAGGTGATTATCACATTAAACTATTCTATTCTGTGTGCACTGTGCAGTACCTTTAGTGGAACGGAGATGCTTGTAGTATTCTATCTTTTAACAAATTTAGTGTAACATTTTTCCATTATATACCAAGTCAATCTCTAATTGCGCGTTTTGAGTTGTGAAGATTGTGGACTGCACTGTCAATTTTAGAAGTTAGTTAGATCTTGCTCAACTATTTTCATGTGAGATGGAGGACTTTTATAAACATTACTTGAAAACATTACTGGAATTCTGATATGTGTGAGTGAGCATTTTGCAGTTATCTGAATCCATAAGTTATTTGTGACTTTTTGCTAGAACAACTCGTGGATAGATCCTCTTTAACTTTTTTGGAAGGACCAGAGATACCTGTTACTGTAACAGGTAGCATGCATTATACTCAGATGCTTGTGGAATTGTTCTGGCAAGGATATGATCGCACGATGCGTGGTTGAGGCCTGTTTGGCCTAGCATGTGTGAGCTTAGATGACATTTATTTGTTTTATATTGCGACCATGCCAAATAGGCTAGCTTATAAAGTAACCCTAAAATATATTTGTCAGTTCCAGCTTATTTGCCTGTCTAAGCTCATAGACCATATAAACCACCCTTCATGAGCTTCAATTTGTTCGTGAGAGGTGGTGGTTAGGCTTAACTTAAGACCATGAATGAACCTTGTTCTTTAGCCCTGGCTTGGGCTTATTTTGATTATAAAAGCCTAAACTTGAGCTGGACCAAATAGATCCAAAATGTTCTCACATGTCACATCAATTTGCATAGATGAACTCTAGCTTTTAGATGTCCACAATATTTGGCTGGAATTCCAGAGTAACTATCTGTTGACAGGTTACTACTAAGAGATAACAGGGTTGTCTTTTTTTTAAAGCCAGTTCCTTGGCCTAGTTTGTATGGGCTGGGACTGGACCACCCTGGCCTAACCTGTTAGGCGCAGTTTCAACATCCACATGGATGGGATGAGATCCCACCCAATTCCCAGTCCATCCAAATTGGACCTTACGTATACACAGTTGATATTGATATCAGGTGGTTCTCTTCTCTCATTGTTCCTGCTGTCCTGCATACAAGCATGCATTCTTAAATATTTATTGGAGATGGATGTGAAAACCATAAAATTCTCAATTTTTCTGGGCTTCACTGAGAGAGAGCAGAAGTTCCTGGCCTATTTAGAATGCAGATCCATAGAATGCCAACCATGGTATCCCATGTAGTATTGGGGCACTTTGTCCAGTACCTGGATCTTTAACCCTCAGTTGGACATGATGTAGCCATCTATCCTAACTTAAATTAATCGTGCCTGCTTGCAAAATCAGCAAAGAAATATACTTGCTTTTTAGGAACAAACATGCTTGGTTGATTTTGACTTGTTTTTTCACTTGGCTAATACTATTGGAGGATAAGAGAAATGTAGGTTAAGTATATGGTGTTCAGATCAATGTTGTAAGGTCATATGCCATTATATGATTATGAGCTTTCGGTTTATTTACTGGTGCTTGCACCTTGCAGCTCATAGCCATGCAGAAGGACTTGCAGAAGCAGCTGAGTACTATCGTTATTGCTCCTATTGCAAAGGAAGGCAAAAGAATTGAGACATCGCTAGGCCGTACCATGGAGAAAACTATCAAGGCTAGTATTGACGCTTTGTGGGCTCGTTTCCTGGAGGAGAACATGAAACGTGAAAAGGTTGAAAGAGAGCGAATACAGCAAATGGCTACTCTTATCACAAGCTCAATAAGCAAGGACCTTCCTGCTACGTTGGAAAGGTCACTAAAGAAGGAAATTTCTTCACTTGGACCTGTGGTTGCACGGGCAATAACACCTATTATCGAGAAGTCTTTAGCCTCTATAGTTGCCGACTCAGTTCAGGTTGTCCCTAATCTCTTGCTGCATTTGTTGTTCTTGATTTTGTCATCCTTGCTCTTGTTGACCGTTTGCATTTAGAAAGCGGTGGGTGACAAGGTGGCGAATCAGCTGGACAAGTCTGTTACTGCAAAACTCGAAGCTACACTTGCTAGGCAAATTCAAGTGCAGTTTCATACATCTGTGAAACAGGTTCTTCAGGTATCTATCCTCTTGTAGTTTGTTCTTATAGATGGTAGTCTAGCAGCACTGATTTGACACATAACATGCTACTCTTGATTTAATTGTCAGAGGTTTGTGTCTTGGTAGATTGCTTCAGTTGTTCATTCAGATGTAAAATGTGCTGTAAGTTATTTTTAAAAGCTTTGCTACGTGTACTGATTTGTTTTAAATTCATGCATGCAGGATGCTTTACGCACTAGCTTTGAATCGTTGCTTGTTCCAGCATTTGAACAATCTTGTAAGACAATGTTTGAGCAAGTAGATAGTGCATTCCAGAAAGGAATGTCTGAGCACACTGTTGCTATACAGCAGCAGGTTGAGGCAGCACATACTCCATTGGTTCTAACTTTAAAGGTAAGTTTGCCAACTATCTGTTTTATACTTATATGTTTGAAATGGCAGGAAACAGTAAGTTAAAATATGCTAATTTTCTTCCCAATTGTATCATAAAAAATCATTTTGTATACTTGAATTAATTTTCAGGAAACTATCACTTCCGCATCATCAATCACCCAGAGTCTTACATCAGAGTTACTTGATGGCCATCGCAAACTATTGGCACTAGTTACATCTGGGAACACTAAGGCGCATAATGCTAATGTTTTGCAGCCCAGCAATGGCCCTATCGCTGGTCCCCCAGAGGTGCTGAATGCTGAAACCTTCCAACTTCCATTATATGTGTGTGTGTGTGTGCAAAATTCTGTTGTGACCTGTCTAAGCCTTTTGATGTGGTATCGTCTTACTTAAAATGTCTATTGGGTATGAGGATGAGGATCTTCGGTCTTACTTTCCTGTCTCAGGTATAGTATATGAATGATAGAAAGAGCATATATATAATTTTCATGTCCTTGCATTTCTGTCAGGTTGAGGCTCCATTAGATCCGATGAAGGAACTGGGTAGATTGATATCCGAACGCAAATTTGACGAGGCATTTACAATGGCACTTCAAAGAAGTGACGTGTCCATTGTGTCTTGGTTATGCTCTCAGGTATCTTCCTCCTCCTGGATTAGTCATCTAACACAGATCTATGACCCTAGGTCATTAACTTATTACTAGAACAGGTCTGTGTTGGATTTGTGATAGCTGTAACCTCCTGTACAGGTTGACTTGCGTGCATTATTTGCAATGGCCCCAGTCCCTCTAAACCAGGGAGTCCTTCTAGCCCTACTGCAGCAGCTAGCAGTTGATATTGGCACTGAGACATCTCGGAAGGTTCAATGGATGACAGATGTTGCTATGGCAATCAATCCGACCGACCCGGTGATTGCCATGCATGTGAGGCCCATCTTCGAGCAAGTCTATGCAAAATTGGCCCACCACCGGTCGCTCCCCACCACCAGTCCATCAGATAGCTCCAATCTCCGCTTGCTGATGCATGTCATTAACTCAGTTTTGCTTAGCTACAAGTGATTCTAATTTATAGGACACTTGTGGTTGTCGAACTGCGGAAAGTATGGTCTATTCTTTTATTGTATAGAGAAAAAATTTGAAAATCAAGGGAAAGCCTAGGAGGGCGATGAAACTATTACTAAGAAAACCAGCAATAGAGTGGAGGTGCCCCCTGGTCTAAATTAGCCTTTCTGCCAATCTTAAACTGGAGTATTTCCATGTCCAGTTAAGTGTCTACAAGTCTATTGTTCTGCAGTCATCCTTTGTAGCTCCAAATTTTGATAGTAGTAGCAGTCGTTTGCAGTGAGTAGTTTTTTGGTTTCAGGTGGCCAGAAGCTATCCTGCTTTCGTTTTTTTTTGCCCACGCTGTTACTATCGACAGCTTCTTGTCTTTAGTTATGTACGGAATATCCAAACTGCGTACTCTTTGTATCAGACGTCAAGAGATGGTAATCTTTGGTAAGATAAGAGTTTGATCAATAACTACTCTATTAATATGTAACTAGTATGATATAAAATTGATATTATTATATTCGTATTTAAAAGTATTTATGATTATGATTTTATATTATATAAATTACATATTAACAGAGTACTTATTAATTAAAATTTTATCTTAATCAATTAAAATACGTCTTATATTTCTAGATTGGAGCAGTATATTATAATACGGAACAGCAAACGGCAAGATAGGGATGCAACTTTATCTCCCATACAGCACCATGACGCCCATGTTAGGATTAACTTAATCCATGATTAAATTCATGCTTAAGGAACCGTCAAGCGGTTGCTATTTTGGCAACTGTCGCCGGTTGCCCGTATTCCTTGCCGAACAGGCACCTCTTGTTACACTATAAATACTTCATTCATCAATAAAGAATTTACACTTGATTCATTTTGTTCTCTGCCAATACTCTATCAATCTCTCTACTTCTAATACGTCATTAGCACTGCTCTGCCAAGAGCACTTCGGCCAAAGAAGCAAACAACAGAGAAGTAACTCGGACGAACAAGTGAAGAACAGAGAAGAAGAGAAAGGTGAGGATCAAATGGCAGAACGAATTGTTCAGGGCATTCTCAACCTGCCCGCGACAATTGATGTCGCAATTTCCTCACTTCTTCCTCCACCAACTTCTCCACCACGCCGGCGCCGTCGTCGTGCTCGCCAGCGACGCCGCAATCGCCGTGCCCTTCCACAGCCAACGATGGCTGCAAGAATTGGAGCACCCTCTCGTCTCCTCGCCATGGCGCGAGCATCCCTTGCAGCATCCATCGCTGGCAGTCTCTCTCCATCCACAACGCCGTCGGCGGCAGCCGAGCCTGTCGCGGCCGACGGGGCTTCTCCACCGCGCGCCTCATCGCTGTGGCGTCCATGGCCTAACCCGGCCGCACCTTCCGCCCCCTCGACGTCCGGCATCGGCGGAGCACCGGCGCCGGAGGACGTGCCCCGCCTCGCCGCGGCCCTCCTTTACCGCTCACTGCCCCCCGTCGCGCCACTCGCCAACGGCATCGCCTGGAGCGGCACGGCATCGGCACCGCCAGGCAACGGCGGCGGTTGGCCTCTCGGCCCGCCGCGCCTGTCACCTTTGGCGAGCGTGGCAACGGCTCGCCGCTCCAATCCGTCCCGGACGGGCTCTCCAACGGCGTCGCCGGCCTCCGTTCAGCAACCGCAGGCGGCGGCAACGGACGGGCTCTAAGCCTTGACGCGCCACCCGCCTCCGGCGGCTCTCCCGAGCCTGGCGTGACTCCCTCCGGCGACGTCGGCCCCATCGGCGGAGCCTTCTCCTTCCGGCGGGCGGCGCAGCCAAACGTCCCTCTCCTGCCCGAAGGCAATGGCGGCGGCGCCCTCACCCGACCACGCGCAGACGGCGGCGGCGGATAGGGGAAGCCCTAACCGCCCAGGCTAAATAGCCTCCTTTGCCCAAATGGGCCACATAGGCCGATCGGTCGGCCTGCCAGCAAGGCCCTGCGGGCCTTTATGCGGTCCGGCCGGATCAAAGGCCTGGCCCAATAGGCCGGCCCACCCGGACATATTGGAAAAAAAATTATGCACTGCTGTTTTTGCAATTTAGCCCCTATATTTTCAGGCAATTGCAAAACAGCCCAAAGTGCAGTTTAAATTATTAATTTATTTAATATTTTCTGTTAAGTTTTTAATTTTAGAAAATATGTGAATGTAAATATGTTCATGTTCAATGTGTTTGCTTCATCGCAATCCCTATAACATGTACTTTTATTAACGACCATTATAATTTTTTGCAATTTAGATTAATTTTCTTACAAAATTATACGTTAATTCACCTTAATTAAGCCCAAAATGCTTACTAGCCGAATTGGCTTAATTCAAGCAGAATTAATATGCAAAATTAAAAGTAATTATCTCAAATTTATATTTTGTGAATCACAAGGTAATGGATGCATGGTATCTACTGCTTAATTGCAGATTATTCACCATTACTTTCAACGTGCTCTTTAAATATTCCAATTATAGTATAACACAAGGTGAATAGGATATGACATCTACTGACCATGTCAGATTATGTCCCTATTGACTGTGAGATCTACACCTACGGGTGCTTATCTTCAACGTGTTAACTTTAAATTAAGAGGTCTACATTACTTTATTTTAAATTCTTCAATTTGAATATTACAGTTTTGCATATACTATTGCAACATACCCATGATGATTTTAATTTACCCACAGGTAAATTAATAAAATATCTGATCTTAATTCCATGTAAATCAAGATGGCCAAAGAATTTGAAGAGCTTGCGCTCGATGGTCACAATTATCCTACATGGGTAATGGATGTTAAGGTCAACCTTGCATCCCGTGGGATTGTGGCGACACTCAACGCTCCCGTTGAGGGAATACAACCGCTACCAGAAAATCAATAATATTTTGCTTTATACATTATAAGGCACCATATCCATCCGTACCTCAAATCCGAGTACCTGATGGAAGAAAATCCACGCACATTATGGCAAGCACTTAAAACCAGATACGAACAGCAAAAAGCGGTTATTCTTCCCGAAGCCACTCATGACTGGGTACAACTTCGACTTCAGGACTTTAAGTCCATTGAAGACTATAACCACGCTGTTCACAAGATCTATTCTAAGTTACGCTTCTATGAGAAAGAACCATCTAAGGCAGATAAGATTGAAAAAACCTTATCAACAATGCTTCCATCTGACCGGATCTTACAGCACCAGTACCGCGCCAAAGAATTCCAACTTTACTCTGAACTTATACATGTACTCCTATAAGCGGGAAAACATGATTAACTCACTCTGAGAAACCATCATCAGCGCAATGTCGGCGCAGCCCCGCTCCCTGAGGTACATTATAACGCTCATAATAACAACAAGTTCGCTGGCTCTTCCAAACACCAACAGCAGAACTTCAAAGGAAAACACAAGCAAAACTGGAAGAAAAAATCACGTGCCATGGACAAGGGGAAAGGCATTGAAAAACTAAAATTTGACAAATCTCAAGTATGTCAAAAGTGTGGATGCTACAAGCATTCCATCAAAAAGTGTCGCACCCCTCGACACCTTGTTGATCTGTACCTGCAATCTATGGGACGCAAGAAACAAGCTCAAGGATCCAAATTTGAAGCACACTTCAACCTTCAAACTGACAAGTCAAAGAAAATCGGTTGTTCCACTGCAGTTCTCCCAGAACCCCAGGATAACCAGCATCTCCAACAAATCGAAGATCCGCTGAACACGGAGAACATGATCATTGAATTTGCTTCGAACGACATGTTTGGTGACTTCGAATAAGTCCCCCCACTCCACCAAAGTTATCATAACATCCAAATGATATTATTATGTTGTAATAAATTAATTGACATGTTGTCATCATATTGTTTAAAGACAATATTGTAATAACATTATATATATGCACATTATCTATGTATAATAAAGAATTAATTCCTTCTTTTTATATATGGATTTCTATGGGAGTCAATCGTCAAGATTGTACTACACATATATCAAACCCGTAGCACATGTTGCGTACAAAATAATTTTTCAGAATGTCATTACATTCCAAACTTGGCTTACTCGCCTTGGTCATCCCAGCATGGGGATGAAGCGGAAAATTATCAGCAATTTCATTGGTCATGACTCAAATGATGCTAAATTTCGACAATATTTGGATTTAATGTACACTGCATGTGCCATAGGGAAGCTAATTTTAAGGCTCGTACACCTTAAAACCCACGCTGGACCACTCAAATTCCTTGAACGCATCAAGGCGAGGTATGTCTTCTAAACCATTGATTGGACCATTCAGGTATTCCTTGGTTCTAATAGACACATTTATACGATGGTCTCACGTGTGCCTTTATCCACATGAAACCATGCATGAGCTCATTATCCTGAACATCGAATTCAATCAATTCGAATGGACAACGCTGCAGAATTATCCTTACGTGCCTTCAATCACAATTGTATGGCCTTGGGATTGCAGTTCAGCACTTTGTTCTATATGTCCACACTCAAAATGGTTTTACAGAATCCCTTATCCAAAGAATTAAGCTCATTACACGATCCTTACTTCAGAATTGCAACTTACCAACTTCACGTTGGAATCATGCAATCTTACACACCGCTGACTTGGTTCAATTGCGACCAAAATTGCACATCATAGTTCTTCCCCTCTATGATTAGTACGTGGAAATCCATTAAGTATTTCCCATCTGCGATAATTCGGTTACATACCGATATCACCACCCCGGCATCCATCAATGGCCCATCGCAATATATTTGAGATCTATGTGAGAATAACTGTACTTCCGTCAATACCTCAAGCCCCTCACATGGAGAGTTACTCAAGGCCAGTATGCTGATACCATGAGGACCATTTCCAGGCATTAGGGAGAGATTCCAAGTACCAGACAGAATGCCAGGAAATTAGTTGGAATACCCATGACATTTCTGCCTCAAATCCACGTACTCAAAGCTCTGAACCCCATGTTCAGAAAATTTACAACACATTGCAAATAAACTGCCAAATTCATTTACTGACTATAAATGTGTCACAAAATCCTATAATCCTGCAGAAATGCGCCGAAAAGAGAGTGGAGATACCAACAAAAACCGATCAACTCCCCGTTCAAAGTAATAGGGGGAGAAGTACGGCCACACATCAGGATTCAACTTCCTGCAAGCAACAAATGATATCGAGGCCTCCGAATCAGTAAATGCAAGTCAACTCTACGTTGACAGACACCTAACGGGTAGTATGCACCCGGTGGATGGGCAACCTCCACCAACCCAGCTCAATAGTGCACACAATGACTGGGACATCGGAAAACCCAGACTCAACCGCATTAGAAAACCGCGAACAGTCACCAAGGGTAAACGATATTTCCATCAACTATATACATATATATAGATTCTGGAGAAACATATAACCGGAAGTCTACAATTATCGATATACATTTCTCAACTAGATTGCAAATAACCTTCCAAATGATTCAGATCCAAAGACCATAGCCATGGCAAAGTGTGAACAACACTCGGACTGAACTCAATCGAAGGATGCAATCCAAGTAAAAATAACCTTGCTCAATAAAAGAAAGGTATTCACAAAAGTAATACCTACACCAGTTTTCTTTCTAAAACGGAATGAGAATAATGAAGTGGTGAGACACAGAGCGAGTTTTGTAGCACAAGGGTTCACACAGATACCCAAACCTATTCTCCAGATGTGGAATCTCTTTCCGATACTTTATCTTAATGACAGTACAAATCATCTATCTTTGCAGTTGATAGATGTAGTGACCGTATCTCTTTATGTGTCACTTGATTCAGTCATATAGGTTCCCCATGGAATCATAATGTTGAATCCAAACATAAAACGCAACATATATTGTGTAAAATCAATAAGTCACTACATGGCTTAAATTAGTCAGAACATATTTGGTACAATCGACTTAGTGAGTTCCTTATACAAAGGGTTACTCCTACAATGATGATTGACCACGCGTATTCATCAAGAAATCCTCTACAGGATTTTGCATTATCTCAGTGTATGTTGATGAACTATACATCATTGGCAACGCACAAGATATTGACGATGCACGTGATCATCTAAAGACGGAATTTGAGATGAAGAATTTGGGTAATGCCAAATTTTGCTTGGGATTACAACTCAAGCACATTCATTCATGTGTTGTGGTACACCAATCTGTCTATATCCAGAATTTATTGGAGAAATTCAATATGGACAAGATTTATCCATCCAAAACTCTCCTGGTTGTTCGACCTCTAGACATAGAGAACGATCCTTTTTAGACCATGAGACGATGGAAATGAGCTATTGGGACCCAATGTTCCATATCCTAGTGCCAGACCCACCAAACACAATTGGTTGGGAGTCAAGAATATCTTTCGATATCTCCAAGGCATGAACATCTTGTCATATTCTTTCAATTTCAGAGAAATCTGGACTTCAATATCATCGGATACATTGATCAGATCCCCACTATGTTTGATCATAGATAAGCTTTGTGTTCCTACTCGGTATGATAGCCATCCCATGGAAGTCTTCTAAACAGACCCTAGTGGCTACATCCACCAATCATTCTGAAATATGAGATATCATGTGTACGTGTGTGGCTCCGTAGAATGATAAACCACATACAACAATCATGTGAAATTGATTCTATTGAATCACCAACCATTATCTCCAAGATAATATTGTTTGTGTTGCTCAGATGCAAATGGGTTACATAATGAGCAATATCACTATATTGCCCATCTTGCAAATTAGATCATGCGGTAACCTCGCTGATTTATTCTCAAAGTCTCTACCAACTTCAAACATTTCTATAGTATGTCAATGTAATTGGTATGTGAGGACTTCGAGATTTACAAGGATCAGGGGGGACTCACTCTCTGATTATTAACATGTTCATACATCATATTACACTCTTTTCCCTTTATGAGTTTACTCTCAATGTTCTCATCAAGGTTTTTAATGAGGCAATATCTTCACAAGATCATATGTCATACTTTCTATTTTTCCCATTGGGGTTTTTAAAGGAAGTATACAAGGCATAATTATTGCTCTCTAAACTCACGTATGAGTTTTTCCTTTAAGGTTTTCTCACACGAGTTATCAAAGAGGCAATAACCATTATATGCTGTATCATTTTCTCCTTATTTTCCCACTGGGTTTGAAGGAGTTTTCGCAGCATATCAAACATCATTTTTCATATTTTTCCCACAGGGTTTTTTGAGGAGTCTTTACTAAGACGATGATGAGTACTAGGACATAGCATTGATTAGGAGGAGCCTTTATCAAGATGATGTTGATCGCAAGGATAAACATTGATTAGGGGGAGTGTTAGGATTAACTTAATCCATGCTTAAGGAACCGTCAAGCGGTTGCTATTTTGGCAACTACCGTCGGTTACCCGTATTTCTTGCCAAACAGGCACCTCTTGTTACACTATAAATACTTCATTCATCAATAAAGAATTTACACTCAATTCATTTTGTTCTCTGCCAATACTCTATCAATCTCTCTATTTCTAATAGCCCGAACCCTGACGCGCCGGCCGGTCGCATCCAGGCTGCATGAAACCGGCCGACGCACGTGGATGCCGCGAGGCCCGCAACGGCGGATCCAGCTTCGTCTGCGTCATCTCCACATCCTCAAGCACCGTCGGCGGCAACTGTTCCGCTTCATGACGCGCAGCCGTAGTCGTAGTTGACCACTCGGACGCGATCCAAGGGCACCGTTGCTGGAGGAACAGCAGCATCCCGGCATCTCCCTCGCCACGTAGCCACAGGCCACGACCGCAGGAGCCTCGGGCAGGCGTGACGCGCCAAACTACGTGACAGGCTAACACGTCCCCCCAGATGTCCAGCATTGCAGCAAACAATGCGTACACGTACGTCCATATGATATGAAGCGCCGAAAGGGAGGATGATGTTGCGAGCAGCGTTGGTGGTGGAGTGGTGGGGGCTGGCAATCGGTACGTGGGCATGGCTGGCAGTCCGGCATATCATACGCAGCAGAGATGGCAATCCACAATTATAGCCTATATGCATCCAGGAGAAATTCAGGACGTGGATTAGTATTCTTTTTCTGAACTTGCTCAGTTCCCTGGGTTGCCTAGTCGGTACTTCGGATCTCACTTGCCTACAATCAATATTGTAGTCCTCAGCTAAAAGAAACGGAATTGATGAATTGAGATACTGGTCAATACAACATTACAGAGATGTTTGGAATGGAATATCGCAAACATCTAGTGCAGTATCTATTATGCAATGAAATTTTAACAAGTTAGCAGCATCGCTGCAGTCCCAAATAACATTATTAGATCACGATCTTCAAAAGTTTACATACAAGCACAGAGCCTTATATCAAAACCCCAGTCACCAGTTCATAGCAGTACACAAACCACATCGCTACCAAACTCTTGCACAGCCCAACATATAGCTCAACAGTCAACACCCACTGTTGCCATAACCAAACCTCTCCAGTAGCAGGCGACACAACTCCAGATATATGTATTATCAAGTCGGGCCGCTCCGATGCTAGCGGCGCGAGACCCTTTTTGCGCCATTAGCCAGCACGGCAAACCCATAGGCATACTCAGTCCAGTCTCAGCACAGATGATTGGTTCTCCCTTGGTAACACGTGCCATTTCTACCCCCTTGTCTTGGCTCTCTTCATTCCAAGGCTGTTGTGGAAAGGGGATGCTGAACCAGATCTTTGCATTCCTTCTTCACGCAGGGTGCCATTGAGCATTGCAAGCTCTCGGAGCTGCTGCTTCTTGAAAAAGTCCTGAGACTCATCCTGCATAGGAGAATAATATAGAACAAGAATAAGGCATTGGTCCTGTAGAATAGTATGCGAGTTCTAGGATAAAATAGAAGTGAACCAGCTTAAGAGTTTTAAAGCGGATATCAGTAGCATACATACCATAGGCTTTAGCAGATCTTCAAGGATCTCACGGGCTTGCATCAGACGAGCATCAATAATTTCAACAGGCAACTCTGCATCAACCAATATATGTAGGGGTTCATTCAGATGTTCATATCCTGGCTTCCCTCGCATCATTTCCTCCTACAAAGCATTAGGATAAATGACAAGGTAAGTTCCACTAAAATACAAAACAAACACAAATATGCAGAAGATATATGCATGCAGAAAGGCAAAAAATAAAAATTGAAGGATAGACGGTTCCCACAAAAAAGTCTGGTTTGGGGGAACAGGTATGGAGTTTTTACACCAGAATCAAGTGATTTTTTAATTCCATTTCAACAGAACGTGTACTGGTGAGATCCAATCTTAGAGAAATATATAAGCTCGGAAATAATATAAAACTAATAAAAAATGAAAAGGCTTCAGGGAGAAAACTGGAAAACTGCCGGTTTAGCTAACTAGAGATAGAAGTCTGAGTTGGAACCCAAAACTAAAACCCTGGCTCCATCTATCACATGGGGTTAAAGATCAGAATGAGAGCCATAGGAAAGGTGACAATGATACAGCTCTCCCCTAGTCATACTTGCAGTAAAAACTTGCTTCAAATACATAACCAATACAGACACTCCAGATTTGCCAGTCTATCAACTGATGAGATCAAGAAGCATGGTATCAGGAATTTTACCCGAGCTGGATCTTTAATGCTACCCCGGCCTCTTATTAGCACACGGCAGTCGGTAGTTGCCTCCACTCGCTTCAAGGAATTTCCTCTGGGACCAAGGATGCGACCCACAAAATTGTACTAGAAAATTAAACATAACAGCACCATGAGGACACAGCAATTCAAGAGTATAATAACTTAGGAATAGCACACTTACTGTTGGATATTTGTCTACAGGAATATCAACCCTCATTGTTTTCTTGACAATTAGTCCAGAGGAGCTGCCTTGAGAACCTCCAAGCCAGCTATAAGCTGATGAACTCTGCAATGGTCACATGTCGATCATTTATAACCTCTTTTTCAATAAGAACATCAGATGTCGAGCAAAGGTAGTAGCTTTTGTAGTAAGCAATTGAAAAGGCACAAAATTCAAGCCAATCTAAAACTATAGCCAACCGCATATGATAGTGGATTATGCTCAAGAGTGATGACATGCTGAACTACTGTTGGGCATGTAGTTTCTTTTCCGGTTGTCTTATTGACGAGCTATGATTTCCAAAGGCTGACAACATGATATTTAAGACTAATAAGGATAGGTTTACCACAGTTCATTTCGATATCGATATTATAAAGATTTATAAGGTCAACGCCATTTTCCAATTCAGATGCCCACAAGTATAGTGTAATAATAATCTCAAACCGATTCCAAGCACGGAAAGGAAATATAAAATAGCTAGTAAGCAGTAACATGGTTAGACCAATTAGCAGACGGATGTTAGCATGGCAACTAACTAACATATTGGTTAGACTTTCGGAATATGGTGCCGAATTAGTGAATTAGTGTTAGCATGTTAACCAAACTCCAACAGTTGCAATACAGAGGAGAGTTTAATGGCATCATTTGAACCCACTGCCTGGAAGGGATGATAAAGTGAGCAAGTTAGCATAAGGACCAAGCAGTATCAAGAATATCAGCTTCAGTAGTGTTAAATCAGTTAGAGAAAATGGATCTAAGATTTCCAGAATGGTAAATCAGCATAAGGAACAAGAGGCACCAAGAATGTAATCAGCTCAGGTAGGGTCAAAATCAGTTAGAAAAACCTGATCTAACTCTAATCTTTCAAAGATGGTAAATTAGGCATGAAGAGTAAGTTATGTTAAATGGTCAGTATCCATACTTCTGATTGAAATGCTGATGTCCACCCATTCATATCAGTTGCTGCTCCATTTGAATATAATCCTCCCGTTGTTAGTGGACTACCATGTTCAGGGCCACTTTGATTTAAAAGGGACGCGTTCTCCAATAGTGTGGAAACACGTAAAATTTCTGTTTCAAAATTGCCATTTGAAGAACAAGATGTAGAAAGTTAGCAGTTAGAATTAGTGATTAGCAAATGCATACATATACCTGACGGGTTAGTGTAAAATCACTAATCTGAAAGAACTTTTCATCCCTTTACAACAAAAAATTAACAGTCATAACTGTGTCAACTGCAATATAGTTAGTTTTATAGCTCTAAAATATTTATGCTCAGAAGATATGCAAATACGAAGTAATGAATGCGCAGACAGTAAAAGAAAATTGAGTAGCAGAAAAAAAAACTTAGCACGGAAAGAACGCATTGCAAACAAAACAAATCGAGAGATAACAAAACAGCTAAACAGAGACAATGCAAAAAAGACAGTTAGAATTTTGCATCACTTTTTGTACAATTATTATCTGTTTATAACTACAAAAAGTAAGCACACGGGCTTTCATCCCACTAAGTTGGAGCCTGCCTCGTGGACACAATATATTTATAGTATCCTCAACCACAAACCCCGTCAAGGAAGGA
The DNA here is from genome assembly GCA_019208055.1 of Stipa capillata. Lineage (NCBI taxonomy): Eukaryota > Viridiplantae > Streptophyta > Magnoliopsida > Poales > Poaceae > Stipa > Stipa capillata. The sequence goes on from JAGXJF010004666.1 coordinate 508,705, forward strand.
TGAATATTGCCTCTGCATACATGCTATCAAGTGTCGGGTCAAGGCTTAAGGGCGCATGGCAAGCATCATCTCTTGAAATCAAGATTAGTTAGTATTTTCCTTAGGGATAAGATAGGACTATATTGCATTTCAATTAGTTAAGATATGATTAGATTTGTTAGATATTAGTTGCTTAGGGGCTAAGTAAGTCATCCCTATAAAAGGGCCACCAGGTAACCCTTTTTTTTAAGCAATGAAATATTTGAAAGACAATAAGCATCATGAATCTCCAACCACGCAAGGATTAGGGCCCTGACGCGAAAAATCTGGGTGAGTCCCCACCCACGGTCTTCGGACCCTTACCAACCCATGCACATGAGAATACCGGGGGTAGGGTCATCTTTTTGTCAGCAGGGCCTAAATCCTAGCGTGGCTAGAGAGACTATAAGGTTTAATTGTCTTTTTACTACTACCTCCGTGAGAAAAAAAAAGGGGACGTTTTAGAAAGCACGCAGTCAAACTTTTCTAACTTTGACCAATAATATATACAAAATTATTTAGACTGATTGGGTCAAAATAACATAATTAGATTTGCCATGAAAAATATTTTCATAATATAATAATTCTATTTTTTTACTAACATATTCGTGTGTAAAGTAACGGTCAAAATTGCATGTTGGAGACTGTGGCCATGTCTAAAGTGATAGGTAATTACAAACAGATGGAGTATTTCATTGCTTAATGATATTGGAGTACATGTTGTTCCTTTTATAGGTATGATTTACTTACCCCTAAGCAACCAATCTATAACAGATAAAATTATATCTTAACTAACTGGAATGTAATCCTATTCTGTCTTATCTCTAAGGAAAGTAATCCTAACTGATCCTGATTTAATAAGATAGATGCTGCCCCCTGAGCCTTGACCCAACGCCCATGACATCCAAACTTATTACCACATCAGTTTTGTTATCCACTCACCAAAGATGTTGCCATGCGCGCTTGAGCCTTGACCCAATACCCACGATATTCAAACATATCACCAAAACTAATTTTTTATCCTCTCACCAAGCTCCACTAGGGGTTGTTTGGATAAGGGGGATTTCTTTAGGGTTTTTTGGGATTTAATTAAAATTTGAACTAAATCCTAAGAATTCTAGAAGAAATACTTACCCAAATAGGACCTTAATGTGAATCTTACACACCCTATCAGAAACATGCACACTCTGACATTAAGAACGCTATGACATTAAGCACAACAACATCTTAGATTCTTAACATCCTCAATTCAACCAAAATAGGCCAAAACGTCAACCATGCATTCATAAACCACAACCTGAAGTCCATTCTACCAGAGTATTATTGCCTATTACTGAAAAATCAGCAAGGCTGTGTATAAACATTCCTCGAACTATTAAGTGCTCAACAACTCAAGTGTAAAGGGCCAAACGCCACTGAAAATGGTAGCTACTCGTTTTACAAAACAAAAACTAAGCAGTGATGAGGTAAAATAAAAGTGTAACCGACTCAACAATATCCACAAAGGAAATGCAAGCAACAAAAATTATCGAATTTGTGGTAAATCTAGCTCAGTTGCAGATGAAGACAACTTCCTTTTGTGTAGGCAAAAGAGTAGCCACTCACAAGCAACCGATTAGTACGAAGATGAATGCAGGTATGAAACAAATTCAGAGGCCCACAAGCCATACAAGCGTGAGAGTCAAATATTCCCACATCGCAACAGAATATTCCGAATGTATGGAAGAAGTAGTAATCCTACCAACATTCACTCATGTATTCAGATATATACAGATGGCATGAGCACATGACAGCTCACCTTGATTCAGCAACCTTATGCTATGAGGGAGCACTGGGACGAACGGGTTCAGCTTGTGGCGCTCCGCGAGCAGTTCCGCGAGGTACCTAGAAAAGAAAAAGGCTACTCTCATCATTCGTCACCCTTGTGATACAGCACATCGGCCTTACCAATTCAGCTTTCTTCCCCTCCATAAAATTTGGTAAAAAGAAACCCAGGAAACTCCCCCCAAGATCAAATGGTATAAGTAAACAAAATCATAACGCGATCGCCGTCCTCAGCTAAGCGAACACTGAACTGAGCGACTGGCCTGGCTAATTCAGCGAAAACCCAGTGAAACTACGGCAAGACGGAATCTTCACCGCAAACCGGAGATCTCATCGGCGGGAATCAGATCCGACGCCAAAAAGCCCTAAACCTCGTCGGCCTACATCAGATTCAAGGCAGAGAACCTTCGAGGAATCCCAAAAACACATCGAATCCGCACTGGGAAGGCCCGAATCTGGCCTCCCCGGCACGATCGGAGCCGAACCCCGGCCGAAGGCAGCGGCGGCAGCTAGACCTCCCCCAAAATCCCCGAAACACACGCCGTCCAGTCCACACACACACGAGCACACGACACGAAGTTCGCTTACTTCTCCTGGTCGGCGACGGCAGCGGAGGAGGCGCGGAGCCCCGAGATGCGCGGGGAGTGCGGCGTGGTGGAGGGCGACGGCGAGTATGACATGTACCGTCCCGACGACATGTCTGCTGCTTCTGCTGCTGCTCCTCGTCTCCGTCGGCGGCGGCGCGGGGAGGGTTTGCTAGGCTATCTAGGGCTGGGCGAGTGGTGCGGCAGCTTACTTGCAGATGGCGGCGGAGGCCGGGAGAGGAGGGAGAGGGGGAGGGGAAGGAGAGGGGTGGACGAGGGCTTATAAGGGGAGCCACGGCGCGATCCCTCCCGCGCGGCGCGTGGTGGGAGTGGGACGCGGGGTAAGCGGAGCGAGCGGTAACAAGTGAGCGCAGTAGCGGGAGGAGTGAATGAATAGTGGTGTGGATGAAGGAAGGGGGAGGGGACGGTGCCGCGGCGGCGGCGCCCGCTCTAGCTCCTGCTGTCGGTTTCCGCGGTTGGTAAAATTTGCCGGGAGACCGCTGGGAAGTTGAGAAATTTTAGGGAAGAGAGAGAGAACAGAGAGAGAGAGAGTACGAGTCAAGATTTAGCTGACAGTGTGGTAGGTAACTTGAGCCGCTTTGGAAGCCTCTAAAAAAGGAGTGCTGCTCTCTTTGAGAAGATTGGGCAAGGTCTGTATTTATTTACGACTAGTAATATTGTTTCAGAGTTGTGCAACGTAAAATAATCTCTCCTCTTTTTTCGGTCTTAGGATTTGTTGAGTAAAGTTTGCGGTTGAGCTGTCTGGAGTTATGGGTTGGATTATGCCGGACACTACCAAAGATTTATGTGGTATGTTATTATTGAGTTTTGGAGTTTTCTCTCATCTTTAAGTTTGCCAGGATTTAGTGAATTTGATGAAAGCACATCATAACTTTCTCTATTTTCTGTCTGTCGCATTCCTCACAAGTGCCGCTGACTTTTTCACATGGAACACGACCCACGATGGTTCATTCTACAGTACTTAGTAGTGTAATCTGAAACTCTACCACGCAAACGGAAAATATGTGACAGCATGTGATATCCGATCACCGTTATATTGTGAACTTATGCAATCAGCTTTGTGTTTGGGCATCGATCATATCGACATGAAAAGTTCTTTTTTTTCTCTTCATGGTGTAGTACCCTTTAAAAAATTTCGGCTTCAAGAATTTGCATTTTTTCTATTTATTTGATTTATCATCTCCCAGAATTTTCTGGTTTTTATTACTCTTTAACGTAAAGTGAACGTGAACTTGAAATTCCATACATAACTCTCTGACTATTATAAGGCGTATACGCATGCACTTATAAAAAACGTATACGTACGCATGCATACCATTCTCAATCTCTACAAACTCATGGTTGTCAAAGACGTCAGTACATGCATGTCTTCATCCCTGCTTAATCATGAGACCAAAAATCTTCGGCCGAATTAAATCTTTGCCGGTAACTAAGGAGATAATTAAGAAGGATCGACGTCGCCGTAGCGTAGTCCTCTCGCCAGTTACTTTTTTCCTTTGCTTACGTGTTATCGCTACAGCACCACCGAAACGTGTAAATTCCATGCGGTGATAGGCTGACAAGCCGGTGCAGATATGACTTCGGACGTACACACTATGATGAAGCTTGTCCCCTTGCATTTGCTCTGGAATATTCGAAAAATACATGCTTTGATCAAACTATCCAAAGTTTTCACAGAACTACCTGCCCGTAAGCTACACTGCTGGCTATCTAAAGTTCTTGACTGGCTAATTTTATTTTAAAAGGAGGATTATTATTGCTCTGTATTATCGTATTAAGATGACATGTAGAAAATAAATCTCGGTCTCTATATTAACTAGAGATATGTACAACTAAATTACTAAAAGACTGAGAACCTCGGCGAAAAAGAAAGAGAAAAAAAGACACGTCATGATAAGTTGTTAAACACGAAACATGCCAAAGCCGTGACACCGTAGCCCCTACGTCGAGGGCCACTAAGAGATCGTCCACATGCAAATAAACAATTGCACAGCGATGAGATGTAGCAAGTCCTAGTTAGCCAAACGATACCTCCAACGAGAAATACGACTTGCATCTTCATATTGGATTCGACCAACGAAGGCCAAATATAGGGTTTTCACCCCACGACAGGTAGTACCATTGCTCCACAGCAATACCTTCAGGGAGGTAATGCCACAGAATATTGTTGTCACCGAGTCTGTCTAGCGAAGACCAGACCTAGGATTTTCACCCTAGAGAGTAGGTACTAAAGCTTGACCGAGCCCTAGCATGCCTCCATCGCCAGATCCAGCCAATGGCCAAACCACTACTCAGTGTCTTAGTCCGCCATTGTTCTAGCCAGTCACCATGGACATGGACCCGGATACATGCCGCCTTAAATCTCAGATCTGCCAAGAGGATCACGTCGACTGCCGAACAATGGCTTGTGTCGAGGAAAGGAGGACCCTCAACAGCAGCTGAACACCAGGTTTTCGTCGGAGGTCACCTGAGGAGGGAAGTCGACGTCCATCGAAGATCACGAATCCGGCGAACCGACATTAAAGTATAGCCAACCATCACACGTAGCCCCCAACATGACAAAGCCCGAACAACCTATGTTTTCACCAACTGTTGTAATATGTCAACGCATCGTAATCTCCACCAACCACCGAGGGCGAGGCTGGTGAAGACAACCGGGCCGCCCCCTACAAGTGCGCTAAGGGCCGCTGATGGGAGTGCCGAAATAGGCACCGAGGAGCCATGTCGCCGGAGCAGGCCACAGCAAGGGGCCCGCCATCGTCCTGCCTGCTACCGCCACCGGATCTGGTTGCGTTGGTCCTAGATCTGATGGCTTGCGCCATGGGAGCCTGTAGCCCGTCTGCAGGCTAGGCCGTGTGAGGAACCGTGGGGACGAGGTGCCTCGACGGTGCCGAGACCGATAGACATCCCCGCCACAACCGTTAGCCATGGGGGCTTTACCGGGCGGCTTCCTCTGGCGGCAGCAAGGGGGAGGGAGGCGGTTACTGCTAAGTTGGATCACCACCTGAGTCGTCCTAACACGTGAGCGAAGCTAGGCTATTCCGAAAAGAACTGTAGTTTTGGGAACGTTCCTACCGAAATTGTAGTTTTGTGGTAGTTTGACTAAAATATGTGCAGACCCATAAATTTTAATTTAAAAGAATTAAGCATCGGGGATCGTAAGTTCTGTTCTTGGCTAAAACAGAATGCATTCCACGCATATACAATCCCAACGTCAATAATGCAACGGAGTAGCGCCTCTAGAATACAAGGACTACGACTTTCCCGCCTGGTTGAACTGTTCGTGGTTTCCCAGCACATTAAGCAATCGCCAGATACTTATAATAAAAAATTAGTGCCACACTAGAAAGAAGAAAATCATCTGAAAAGATATATATGGAACTAATCCCAAATCACAGGCCACCAGCGCCTGGCATCTGACAAGAAAATGTACCCGGGTCCGGGCCTCGCGTGACATGACATGGGTGGAGTGAGTGTGAGGGAGATGAGCAGATAACCATTACAGGCAGGACGGGTTCAAAGGGGATTACTCGTCAGGGCAAGGTGAATGGCGATCACCCACCGGCCCGTCCCAATCAGCCAGGCTGTCTCTTTGAGAAAGCTAAAGGAGAGAAAAGAAAGGGAAAAGGGGGCGGTCTGTGTTCTCTTTTTTCATTGCGCCGCGAGAAAGGCGGGCAGAGAATCCGTCTGACAACATCTTCTGATGGAAAGAAACAATGTCCACTTGGTCTAGGTGTCCAGGATCTGAAATGGATCGATCCCCTCGAACAAATGGCTCAGTAGAGCTCAGTATTCCGTAAACGAAATGAGAGCAACATGGTAAAAACCAATCTCACCCAAATACTGAATCACGAATGAACAAGTGAAGACCAATAGCTGCCAGAAAGGCCCAAGTGGCAACCACTCCCAACCGCCATGAAAACATGAGATCCCGATCCTTTGTCATTCTCACATCACAGGAGCAGCGCAGACATAATCATTCGTACAGGGCGTCCGGAAAGAGCGCTCGCCCAACTCAAAACAAAACGGTAGTTGCAACACTGGAATGCAGCAGTGCAGGTATCCAATGCTACAGATTCTGGTAGGTAGTTATTATAGATTTCGGAGAGCGGGACCCGCGCAGTGTAGCCTGTTACTTGCCTACCTGGACTGAGCCAGCGATTTTTTTTCAAAAGAAACCTGAGCAAAGCGCTGATACGGCGCAGATGCTGGAGCCATATAATATGGGTAGGGTGCTCTTGAAGAAAAAACTGTGCAAACAATGAGGTCAAATGATGGATGCTTCAAAAAAATTTGATGGATGTCATATGTGCAATAAGTGTGCTCTCTCACTAGATGACACTGTAAATTAGTCTACTGTAAAACTTATTTACTGTTACCAATAATCCTGCAATATTTTTTTTGACACAACCTGACAATTCACCATGAATACTAGATAACTAGCATGTGCGTATAAATCGACGGCTTATCAGAAAGAGCAAAATCAACAGCGCCTATAAGTTGATGTTTTTCCCTCATGTATATGCCTAGACTTGCTGTGCTTATGGATTGCGGTTTTCTGAATCTAGTTACAGCTACAGATTCAGTTGATTTGTGGGTGTGGGCGTACCATCTCAGTCACCAATCAAATCAGCCATACAGTATACCAGTCTCATTCTGTTGAGATCTACACTGCACCATTGTCAGTCTTGTGGTGCTCTAGCGTTCCACCATTAATTTCCTTCTCAGATCGTAATTAGGATACTGACACCAGCCTCAAATATATGGACCGTTGACTGACGGCCCACGTGGCCTCCATTCCACAAACTAGTGGTAGTGGTATGGCAAATCAGAATGAAGGCCCATAACTAACAGGCCCGGACTGGGATGAAGGGATGGGCTGGACTTGGGCTGGGCTGGGCTGTTAGGCTCTTTTCAGAGCGGTTAATCTAGAAAAATAACTCCTCAGAGCATCTACAGTGTGCACTTTTGCTGCCTCTAAGACCCTGTACAATGCAAGTGCTTAGACAGGTGCCTCAGGAAAAAAAAACCTGATTCTTTTTGTGAGAGGTGCTTAGACAGGTGCTTAGGAAGGGCGACAGAAGCAAAGTTAAGCACCTGGTGCTAGGCTGGTGCTTAGGGTGACACAGGTGACAGGTGACAGGTGCTTCAACCGGTGTCTAGCAAATAATACTCCAAGAAGCACAAATAGTACTCCACACAATGCAGCACTGCATTGGAGACAACAGGTGCTAGAGTAGGTGCTACATGAATATTAAAGCAACTTAAGCACCCATATGAAGCACTCTGCATTATAAGTCACATATTTTTTTGAGACGCAAAGCTACTCTCTCTCTTTAAGTACTGGGCTATAAGCACCCTGCATTGTACATGGCCTAAAGGTGCCTCTAAGCCTTTAGAGGCTGCCTCTATACACTGCCCATAGCTGCCTCTAACAAAAAAACCATAGCATCGCCTCCAAAGCTACAGGCTGCCTCCAAAGAATAAAGTAATATTATTTAAAGATGACAGTTGAAAACTGAACACACCAAAATGACTGTTGCATAGCAAACGTTGCACAGTGCAACTGCAAAAACTCAGTTTCCTCTGTGCATACATGGCATTCACATCCAATACAACCGTTCCATGTCAAAAAAATAATAAACAACAGAATTATGGCCGTTACAACAAGTGTGTGCACACACACAGCCATCAGTATATTTACTAGTGCTTTGAACAACAAGTGTGCACCCACACAAACCAGCTACAGCCTAGACACCTCAAAAAACTTCACATTCATGGAGCACTCTCCAGGAAGTTTCACTCAGATGCTCAACAGTTACTCAAGCCAAGATCCAGAAAATAGAAACTACACCCCATCTGCCCCCCACCCCCACCTCACCAGTTCACAAGTGCCTCATCCTCTCAACATGGCCAATATTTTCAACCCATGTATGCACCAAACATGTACCCATTTCCACCTCAAATTAGTCATCCAACTCCACATACCTCAAGTTTTCAAATAGCACAAGGAATGTATGGAAGAGGTTCATATGGTCATTCATCTTCCGCAGCCGCCGGCTTCGTTGGGAGTGATCCACATGCTAGGATTAACCAAGATGCCGGATTTTTCGATGGTTCGCCTCTGCCTGCTGCAACAACACACAGGGCAGAAGAAGTGGACCAACAAGAGTCAAGTGGAAGTAGTCCCGGTGAAGTAGAAGAACAAATTACTAGGAGAAGAAACTGGACAGAGGAAGAAAATAAGTGGCTTGTCAATGCTTGGTTGGAAAATTCTCTCGATCCAGTAGATGGTAACTCAAAGGAATCAGATCAGTACTAGAAAGGAATTCAGAAAGACTACAATAGTGTCACTCCGAAAGAGAGGCAAAGATCTGCTAAGATGTTGAAAGACCATTGGAGTAAGCAAAACAAATTTGTGACTCGATTTGCTGGGTGTCACGCCGTACAACGCAGTGTGTATGCTAGTGGGCAGGATGGCAAGCAATTTATGGATAGAGTAAAAGCAGATTACAAGAACCAATACAAATCAAATTTTACACTAGAATATTGGTGGGATATGGTGAAAGGAATGCCAAAGTAGAAAAATATTGGTGGGATATGGTGAAAGAAATGCCAAAGTGGAAAAATACTTACTTATTACAAAGGGATGAAGCAAGAAGAGAGACAAGACTTCAGAAACAGGGACTTACATTTCTTCTTCTAGTAAAGATGCCGAAGAATCAGTGGAAAGACCATTGGAACGTCGTCCTCAAGGACAGAAGCACGCGAAACGCAAAGGGAAGGCAACAGTAAAGGCCAACTCTTCTTCAAGCAACCTGTCAGATCCAACTATGCAACTATATCATGATGCCATGGCAAGAAAAACAGCTGCAACAGAGATGGCTGCACTTCTGAAAGCATACACCAGCATCAACTCCACTTCAAACATGTCTACAGACTCAGATTCCCTATCCTCCATTTCAATTAGCTCTAGCAGTGATGGAGATGATTCAATGTGTGACAAAATTGAAAATTCCATTGAATCTATTATAGAAAGACAGCTATTTCCTAGCCAGCCACAAAAGCATCATCGAATATATAGAGACAAAGATCGTCAAAGCGGCCACAACAAGTTGTATGCTAACTACTTCTCCGATAACCCAGTCTACAGCCCCAAGCAATTTCATCGAAGGTATCGAATGAGAAAGCATCTATTTGAACATATTATGCACACTCTTGGTGATTGGTCACCCTATTTTTGTCAAAGGTATGATGCCTTTGGCAAGAAATGTTTTTCACCATTGCAAAAGTGTACAGCAGCTATGTGGATGTTGGCCTATGGTGTCCCAGCAGATTATATTGACGACACTCTAAGTATGACTGAAACCACATCCCTTGAGTGCTTGAGAGAATTTGCAAAAGGCATTAGGGAGAACTTTGGTGAAGTATATCTGCGAAGACCTACTGAAGAAGATGTTCAACGTTTACTTCATATAGGGGAGGCCCGTGGATTCCCTGGTATGCTAGGAAGTATTGATTGTATGCACTGGGAATGGAAAAATTGCCCTGTCCCTTGGAAGGCGCAGTTCACTCGTGGTGATTATGGAGTACCAACAATCATGCTAGAAGCTGTTGTCTCACATGACCTATGGATATGGCATGCTTACTTTGGTGTTCCAGGCTCAAACAACGATATCAATGTGCTAAACCAATCCCCTGTATTCACTCAAGTACTACAGGGAAGGGCTCCAGAAGTTCAGTTTGTGGTGAATGGCAATGACTATGATATGGGTTACTATCTAGCGGATGGGATTTATCCTGAGTGGACAACATTTGTGAAGACAATCCCCTTGCCCCAGACCTAGAAGACCAAATTATTTGCAAAGATGCAAGAAGGTGCAAGAAAAGACGTTGAACGTGCATTTGGATTCTACAATCTCGATTTGCTATTGTACGTGGTCCGGTTAATCTTTGGTATAGGCAAGATATCGCTGATATCATGTATGCATGTATTATATTGCATAACATGATTGTCGAGGATGAGCGGGATTCCTATGAGGTTTGCTATGACTATGACTATGACTATGATCAGGGCACCTTTAACAACACAATAGATAATCTAAACCATGGGCCAATTCATGAATTTGCCAAGGTGCTGGAGATAGGCTCAGCAATTCGTGATCGAGCTACACATCGGCGACTCAAGGGTGATTTGATAGAGCATCTATCGCAACGATTCGGGGATAGTCAGCCTTAGCTTGTATTAGAGCCTCAACAAATATCCTGTAATCTTATTTTTAGACTAATTTGTTTCAGATTTGTTCACTATGTACTGTGTATGCTGCCACAATATTTGTAATGCTAGATGTTATCTTTCGTAATGTTGAAATAAAAGGTCGCAATGGAGCAGAAGGTCTGTGATATTCGATAGTATATTCAACACAAAAAAGGCACCAAAAGACACATATGCATACATCCACCACCATCTGGAAAAAATAAGGAAGAGCTTGCCTGCAGCTCGGTGGTGACGAACGACCCCGGTCTCTGCCGTTCTGCAGTAGCTTGTCATCGAACCAGCAGCCCTTCTCCCTTCTCGTCGTCGTCGCAGTTCTTCAGCTGGACCGCACCGGCGGCTGCGCCTCGAGGTAGCCAACGAGCCCGTCCATGCTCCAGCCCTGCACAAGCTCGTACTCGAATTCCCACACGAGCTTGCAACCCGCCGCCGGCGCTCGGTGCTGGTCGCTAGGGATCGGGACTGGATTAGGGATTTTTTTGTGCGAAGGGAGGTGCGTCCGGTGATTAGAGGCAGCTGATAGGCCCATGGGCTTAGAGGCTCACACTGTGGGGAGATAGATAAGCTAGAGGCAAGTATATGGGGCCCATCTTAGAGGCTGGTCTGCCTCTACACATTGCTGGTGCTCTCAGAGCGGTGCATGTCATCGTTCGCTACACTTGTCAAGCCGAGCGCAGCATGCACACTCCTCCCCGGACAGACGCCCCTCACCTCTCCACTCCACCACCACCACCGCTACCACGCCGGAATCCCCTTTTCTCTTGCCCCTGCTTGCCCCGCAATGCATGCATGTATTGATACCATATGAATCAAGGATCAAAATCTCCCCGTGCATGCGTGCATGCATTCGGTTGATTGATCGATCGAGATGCCGACGGCGAGCCGGTGCGGCGGGGGTTGCGACGGCGCGGTGGACGCGATGCTGCAGTGCCAGAAGGTGAGCGACTTCCTCATCGCGGCGTCCTACCTCTCCATCCCGCTCGAGCTCCTCTACTTCGCCTCCTGCGCCGACCTGGCTCCGCTCAAGTGGCTGCTGCTGCAGCTCGCCGCCTTCGCCGTGCTTGGCGGCGCCATCCACCTGCTCGCCGTCCTCTCTCACCACCACCCGCACTCCTCCCGCCTCCTCCTCGCCTCCACCGCCGCCAAGCTCCTCGCCGCGCTCGTCTCCTTCGCCACCGCGCTCTCCCTCCTCACCTTCATCCCCCGGCTTCTCCGCGCCAAGCTCCGCGAGGCGCTCCTCCGTGCCAAGGCGCGCCAACTCGACCGCGACCTCGGCCTCGTCCGCCGCCGCGTCGAGGCCACCTCCCGCGTCGTCCGCATGCTCGCCCACCACATCCGCAGCTTCCCGCTCGACCCGCACGCCATCCTCCACACGACCATGCTCCACCTCGCCGACGTCCTCGACCTCCACGGCTGCGCCGTCTGGATGCCCGGGCACAACGATGACGTCCTCCAGCTGGTGCATCAGTTCTGCCTGAGAGACAAGGGCGCCGTCGTGCTGGGCTCTCAGATCCCTATCTCCGCCGGCGACCCCGATGTGGTCGACGTAATGGCCAGCGAGGCCGCCAAGGTGCTCAGGCCAGGCTCGGCGCTCGCGACGGCAAGCGGCGGCGGCCTCCAGCCACCGGGAGCCGTGGCTGCCATACGGATACCCATGCTCAAGGTCTCCAGTTTCGACGGAGGAAGGACACCGGAGGCGAGTTCATATGCCATTCTGGTGTTGGTCCTGCCCGGCAAGGACGATTCCAGACGATGGAGCAGCCAAGACCTGGAGATCGTGCAGATTGTCGCCGATCAGGTCGCCGTGGAGCTCTCCCAGGCGGCGTTCCTGGAGGAGTGGCAGTCCATGCGCGACAAGCTCACCGAGCAAAATAGGGCCCTGCTGCAGGCCAAGCACGAAGCGACGACGGCGACCGAGGCTATCCGCTCCATCCAGAGCACCATGTGCAGCGCCATGCAGAGGCGGATGCACTCCGTTGTCGGGCTGCTCTCCATGGTGCAGCAGGCGGCCGAGGACATGCGTCCTGACCAGAGACTCGTCGTCGACGCCATTGCCAGGGCAAGCGCTCTCTCTCGCTGGCACTGATGAGCGACGCCGACACGGAGATGTTGACAATGAGCCGCGTGCCGTTCGGCCTCCACTCGCTGATCAGGGAGGCGATGAGCGTGGCACGGTGCCTGTCCGTCTGCAGGGGCCTCGGTTTCTCGCACCAGTCGGAGAATTCTTTGCCGGAGTGGGTCGTCGGCGATGAGAGCCGGGTTTTCCATCTCCTGATGCACATGGTGGGCACGCTGCTAAGCCGCCGACGAGATGGAGCAGGCTGCCTCTGGTTCTCCGTCAAGAGTTGCAATGTGGGTGAAGAAGAGAGGGCAGGCCGGGATTGGACCCCGATGGAAGCAAGCTTGTCTGCAGGGTGCAGCATATGTGTCAAGTTCCAGGTTGGGATGGAAGCATCAAGGGGTTGCACCCGATTTCCAAGCAGACCGGCCAGCTCTGAGATGGGGCTTATCTTCAGCATGTGCAACAACATTGTGCAGGTAGGTAAACCAAAACAGATGAAAATCTCCTAGCCATCTGTTGTTTGTACAGTCAATGTATCACGATCATTTGCTCATTCATTTCTTCAGATGATGGATGGCAGCATGCGGTCGGCATCAGATGGAGAGGGCATCATCCTCATCCTGCAGTTCCAGCTGCAGCAATCGGACGTGTACCGAAGAGCACCGTCCATGCCTCGCTTCAACGGCCTGAGGATCCTGCTCGCGGACAGCGATGACATGAGCCGGCAGGTGACCCAGAAGCTCCTCGAGAAGCTCGGCTGCCAGGTCATGTCGGTGCCGTCGGGAGGCCATTGCCTGAGCTTGCTGGGGAGCGCCGGGTCATGTTTCCAGCTGGTTCTCCTTGATCTCGACACGCGCACCGCGGCGTCGTCAATGGATGTGTTTGAGGTGGCGTTCCGTATCAGGGAGCTCAGGAACAGCTGCTGGCTGCTCGTCGTCGCTGCTCTCGCGGTCGGCGTCGACGACGGCATCCGCGAGATGTGCCAGCGGTCGGGAATAAACGGCGTGATCCAGAAACCCATCACGCTGACGGCACTGGGAGCTCAACTCTTTGGAGTCCTTCAAAACAACTGATGATGATGACACAGATCTCTTGCATGGCCCTTGGTCTGTTTCCATCACAAGACAACCACTTCTGTTAAATGCTTGCAGTAATTTTCGTTAGTAATAGCTTCTTGCTTCCAAGCTCGCGTTCTTCCTTTTCCTCTCTCCTTTTCTTCGGTTCATTCGGGAACAGCGGCGATCTGTAGGCACACTTACTATCGTGTCTTGTTCTTTGGTTGTGATTGCTTTTCTTCGTAGTGATCGTGTAGAATGCCTATGGTTCCTTGTAGATCTGGTTTTGAAATCGGATTTGCATGGGTAGATTAAGACGGATTTGAATGAGTTAAAAGGTCTGATCAGATGGTCATGAATGAATCGCAATTTCGACACCATCTGTGAGAACCTTCAACGGGGAACTGATTTATCATAATTGCACAGCTCAAATGGAGCCGAGTAAGGTCTCTCTCTTTTTTAGCCAGGACATTTGCAGAAAATTGTTAGTTTCTACAGGAATTTGAAATATTTATGTGTTCCGAACAAGACCGAAGTCTTCAAACTTATTTCCACTATGAATCTATGATTGCACCCTTACACACGATGCTTATTAGCCAAGAGAAATACTGCTTCAGCCAACCTCTAAGTTGAAGCTTCTAAGCTGTCCATACTCTATCTTGTAGGATTAGTCAGGAGAAGAACTTGCAACGAGATGGCACCCAAGCTGAGCAGACAATATTGGGATAGGTGGCTGGCACCAAGCCTTGGAACTTACACGTGATGTTGGAAAATAATATACATTGAAAGATTCATGCTTGATTCGAAAAGACATCATAAAAGCTGTAAACTCTATAGTAAAATAAACTAGTTTCATTAAAAGATTTATTACATAATTGAAATAGAGGATTTTAAGTACTATTCGAAATTTGGAGAAATTGCGTAGAGAGACCATTGAGCGGTTAGAAAAACTCTCGAATGAATGGATACTGTGAGATAGAACGGGAACAGATGAATCTGATTAATGGTACTTCTATTAGGTTGGGAAGGTTAGAAAATTCTAAAGACAGATATTGCTATTTACACGTCCTATTCTACATATTTTTCCTCAAAGCCTAAGTTAGGCACGGTAGTGCCAAATATTGAGATATCCTTGTACGTTTGCTGCAGAAGTATGTAGCCTTTAGGCGAAAACCAAAAGCATTTAGTCGGCCGACGAAAATTATCTACCGCGTCTGTACCACTGCTGACTGTTTCCATGGCAGGGCGGTTTCACCCAACCAAGCCCAAACGCAACCGAAAAACAGCTCAATCGAAGCTCAAGTCATGGCCGCCTCGACCGTCCACAAATCCACCGCGTGAATAAAAGTTACAGAAATAGGAGAAGAAGAATAATACGGGAGCCCCCATAACCCAACCCCACCTGTTACTCGCACGCACGTCGTCGTGCTTCTTCTGCGCGTCCACAGCCACCAAAGCTAGCGCGACGAAGCCGGGGGCGACAGCTCCACCGCCGCCGGCGACCTCACCCACCCCGAAGCCGCCGGCGGTACCCTGCCTACACCGCCAGCCGCCCGCCATCCGTCGCCGCCGTCGCGATCGGGTCCGGTTGGTTTCCCCTTCGTCTCTACTCTGGCAGTTTGATGTTTGTGTTTCGAATACGGTAAGAGGCTGACCTCTCGATCCCCGAGGCGGAGAATGTGGCGCGGCGCCGTCTGGTCGGTGCGATTCGATGCGGTGGGTCTGTTTGATCGTTTGATCCGGTTTGAGTCCCATTTTGGTGGCTTGGCCTCTTGATTGGCCCCCCTCCCAGTTCCCTCTGTTTCGTTTGGCCATTTCGTCTCATTTCTGAGTTTGAATGCAACCATGATTAGTGCCCCTTCCGATTCGGAGTTTGAGGCAATCGATTAAGAAGATCTCACTCTGATTCATCTGGAATCTGGGACAATTGATGAGTTTAACGAGTTCTGTATGCGAATCCCGTCCTCTTCCGTTGTGCGAATCCTTTCCCTGCCCATTTTATAAGATTTTATTTTGTCATTTTGCCTGATCTGAACCGATGCTGCTCTTTTGGGCTTGAGATCACATGCGTTGGGATCCGCAGGTGGTGCTGGCCGGTCAGGTGGCCGACCCAAGCCAAGTCTGCAGGATCAGGACGATCGCCTCCAGCTTTCTTTTGTAAGAAAGCTAAAAGTATTTTTTTTTCTTTCGTTCTGTCCTCGTAGAACGTCTCCTGGCATCGTTCTCATTGGAGCACTAGGCCAACTGGAGCAGAGCCAACAAATGTTAGGCAGATGAGTGCTATGGAGCCATCTATCTGCAAGCCAGTCGAGATATTTCTGCCCTCTGTTTTACCAAGTTCCGTTTTAACCACTATTGAGAAATACACAGAAGAGATTTGACGAGTTCAGTCTGTGAGCTTGGTATTCAAAACTACCAAATCTGTTACAGCCCCAAAACCAACTCTCTTGTATGCTTCAATATTTTATTTCAAGAACCAGGCTACCTCATTTTTGTGGCGAGGGCCTGGAAGCTCAACATTAATCCCACGCATCATAAGATGTGTTCATATGAGAGGAAAACCATAGAGATTTTGTTTCCTTTGTTAATTCGATCATTGACTCTTACTTTTATGTTTCCTGCAGGTGTAAGAAGTTTTATTATTGTTGTGAGTTATACGAGGTTGCACTTCAAAGATGAGTACTGCTAATCGCGTGCAACACGTCAGGTCAACCAAGCCTGTCATAGGTGCATAACATATTCGAGCTACTAGATTATATACCATGTTTCATGTTATTATTCTACAACCGTAGGAGGTGCTGATATATCAAATGCAAGTGCTTGGATAATTTTTTTACCATTTGTAGGCAAAGCAAGAAAGTTGAAGGATCTCATGACAAAAAGCGACAACCGAGTATGTGCTGATTGTGGTGCACCTGATCCCAAATGGGCGTAAGTGCCACCGTTACACAGTTTAATGCTCATTTCTGTACAAACACTTATTATGCTTTCAGTTTCAGAAGAGAGATATTTTGCATGGCTTTTTCACATAAAGATTCTCCATTTTACATAGATAAATTGGACAATAGATTTATTATGTGATATAGAAGTTGTTTTTGTTCAATCTATTTTGCATGGCTTTTTCACATAAAGATTCTCCATTTTACATAGATAAATTGGACAATAGATTTATTATGTGATATAGAAGTTGTTTTTGTTCAATCATACCCCTGTTAGGAACCTTCGTTTTGATTTTGCATTGATTCTATCTTAGATTTATATAAGCTTCGTTTACTGTACCTTTCAGGTCTTCTAATATCGGAGTATTTCTCTGCTTAAAATGTGGAGATGTTCACAGGGCCCTTGGACCAGACATTTCAAATGTAATTGTTAACATCATAAATTTCCTCTCACTTCTAGTTATTCCAAAATAGTTCTGCTGATATGCCTATATGGATATGGTTTGATTTTTTCCTCAGACTGTACCTAATATGTAAGGACCCCTTCAAATTCACCCTTAATTCTTCCACCCGTTCTTTATGTCAGGTTTTATCTGTGACATTGGATGATTGGTCTGATAGTGATATTGACTCCATGGTTGAGGTTGGTGGAAACTCATACGCAAATTCAATTTATGAGGCTTTTCTTCCAAAAGATCACCCGAAACCCAAACCAGATTCAACAGTGGAATATCGTACCGAATTTATAAGGTGGTAATTGCTCCATTTCAACTCTGTGATGTCATCAGAATTATTTCAATACTAATCTTTTATCTTTTTAATACACAGAGCCAAGTATGAGACACAGGATTTTTTGAAGCCAAGCTTGCGCATTACCTCAAAGTCAGGTTTTGAATCTACCAATTCTGTGAAGAGTGTAGGTAGCAGTTTCTCTACCACTTCAAGGAAGCATGTACCTGTAAGTTGTTATGCAGAAACATAGATGATCAGTAGTAGACATTTATGTAGCCCTGTATTTTCTGTGCTGAAAAGATTGCTGCATAGCAATTGCAATGGAGCATATTTGATTGAGGCTACATAATTTTAGTGAACCAGACAATCAACCTTACCCTTGCAACTGGTCACAGGAAGATACAAGAGAATTTATTGGAGAGCTCAACATTAAAGTGGTAAAAGGTACTCAGTTGGCTGTCAGAGACATGCTAACAAGTGACCCCTACGTTATTTTAACACTTGGAGAGCAGGTAGTATTTCATTTCATTTTTTACATACATAAATAATCTGTATTTGTTATGCCAAGCTATTCCTGAAAACATCCAATTATTGGTTCTAATTGCAGAAGGCTCAAACAACAGTTAAAAAGAGTGACCTGAACCCGATATGGAATGAGGTGCTTAAGCTATCAGTTCCTCGAAATTATGGACCTTTAAAACTTGTAAGTTTGATTTTAATTATTTGCACTCTGGAAATTATTTTGCTCCTCTCCGCAGGCAACTCAAGTAATAGTGACGCACGTTAGGAGGTAGTAATGAATTAGAGCACCTTGCTTCCTGGTATTTGCCCTGATTTTTCAGTTGCAAAAAAAAACAGAGTAAAACAACTGCAAAGCCAATTAATTTTTCGTTACACACATAATGCCAAAATTCAAGAGAGTGCCATAAATAGTTGGCTCAATTACATTAATCATTACCAGATCGCAAGTGAATAACCGCAACATTTTTTGTCGACAAGTGTGACTTGCATCAGTATCAGTTATGGCCAGGTGCCTTAATGTATTCCCTTGATGAACCTACTACTAGAGAAATAGGAGTATATGATTAGATGAAGAAGAGCATTTCATGAATATCATCATTTTTCTTGAATTTCTGTGTAGTCAAAACGCAAAGGTTCGTATCTTTGGTTCCTTAGTATTTCAGATGCATTTAAATGTAGTCCACTTGTCCAATGGGAAAAACTTATTTGTACCAATGGCCAATGGTGTGGTATGGTACACATGATGAAGAACTTGTAATGTTACATCTTGTAGTTCTTGACGGAGGTTTTATGTCTAAGATAATAGTTCACCATAAAAATACACAACTATACAAGATTGATGAGTGTACAACCATGCTATGTATTTATAAAAATACATAAATATGCTAGAGAAGAAATCCTTTAATAGAATCATGTAGCTTTGTGCATAATTACAAAGCAGACAAGATAATTCTTCTGATTTTTTACTCCATCCTAACGTGTAATCTCTGTATTTCCAGGAAGTGTATGACTACGATACTTTCTCTGCTGATGATATCATGGGGGAAGCTGAGATAGATCTCCAGCCAATGATCACAGCTGCCATGGCCTTTGGTGATCCTTCACGTCTTGGCGACATGCAAATTGGAAGGTGGTTCATGACCAGAGACAATGCCCTGTTGAACGATAGCATTGTCAATGTTGTGGCAGGAAAGGTAAAACAGGAAGTGCACCTAAAGCTGCAGAACGTAGAATCTGGCGAGATGGAGTTAGAACTGGAATGGGTTCGTCTAGATTAATAAAACCTCAGTGTATCTGTCTAAAGTTTACTCAAGAAGCATCAACTTTTGTAATATATGCTGAATATCTTCAAATCTTGGCTTGCTGAAGCTTTGTCTTGAACTTTTCCTCCTGGCCAAAATTTGTGAAAATGCGGATTGTACAGTGTCTTGGTGTAATTTGTTGGATATACTCACGACCGATTCCATTGTTCGTAGTAATTTTGTGAGTACTGAGTACTCCATGTGACTCAACTTTAAGTGCATTAGTGTACTAGAGACCGAATTAGAAGGACATACGAATTGTGCAGCGTTGAAGATAGAACTCTTTTCAATTTTTTGTGCTAATGCCACACTGGTGCTTCAATACCTCTCTGGTTTGTTCCCTTATGAATGCTTCCTTGCCGAGTTGGTCAACTATAGGCTTTCATGTACGGAACCTTCTTGATGAAGTCCTCTTTAGCTGAAGATGCTGCTGCACTTGAACTGAAAGGTGGTTTCCAGGACATGTTTGTCACTATGACCTTAAGAATGCTATTTTGATTCATTTACTCTTACTCATTTATATATACAAGATCTCTCAATCAGAGCACAACTTAATGCCCCAAATACAAGCACAAATTAACACAATCCTAGCTATGTACACTTTTACATACCATGTTGCTGCAGCTCCCACCTGAAAAAAAAAGAGGTGAACTGCATGTATGTACATTCAACCACAATTTATTTGCCGAGTCCATCTAGCTTCTCTTGAAGCCGAACACCCCCACGGCGGAGCCAACGGACGCGAATGAGCAGATGAGCAGGCAGGCGGCGCTGAACGCCTGGATGACGAACCACCGCCTCGTCCACGGCGCCACCTTCGCCTGCGCGAGGTACATCTCGACGGGGAAGTAGATGGCCAGCGGCCAGAAGGTGAAGGCGCCGATCAGCCCGATCACCTGGTTGAAGTAGGGGAACCACACGGCCAGCGCCGTCGCCGCCGCCACGTACGCCGTGCGGAACCACAGCCTGAACAGGTTCACCCGGCGCGGTCCGAGCCTGAGCAGCGGCAGCTCCACGTCGACGACGCATGCCTCGGCGCCGAACCGCCGCTCCACGAGCGCGAACGCCGGCTGCGTGTACACCTGAACACATATAATTGCATGCGGCGTCATGCGGTTGCAATTCTCATGGGGCAGTATATAGTGGTAGTATGCTTGCCTGGTAGCCGCCGAGGAGGTGGAGGACGACGCAGAGGTTGGCGAGGTCGATGAGCCAGTAGGGCTCGTAGAAGCCGAACCCGGTGAGGAGGTTCCCCGGGGTGTCGTCCCCGAACGCCGCGTAGCCGAAGCACCCGCAGCCGAGGTAGAAGAAGGTGGTGAGCACAATGCTGGCCCTCGACGCCGTCTTCATCGTCTCGCTCTCCGGCGGCGGCGACCTCAGCGTGTCCTTGATATACAAGGTACGTAAAAGGGTCATCTCATGAACACGTCACACAAGAAGCACAAAAACGAAGTTTTTTTTATAGATAATGACAAAAACGAAGGTGCACGCGTACCTCTATTTCTAGCAGAACTAAGGAGTAAGGGTAAGCGAAGGCGATGTCCCCGAGGGCCTGGGCGACTCGCCACAGCTTCTGCGTCGGGGATACCAGGGGAATGCCACCGATTCCCCCCTTGATCACTCCGTTTTCTAAAGAGACGGATGAATCGTCACATGCATGCGTACGCATTGTTCTTCATCATCTCTGCAAATCATGGCAAGTGCATTGAATATGTTATTACCGATCACTTTGGCGGCGCCGAGGCCGAAGCCGATGAGGGAGTAGGAGAAGGACATGACGGCCGCGAAGACGGAGAGCCACGCCATGTTGTGGAAGTCCGGTATCTGCGACAGCACCACCTGCGCGAGGCCGAAAAGGAGCATGTAGTAGCCGTCCCCCCCCGGAGGAGCACGCCGCGCCGTGGCCTTCCCTGTGGTAGCAGTTCGCTTTCTCAATCGCCCTGCAAAAATGAGAGATTTATTAGCCATTGTTTACTTTTCTCCATAGAATTTCCCATTTGTCCATGAGATTGCCTGTCATGCATTAACCGGGCGAAATAATTGGGCTAAAATATGCAAAAACTTGTTAAATACCATTTGCTCTTTTTATTCGGATTTTTAAGCCATGCTTAACATCGCTTTTGCTGAGCCTTTCGGCCAATCAAATTGAGACGTCACAAGTGATGCGTTTGCCAAGAAATGACTGAATTTTGTCTACCGAAACAAATAGTTGACATTGTTGATCCAGCTCTAGAACAATTTTTATGCACAAACTAGGTCTATATATATATATATATATATAAGAAAACGACATTCACATAGACTTTGCTTTCGTCGAACAAAAGGAGCTGGCCAGCAGCCCAGCACTCACCCAACAATAACATTATTGGTTACGTAATTCTGCACTACAACACTAAACATTGGCCGACCACCTGATGATTAAACACTGACACGCGAAATTACCTTTGCAGTCTTGTTCGACATCATTTCGTGCATCGTACAACTGCATTACAGCTAACAAACTCGTGACTGACTGGTTGCCGCGCAAGGCGGACATAGTGAATTTTGCTATGGTCCATAGATTGAAAAGAAGTTGTTATTCTCGCGGAATTGTTTATTCCTAAGTCCAACCATTATTATTTTCACCTCACACTATAAATGACTGTGGGCTAAAAATTGCACTAACGTTTGTTAAAATTGCACATTTTTCATATTATAATTTTAGATTCAGCAATGTGCAATTTTAGATAACTAAAATTCATAAAAAAATTAGGCAGCTGGGAGTTAGCAAAACCGTATTCTCAATATGTGAATGGCTAGATATAGTTTATTGAGGTTGAGGGCTTTTTCCTCTCGCCACTTTTAATCAATCACATAACTAATACTCCTTTAATGTGCTAATATATTTATTTACACGGTATGATTAGGTCCCCGTATTTTTTTGTGTGAGAGAGAGAGACTCGGTGGAACTTACTACTAAAGAAAGTTCTGTGTGAGGAAAACTGAGCAATGCATCTAGAATGCCCTTCATTGCTTCACATGAGAGAAGGCAAAGTATAAACCTTTGTATATACTCTTTTAAATTCTCTAATCTATATGAATGGACAGTGCTCCTGCCCCCTTCTCAAAAAAAGAGAGAAGACAACAGAAGCAGTGGTGGCCAACTATGGCCCAATGGCCCAAAATACTAGGACATATTCACTGCTAATTGAATGTACTATTTTAGGCTGGGAAGGGGTTAGGGGTTAGCTCCCAGGCTGACCCTAGCTAAGCTTCGCCCGTGTACGTAAGAAGGAAAAGAGAGAAAGCATGTGTGAATGCGACGTGTGTGTATAATAGAGTGCGTGCACGTCTGGGGATTATACACGTTACTTAAAAAATATAGCGTACATAGTATTTACCTTATACTGTTGCCTGACGTGAGAGTGTACACCACCCCGCTCCCAAACAAGCTGAAATTAAGAAAAAAACCCACAGAGCAACCGGCTCTTTTCACCTGCAATTATAGCTCACGTGGCATCAATATAAAAGCACACTTGTATCTTAAATTACAACAATTCAAATAATAAGTCGATGTACATCGTCAATTCAATCTCTGCCTACATAAAGTATTTACAATAGTTACTTGTATAGCGGCCTTCTGTCCTATATGTGGAGTCTCAAGGTTTTGATGATCGATATTTGGGTTTACCATTTACATGTGCCGGAGGGGCGGATGAGAGCTGGTAGATTTCAGAGTATCAATGTTAAGTTTCACAATTGGCTAACCGATAGGCTGCGCCTTCGCCAGACAGGTACTGCGCAAAGTGGCCACCATGAATAAGATCACTCCTCATACTCTGCTCTACTTTAACCAAGACAAACCTCTCCACATGGTGGCACTCCTGCTGTACAGCCGTGTCAAAGAAGGACAAAAGAAAGATCTATGGCACCATTGCCTATGTGCTCTGGAATATTTGGAAAGAGAGAAATGCTCGCATATTTAACAATGATTTCAGCGATGTTGACAAGGTGGTGGTCAAAGCGCAAGAGGACATAAACGCTAGGAGGCTGGCATTCTGTCGAACCTCAAACGATACTGGGGACCCCTTCCTCCCTTTGCTTTAGTTGTTTCTTTATGCTTCCTTTTCGCCTGTTCTTGTAATCGCACGTTATTTTATTTACCTTCTATCTATGAGAGGGGCAGAGCTCCTGCCATGATTATTCATTGGCTAACCGACCGATCTGAGAAATATTTATCATGTGGTGGTAAATTTTTTTTAATTAAATCAGCGACGTATGCTATGGGTTTATTAAATTTCCAGCTGGTTTCCGTGATGACCTTATGTAGCTTATCCATAACTTCTGATGGGGGGTGATAAAGAAAGAAGGTTGGTTTATTGGCTTGCCTAGATTAAAGCTATTCGTCCTAAAACGTTTAGGATATTGGCTTTCGGGATCTTAGGATTTTTAATCAAGCTCCAAGCTTGTGTTTCCAGGTAGCCTATGTGCCAACTTGCTTAAGGCTAAATATTTTCCTCATGGAGATTTACTGGATACTTCCTTTCCCAGAAATTCATCCACAACATGGCAGGGGGTAGAGCATGGTCTAGAGCTTCTTAAACAGGGAATAAAGGTTTTCCCCAGAATGCCCATTTTCATGGGGATTTGGAGTGCCCATTTCCCCAGAATGTAAAGGTTTTCACATGGAGGCTAGCAACAGACAGCCTAGCTGTTCAAGCAAGCCGGTGAAGAAGACATATGGATAGTCTGCCGACCTGTCATATTTGTGGATTGAAAGCTGAGGATTATTTTCATGCTACTATTACTTGTACCAAGGCACCCACTCTTCATTTTGCTATGAGTGCAGTTTGAGGCTTGCCGCCGGATGATATTTTTGTGAAAAATGATCCCAATTGGTTTCTTTCTTTGCTGGCTCAAGTGGATGCCGATACCCGTACGAAATTGCTGTTTCTTCTTTGGTGATCTTGGCACCTCCGAAATAAGATATCTTCGGAGATGGCAAGGATACTATTACTGCGTCGGTTCTTTTCCTCAGCGACTATCATGCCTCATTTGGTATTGTGTGGTCGCCTATGGCGAGGGTCGATTTAAAAGGTAAAGCTTCTGTACCCTGTCCAGATCGTTGCCATTTCTGATGTTGCCGTGATCGTTTGTCCAAGGAAAAATGGTCGACGCCTCCACTGGGATGCGTAAAAATCAATGTGGACGTGGGTTTTGATGTGGCAAGTTCTTTGGCTAGTATGGGTGTTGTGATTCGAGGCCCCAACTGAGCGGTGCTGCAGTCATCTTGGAAGTTTATTGACCGCTGTACGAGTGCTGCAGTCATCTTGGAAGTCCATTGGTCATCTCTTGCCAGTGGTTTGAATGAACCTCTAATTGTCGAAACTGATTGTCTCATGATCCATAGAATCTTGGTGCAACGGGTCGAGGACAGATCGGCTTTGTGTGACCTCAAGAATGAAGTTCTTGCTCTAGGCCATCTTTTTCCTGATGTCAAGTTCATCAAAATTGGTAGATGTTGCTCATTTTCTTGCTCGTTTTGCTAAACTGGACAGATGTGGGGGTGTGTGTTATTTGATTCAACTTTCTCCAACGTGGTCGAGTTGATCAAGAACGATTGTAATAACTATTTAGTTTAGTATAAGTTCTGAGGTTTAAAAAAAATTCAAATCATCATTACCTAGGTAAAGCCTCACAGCATCCACGTAGGACCTGTTCCTGACGACGCCGCGCTCCGGGTCGTGAGAAATGTAGCAGTCGGCGAGCAAGGTGGACTGGACCACGGTCACCCCGGCGAAGAACACCATGACCGCCGGCCCCGCGACCCAGCCAAGCTGCGCCACGCTCCACGCCAGCGATAGCACGCCGGAGCCTATCACCGCCGTGATGATGTGCGCGATCGCCGTCCATATGGTCCCTGCACCGGTCCACACGCACGCACAGAAACAAAAATTCCGGCGGTAAATTAATGTGTTACTTATATGGCATGTTTAGCCGTGCAAGTAAGCGGTTCATGCCGAGATGGAATCATCTAAGGAGGGGGCACAGGAATAAGAAATTCTGATTACGAATTGTGATGCTTTCGATCGCGTCACTGTTGTTGCCGGCCGGGCCTAGCTAGAGTGGAACCATATAACTATCAAGTGATGCTATAGTATTCCTAGCAGTTTGGCTAACTTAGTTTCTCTCTACATGCTTTGAGCTAGCCAAGTTGATTATGACATGGCTGATCGATGGTTTGGTATTTACATGCATATAAATCCAGATAATCCATGGATCATGTGGAAAAGTAATATACTGGCTGGCTAGTGCAAAGAACGCAACACACTCATTAACCACAAGTTTCAGAGATGGGGCGTTACAGAAATCAGAAATCGGAAGCATATGTTATAGCTTGTGACGAATTAGAAAAAACAAGGTAATCTTTTGATGGATTAGCTGATCGGATACGACGACTTACCAGTTCTTTTGACCAGATGCTCCTCGGATGAATTATAAGAGGAACCCGAGAGCTTCTCGAGCAGCGGCTCTGTTTGGCGATCGCCTTCTCCTCCTCCTCCTCCTCCTCGTCCTACTCCTCCTCCCATGGCTTCTGATTGCTTCTCTTTTTCTCTTAGCGGTGTTTGTCCAAGAGATTAAGACTAAGCTAGCACATGTCAGCTTTATATAAAGAAAAGAAAGCTCTCGCTGTTACCGAATACGTTGCAATGTAGCACTCTCTCCCTGCAATTTAATTTTTTTTAGGGGCAATTTAATGTTCAGTGGATTGGTTGTTTCGGTAGTAGAATTGTACAAACTACAAAGATTGGTATGTCAGGGGGTGTTGGTGGGGGCAGCTTCGGCAGTCCCAATCCGGAATCCACCACATATGTTCGTGGACCGCACAGGTAGATACAAAGGTATTGTGATTGACATAGGAGAATCTTCTACCGTTGCTTTGGTAGCGTGAACACATAAAACATGAAATTAAATCGATCCAGTGGACCGTGTCTACTGAAAAAAGAACATTTTCTTGCAGCTGCAAAACTGACAAAAGAAGAAGAAATGGTACGTGCAGGAGACGGTTATGTCATGTGAATCTTTTACTTATCTTCCGAACAGGCGACCAGGGAAGCGCCAACTCGAAACAAAATGGTAGTTGCAACTTGCAACACGCGAATGCGACGTGCAGGTATCCAATATTTCAATGCTGTCACTCGCCTACCTGTAGTGAGTTCATAGGATTTACTTTTTCCAACAAATCTGCGAAGCGTTAGTACGGTGTAGTCGTTGGAACAATATGATATTGGAAACTTTAATTCCTAAAGGTAAAAAATATGCACAATTTCGGTTCTACCATTCATATTCTACACTTTTCGCTTTTGCCACCTCAAATTGAAGTGACATATCAATTTTTTTCATTTCCATCAGTGAAAGGCATGATCAAACTTGCGTACGAGGCAAAAGACCACCATATCCCCTTCTTTCTTGGTGCGTCAACTCCGTCTTCTACCTTCATTCAAGCTAAAACTTTCTCCATAGCTCTGGTCACCGGCCGGGGTTTTCTGGTTACCGGCTGGTAATCGGACTTACCGGAACCTCACGAGAAACCTTAGTATTAGCATCACGGTTTTGTCAAATTTCATGCAAATATGGATAAATTTTTGTAAATTTTGAATATTTTTTTTGGACGATAAAATCCCGGTTATATACTGGTTGGTAACCGTGGTTGCCAGTTCTAGCTACCCCCTCCGGTATTGATTGCCAGCCGATAGCCATTAAGCCATAGTAGCCGTTGCATCCAACACCCATTGTCTCCGGCCTCTCCCACCTCCGACAACAACGACCACTCCTTCCAAGCCAGCTTCACAAGCGCGGAGCTATGTTGGGGTCAGGGTGGTCTGGCACCCAACCCAAAGATCTTTTGTTGATTAGTAATGCATAAGTTTCCCTGAAAAACATTTTTAGTAATGCATATGTAGGAGTATTAGGCCCATATATCACATAGTTATTAGATAGTCACCTTTGTGACTAAAAGCCCATTTGTTTGGCAACTACGTTAAAGCTTTTATCCTCACCAAATTTTAGCTTTGCATTTACTTTTGGCCCCTCATTATTTGTTGAAGCTCTTCACCCATGCATTTCCAATGCCGACTCCTTCCACACCTTCGCTCTTCTTTCTCCCCATTCACGGCACTCCATGAGGCTGCCCTCTTCCCCAATCCCGGTGCTCCCTGCCCTACACGACGTCCTACGCCTGCTCTAGTCCGGCCAACAATGACGGCTGACGTGCCTGCATTTTGATGGCCTTGGTTTTTCTCAATGACGCACACAACGGATGACTTGAGCATGGTGTTGCTAAAGAGGAAGGCACGCTAGGTGTTGGACTCGAGCCAGGTGGAGAAGGCGTGGGAAGAGAGACAAGGAGAAACAACAAGAAACAATGGGCTCAAATCTCATGTCATCGTCAGCTATTGGTTCAGACGTGCAGTAAAACTGTCCTGTGTTGCTGAACGCCTCTTCCTTCAGTTCCTTCCGTAACAAAAGGAGAGCCATGAAGACTAGTTGGCTAACGATATTGTAGTCCCAAAGGAAGTACGCACGCAGACTTCTTTCTCTCTTGACCTGATCGCAAAAACTTCCTCACCCTCACAATTCTGGTTCTCTGGTCTGTCTTGAAACCACCAAAAGGAGAAATCATCTAAAACAGTGGAACACCATACGGTTAGCAGAATACTCTTAGCAGTAGCCAACAAGTGGACACTATAACAACATTACTCATTATACAAGAAACAGAAGCAGTGGAGCAACCGCTGGACAGTACAGCCATATCATAGACGTCAGAACATGTGTAGCAACCAGTTACAAACTTCAGAACACAAGCATCGACTAATCAACAGCATAGCCTGATCACAGTTTTAGTAGTACTGACATGTTTATCAAGTCGATCGTTCAACATTGAGGTAGGCAGTGTACCTACCGCCTATCATCATTCAATAGAAGAGCCTCATTACAAATTAAGAATTACTGACTCATCACAAACATCAGAGCATCTGTGGCAACCACTCAACAGTACAACCTGATAAGAGACCATAAGAAACTGTAATCGAATAAATCAATTCATATTTGATAAAGCCACAAGTGCCCAGAGCAAGCAAAACATAATAGTATTACAAAAAGGCAACAAAATATAGCTGAAGCATTACAAACATGTCTAAGAAGTAAAACATAAGCTGAAGTAACTGTGCTAAGCCATGGAAATTGCCATGTTTCCATTTTTCAATTTGATTATCTGTGTCGTGTTTCTTAAGGGATAACTATCACCAGGATGAGGTGACTCTATTGCAACAAGAGGGAATGGGCACCTCTAGTCAATCTTGACAGATGAGAAGAGGTAATGAACGAAGTAGAATGAGAGCAAGAAGCCAATGGCACCGGTAGACAGCATGATGGCAAGAGCCCCGATCAGGGAATAGCCAAGATAGAGTGTCGCGGAGACTGGTCCGCTCAGGCTCCTCAGGTCGAACACCAGGTAGTTGATCGAGTATAGGAAGACGTAGAAAGCAACGGAACCAGAAGCAAAGAAGGCTTTCCACCACCACCTCCAGTCCTCCACGCAAAGATGCATGTAGGTTAGGACCAGAGAAACCTCACCACAGACTATGACCAACAGGAAAAGGACAATGAATAGGAAGCCGAAGACATAGTAGAATCTCCCCAGCCAAATGCTAGAAAGGATGAAGAAGAGCTCAATGAATAGGGTGCCAAAAGGCAATGTTCCTGCACCGAGCACAAGCAGCCATGAAGGAAACTTGCGCTCAGGGATTTCCCGTGGAATTTGGTTGGTACGGACAGGGTATTCTATGCTCGCAGCACGCGTACCTAGCAAGCCTCCAATAAGAGTGAGTGGCACGGATATGCAGAACCACAGGGCCAGGAGCGTGAAGAACAGCGAGATGGGCAAAGCTCCAGTGCTCTTCTTGCCCCACAGGATTGAGTTCAGCACAGTCAAGATGATAAAAACAATGCCAGGGAAGAAGCAGGAAGTCAGCCAAGCAACAGATTTCCACCCTTCTGAGGTTCCTTTGATAGTCCTCCAGACACGGACACCAACGTATCCAGAAATAATTCCAAGGAAGAGGTAGAGAATGATCATTCCGGTAAGGAGCATTCCCCTGGAAGCTGGTGAGAGGAAACCCAGAGCAGCAAACACAATCGTAACAACTGCCATACCAGTGATCTGGATACCATCAGCCACCATAACACACAACAGCTTTGAGCAGCAGGGCTCTCTGAAGACGTCACCAACAACAAGTTTCCATCCTGAGAGCTCCTCGTTCATCTGAGCTTGCGCTTCCTTGTCCATCTCCTCATACCGTGTCAGATCCCTACGGACAGTCCTCAAGAATATGACGAACACAATACCAGCCAAGAAGAAGACGACCATCATCGAGTTCATGATTGAGAACCAGTGCACCTTGGCACCATCCATCTTCAGGTATGCATCCCACCTTGATGGCCACTTGATGTTGCTCTTGACATACTCAACCTCATAGGTAAATGTAATCCGCTCATTCTCAC
This sequence comes from Stipa capillata, assembly GCA_019208055.1. Taxonomy (NCBI): domain Eukaryota; kingdom Viridiplantae; phylum Streptophyta; class Magnoliopsida; order Poales; family Poaceae; genus Stipa; species Stipa capillata. The sequence goes on from JAGXJF010004666.1 coordinate 538,580, forward strand.
GGATGACCTGAGACTTCTCGAGCTCCAACGGGCAGTTCACAGAGTCAACCTTCTCATACATCTTGAGCTTGGACATTGCCGCAGGATCGCGTCTCACACTGCAAGGAACGACCTCAAAACCAACAATCTGGAAGCCGCTCTTGCGATCAGACTCGACCATTGCAACACCATCCTCACTTGTGACCACAACATCGCCTTGCGCCTGGTACCGATGGACCAAAACCCTAAACTTGAGATGGTTAATGACATAATCCTCGTTGCTACCCGTTGGGTTGTACCCGACTGGGTACCCAGTCCACTGGATCGTCATCCCATTCTGCTCGGTGAACCTCATGACCGGCAGATTGTCAAGGATCATGTTGACCTGATACAGATTTCGCGCCCGGTTCTTTAACAGCTCGGCCTGCTCTTTGGTGAGCGGGTCAGTGGTGCAAAGGTACACCGACTCATTGATGTTGACGCGGAAGCGGTATGGCGAGTTGTCGATCTGGTCACCCATGAGGATCTCGCCGAGATTCTCAGCGCTCTTCTTCACACCTTCTGGGGGCTTGCAGTAGGGAAGGCTGTAGTAGCTGAAGGGCAGCTCGGTCTCAATGGATGTGAGCGAGTTGACCTTGGCCCAGATCGGCTCACCAGGCTCGTAGGTGTGCATGAAGGTGCCGGGGAGGTAGAAGGCGTTGACATTGGGGTGCAGGCTCAGGAGAAGGACGAGCAGGGAAGCCGAGATCCACCGGGCTGGTGGCATCTTGGGGAGCATTGCGGCTACAATTCCTTGTGATCAATCAATCAAGAACTCCACCTGGAAGCAAATTGTACACAAGAGACACGAATCAATTCATTTCACAAGATCACCATTTCCCTCTTCCGTTAATATAATCCTGAGGACACATCAACATATACAGAATTAAAGACGAACTCAGTTGATTAAAGAGGACTCCTTCATCTAATCACCAATATTCAATATGCATGCACAAAATCAGCACAAAGAATCTACGAGTAAAGATCAACGAAAAGACAAGACAACCTACTGTATTGGAATCACGAGACGCTAACAAGGCGTTTGGTTGGACACTGTGAACGTAAACGGTATAAAAAATACACTGGTAATGTAATGGGAATGGATGAAAACGAAACATGTTTGGTTCAGCACAGAAATGGTTTCGAAACCCATTACGATGTTTGGTTGAGGATTATCAGATAGCTCAAGTGGTGAAATATAAAGCACAAATGATATCTCGATCACAAAATTCAAATCAAACGAACACCATCATCCAGCAGCACATTTACAAAGGAAATCAACAATCCGTGTATATTCTTATCAACAAGAACCAACAGATTCATCCTTCTCATTAAAATGTGGCAAATTCAAACAAGAACACGAGAAGGGTACACAAAGCAGAGCTCAAGATTTGACAAGTGCTTCTGAAAATTAGAGGGGGATGGGTTAGGATTAGACAGAGATCGGAGAGAGAGAGAGAGAGAGAGAGAGAGAAACTGACGACTTTGCTGACGCTCTCGCCGGAGCTGTGGGAGGAGGCAAATACCACCGCTCTCGCCAAATGCATTGACTAAACCTAACATGCGAGAATGAATTAGAAGCATAAGGTTGTCGGTGTGTGGTATGACTAAGCAAGCATACACCGACTAAATCTACAAAGGCAGCAGCGAAATTACTCCGCGCATCGCTCAGACATTTGCTCAGTTCGACCCTAGAAATCAAAACCACTTCCAAATCGCGGCAAGGAAGCACCGCGCGTGAACATACCTACACCGCGAAACGAATGAGCAAGCAGTATGACCACGATTCCGCGAGGCGCGAGCTAAGGCCACCTCAGATCTAGAAGAAGAAGCAAATGGCGGGCAAAGATCGAGACGCAAAAAACGGGCATGAGGAATCGATCGGTCCGGACTTGGCACTGGAGTCTGGAGAGGCGGTGGAGAGCCGACGAGGAGAGGAGATGCGGCCGCTCACCTCAGATCTGGATCACGGCAAGAGGAGGCGACCTGCGCGAGGTCAAAACATGGATTCCCGAGGCCACCACCTCTCTCTCCGCCCTCGAGATCGAGGAGCAGGAGGAGAAGAAGAAGAAGAAAGTAAACGCTTGGCCGGCAAAATCGAGGAGGGCGAGACGCGGCACGAACCCGCCAATCTTTATACTACCCCTTCCCGCACACACCTCTACAGCTCTACTACTCCCGTGCAGTTTTGATTATTTTTTTTGAAATACTCGTATATTTTTTCCCTGTTTTGAAATGGAAATCTGAATTAAAGTTTTGATTTTTAAAAGGAAGTTTAAATATTTTGTTCGGTCGTGGGCCAGTTTGGTGTCGCTCCACGTTGGGCTCGTGTGGGGCCGGCGCAGCTTGCTCTACACGTGTGGCGCTTTGGTCCTTGTTTGACCTGGGTGGGTTCGGTAGGTCTGTGGGAAGCCTAACCAGGACAATGACATGTGGACCATGCAAAAACGCCAAACGGGACTGTGCACTTGTATTCTCGTTTCAGATCTGGTTGACTCTGAAGCTGGTGCCCTTTGAACCTTGCTAGCAGACGAATATGCAAATAGAATCCGGAGTACTACGAGCCTGCTCGATTTGTAGCCCTAAGTTGGCTTGCCAAACATTTGGCTAGCCTAACAACTTTTGCTATGAATTGGTTGGCGCTCAATTCCTAAGTAATTTTGCTAAATATTGGCATTTAAAATAGTTAGCTTGCTAAACTATTGGCAAACCAACTTGAGGCTCTAAACCAAACATGCTGTAGGACCCACCCAGCACGTAGACGGTCGTGGTGCCTGCGGTACCTGGTGATATCAACTGCTCGGATCATGTGAGAGAGGAATTGTGCTGAGGACTTGCATGCCGCTCCAATGTAGTGCACCTGAGATTTGACGCCCCGTTGTCTCCTCGATCATGGTCAGAGACGTTGAGTGACAAGTCCTGACAAATACCCAAAATGCTTATATAGAGGTTTGAGTTGATGGAAACTTTTCTATGAAATATAGTGTAAACTCTCATAGAAATTTTATGTAGATTAAAATCCCACAAATTAAACAATCCAACATAGGAAAATTTTAAAAGGTTTACAATCATCCGAAATTCATATAAAAATCTTTTCAAAGAGGCCCTAAATGTATCTTGGCGAGTCTTCACACTGTAGATGGTGTGTGGGCCCACTGCCCCAACACTTTGCATCGCATCATGCACCTTGTCCCATGGTTGCAACATTCAGATACTTCAATCACGTTTTCTTTAGAGAGAGAGAGAGAGAGAGATCATGCATAAAGAACCACCCAAAAAATGTGGGACGAACAACCGAATTAAGAACTACGTAGCATTCAAGTGCGTTCGCATGGTCCAGCTAAGCAAAGGGGATCTCCAACCTCTCATCGTGATGCCTTACGTGGCCATCATACTCGCCTTTCCGGGCCAAAGAACAAAGCTTCACCATCACAACATCTCCTTAGTTCGCGTTACCACTTTGCATCGACCTGCTGCTCATTAAATCCTTGAATTTCTTAGCAAACAATCGTGTCTGGTGGAAAAGGGTTGGTTGGGGTGGAGAACCCGCGACATGAACCGACGAACCAACATCCCTGGAAAAAGACGTTTCAATAAATAAATAAAAGAGTTGCGTTGCATGCGTACGAAAAGGGACATGTTTCTTAGAGAGGACACTACCTAGCCACACTTTGTCAAAATGACGCAAAAGTTAGACACAGAAAATGTACAGTTTCCTTTGATGTATTCTGAAGTTGGAGGGAATAAGTGTAACTCAAATACAACGGTAGAAGATGGAGATGGGAAAGTATAGCTACACACATCGGCGTCAGGTTTCTGGTGCATTTGGTTTGTTGTGATAGCTGACTTGTGAATGAGAACAACAACACAACGCAAGGGGAAGAATAATGTGCAGCAGCACAACAACAAAGAAAGAGACTTACTTCCAGAAAGTAGCAAAGGATTGAGACATTTCGTTAGGTCATTAGCTCAACACGACTGATGACTGAATAAAGCAAGGCACCTCAAAAATGAAGTTTCAACTGCCATACGAGAAAGTGGTCAAGGGTGCCTAATGAAGAAAGGGCAGGAGGTGCCTAATGAAAAATTCAACTAGAAATCCATCTTCAATATGGGCTCATACATAGATTCTTTGTGTGTGTGAAATATGGTTCACACCACCAAACCATATAACCTCACATGCATGTCCATCTTATAAGACAGGCAGGCATGGTTCACGCCACCAAACCATATAACCTCACATGCATGTTCATCTTACAAGACAGGCAGGCATGTGGAGTAAATAATTGATAATTTCAGTTCCACAGGTAAGAAGAAATAGATAGATACTCTAGGTTCAAGCACAAAGTAACTACGGTAATCTTTGTACATCTGATTTGCAGCATTTGCTCACTGTAATTACATTTACACGAGACATGTTTCCAGGATATCTTCTCAAACAGTATCCAGCAGCGAAAAAAACAGGAGTATATGAACATGGAGCCGTCAAAAGTATGGTGCAATACGCGAAAGCATCGATTAAAGTGGACTTCAGAATATTGGAATTATGTCTTGGCAGATTTCAGAATTAACTTAATTGAAGAACAGTAACTAGAGAGAAGCAAACCTAATGAAAGCTGAAGTGAGTCACAGCGAGTCACTAGAAATAAAGGTGAATGATGAAATAGATAACCACGAGTCACTAGAAATAAAGGTGAATGATGAAATAGATAACCACGAGTCACTAGAAATAAAGGTGAATGATGAAATAGATAACCACGAGTCACTAGAAATAAAGGTGAATGATGAAATAGATAACCACATGCCACCGTTAGTCATAAAGGGATCAAGTAAAAGAGTACATATGAATTATCATGCCTGATTATAAGAACCTGAATTATATGCTGTACAGAACCTTGTGCAAACAGACAAGTCAGAAGAGCATAACTTAGTGTCCATGAGAAACACCATTTTGTACAGATCGATTGTACCACAAGATAATAATTCTCCCATTGCAAACCTACCTTACTGAAAGAAAGAGGCCAACCGCTCCGTAAGGCACAATTATATGGCAAATGTATCAATGCAAATCATAACGGAAAGAACACACGATGGCTTGTTGATATTTCTCCGTAAGCAGAATAGCAGATAAAGATTTCAAAATGAAATCGGAGGAAGGTCTTGGCAAAGGCGCTATAAATCAATAATCAATTCCTAGTCGGCCTTTTACCATCCATGTTCTTCTCAGTGTATAGGATATGATATCACGAGATAGCAAACAAACAGAAAGTAAAATCTATTGGCAGAAATTGTTGCCAGAGAAAATAAGCCTAAATGCACATGCACCAGATGTTCGCTAGGACAACTTTTGGAGCTACACAAAAGTGGAATGCAGCAGTAACTACTAATCTAAATGCAATCCGAGACACTGCTCATTCGTTGGCCATCTATAAACTCTAGAGCGGCAAGCCTTGCATTGCACAAAATCAGGCATGCCAAATGCATTGACTAAACCTACATGCGAGAATGAATTAGAAGCATATGGTTGTCGGTGGATGACCTGTGTGGTATGACTAAGCAAGTATATACCGACTAAATCTACAAAGGTAGCAGCGAAATTACTCCGCACATCGCTCAGAAATTTGCTCAGTTCGACCCTAGAAATCAAAACCACTTCCAAATCGCGGCAAGGAAGCGCCTCACGTGAACAGATCTACGCCGCGAAACGAATGAGCAAACAGTATGACCCCACGATTCCGCGAGGCTCGAGCTAAGGCCGCCTCAGATCTAGTAGAAGAAGCAAGTGGCGGGCGAAGATCGAGACGCAAAAGAGGGGCATGAGGAATGATCCGGACCTGGCACTGGAGTTTGGAGAGGCGGTGGAGAGCCGACGAGGAGAGGAGATGCTCCTCAGCGTGTGCGCAACCACTTGGCACGGGACGGCAGCAAACCCACCAACTCTTTTTTTGAGAGAGAAGCAAACCAACCAGCTGCTCAGTGTCCTCTCCCGAACGAAAAGGTTCGCGAGTTTTTACTGTTCTTGAGTGGATTTACTTGTTAGTTGCATCTGGGTTTGGCTGCGTAACGGGAGATGGGCCGAGGTTTGTCTCCACATCTTTTTGCTTTTATGGACGTGGTGTTCCGTCGTTCCTACGGTGATCGCGTTTCGTTCCGCCGTCGCCTCCGACTCCTCCGCCACCGCCTCCCACCTTGACGGCACCGCGGCACTGCTGCTGCGATGCTACCTGTTCGAGGATCCATCTCACTCGATTCGCTTCATACTCCCCATAAAATCTATCTAATTCCAAGTATTGCATGATACTGCCATGTGCTAAATCATTATGCTCCAAAATTACAATCCGTATTTTGTCGTTATTCTTCAGCTAGTATTCTGTTCTGATGATAGGGATGCCATGGGATGAGTTCTGATGATAGGTTTGCAGTTCTGAGGAGCATTGGGGAGGACTGCATCTTCAAGGATGAGCTCTGCCTCCTGCTGAAAAAGAAGCCCGCTCCTATTTGTTACGTTTTGTTTCAGCTATCCCCCATGATGGACATGGAGCAGGTATAGCAACAAAAAAAAATTGATGTACATTTTTTTAATGCTTTTTAGTCAAACTTACAATATCTAAGAATGAAGGATGATATCTAATTTTATTTCCTGTGGATTGGCTAAATTTAGCTTTATGATATTTTACTATACACAGCACCAGGCATTCATATTGTTATGCTTATCATGTCTACCCATAGGGTTATTCTTAGGGTAGCCTAACTTGATGTAAATTCATAAGATGAAATTTGATGCTTTTATACACCGTTTGGCATCATGGTGGATTATAATAATCATATTTACTTAACTAGTTTTTATCTATTTTATTGTTTATTTAGCTAAATTATTCCTACTTCTGTAACTATTTTTTCATAGCAGATTATAAAATAAATTTAGCACATCACAGTTCAGCAACTGCCGACCGAGTCTCAGTTTACATGCATAATCAAATGAGTCGTAGAGAATCTAAAAGAATTATACGGTGCTTTCTTTTTCGTTGTCTATCTTTTTGCGGTTACTTTTTTTGTGTGTGTTTCTAAACCCTGCCACCCTCCGACATTTTGACAGTTGTGGCTAAAAATAAATTAAATAAAGTTGGATTTACGAGGTTCATATAAAAAAGGTGTGCCGCATAATTTTTAACTAGAAATTAGGCTTATATCAAGATATTCGCATTCATGCTGAACATTGCAATCAAATGGATCCCAGGTGTGTTGCGTTGGCTAAACCGAGCAACGAATGATGCTATTACTCTAATGTAACAAGTTCACGAATGATGCATGAATCTCCACCAAACGGATGGATGGCTATATAACAGCGGGAACACGTATGATGCATGATGTGCGCGATCCCCGTACATATGGTCCCTGCACCGGCCCACACGCACGCACAGAAATAAAAATTCCGGCTGTAAATTATTGTATTACTTATATGGCATGTTTAGCCGTGCAACTAAGCGGTTCATGCCGACATGGAATCATCTAGGGAGGGTCACAGGAACAAGCAATTCTAATTACAAATTGGGATGCTTTCGATCACGTCACTGTTGTTGCCCACCGGGCCTAGCTAGAGTGGAACCATATATCTATCAAGTGATGCTATAGTATTCCTAGCAGTTTGGCTAACTTAGTTTCTCTCTGAAACATGAAAAAGAACTGAATGTGTTACGGCCATGGATATTCCCTACATGCTTTGAGCTAGCCAAGTTGATTATGCCATGGCTGATCGATGGTTTGGTATTTACATGCATATAAATCCAGATAATCCATGGATCACGTGGAACAGTAATATACTGGCTGGCTAGTGCAACGAACGCGACACACTCATCAACCACAAGTTTTAGAGATGGGGGCGTTAGAGATGGGGGCGTTACAGAAATCATACGAGAGAGAACTTCTTCACCCTCACAATTCTGGTTCTCTGGTCTGTCTTGAAACCACCAAAACGAGACATCATCTAAAACAGTGGAACACCATACGGTTAGCAGAATACTCTTAGCAGTAGCCAACAAGTGGACACTATAACAACATTACTCATTATACAAGAAACAGAAGCATTGGAGCAACCGCTGGACGGTACAGCCATATCATAGACGTCAGAACATGTGTAGCAACCAGTTACAAACTTCAGAACACAAGCATCGACTAATCAACAGCATAGCCTGATCACAGTTTTAGTAGTACTGTCATGTTTATCAAGTCGATCGTTCAACATTGAGGTAGGCAGTGTACCTACCGCCTATCATCATTCAATAGAAGAGCCTCATTATAAATTAAGAATCACTGACCCATCACAAACATCAGAGCATCTGTGGCAACCACTCAACAGTACAACCTGATAAGAGACCATAAGAAACTGTAATCGAATAAATCGATTCATATTTGATAACTGTCAATGTGTTCCAACAACAAAAATGCCACTCACAAGTGCCCAGAGCAAGCAAAACATAATAGTATTACAAAAAGGCAACAAAATAAAGCTGAAGCATTACAAACATGTCTAAGAAGTAAACATAAGCTCTGAAGTAACTGTGCTAAGCCATGGAAATTGCCATGTTTCCATTTTTCAATTTGATTATTTGTGTTGTGTTCCTAAGGGATAAATATCACCAGGATGAGGTGACTCTATTGCAACGAGAGGGAATGGGCGCCTCTAGTCAATCTTGACAGATGAGAAGAGGTAATGAACGAAGTAGAATGAGAGCAAGAAGCCAATGGCACCGGTAGACAGCATGATGGCAAGAGCCATGATCAGGGAATAGCCAAGATAGAGTGTCGCAGAGACTGGTCCGCTCAGGCTCCTCAGGTCGAACACCAGGTAGTTGATCGAGTATAGGAAGACGTAGAAAGCAACGGAACCAGAAGCAAAGAAGGCTTTCCACCACCACTTCCAGTCCTCCACGCAAAGATGCATGTAGGTTAGGACCAGAGAAACCTCACCACAGACTATGACCAACAGGAAAAGGACAATGAATAGGAAGCCGAAGACATAGTAGAACCTCCCCAGCCAAATGCTAGAAAGGATGAAGAAGAGCTCAATGAATAGGGTGCCAAAAGGCAATGTTCCCGCACCGAGCACAAGCAGCCATGAAGGAAACTTGCGCTCAGGGATCTCCCGTGGAATTTGGTTGGTACGGACAGGGTATTCTATGCTCGCAGCACGCGTACCTAGCAAGCCTCCAATAAGAGTGAGTGGCACAGATATGCAGAACCACAGGGCCAGGAGCGTGAAGAACAGCGAGATGGGCAAAGCTCCAGTGCTCTTCTTGCCCCACAGGATGGAGTTCAGCACAGTTAAGATGATAAAAACAATGCCAGGGAAGAAGCAGGAAGTCAGCCAAGCAACAGATTTCCACCCTTCTGAGGTTCCTTTGATAGTCCTCCAGACACGGACACCGACGTATCCAGAAATAATTCCAAGGAAGAGGTAGAGAATGATCATTCCGGTAAGGAGCATTCCCCTGGAAGCTGGTGAGAGGAAACCCAGAGCAGCAAACACAATCGTAACAACTGCCATACCAGTGATCTGGATACCATCAGCAACCATAACACACAACAGCTTTGAGCAGCAGGGCTCTCTGAAGACGTCACCAACAACAAGTTTCCATCCTGAGAGCTCCTCGTTCATCTGAGCTTGCGCTTCCTTGTCCATCTCCTCATACCGTGTCAGATCCCTACGGACAGTCCTCAAGAATATGACGAACACAATACCAGCCAAGAAGAAGACGACCATCATCGAGTTCATGATTGAGAACCAGTGCACCTTGGCACCATCCATCTTCAGGTATGCATCCCACCTTGATGGCCACTTGATGTTGCTCTTGACATACTCAACCTCATAGGTAAATGTAATCCGCTCATTCTCACGGATCACCTGAGACTTCTCGAGCTCCAATGGGCAGTTCACAGAGTCAGCCTTCTCATACATCTTGAGTTTGGACATTGCCGCAGGATCACGTCTCACACTGCAAGGAACGACCTCAAAACCAACAATCTGGAAGCCGCTCTTGCGATCAGACTCGACCATTGCAACACCATCCTCACTTGTGACCACAACATCACCTTGCGCCTGGTACTGATGGACCAAAACCCTAAACTTGAGATGGTTAATGACATAATCCTCGTTGCTACCCATTGGGTTGTAGCCGACTGGGTATCCAGTCCACTGGATCATCATCCCATTCTGCTCGGTGAACCTCATGACCGGCAGATTGTCAAGGACCATGTTGACCTGGTACAGATTTCGCGCCCGGTTCTTTAACAGCTCAGCCTGCTCTTTGGTGAGTGGTTCAGTGGTGCAAAGGTACACCGACTCATTGACGTTGACGCGGAAGCGGTATGGCGAGTTGTCAATCTGGTCACCCATGAGGATCTCGCCGAGATTCTCAGCGCTCTTCTTCACACCTTCTGGGGGCTTGCAGTAGGGAAGGCTATAGTAGCTGAAGGGCAGCTCGGTCTCGATGGATGTGAGCGAGTTGACCTTGGCCCAGATTGGCTCGCCAGGCTCGTAGGTGTGCATGAAGGTGCCGGGGAGGTAGAAGGCGTCGACGTTGGGGTGCAGGCTCAGGAGAAGGACGAGCAGGGAAGCCGAGATCCACTGGGCCGATGGCATCTTGGGGAGCATTGTGGCAACAATTCCTTGTGATCAATCAATCAAGAACTCCACCTGGAAGCAAATTGTACACAAGAAACACGGATCAATTCATTTCACAAGATTGCCTTTCCCCCCTTCCTTTAATATAATCCTGACGACACAGCAGCATATACAGAGTTAAAGACGAACTCACTTGCATCAAAGAGGACTCCTTCATCTAATCACCAATATCCAATATGCATGCACAAAATCAGCACAAAGAATCTACGAGTAAAGACCAACGAGAAGACAAGACAACCCACTGTATTGGAATCACGAGATGCTAACAAGGCGTTTGATCGGACACTGTAAACGTAAACATAATCGGTATCAAAAATACACTGGTAATGTAATGGGAATGGATGAAAACGAAACATGTTTGGTTCAGCACAGGAATGGTTTTGAAACCCATTACGATGTTTGGTTGAGGATTATCAGATAGCTCAAGTGGTGGAATATAAAGCACAATCGATATCTCGATCACAAAATTCAAATCAAACGTACACCATCATCCAGCAGCACATTTACAAAGGAAATCAAACACTCGCAGGAACAATCCGTGTATATTCTAATCAAGAAGAACCAACAAATTCATCCTTCTAATTAAAATGTGGCAAATTCAAACAAGAACACGAGAAGGAGGTTTTCGGTGGATGACCTGTGTGGTATGACTAAGCAAGACCGATTCCGCGAGGCGCGAGCTAAGGACGCCTCAGATCTAGAAGAAGAAGCAAGTGGCGGGCAAAGATCGAGACGCAAAAAAGGGGCATGAGGAATCGATCGATCCGAACCTGGCGCTGGAGTCTGGGGAGGCGGTGGAGAGGAGATGCGGGCGCTCACCTCAGATCTGGATCACGGCAAAAGGAGGCGACCTGCGCGAGGTCAAAACATGGATTCCCGAGGCCACCACCTCTCTCTCCGCCCTCGAGATCGATGAGCAGGAGGAGGAGAAGAAGAAGAAATTAAATGCTTGGCAAAATCGAGGAGGGCGAGACGCGGCACGAACCCGCCAATCTTTATACTACCCCTTCCCGCACACACCTCTACAGCTCTACTGCTCCCGTGCAGTTTTGATTATTATTAATTTTAAAAAAATACGTGTTTATTTTTCCCTGTTTTGAATTGGAAATCTGCATTGAAGTTTTGATTTTTTTAAAGGAAGTTTAAATATTTTGTTCGGTCGTGGTGGGCCAGTTTGGTGTCGCTCCACGTTGGGCTCGTGTGGGGCCGGCGCGGCTTGCTCTACACGTGTGGCGCTTTGGTCCTTGTTTGACCTGGGTGGGTTCGGTAGGTTGGTGGGGAGCCTAACCAGGACAATGACATGTGGACCATGCAAAAACGCCAAACGGGACTGTGCACTTGTATTCTCGTTTCAGATCTGGTTGACTCTCTGAAGCCGGTGCCGTTTGAACCTTGCAAGCAGACGAATATGCAAATTGAATCCGGAGTACTACGAGCATGCTCGATTTGTAGCCCTAAGTTGGCTTGCCAAACATTGGGCTAGCCTAACAAATTTTGCTATCAATTGGTCGGCGCTCAATTCCTAAGTAATTTTGCTAAATATTGGCATTTAAAATAGTTAGCTTGCTAAACTATTGGCAAACTAATTTGAGGCTCTAAACCAAACATGCTCTAGGACCCACCCAGCACGTAGACGGTCGTGGTGCCTGCTGTACCTGGTGATATCAACTGCTCGGATCATGTGAGGGAGGAATTGTGCTAAGGACGACTTGCATGCCGCTCCAATTTAGTGCACCTGAGATTTGACGCTCCGTTGTCTCCTCGATATGTGGCTCCAGGACTTATATGGTCAGAGACGTTGAGTGACAAGTCCTGACATATACCCAAAATGCCTATATATAGGTTTGAGTTGATGGAAACTTTTCTATGAAATATAGTGTAAACTCTCATAGAAAATTTATGTAGATTAAAATCCCACAAATTAAACAATCCAACATAGGAAAATTTTAAAAGGTTTACAATCATCTGAAATTCATATAAAAATATTTTCAAAGAGGCCCTAAATATATCTTGGCGAGCCTTCACACTGTAGATGGTGTGTGGGCCCACTGCCCCAACACTTTGCATCGCATCATGCACCTTGTCCCATGGTTGCAATATTCAGATACTTCAATCACGTTTTCTATAGAGAGAGATCTCATGCATAAAGAACCACCCAAAAAATGTGGGACGAACAACCGTATTAAGAACTACATAGTATTCAGGTGCGTTCCCATGGTCCAGCTAAGCGAAGGGGATCTCCAACCTGTCATCGTGATGCCTTACTTGGCCATCACACTCGCCCTTCCGGGCCAAAAAACAAAGCTTCACCATCACAACATCTCCTTAGTTCGCGTTACCACTTTGCATCGACCTGCTGCTCATTAAATCCTTGAATTTCTTAGCAAACAATCACGTCTGGTGGAAAAAGGTTGGTTGGTGTGGAGAACCCGCGACATGAACCGACGAACCAACAATCCCTGGAAAAAGACGTTTCAATATAAAAAAAGAGTTGCGTTGCATGAGTACGAAAAGGGACATGTTTCTTAGAGAGGACACTACCTAGCCACACTTCGTCAAAAGGACCCATGATGCATCGAACGCAAGGAACAAGCCCACTCAAAAAAATGACGCAAAAGTTAGACACAGAAAATGTACAGTTTCCTTTGATGTATTCTGAAGTTGGAGGGAATAAGTGTAACTCAAATACAACGGTAGAAGATGGAGATGGGAAAGTATAGCGTTACATATCAGCGTCAGGTTTCTGGTGCATTTGGTTTGTTGTGATAGCTGACTTGCGAATGAGAAGAACAGCACAACGCACGGGGAAGAATAGTGTGCAGCAGCACAACAGCAAAGAATGAGACTTACTTCCAGAAAGAAAAGGGGGGGGGCGGGGGGGGGGCGCAAAGGATTGAGACATATCGTTGGTCATTAACTCAACACGACTTATGACTGAATAAAGCAAGGCACCCTCAAAAATGAAGTTTCAACTGCCATACGAGAAAGTGGTCAAGAGGGCCTAATGAAGAAAGGACAGGAGGTGCGTAATGAAAAGTTCTTCAACTAGAAATCCATCTTCAATATGGGCTCATACATAGATTCTGTGTGTGTGAAATATGGTTCACGCCACCAAACCATATGACCTCACATGCATGTTCATCTTACGAGACAGGCAGGCATGTAGAGTACATAATTGATAATTTCAGTTCCACAGGTAAGACGAAATAGACAGATACTCTAGGTTCAAGCACAAAATAACTACGGTAATCTTTGTACATCTGATTTTCAGCATTTGCTCACTGTATTAACATTTACACGAGACATGTTTCCAGGATATCTTCTCAAACAGTATCTAGCAACGAAAAAACAGGAGTATACGAACATGGAGCCATCAAAATTATGGTGCAATACGCGAAAGCATCAAGTAAAGTGGACTTCAGAATATTGGAATTATGTCTTGCAGATTTCAGAATTAACTTGATTGAAGGAAAGTAACTAGACAGAATCAAACCTAATGAAAGCTGAAGTGAGTCACAGCGAGTCACTAGAAATAAAGGTGAATGACGAAATAGATAACCACATACCACCGTTAGTCATAAAGGGATCAAGTAAAAGAGTGCATATGAATTATCATGCCTGATTATAAGAACCTGAATTATATGCTGTACAGAACCTTGTGCAAACAGACAAGTCAGAAGAGCATAAACTAGTGTCCATGAGAGACACCGTTTTGTACAGATCGATTGTACCACAAGATAATAATTCTCACATTGCAAACCTACCTTACTGAAAGAAAGAGGCCAACCACTCCATAAGGCACAATTATATGGCAAAATTCAAAAAATTTAGAGACCAGTTGCATCATCAGAAAATGTTGCAGCAAAGACAAGAGAAAATATTACAAGCTTAAAACCACATATACTAGAACATACCAGATGTATCGTGGTACAATAGTCTGAAGACTCTTAGTAATATGCTACATTGAGAACAGCGCAATTGTGTAAAGGGCCTTCAGATGTCATGATAAAAGCATAGTGTGTACAGTCATCGTTGGAGATTTGCAAGATAAGGCCTTCAATCAATCTTGACTGATGAGAAAAGGTAGTGAACGAAAGAGAATGATGTCAGAAACCCAACAGTCCCAGTAGCTAGCATAATGGCAAGAGACACAATGAAAGCGTATCCAATATAGAGCGTAGCAGAAACTGGCCCACTCAAGCTTCTGAGATCAAACACCAAGTAGTTGATAGAGTAGAGGAACACATAAAATGCCACAGCTCCAGAGGCAAAGAAAGCTTTCCACCACCATCTCCAGTCCTCAGCACAGAGATGCATGTAGGTAAGAACAACAGATACCTCAGCACAGACCACAACCAGCAAAAGGAGCACAACAAGGAGGAACCCGAACACATAATAGAATCTTCCGAGCCAAATACTCGATAGAATGAAGAAGAGCTCAATGAAGAGTGTTCCGAAAGGTAGCGTTCCAGCACCAAATATGAGGAGCCATGAATAATTCTTTCTAGGGATTTCTCTTGGTATTTGATTGGTTCGAACAGGGAATTCTATTGGCTCGGCCCTTGTGCCAAAGAAACCGCCTAGAAGGGTAAGTGGCACAGAGACACAGAACCACAAGGACAGAAGAGTGAAGAAAAGTGAGATGGGAAGGGCTCCAGTACTATTTCTTGACCACAGCATGAAGTTTAATCCAGTGAGGACAATGAAGACAATGCCAGGGAAGAAACAGGCAGTTGACCAGGAGACAGACCTCCATCCCTCAGAAGTTCCTTTTATAGTCCTCCAGAGCCTGACAGCAGCATATCCAGCCAAAATTCCAAGTAACATATAAAGGAATATCATCCCTGTCAACAGCATTCCTCTTGATGCAGGAGACATGAATCCAAAGGTAGCAAAGAAAATGGTGACAATTGCCATACCCAGAATTTGAACCCCATCACCAATCATGACGCAGAACAGTTTTGATGAGGTTGGCTCTCTGAAGACATCTCCAACGACAAGCTTCCACCCAGAGAGCTCCTCATTCATCTGAGCTTGGGCCTCCTTATCCAGCTCCTCATATCTAGTCAAGTCCCTCCTCACTGTCCGCAAGAATATGACAAAGACAATGCCAGCCAAAAACAGTATTACCATCAACGAGTTCATAATTGAGAACCAATGAATTTTCGCACCCTCCATCTTCAGGTATGCATCCCACCGCGATGGCCATCTGATGTCACTGTTTACAAATTCAACCTCATATGTAAAAGTAATCTGCTCCTTCTCCCTAATCATTTGAGATTTCTCCAACTCCACGGGGCAGCTCACGGGATCAACTTTTTCATACATCGCAAGCTTCGACATGGCTTCAGGATCACGCTTCACACTGCATGGGACGACCTCAAATCCCACTATCTCGTACCCAGACTTGGCATCTGTCTCAGTGTCTGAGATCAGTTCCATTCCTTCCCCAGTTCCAACTACCCTCACTTTACCTCCTTCATACTTATGGACCAAGACCTTAAATTTCAGGTGATTAATGATGTAGACATCAGAGCTACCTTCAGGGGTGTAACCAACTGGATAGCCTGTCCACTGAATGGTCACTCCATTCTGCTCAGTAAATCTCCTCACAGGAAGATTGTCAAGAATCATGTTTACCTGGTAGAGGTCCCGACTTCTCTGCTTGAGGAGCTTCACATCACCCTCATCAAGTGGGCTCGTGGTACAGAGATAGAGTGATTCGTTGACATTGACACGGAAACGGTAAGGGGAATTATCAATCTGATCACCCATCAGGAGCTCACCCAGATTTTCAGCACTCTTCTTTATCCCACCCTTAGGATGGCAGTATGGCAGGCTGTAGTAGCTGAAGGGCAGTTCTGTCTCGATGGAAGTGAGCGAGTTCACCTTTGCCCCTATCTCCTCACCTTGCCGGTAAGTGTGCATGTAACTACCTGGCAAGTAGAACGCATGGCAAGGGCGAGCCAACACTAGGCACACCAGTAACAAAGAAGAGAATATCCAGCCTCTGGCCATGATTAGCAGTTCCTGATAAACTTTGCCTAACACCTGAAACAGAAAAAAAAAGAACAAAAAAGAGAAGAACATCCACACTCAGTTCCTCCTAATATGAAACGGAAGCGTGGCAAATATATCAATGCAAAACATAACAGAAAGAACACACGATGGCTTGTTGATATTTCTCCGTAAGCAGAATAGCAGATAAAGATTTCAAAATGAAATCGCAGGAAGGTCCGGCCAAAGGCGCTATAAATCAATAATCAATTCCTAGTCGGCCTTTTACCATCCATGTTCTTCACAGTGTATAGGATATGATATCACGAGATAGCAAACAAACAGAAATTAAAATCTATTGGCAGAAATTGTTTGCCAAGGAAAATAAACCTAAATGCACATGCACCAGATGTTCGCTAAGACAACTTTTGGAGCTACACAACAGTGGAATGCAGCAGTAACTACTCATCTAAATGCAATCCGAGAAACTGCTCATTCGTTGGCCATCTACAAACTCCAGAGCGGCAAGCCTTGCATTCCACAAAAGCAGGCATGCCAAATGCATTGACTAAACCTACATGCGAGAATGAATTAGAAGCATATGGTCGTCGGTGGATGACCTGTGTGGTATGACTAAGCAAGTATATAACGACTAAATCTACAAAGGTGGAAGCGAAATTACTCCGCGCATCGCTCAGAAATTTGCTCAGTTTGACCCTAGAAATCAAAATCGCGGCAAGGAAGCGCCGCATGTGAACAGATCTACGCCGCGAAACGAATGAGCAAACAGTATGACCACGATTCCGCGAGGCTCGAGCTAAGGCCGCCTCAGATCTAGAAGAAGAAGCAAGTGGCGGGCAAAGATCGAGACGCAAAAAGGGGGCATGAGGAATCGATCGATCCGGACCTGGCACTGGAGTCTGGAGAGGCGGTGGAGAGCCGACGAGGAGAGGAGATGCTCCTCGGCGTGTGAGCACCACTTGGCACGGGACGGCAGCAAACCCACCAACTCTTTTTCCTCTTTTTTGAGAGAGAAGCAAACCAACGAGCTGCTCAGTGTCCTCTCCCGAAGGAAAAGGCTCGCGAATTTTTACTGTTCTTGGGTGGCCCATTTGGGCTCTACATGTTAGTTGCATCTGGGTTAGGCTTCGTAACGGGAGATGGGCCGTCGAGGTTTGTGTCCGCATCCTTTTGCTTTTATGGACGTGGGGTTCCGTCGTTCCTACGGTGATCGCGTTTCGTTCCGCCGTCGCCTCCGACTCCTCCGCCACCCGCCATAGCTGCCGCCATCGCCTCCCACCTTGACGGCACTTTGCCTCCCACCTAGACGGTACCACGGCGCTGCTGCTGCAGTGCTACCTGGTTCCATCTCACTTGATTCGCTTCATACTTCCCACAAAATTTATCTAATTCCAAATATTGCGTGATGATGCCATGTGCTACAATCATTCTGCTCCAAAATTACAATCCATATTGCGCCGCTGTTCTTCAACTAGTATTCTTTTCTCATGTTGTCGCAGAATAATTTTGTACGTTCGAAACGAACCGCGTAGAGCAATCCGAAATTTCTGCCATGGATAGCCCAGGACGATGCCGCCGCCGACATCTGCACGTAATTAAGCATATGCTCGCGTTGGAAGTTGTAATGGGGTGGCAAAGGGTTGTGCTCATTGCATGTGAATTTGGTGTTTACTTGTAGGATGCCATGGGAATGATTGAGTTCCGATGATATGTTTGCAGTTTTGAGGAGCATTGGGGAGGAGTGCATCTAAGAGGATGAGCTCCGCCTCCTGCTGAAGAAGAAGTTTACGTTTGGTTTGAGCCATACCCCCGTGATGGACATAGAGCAGGTATAGCAAAAAAAAACTGATGTACATTTTTTACTGCCTTTACTCAAACTTACAGTACCTAGGAATGAAGGATGATATCTGATTATATTTTCTGTGGATTGGCTAAATTTAGCTCTACGATATCTTACTATACATAATACTAGGCTCCTTTCTCCTGTCTGCCTATAGGGTTATTCTTAAGAAAACCTAACTTGTTGTAAATCTATACAATTTTAGGCTTCATTTGATATTGCGATGGATTATGATAATTTCATTTGTCTAACTAGCTTTTATTTTTTACTGTTTGTTTAGCTAAAAAATTTCTACTTTCATGACTATTTTCTCATAGTAAATTATAAAATAAGTTCAAATACATTACAGTTTAGCAAACACAAACTGAGTTTCAATTTATATGCATAATCAAATGAGTCGTAGAGAATTCAAAAGAATCGTAAGGTTCTTTTTTTTCGTTGTCCATCTTTTTGTGGTTATTTTTTGTGTGTATCTCTAAACCCTGTTTCCCTCCAGCCTTCCCTCCGACCCTTTGGCAGCCGTGGTTGTTTCGTCAAAAACAAATAGAATAAAGTTAGATTTACGAGTTTCATATAAAAAAGTTGTGCCGTATAATTTTTAACTATAAATTGGGCTTGGATATAAAGATATTCGCATTCATGCTGGACATCGCAATCAAATGGCTCCCAGGTGTGTTGCGTTGGCTAAACCGAGCAACGAAAGATACTACTGCTCTAATTTAACAAAGTTCACGAATGATGCATGAATCTCCACCAAACGGATGGATGGATATATAAAAGCGGGAACACGTAGCAGCCAGACCCAGTAGGCGCCATGCTGGTATCACGCACGCAATACAAGGCGCAACAGTACATAACGACATCACGAGACTGACAGGTGGGCCCCGCGCCTCAGCCCCCGGCTCCGTTACCGCGCACGTGACTGTCGGCGCCTCCCGGCCCTCCCGGGCTGCGTCACGCAGTCACGTACGTAAAGCGCCGCGGGAGAGAGCCAGGTCAATCGCGACACGCGCACGCCGCTCGCGTAAACCAGCGCCCCGCGCACGCCACCGACGACCGGGCCCCACGCGAGAGCCCCCGAGAAAAATTAAGAAACAAAGAGCACCCAGTAACCGAGAGCACTAGCACTAGCAGCGGCAGTAGTACGGGGAAAAAAGAAGCCATGGAAGCGTGAGCGCGAGGGAGACAGAGAGACGCGCGGATCATCAAACGCAACGCACACACGCACGCACGCGCCAACTCGAATTCCTTCGCGTCGATCGAAACCCTCGCCGCCTCCTCGATTCCTCCCTTCCCGCCAAGGAGGAGGAGCTCGCGGCTGCCCGCCCGATCCGGATCGAGTTGGAACAGCAGGCGCTCCTCCAAGCTGCAGATCTCCCTCTCCTGCGGCGAGGTACGGATCGACTCGGTTTGAGGGGCTTCCCGTTTCCGTGTTGCTCGCGCGCCGGTTTGGACGATCGGATCTAGCTGATGCCGCCGCGTGATTCCCGAGGCGGTTAGAGGTTTGGGGCCGCCTCCCCTGGATCTCGCGGCGGCAACACTTATTGCGGATTACGCGATCGCCTTCCCTTTCTGGAATCACCGATTTTTCCCGGTCATTTCCATGTCTTCTCGTTGCTATGAAGCGGATAAATGGCCACGAGTTCGATGTGTTCCAGTACAACTCTCTGAATTGAATTATAATCTGTATTGGTTTGTCTCTCAAAAAATAAACGAATAATCTGTATTGGTTTGTGGCAGAGTGGAGGCTCGAGTGGTTGTGTAAGTGTTGGATCAGTGATCAGTTAGAGAATACGGAGGGCGAAGCCTGACCTGATCGTTTGGGCTGCATTTGTGGAGAATGTCAGGTATGGACAGTTGTTGATTATTGTGTAGGTATGCAGGTTTAATGGATCATGCAATGCAGCTAATGTTCTGTGGATTACGATGCGCTGTCGCAGAGAGCAATATCGAAGGCATAGAGATATTGGTCAGTAATGATGAGAGGAGGGACAGAGCGGATGCCGAGAACTCAGAGGATGAGCCAAGACACAGGAGGATGCGATCACTGAGGAAGAAGGCTCTGCACGCATCGACGAGGCTGACACATTCGCTGAAGAAGAGGGGGAAGAGGAAAGTGGACTGCAGAGTACCGAGAATAGCAATAGAGGATGTCAGGGATGCAGAGGAGGAGCAGGCGGTCAGCTCGTTCCGGGAGGTTTTGTTTGCCAGGAGCCTATTGCCCGAGAGGCATGATGATTACCATATGATGCTTAGGTTAATATCAGATGAAACTTGCTCGTATTGGTGCTTTCAGCTGTCAAATACCAGTTGATGATTATTCATTCTGATATATCTGTCATGCAGATTTTTGAAAGCTAGGAAGTTTGACTTCGAAAAGGCAGCACAAATGTGGGGTGACATGCTGCAGTGGAGGAAGGAGTTTGGCACAGACACAATTTTGGAAGTAAGAACACTGTCTATTCTTAGAGTTGATCTGAAAATAAATGAAATTATGTACAGATTTCTAGATGCATTTAGCATCCACAGTATGAATATGAAAGATTGCCTGCCATATAATTTGCCTTACAATGTCGTGCATACTGATGACAACTGACTCTACTCATTGAAGGATTTTGAATTTCATGAACTAGAGGAGGTGCTGCAATATTATCCCCAGGGTTATCATGGGGTTGACAAGGAAGGAAGGCCTGTCTATATCGAGTTGCTTGGGAAAGTTGAACCCAATAAGCTTGTCCAAACCACAACAATGGAACGATATATTAAGTACCATGTACAAGAGTTTGAGAGAGCATTCCGCGAGAAGTTTCCTGCCTGCTCAATTGCTGCTAAAAAGCATGTAGATACAACAACCACAATATTGGATGTCCATGGTGTGGTATGTTCATCTCCTTTTGCCTAAATATGGTTTCTTCATGCCATTAGTTTTAGTCTAGACTCTAGAGATATAAGAAAATTGACAAAAATCAAGAGAGAGCATTCCTTGCTTGTCTTTACAACAGCATTCCTTTGAAATGACCTTTTGTTGAGAAAACCTTCCACTGAAATTATTTGTCATGCTTACAGGATGTACTTTTGTAGTGTCGCACTGCAGTTATCAGAAGTTGGAAATAGTGTTATTTCTGTCATAAAAGACAAGTTTCTCATGAGACAATATGCTAAGGCACAACTAGAAGTTTTGGCAGAACTAACAAATCTTAGGGTATCTGATCCAATAAAAATGTGGCAATTGTGGTTTGTGAAACTGTACAAGCTTGCAGATTTACCTTTCATCATTGATCATACAATAAATTGCAAGGACATAAGAAAAATATCCTATACAGGACTGATCTGAGAAACTTCTTTAAAAACATCCTAGTGACTAAATCAACTAGGGTGTTTGGGGACACAGTAGATCCTTGAAGGTTAGGGAGAAAAAACACTAAATTACGCTGTTTCTCCAACCGCTGTAGTTTATTTCTTGTTAGAGGTTGAAAATCTTGGTCCTCTTCTGTCCAGACAAAATACTGTAGATTTGATTCTAATACTTACATTGCATTTCCAAACAATCTGGGATAAATCCACCCTATCCAAAATAAAAACGGCGTCAGTAGAGCTGTAGTGTAGTTTTAATTTCCTCAAAACTATTGATATTCGTAGAATTGCTTTGGTCCAGTAGCTCTGCTATTTCAATCCAACTATATGCATATATGAATCATGACCCTTTTTTTGTAACAGAATCTTTTTCTCAAACTGTTTCTTTGTGAATGCCGTTTAACATCTTTGTGCCATCTGCAAAATAGTTGAAAATGACGTCTGTCAGTTTTGGTGGTTTTGTTCTGTTTCCTGTGATATAGGGCTGGAAGAACTTTGGTAAGATTGCAAGGGATTTGGTGCGTTGTATGCAGAAAATAGATGGTGATTATTATCCCGAGGTAAGTCTTACTAATGAAATATAGGCCTGTGTTTTCCACCATTCTGATTACCAAGCATGTGCTAAATTATGCAGACACTACATCAAATGTTCATTGTAAATGCTGGACCTGGTTTCAAACTGATCTGGAGCACTGTGAAGGGACTTCTTGACCCCCA
Source organism: Stipa capillata (assembly GCA_019208055.1). Lineage (NCBI taxonomy): Eukaryota > Viridiplantae > Streptophyta > Magnoliopsida > Poales > Poaceae > Stipa > Stipa capillata. The sequence goes on from JAGXJF010004666.1 coordinate 561,208, forward strand.
AACATCATCTAAAATCCATGTACAAACTTTTGCAAGCTTTCCAATTTTACTTTTGACGTTGTGATGTTTCTGTTGCTTCATACCTAATCTTCAAAAACAGGTTCTAGGAACAAAATACCAAAGCAGGCTTCTTGAAGCTATTGACGCAAGGTTGGTGACTGCAATCTTAAATGTTGTTTGGATTCTATAGTGTAAGATTTATTGGTGCGCTTATGGTGCAAAGCTTACCAAACTATATCTCCAGCCAATTACCAGAGATTTTTGGTGGTTTGTGCACATGCTCTAACCAGGGAGGATGCCTGAGGTCCAACAAAGGCCCTTGGAGTGATCCTTTAATCATGAAGGTATCTTTTTTTTTAATCTGCTGGTACTCTCTTACTATATCATATTCCCTATGGTAAAACAGGACAATTACCTTATCTGCTGCAGCTGCTTATGAACTTATTTCTAATTATAGATTGTACATAGCATGGAATCATCTGCATTGAGGGATGTTGCGCAAGTATCTGATATAGAAGAAACGATTACAGGTTCTCTAAGATTGCGTGCACTCAAGGCAAGATTACCAAATATCCAATCTGTGAGCTCTCATTTGCGCACTTAGTCAATCTATTCTCATCAATTTTAACGTTTTGTGCGCTGTTCCTTCTTCTTTCAGTTACCAGAAAGAATTAGTGATACATCAAATGCTGAATCAGGTTCAGATGTTGATGATCTTGGATCCCCCATAGCACCTGAAGATGTTGAATATCATAGTTTGGCTCCAGTCCGTGAGGAAGTAAATTATTGTTCCTTTAATTCTGCCATTATTTTAATAAGTTTCATTCATTTCCTCAGTTGCCAACTCCTAGCTCATATATTCAGATGGATATATGGAAATAGCTGAAAAGTACTTTTTGGTCTCCACATGCCTAAATGTTAGGTTGTTGCTCCCTCACAAAAGAAAAGAAAAAGTTAGGTTGTTGCTAGTATGTAAAGCATCATAAACCACACAATGGAATTCCTTAACAAACTTCATCTCCTGTCTTTATCATGTAGGCCAGGGAATCAGGATCAACAACATACAACCGTTCTGATGATCGTTCTCTTTCGGTGGATAAATCTGTTGAGTCCAATAAAAGATATAACCTTGCTGGAGATGTATTAAGGCAGTACAACACACAACAAAATTCATCGACGAATAGAGTTTCGCCTGAGCCAGGTATCTAATCATAATCTGCATGCATTAGTTAATCTCCATAAAAACTCATTGTGTGCTGTTAATATGTGAACTCAGTTGTCTCACCAAGGCGGATAGACCCTCTGATGCTTAAAATGTGAGTTGAAACTAGCAGGTCGTGTCCCGAATAATGGTGAAGGCAATGCAGATGATGGAATTTTGAAATATTTTTCAAGAAAAGTTGTTGCTGTAATTCTCAAAGTACTCTCTCTTCTGCGTTTTTTCATTCGCCGTCGGCAACAGTTGGAAGATGTTCATCTGCATACTGCAACTGTACCCAGTAATCAGGCAGATCTTCAGATAGTTAAGGAAGATCGTGTAAATCCTTGTCTGGAGCGTCTTGAAAGACTTGAGTCGATGTGTAATCAACTCAGCAGAAAGCCTCCAGAGATCCCACAAGATAAGGATCGTGCTATACAGGACTCTTTTGATAGGATAAAATCCATTGAATTTGATCTGGAGAAGACAAAGAAGGTATTTGTCTACCCAAATATTACAGCCTTATGGTGCCTACAGTTGCTTGGGTGCTTTACGGTTAGAACTTTATCATGTCTTTTACAACAAATAAATGTTTCGTACCTTGATAAATAAATTTATGCTCTGCTAACCATTTAGGCTGAATTCAATTATGAAAATGTTGTTTTATTTGTTGAAATACACAGGTTTATGATAACTAAAGGTGCATCTGAAACTTTTGAGTACATAGCCCAAAAAGAACTGCAAGGACTATGCTAGAATCGAAGTGTCTAACCTTTACAAGTTAAATAGTATCAAGCATAAAAGATCTGGTAATGCAACTTATTTAAATTCAAAATTTACCAAGAGATATCTCTTTAAGGACCACTTGTTAAATAGACCTAATGCACTTTGTGACTTTCAAATCTTCCATTGCTATCGGGGGCCATTTGTTATGAAACTACATAACTTCCATTGCTATCGGGGGCCATTTGTTATGAAACTACATAACATCTTGATTAAAAAGAACACCCTGCTATGGGTAGAGTGCATACTCGAGTCATAATTCATCAGATATCTGTTTTTATTTTTCAAATTTTAACTGATAATCTTGTGTTGCTTTGGCCTTGTATTTCAATATGTTCACATATTTATGTAGTTTTTTTTTATCTGTTTCTTCCAGGTATTGCATGCAACAGTGATCAAACAAATGCAGATGGCTGAGACATTGGAAGCTGTGAAGGAGTCTGATATTAGGGTGAGCAATACCACATTATGTAGTTGTAATTGCAAGATTCCCAACATTGACTATTTCATCGTCGGATGCCATTTATTCAATTATTCTTCAATTGACAACAATAGTGAATTGGGATCTGAAAGGAACATATTCGGTGTTTGACTTGCCTCTATGGGTTATGTGTAGTAATATGCTTTTTTTATTAATTTTGCAGTTTATATTAGATATTATACTTGTGTGGTGCTAAAGTTTGCTCTTTTTTTCCTTGTTTGGTGCAGAGAAGGAAATTTTGTACATGATAAACTTGGCAATAATGTACAGGAACAAGCCAAAAGAGATGGCCACATACCAATGTCTGCTTTCCAGCAGAAAACTAAACAGCATTACTCTGTATATGGTTGCCCTATCTCGCTTTTCTTCTTTTGGTCTATCAAAAAGATAAGCGATGCTTAGTGTTAATAAGAAGGATAGATAGTTGGTGACCCGAGAAAAACTGAGGGGATGGTCAAGAAGAGCGTCCTAGAAGATAACTGAACATAGTCCGGCTTATAGACCAAAAGAAATTTGAAAGAGGAATGCCAACACACAGCTTATGCTCTGTCTATGTTTTCTATTTTTTATGTTCCTTTGAGCCTCCTGATCTGCTGTATGCCTGTATGTATCGCGATGTTTTTCAGAACAGTTGAGGCTTGCCTCTCATAATTCATACCATTCTTTGGTTGACAGCGTTAATACATGTACCAGTTTTCCCCCCACTTTATACTTTCCTTTTTTTTTAGACGCCACCTGACCCTAGCATCTGACCTGATGCTGCAACAAACCAAATAAGTAGGACATGGTGATGCGACATTTTTTAATTTTTTTAAATTAGGTGAAATGGCTACAAAATTCATTCTGTGTAAACATGAGCTTTGCTTTTATATACTGTCATGTCATTCTTTATTTTGTCACACGGCAAGCAAAATCTCTAGTGTCGGTAGGCTTGGCCAATTCCGGTTTGACAAAAATGGACGTTGCCTTACATTGACCGGCGATGTTGATTGGTGCAAGTGTATTGGTGGATCGCATGTTCAGGAGTGGTATTCTTCTGCGCCGTGAGCTATGTGGCACTTGGAAATTATACGTCAAACCTTAGCTAGCAAATGGCACGTCGTCCTTGCAGGTAAGTTTGTTATAAGTGGGAAACAACCAGACAGCAGATGGAAGATAGCATTTTTGTCAAAGAGAAGGTCCCAGCGCATCTCATGGGAAAGTGTGTGGAGCTGTCGAAAGGTTCAATCAGTTTTACTCGTCAGTAACTCAATAAGACGTGCGTTTGTCATGCGACTGCAGAAAAATTAAGAGCTACTTAACAAACTGGCCCTAGAAACACATCCGAAGCTCACAAACTTCCAAGTTACTCGTGCAGTTTGCTTTGCATTCTGATCCACTTATCAGCAGCTCTCACCAACTTACGGTGAATGAGAGTAGTGTATGTGCATCGCAAATTATCCCATCTTCTGTAGTCCATTTTCCTCTCCAAGTCGCGCATCGTTTTCTTCCTATCTATGCATAAGACGAGCTTTGTCAGCTTTCCCTTCCTGCCGTCTCTGTCCAGTCCAACTTGAGCGTACCTCGCTCACAGAATCGCACCATCATGGAAGAAGAATGGACGGGGAGCACCAAACGAAACAAACCGTGTCGCGTGGTCGCGCCCCCCTTCCTTTCCTTGTCTGGTTTCTTCCAGCTCCCCCAGCACCCGCTGCTTCTTACAGCTTAGAAACACCAGCGAAGACGTTGAGGCGCGCATGTGGGCAGCCTCTTCTCCCCTACAAGCTAGTCGTTCATCTCCACCACCGTCGTCGTCGTCGTCGTCGTCGTCGTCCTAAATCCAACAAGCTAGTCCCGAGCTCCGTTCCCCCCCCGAAAACCGCTCTTGCCTCTTCCGTTCGGAAAGTCGCAGCAGCGAGTGGAAGTTCTTGGCTGGGCGGAGGTAGGCACGATGGCTGCGGGCCGTGGGTTCTCGTTCCTCCTCGTCTTGGCCGCCCTCCTGGTCGGAGTCGCCTCCGCGTCTCCCTTCCTCTCCGGTCAGTGCGTGGGTGTTCTTGTTTCGGTCTGTCTTGCTGCCTTGTTTGCTTCCGCCTCGTAGCGGCTTCTGATGGGTTCGTTGTGTTTTGTGCTGCTTGAACAGACGGCGTGTTCCAGGCGAGCGCCGGATCTACGCGGAGGAGCTTGCTGCAGGCCGAGAAGAGTACGTTTCATTTCTCCTTCTTTCTAAGTTCCACCCTTTTAATCCATGATGGTACCAGAGATAGGTGCAAGGCAGGAGGAATTCGATCTGAAATATGAGGTAGATTGGGTTGGAAATGGTGCCGTTAGATACTCCGCGTAGATGTAGGGAGCAGATTCCCTGATCCGTCCTACGCTCAAGAAACGCCTGTCAGTAGTTAGATATCGTGTCGTCGGATCGGGGTAGCATCGAGGATTGGTGGTGGCTTGGCGAGACTTGCATTAATTTCACTCTCGTTGCTGTAGATGAGGAGGAATTGAGGACTAAGGATTGATGATCTCGGGTTCCTACTTGTGTGCCAAGCACCGGGACACTTTGATGCTTGAGTTAGATCAGTATAATGAGGAATTGACTTGAGGTGCTGTTGAGTTGAATGGAGAGATGGGGGCTATAGCTTGTGAACATGATCTTGCTGGCTTTGCTTAAAGAACTGAGATGGTTTGCTGACCGGCCCGCGTTAATTGGGTTCGAGCTGCTACATGCCATGCCAAAATAGAGGTGCTGTTGAGTTGATGGAGAGATGGGGGAAATAGCTTGTGAACAAGATGTGCTGCTTTTGCTTAAAGAGCTGAGATGGAAGTTCTTTTGGGTAAGTAAAAGCTTTCATTTATTAAGTGACATAGAATCCGCCGCTAAGGGGCTTACAAGGAGCTCGGGGCTCGTGACGAGCCACACCGAAGGTTTACTAACCGTACAAGCAGCTTAGCACAGCAGTGAGCCACATTATCAAGACCCCTTGTAGCCAAAACTATGTCAAACCGATGGCGCAATTGTCGCTGCTTTCCGCCAGGCTGGATCGGGCTCAGTTGCTCAGCAGGATGATGGCACGAAACTACCAATGGAAGTTACAAACTATCATTCAGTATTAAAAGTTAGAATCTTATGGTTCTCTTACCAAAATTCGTAATAGTGGAAAGGGTACTTGTCGAGCTTGTGATGGTGAGACGGGAACTTGTTGTCTGGTGAAGCCTGTACTTTGTTATTCAATTAGAAGCAATATATTATTGCAACAAATTAGCTAATGTGATCATAGCAAATTTCTGCAAGGTAAACAGAAGTCAATTGGTTAATTTAGTTTTAGCTGCAAAAGAACCAAATTCTATTGCTGATACTGTGTACCAAGTAACTTCAAGGTAGAACCTAAGTCATCATTCTAATGTACGCTGTCTATAACACACTTCTCGCCATGTTCAAGACTTTCAGTATCTTGATCTAATATACTTCTGTTTATTCGTCCCTACACTTATCAGGTTGCCCTATAAACTTTGAGTTCCAAAATTACACAATCATCACAAGCAAGTGCAAAGCGCCAAATTATCCTCCTACCGAATGCTGTGGTGCTTTCAAGGAATTTGCATGCCCATTTAGCACGTACATCAACGACGAGAGCAATAACTGTGCATCCACAATGTGGACCTACATCAACCTCAATGGCAAGTACCCACCAGCCCTGTTTTCCTCCGAGTGCCGAGACGACAAGCTAGGGGTTTCTTGCGAAGGCGTCCCCCAAAAAGAAGTTGAAAGTGGCGGCCAAAGAGCTCAAAGCAGCTTGCTTGCTTTGGTTATTCTCATGTGTGGATTAGTAGCATTGTTGTTCCATTGAGTGATGATGGTGATGATACCTTCTATTTCTCCAAAGATGCGTTGTAAGTGATAATGAGGCTTGAATTCGTCTGCTGCTCCTTAACGCGACCTTGGAGTTTTCCTTTTTCGTGTAAAATCTCTTGGAATGTAAGTTATCAGATTACATTCTCTGGAATCTCACTTGCTGATTGCCAACTTAGAACTCATACTCCGCCGCTTTATTGTAACTGTTACATTGCATTATGTCTCGCTCATGTGTATAATGCTATCTGTTTTGTTTGGTCATAGGAAGGAGCTTGATTGTATACTAACCATGTCTCTAGCTTACGTTAGTTTTAAAAAGTGTTCCTCTGCAACCGTTTGTCTTTTTCTTTCTCGGTTTTTATATCTTGCCTGATTCTTTTTTCTCAAGTCCAAGTCAATTTTGTGACCATTGTATTCGTGTGGAGATCGATGTACTTTAATATGATTGGATGTTGATCCACTGGATAGAAAATGCGATTTCTGCTTACGAGAATTTCAGTCATCGCCTCCCAAATGGGCTAGCGGGCAGCTTTTTTTAAGTCATTTAGGTCCTAAACTCCTAATGGCTTCACCTCTCACTGGTGCAAAAAGTATGGCGAAACATTGTGTCTGGACCATGGAAACGGTTGCCATCGCTGCCATCTTCAAGTAGCTCTGTAGGATTGCCTTCTATAAGAACTTCTCTCTTTGATAAGACGATGGCATGAACAGATGCAGGGTATTCGATTTCGACCGACAGTAACAACAGTTCTCCATAATCCTTTGATGGTTTCGCTGTGACAGTTCAAGATAAATGCAACCTAGTGTGCCATGGGCGGGCCCAATATGTCCTGGAATCCTTATCCTTGGACTGCAGCGTGTGCGAATGTAACTGGCCGTTGTTTAACCTGTTGGGTGTTGTTGAGCGACTAAAGTCACTCTCCTTCGCCTGAGCCTCCAAAACTCCGCCTCTCCTAAGTCAAGTTCCAGCAAAAGACCGAGACGGCAAGCCCTCCCTAGAGCTCTCTCGAAACCCCTGCTACAGTCGAGAGAGGCGAAAAAGATGGAGCCTCCGCGCCTGCCCCCTTCGGTCGAGGCCGGTGTTTTTCCTCGCCTCCGGCCGCCTACGGGCACCGGCAGGTGAGGGAAACGCGGACCTCGGCCATGCTTGTATATAGTTTTAGGTTTGTGGTTCGTTTTGTGTTAGGGCTTAGTTCCCTCCCCGTCGCCGGTTTGTCGAGCTCTGCGGCGGCGTTGGTGTTTTGGTCTTCTCGGCTCCAATCTCGGCTCGACGCTGCTGCTCGTGGTGGCGTGGAGGAGCTGGTGAAGTTTTGTCTCCGTCTCTATGGTGGTTGGAGTGCGGCAAGGGGGATGGTCATCGGCCTCCTCCTCATCGTTTCCGGCAACGGTGGAGACGCCTCTGTTCTCGGCCTGGTGAGAATCCGTTCGTTCCAGCAAAAGCGGGCCGGGTCGGGGTTCTTCTTCCTCGGCTCTGGCTCGAGCGCCTGCTCAGTGCGGGGCGCGGCCTCCGCCGATGTGGTATCGGTGATGCCTAGGTTTCGTCGCTCGCGGCGGACGGCGACTGCGGCCATTCAACGAGGCGTTGTCCTCCATAGCTCTGTGCAGACCACCAAGCAGCTGATTTGCTCTCCTCTTCTCGGCGTCCTCGGCGTCGCAGCGGCGGAGCAGAATCCAAGCTGCGGATTAGGGACGGGGGATTTTCCCAGGGACCGGAATGTAATTTTCTATTTTATCAAGATTGTTTTCGTAAAGGTTGGGGCCAGGTGTCCCCCTATGGTTGTACTTCTGTTGCCTTTGTGCTAATGAAGTTTGTTGCCTCTCAAAAAAAAACTCCGCCTCTCTTCCTTCGTCTGTCTTCCTCCACCAAGACCGCTCTAGTCCTTCTCCTTATCCTCTTCAACTCTGGTCGACGCTGAGACGGATAGAGGTCTCGCATTTGTACAGTTTTTCCTTTATCTAGTTATAGATCTAGATGTATGTTTCTTCCCCTTCCCCTTAGCAGTGCTCTTCTCTAGTGCTGCGACCAGATCCAACCTCTACCTCACCGGCTCTCCGTCCTACCGTTGGCTTCTCCGGCACCGGTGGTTTCCCTTCATCGGCTAGGTGCTTCACCCTCCACCTCCTTGTATAAATGAAGCTCTGCCCGTCGTCCCATTCGCCGAGATCCATCATGCTATGTAGCGGCACCTTCAACCTTCCCGACAACCGTGGCTTTGGTAAGCTTCACTCCCTTTTAGTTTGCATCCTGATTTGGCATTGGTCGCCTTCCTTCCTGCGCTCCTTCTTCTTTAGGGCTCCATGGCCCTCTCCTCTTATGAGCTGGAAGATCTCCAAATCCAACGCCAACAACGTCGAGCTGGGAAGCTGACAGGGTACAAGGCCACTTTATTTCTTGTCTTTGGTAACTGCGGTGATTTGGGTTGATTGTCGGAGCATCGGGGCTCGGCCTATCCCCATTCCCACCTCCTTCAACATCAAATATGGAGACTCTTTGCTCTCTGCCACCCATAGTGGTCATCCAAGAAGGAAGTTGCGCCTATGTCTCGGCATGATTACAAGAGCACCCCAGTTGCCGCCAATGACATCGGCTCCGAAGAACTCGACGGCATAGGGACTTTTTTGCATTTTCTTATTTGTACTCAAGGTCTTGTGTGGAATGCGGAGAAGTTATTTTATAATTTATGTGTGTTTTAGAGACTAGAGGGGGGCTGAATAGGCCACTATAAATTTTAATCTAATTTTTTACTTTAACAAGATAATTGTGGAATTGAAGATTCTCTAATGCAAGTTAGAGTGAGGCATCCTAAATGATGCTACTCTAAACAATTTATAAGCTTGCAAGAAAGTAAAAGGAGCCGAATGAATAAATGAAAAGGAGAGAAGACACGATAATGTTGTTCCCGAGGTTTGGATCCTTGGGGAGATCCTGCGCCTCTGTTGACGAGCTCGGTCACACTTGAGTCGGGCCTCTTTCAACTCTTTTCCTCCCGAGGTTGCACAAAGCATTCATCGGCTTCCTCGTGGTATTTCTTCCCTTTCAGAGGTGAAATCCGACCTTCACAATCCTTCTTACGGCTCAACATGCACAAGTTAGGAGCTCGTGAGCAACTCCTAATCGTCTAGGAGTCCTCAACCTCTAAGAATAACAGGCACACACGAAGAAGCTTGGAGGTGAATTCTAGCGCTCAAAGATCAACTCTTTTCTCTCTAGCACTCAATCCCTCTTTCTCAAATCTCTCTCTCTCAAAGGTGGTAAAGCTTTTGCTTGTGAGAGAAGAGGGGCTTGCTCTTTGGTGGGCAGGAAATCAAATGAGCAAAGGTTGTAAGTGGAAGAGTGAATGAGGATATAAATAGCCACCTCTCACTTACTAGCTGTTGGACACTTTTTCAGGGTACATTGGAACTACCAATCCTACAATCGGAATCTCTGATATTTCGAATTCCAATGACTACAAGCCACTTCAACACACAAACCTGCCAAAAAGCACACGTCAGACTATCCGATCCAATGACCGAAATATCTGATTGTCTTTACAAAGTGAGCAGGGTTTAGGATTTTCAGAACATCTGGTCCATCAGAACTTCCGATATTCATATCAAAACTTCCGATTGACCCTAATTAAGGAAACTCAGGTCTCAGAAAAATCGAACCTTCCGAAGGGGATCAGAACTTCCAATCCAACAATCAAATATTCTGATGCTCTACAACACACAGGCCTGAGAACCTTTCGGATTGTCTGATTTTTTGGACCGTCTGACTTGGATCGAAACTTCTCATCTAACAATCAGACATTCCGACCCATTTCAGCACAGCAACCCGAGAAGCCAGGGTTTGCAAAATTCGGAAGATCCGATCCAATTGGAACATCCGATCTTCAAACATCCACGTTTTCTAAGGAAAAACTAACTGGTATTCGTGTTGTGAACATGTGACTCTTTGTAATGAAATAATTTGAGCACTATGTTCACCACTAGGTTGCAACGTGCACCACTCTTAATAGTACAGTGGTTCTATCCTCAATATAAAAACAAGAGAGTACTTTAAATAGGAAACCAGGCACTGTCTTCTTTCCTTTATTTTTAGGGTTCCCAATGTCGTAATGCTTCCTCCAACGGGACTTTCACCTATTCAAATACTCATTACTCATTGAATGTGTTAGGCCCTGTTTGGTTGGGCTTTTCAACAGCTTTTCACTAGAAAAAGCTGCAGCCCAACCAAACGGCTAGCTTTTCAGCAGCTTTTGCCATCGGTAGCTATGAGCTTTGCAATGTAAATTCAACTGTTTGGAAAAGCTGCCTTCTACCAGCTTTTTGCAATGTGCTGAAGCTTCAGTGCTCATTTTTTAAAATATTGTAGATGGTTTGGATGAACCAAAAGCCATATGTTTACTTTTTCACAGCCACAACAGATTTTCCAGACAGCCAGCCAACAATAGTTTTGTCAACAGCCACAACCCAACCAAACAGGCTCTTAGTCCCTTAGTCGTTTATCGTCAATCATCAAAACCCACTTAGGCGGCCTAGATACACTTCTACTTTTCTATAAAATTGTGGTGTACCTAACTGCATTAATAAAATCTAGCAGCTTCTAGGGCTTGTGGGCATGTTTGCCTTCAAAAAACATGGTTGGGCACAAAATCAATTTTTTTTATTTCTCTATGTGTGGCCAGACGTACAATGAGCCAAAAACTAAAGTAAGCATTTTACTTAATCATCTTCTCCACTATCCCACACCATGGAAATTTGGCCCTCTCGACACGGTATACAATCTTTATCTTTTTTGTGCTAACTATGGCTTTTAAAGTAAATTTCACCACGAATATGAATTTATAAAAAAGTGATAGTTCAAACTAGATTTAAAAATATCACCATATTCAAGTCAGTATTTCAATTGGAAACTACGTGTAATGTGGTGAAAATTTTCAAATCTGGTTCAACCAATCATTTGTGATCTATACTACTTATGAAAGCATGAGTTAGGATTTGACGCAAACTATCCTAGTCATCCAATTTGATCTAACTGCTCAAACTTTAAGTTGCATCCATAAAATAAAATTATGTCTAAATGAAATTAGGTCTTAAGCTCGCTTTCTGCAAGGTGAAGAGCTGCCACAAGAAAAGGGAAGCTTCACATCGGCAAACTTCTTGAGAATGAGCACGATTAGGTGCCGGTTTCGATCGTTGGATCAACTTTCGTCAATGGAAATATAGAGTCTCACCAAAGACTCGAACTTCGGCATGAAATCTTGTGTTCTCGTGTGGTTGTTTCCTTCCATTTCTCCATACTTGTTTTCTTAGTTATTTTGATCACTAGCATGCTAGATTTTGTTTAACACTGCCTAGTCTTTTAGAAATACTTGTGTAGAAAGAAATTTTGGATCATATTTTTGTTAATCTCATGTTCATCCTCCTGTAGTCGATACCGTGGATCCTTTCAGTTTGACTGGAGCATAGAGCGAAGCGCTGATGGCCACATGCTTTGCCTAGGTGTTGTGTGAGGTGCAACTAGCCACCACAAAGAACCAAACGAAAAATATGAATTAACTAATTTATCGCTTGATACTATTTTCAATTAAAAAATAGACGGCTAGGTGATGCTACTCAAATATTGTGATGAACATCGTCCATACGTACGTGCGAGTACACATAGGACACAACTGAATTTACTCTTTGTCTCTCTTTTGTGAAAAGACTCATGTATAGGAAAGTCAAACTTTGTGGTCATTAGGTGAGGTCATTGCACAATTAGTGAGTACATACTTTCTCTATTGGAAACACATTATTATGGCTTTTTACGGTCTTGTCTTATAAAACTAGCGAGTTGGGGTGGTCTAAGGACTGAAAAACCCATCAAACAGGCATATAGACTAGCTAGGGAACAAAATTATCTCATGTCCACTGATATATGTTTTTCATTTCTTTTGCGAGACATCTATATATGTTGTCTGGGGTGATACGAGGATACGGTGGCATCTTTTAGTTTGTTACACAATTGTTATTTCTCTCTGTATGTGATTAACCAAATTTCTTGTAATGGTTTAGCGACACATAGACTGCTCTTTTATTTATTTGGTACAATTGAGAGGTTAGGGGGCCGGCTAAACCTTAACACTGCAATCCGTGACTATTGTATTATTATGTTGACCATTACAAAGAGACTTGTATCTAGACAATGTGCCATGTAACATGTATTATATTTAATAGGTTTATCATTCAAAATTTAGCTTTTCTAGGTTTAGCTCATTTAACATCTTTTGGTAGCTTATGAGTTATTAAGCACTTCCTAAAAAAAATTAATTGTACTCGAATTAAGTACAGATCAGGGTCTATAGCTGAAGTAGCCTTCTTTACAGAGTATGCTAGAAAAATTAGGATAGCAAAGAGTAACCAAAAACATCATTATGGATGGCCGTTATGACGGTCAACCCGACAATGCTCTCCATCTTGTGAGGTCCACTTATTGTATTCCTTCTTTTTCTCTCTCCTTCTCAGTTATCTATACGAGTAAACCATCTTAATTGGTCAAGTGTTCCTCACTTCCTTCTTTCTTCTATCTCTCCTCCAATTAGTCGGTACGCTGCCATCATCCTCTCCTCCAGGGCGAGAAGATGCGCACTAGGCTTCTCCTTATCATCTCTAGTCGCCGCCCTTGATTGTCCCCACACGGACTCTGATGGGGCATCTTCAACTACGTAGTTACCACTGACCTTTGCATGACATAGGAGGCGATGAAGCCACGACTCTGCCTAGCTACTATCGTGGCTGCGTACTCGTTGTTGGCTTCAAGGCAAGAGGCCCTAGAGGAGGTAAGAGAAGGGAAAGAGGATGAGATAGATTTTATCTGAGTTTTTTAGAATTTTTTCGGTAGAAAGTTTCGATCATAAGTGGTAGAAAGTTGGAAGTGAAAATGTGGGAGTCCCGCATTAAAAGCTAATTTTTGTTTAGGTGAAAAAAATTTGGTCGAAAGGCGGTTGTGAATTTGACTGGAAGTTTGTTTTTTTTGGTATGAAAGGTTGTGCAAATTCAAAGTCCATCTAGCCCGATGTTCGACCCATCTCCGACTACGCTCCTGCTCCAATCCAACCATACAGTCCCTGACCGGAGTACTGGAAACTTCCACATATAAACACGTAGAATTACGTCACGAATGCAGGAAAGCATACGGTTCTACAATTCCACTACTAGTCGGCTGAAAAGAGATATAATAGCCCTGCACCCCTGCTGCAAGTGCAATCATTCATCTGCCACCGGTGCATCACGCCGTCCAATCGCCCATCAGATTAATACTGACATGACCAAAATGCCGTGTCCCAGCCTCTTAAGCACTACACCGCAGCGGGGGCACGGCCGTCATTTCCCGCCACCCCGCCGCTTCTCGCTATATTATCCACCTCCCCTTCCCGGCGCAATCCCTCTCCCTGTCCCAGTCTAACCCACTCCGACGAACACAGCAACGAAAAATAAAATCGGAAAAGAATAGAATTTTGGCGAAATAATTCCTAAAACGAGACGAAAAATCAGAAATAAAGGTAGTCCGAGGGAGGGGAAAATCCCAAAACGGGAAGGGAAAGTAAGCTGGAAAAAATTGTTTAAGTAATTCGTGCTGTTAGGAGGGGAGGAAAAAGGGGAGCGGCTCCCCCATCTCTTATATCCCCGGGGAATCCATCTCCGTTCGACTTGGGCGGCGTCTTCTGAGGCGCAGGCTTCCCTCTACGTTCCACTCCACGGCGGCCGATTCGACCCCCACCCCGCTTGTTCGGGCCAGGTGCGTCATGTCTCCTCCATTTCTGCGTTGTTTTGGCGATTTTTTGTGTTTCTTTCGGGGTTTTTGGTGGTCCGAAACGGTGATCTGTAAATCTGTTCGACTTGGAGGTAGATCTGGATGGTGGCGGGTTGGGGCGGCGCGTTCTAGGGTTTGGAGCGGGGTGGCGTGGGGGAATTGGTTGTATGCGTGCGCCTGATCTGAGGGGGAAAACGCGTCTGCCCAATGATTTAGGGGAGGATAATTTTTTTTGGTTCTCCGGATGTTTGGTCTGCTGCTAATGATGTGACTGTTGACTCTGTGCTCGATTCGTTTTCGCCGTTTGATATATTTTGCGTATCTTACCCCGTGTTGACTTTGTTCCATTACCTGGAGATTTTCTCTTCATGTTTGATTATTTTCTTTTCATGTTTGATTAATCCGTAAGGGCTCAGAACTTAGAACAGGCAAACGCTACGTGATGCTAGAATCTGCTGAGTTGCTAATAAAAATTGCGAAGAGCTTCTAGAGTTGTAGCAATTTTTGTGTTGTTAGCAACTGCTGTTAGTGGATTGGTGTAGGAAGTTCTAGATGTGGCTTGTTTGTTTGCTCTATGTGTAATTGGTTTCAGTGCGAACGTAGTTGCTGATGGTGGTGGTGTTGTTCTGTTTGCAGGCTAGGGACGGTTCTCTCTTAGGAGAGGATCAATGTCCAATTATCACGACGATCGCGTCGAAGACATGGAGGATGACTATGATATGGACGAGGCCGCTGATGACATGGGTGACGGGCACCATGAGCGAGGAATGAGGGACTCTGATTCGGAGGATGAAGAGTATGGCCAGTCGGTATGTGCATTACTTATTTTGTAGTGTTGCGCCATTGCATTTGGAATCAAGTCTACACAGCACTGTTTTAAATGTAGTTCTTCTTGGGTTATTAGAAGTTAGAACATTATTCCAGGATGGCATACTAGATTCTAACATGGAGTAGGCTTGACGGTTATATAGCCCTATGAATGGCTTGATTCGGTTACTCAGCCCACATGCTACTTGTGATGGTATACTAGATAGTAAGCATGGAGTAGGCCTGAATCAGTTATATAACCCTATGAATGGTTTGATGGGGGCAATAATTGCTCATTCTCTTATTTAGAGGGTTAACTGGATCAATGAAACGACAACAATCTCACGCTTGGGAGCCTGATACATTTGTCTCTTGTTTAGAAGGTTGTCTCTATCCATTATTCGCGTCCTCTTACACAATTGCACAATGTCCTTTGTCTTCTACCATTCGTCATCCCACTCTTTTGGTACTATCTATGTAACTATCTTTGCAAGGTTGCGTCTCTCTTCTCATGATATCTAGCTGCTATTGTATGTAATTGCTTCTGTTGTTTCATCTATTCTGCCTTCCATTTCTAAATCACTGTCGATTAGTTTCTATTCCGGACATAGGATAAAAAAGGTAGTTATTTCTCTTGCTCACTTCTTAGGTTTATAGACCAATCTTGAGCTTTACCAATAAAAGTTTCTATAAATGTGGTTTTGTTTCTGTTATGGCTAATTGACCATTGTTTCAATTATATAAACCAGCTGCAATGCTCTAAATGGTATTTTTCCTTCTCTGTCTAGAATGATAAGATCCCAGATACTTCATCAGCGGATGCAAGAAAAGGAAAGGACATTCAAGGAATACCATGGGAGAGACTAGCTATCACACGTGAAAAATACCGGCAGACCAGATTAGATCAGTACAAAAACTATGAAAACGTGCCTAATTCTGGAGAAGCAGCAGCAAAGGTGTCGCAGAATGTTCAGCTTATTATAAGTTTCCTGTCTAGATGTTCTTAACAATTGATACTTTTCTTAAAACAGGAATGCAAACCGACTGAGAAAGGTGGAATGTATTACGAATTCAGACAAAATACTAGATCAGTAAAATCGACTATCCTACATTTTCAGGTGGGTACATTCTGCCTTCCTTTTCCCCCTACAATATAATACACAGTTGGATAATTATCAGACGTAATTGTTTATATCTGTTTGATAGGTGTAAGTATCCAGATGTTCCCTGATAAGATTATGTTCTTCTATTCATTACCGAAACCAGCTTTGGACTTATTAAGTTACTTCATTACTTAACCTCCATCTTGGTCTTTTGTCCTGGTGCTTTTTGACGTACCATTTCCTTGAATATATTTTTAGAAAGATTTAATTTCGCAAAACTCCACATTTGTTGTACAAACTATCACAAAACTCAACGTTTAAGAAATAGTTCCACAAAACTCCACATTTAAGGTCACGATGTATCGCAAAACTCCACATTTTAGATTTTGCTGTTAGTCTGACTGGTAAGGCTCACCTGCCAGTGCCTTGCTGCTCTTATCGCAGTGTAATGGAGTGACATGGCCGCTGACACCTCATCATCCAGAGTGGCTAGGGTTCTCCACATGAGCCAGCAACAGATGCAGCCTACCCATTCCACTTCTTTTCCTTTGTTGCTAGCTTATGTGCTGCCTGCCCACGTGATAGAACCCTAGCCATGCTAGATGCTGAGGTGGCAGAGGCCGTGTCACTCTGTTACACCTTCATGAGAACAACGGTACACTAACAGGTGGGCCCTACCAGTTAGACTAACGGTAAAATCTAAAATGTGGAGTTTTGCGATACACTGTGACGTTAAATGCGCAGTTTTGTGAAACTGTTTCTTAAATGTGGAGTTTTGCGATAGTTTGTACGACAAATGTCGAGTTTTGTGAACTTAACTCTTTAAAAAAAAATTAGTTACGAAGTTGCTAAGCATAACTCCGTATTTGGTTGTTATTTTAGTCTGCTACATCATGCTTGATTGCAAATTCTAACTGCTACTTTGAAGAAAATTTTCACCACTGCTTTTAGCTGTATTAGTTCCTTGGATTAGCAAGAACTTAGGTTGAATTAAATGCTTGAAAAACATGAAATTCTTGCTTAAAAATTGCACAGATGATGAAATGTACCCATAATGTTAAAAAAGAGAGGAAGGTGATCCTGCTTAGTCTCTTGTTTGAATACAAGGACTGGTGCTGGTTCTTGTTTCATTGGGATTAATTTCAGTGTACATGGCTTTTTGGAGAATCATTACTGTAACGGTTCAACATTTTCAGGGATCTCTGCAGATCCTGATTATGTGTCTCTGCCTATGACCTCCTGTCAATCAGTAAACTAAGATGTTGCTATCTTTGAGCTAACCATTTGCATTTGGTCTCAGATTCTTAATTGATGTTTCTCCTATCTTTTTATGCGATTTTGATCTGCAAATGTCAAGAGCATGAAACAATTGACCTGAATTGTGCCTGCAGCTGAGAAATTTAGTATGGGCTACATCCAAGCATGATGTGTACCTAATGTCACATTACTCAGTCCTTCACTGGTCAGCATTGAGTGGTGTGGATACTGAACTTATGAATGTGCAGGGTCATGTGGCACCAAGGGAGGTATGATATATTATTTCTGTCTCAATTTCCCCTTCCTCTGCAGCTTATTTTGTTATTCTTCTTCTATTAATGTTTATGAATCGCTTATTACAGAAGCACCCTGGAAGTTTATTAGAGGGTTTTTCGCAAACTCAAGTTAGTACCTTGGCAGTCAAGGACAATTTGCTGGTAGCTGGCGGATTTCAAGGAGAGTTAATCTGCAAGGTAGATTGTCCAAATCGATTCAAATCCTGTTGAATCAAATCCATATATGTGCTATCTTTTGGCTTTGTTTTCTACCTATATATGATAATTGATAAGTTCCATTATTTGTGGTGTTTGCATGCATCAATATCATTCTTTTATTACTGCATGCTCACCTAGCTCCTAGTGCACTATTGATTCTAACCACTGGACTTACACTTAACGCAATTGAGAATGTTATGGTGAGTGTCGGTGATAGACCGGTTTTTGTCTACTTGAACAATTTGACCATTGTATGAAAAATTTGCTGAAAATTACTAACTGATGTGTGTTGTTGTGCATTTGTTCACATGCTTAATCTGTTTATGAGCTCTCAATATTTGTCTTTTGTTGATTTCTTACTTTTTTGTTGATGTGGAATGCAGCACCTTGATCGAGAAGGAATAAGCTTTTGCTGTCGAACAACATATGATGAAAATGCTATTACTAATGCAGTTGAAATATTCAATACTCCCAGGTAATGTCATATCCATGTTGTTAAAGATGCGACCTTCTTGAACGCATGTTCATGTCAGTTCTGGTTCTTTTTCCCCAGTGGCGCTGTTCACTTCATGGCATCAAATAATGACTCTGGTGTAAGAGACTATGACATGGAGAGATTCCAGCTTTGCAAGCACATTCAGTTTGATTGGCCTGTGAATGTAAGTCCCTTTGGTTATGCCTGTTTCTTTTTTTTTCCTTGTGTTATGGTTGGAACTTGGAACCTACCATTTGTACTAGAGATGCATTATTTTTCTTTCTTTTTGGTGCATATGGTTACAGTCTCGTGTCCTTGTTTATCTCGATATGCTTATTTACAATCATCTTGCCATGTCACGTTAGGTTTAATTTTGGTACCTTGCTGTTGGCAAACCTAGTGAACTTAGGATATGAATTCATGATGGAAGTAAAGAGCAAAATGGGAATATTAAACTCCTATTGCCACAGCTGACAACACTACGCAGTTCTATACTTCTGTCTTTTGGATTCGAGGGATAAAGAAAAGTATGGTGTTACATTTTGATTATTGGCCTCGTTCATGATTATCTCGCACATGCCAACGACAGAACGCGTTTCTTCCCTTTTCCAATCACTGCCTTCTTGACATAGTATTGATAGTACATGGAGCCAAACACCAGCTTGTGATTGATATATACATCAGAATCAATGTAATGCTTCGAGTGTTATAATGGCCTTACTATGTACTGTTATTTTGTTGATGCAGCATACATCACTGAGTCCTGACCGAAAGCTTGTCGTTATTGTGGGGGACGATCCGAACGGTTTACTTATTGATGCCAATTCAGGAAAGGTATACTAGCACATGCAAACCCAGGCATAAAACATCATATAGATGCTAACCAAGCTCTGATTAATATTTCACATTGAAGTGCTGATATGATATGCATGCTTAAATGGGTACGCTATTTTTAAATTTTGGATGCAGACTCTTCATTCTATGAAAGGCCATCACGATTACTCATTTGCATCGGCCTGGAGCCCTGACGGCCGAACATTTGCTACTGGGAACCAAGACAAGACATGCCGAATTTGGGACGCGAGGAATCTCTCAAAAGCTGTCCACGTATTGAAGGGTAACCTTGGAGCCATTAGATCAATCCGCTTCACGTCAGATGGGCAGTTTCTGTCAATGGCAGAGCCAGCAGACTTTGTTCACATCTTCGACGTCAGGAGCGATTACAATAAAAGGCAAGAGCTGGACTTCTTCGGTGAGATATCTGGCATGTCTTTCAGCCCGGACACAGATGCGCTCTTTGTCGGGGTGTGGGATAGAACATATGGCAGCCTCCTTCAGTTTGGCCGTCTGTATAATTACTCATATCTTGACGCGCTGTTTTGACGTGAAAGCGAAGCAGATGTTGGGCCTGCTGTGTGCCTCAGCTGCACTGAATCTTGTCAGCATAAATTAGGTGTCCTCAAATCAGAATATTAAGTTGACCTCATAATTAAATTAATAAATATTGTATCCTGTTGTATGTGTATATAAAAAAGTGTACAGATGCCTATAGCCTGTGTTGGGGTAGGGCGCCCCCGCGAAGATCATATATGTTAGATTCCAGTGAGTTGTAAGGCCTGTTGACTCTAGAGGACTGATGTTGTGAACCTTCAGATCGGTGATGCCCGTGACTTTTTGAGTTAAACGGCCTCTTCAACTGCCATATGACCTTCCAGCGGGAACTACTAGTTTCTTTCCTGGCCGGAATCTGTGGGCTGCTTTCCTTTGCTTTGCTGGGAGCCTGGGACGCGATCGTGCAAGACTGCAATTCTCGTTGTTTGGCGGGCAATTATGTGGTATCTTTTCTGCTGCGTGGGCTCTGCTCTTCTTGACGACACAATGGGACGTAGAACGGTATACGTACAAGAGAAGAAAACCATGCCTACTGCTCGTATTAGAGCCCGCACACCTTAACTCGAATTACACCAGCGAGGTGGTCTCACCCTATATATATCGGTCTCCCGCAGCTTTGGGTCTCCAAGTCGAGAGCCATGCATATAAAGCAGCTAGCATTGAAGCCTTTGGCCCTGATCAGTGAGCATCTAGCTAATTAGGGTAGATCTCGTTGCAACACAGATTAAGTTCAACTGATCGTGACCGATAATTTTTGTAATTGCATTTAAACGCCACCTGATTATTAATTTGATAGATCCTTATTATTAATAAATTACAACCAATAGATCGTTATGTCTGTATCTAAAAATTATCTAATATTAATATGGTCCACCTTAATTATTAATGGTCCATGCCTAATTGATATTTATAATTTTACACATCACAAAAAAGCTACATGAGCCTTAAGTCTACGTACTGATTTAACATCAACGACCGGTGATATGAACCTTAACTCGATACTCACGATCGGATATTTAATTTTTCGTGATCTAATATTATGTACAAATAACCTATGGACTCAATACAATGACTGGTCGGCCGTCTCGCGATCTAAACTTTTATTTCATGTATCGGATCTAATATTATGTACAAGTCCAAAAATTAAAGATGATTAAAGTTTATTTTCTACATAATTGCACAAGATACCATACTAGTTTCGGTACAAAAATAATCATATGCATCATGTACAAAAAAAAAGAATTGATACATTCTAAGTGATGAATAACATGCTATTCATAGGTGTAAAATTTATTATATTGTGTAGGATATATGTGGTTATATTTTATGTTAAATTTTACAAGCATATATATGTAATAGTATGATAACTATTGATATTCTTTTATAGCTTTTTCAAGTATGTAAAGCGGAGAGAGTATATAGTGCGGAGATAACCACTTTTGCCCTGCAGCTGCAGCACACCTATCCTGATTCCGCGAGTTTTGTGGTAGGCCCTGACGCGTGCACACCTATCCTGTGTGACATGCAAACCACCGAATAAATGTTTTGTGAATGGCAGTTACGAGGCGTCTGCTCCATCCAATAATCTGCGGAGCTCACCCGTCCACGTGGAAGAAACGTCTCGCTCGCGCCACTATAGTACTCCCTGTCTCAAAATATAACGCACGAACGTATTTCAAAATTTACTATTATATTTATAATATTTTAATTATGTGATATAAAAATGATATTATTGGATTCATTTTTAAAAGCACTTTCTAATGATATTATTTTTGTATCATATAATTAATATATTTTAGACCTAATTATAAATCTTGAGATGTGTACGTGTCTTATATTTTGGGACGGAGAGAGTAGCAGAGAGTATAGATCTCCATATCCATGCGCTACAGTATAGAGGCCCATGGCCGTCTGGCCGACCACCCGACCCCAAGACGAATCTAATTCGGAACTTGAACACCCACTCATCGCAACGAAAAGAAATTCGTCGAAGCCGTTTGGACGTTTGGAGCACCACTGGATGGGCCGGCATGGTGGTGGCACGCACGTGCGTACAAACCTACATGTACGCGCGAATTCAATCGGCACCATTTGTCCATTCAGTGCACCTGATGCTGACACCGTGACACGAGTGGCACTGGTACAGTGGAGAAATTTTGCTGTGTAACGGTTGTACACTTTAGATTGTGTAACAAGCCAACAAGGTGCCGACACGTCGAAAGTAGAAAAAAAGGGTTCCACTTCGTCTCTCACATTTGTATTGTCTCACCTCAGTTCATCTCCCATCTTCTTCACCCAACGATCCATTTTCTTCCCGTGAGTACAAGCTCCAGCGAGCTGCGCTCGCCCGTAGTAGCCCCCAGAGTCGAGTTGCTTCGAAATCCTGGACGGCCTCTCTTCGTCTTCTCCGCAGCAGCGACTAACTCAACAAGTCTCCTCAATTTCTTTCCCTTTCAACTTGGTGGAAAAAACACAGTCCGGCACAGAGAAGAATAGCTCGAAAGTTTCACTTACTTTAACCGACGACATTATCTTATTTGTGACGCTCTATTCTGAGATGGTTGTGTAATTTCGTTAGATCTTTGGCTTTGACCTCACGCCAACTTGAGCAGTGAATGGCTGCATACGTAGTATTTTCTTTCCTTGATGAAACATCTGCGGGCTGTGGATCATTAGCTCGTAGTGTTTTAACTCAAATTTGAAGGTTAGTGCCTCATTTAGCTTGGCCTCGAAGCTCACTGAAAGAAAATGAATCGGAGGCGAGAGGAGGTGGGAGACGGAGCTGGGAGATGAATCTGAGGTGAGAAAATTAAGGCGGGGAAAATAGAGATGTGTGAGAGAAAGTGCTAGGCTGTTCCTCTCTCCACGTGTCAGTGCCTGGTTGGCTTGTTACACAGTAAAATTTCTCGGTACAGTGACACTAGATAATGTGCGATGCCGCGGGTCCCCGCGCGCGGATGGTGATGGAGCACCAACCGATGTAGATTCGGATAGGCTCAAACTCCATAAGTTCGAGTCATTAGCCGCCCATGGACTCGGACCCTTTTCCAAATCGAATGCTGTCTACGCGGCTAATTAGTACTGGGATGCATGTACAGTACAGGTAAGAGACTCTTTTGTTGGCCTTCCACTTGATTTAGCCATGTTAATAACAAACGTGTTATAAAATAGACTTGTGTCTAAAAATATGCGATGAATAAAATTTAATAAGAAAACATGTGATGATGGAATGACATTTGGTACAACAAAGAGAAACGTCTTTCTTTAGGTGCTAAGATGATTCAGTAAAAATTATACATAATATCTTTAATCTTTAAGACAAGACTCAAGTCAGCTCATTATACATGCCCTCATTGTTATTTGGAAGGAACGCAGCTTACTTTGCTGAGAAGAATCCCAAACTTTCGGAACTGGGTACCTTTGATCAGCATGCACTTCGCGTGCGAGACAAGGGATCCTGTTCCTCTGCAATTTATGCATGATTGACTTGTAGTACCGCCAATATATCAAAAAATTCAGATCGATGGCATCCATATACGCTCGTCAAAAAAAGAAAACTGCATTTTGTTTTTCCTATCAAGAAAGAAAGAATAATGCACTCGTAAGGTCAACTAACAAGATGGTTTGGAACTTCATTATCACTTAACCAGTGACAGTTTATGATTGCTGAATTTTGCTATTCTGAATTTATTTTATAAACTGTTGTAAAAAAGTACTATCATAATTACTCCAAGATATACCAATATACTCAATTCAATGAAACACGTTAACACGCAATTCAATGAAACATGATCATCAGAGTCTATGGCAATACCAAAGGACGTAGCCTTAGCACCTTCTTTGGAATGGGAGCTTAGGTATTGCGATGGTATAACGGTTACTTTTGCACCAACCAAAATAAGTATATTTAGAAAAAGGCCCAGGGCCCAGCTTTGTAAAGCTAGAGATTACCAAGTTGTTGCAGGGAGCCCCGGCTTACACTAGAGACTAACAACCAAAGTAAGTTTTGAACTACCCATTGCATGTTAATGGTTATTTGCATCGTCATTAATAATTGTCGAAGCGTTTACTTGTAGAATTAAGTCATAAATTTTTCATTAATAATATTAGAAAAAATCTCGAGTGAGAAATATGTACTTTGAGTAAAAGAATATATAGCTTGCATGTCGCGCGCGTTTTGGCCCACTCCGTATCTTTTTCGCTCATAACAGAAAAGGAGGTACGTGTGTAGTTGCCGTTTCGGTGCTGCAACTATTGAAGAGAGCGGAACATTGCAACGACTAAAGTTTCTCTCTTTATTCACCTTGTAAGTTTTGCTTTGCATAACCACTTGTTCGGCTTCTGTCCAATCGTACATTTTGCAGAAGTACGGTGGAATGCAACAGTTTTGGAGTTATGAAACTAATCTTAAATGCAATGCTAAAAAACTAAAGATACCATCATACCATCTCATAAATAACACGGGAAAATATCAGGTCAAAATGTCCTTGAAGTTGCAAAATTTGTGAGATGGATTGTGCAAGTTTTTTTTTAAATCCTCAAATAACTTGTAGTACTAGGGAAGAGCATGTTCTACATTCATGAAGAAGAAAATCATGATCAAGCTCAGTCTCATTTACCTTACAGAAAAAAAGACATATACCTAGCGCTAATATTCAGTAAGCATTTATCTTTTTTGTATATTGCAATTGGATTGAATTTGATGCCGAAATTTTGATGGATATGGACCACCACCCTTAGTCTTTTTTATATATCATTTTGGTATTTCCACCTTGCCTAGTACTTCAAACTATCTGAGAATTGCTTGAACTTTTACACAAGATTTCCGCGGAATTTGTGACTTTAGGCAGTTTTGGCCGGATGTGCCATCGAAATAACACAGCTGCATTTCTTCGAGAAATGATACGAATAAATTTTCACTGTCCAAAGAACGCACCAATACAGCGTATCTTCCACTTTTACAAGTTCTTCATCGCATGGGAGACATACACACTTAACTGCACGAAGTGTAAGTAGTTTTGACTAGTACACATCACAAAACTATATCCCATCTTTTCGCTATATGAATTATACTTACCTTCTTTCGAGTTAGGCATTTCCACTTGCACATATTTTACTACGTACCCGGCCTGAACAATATAAATAGCTTCACTAATATATATCTTCTTGTATTTTTATGCAATAAATATATGATAGCATGTACACCTAGTCGCTAGAGCAACTGTTAGAGACAGATGTACCATAGGAAGAGTGAAATCAGAGTAGCAGAAACAAACGTGGTTCTGAAGAGTCGCTAGAGCAACACTTCACCGATTCCTTTTTTTTTAAATCTACGTACTTCTGATGTGTCTTCATAATTCATCCACATGCATAGGCTTGTGTGGTTGAAGTTGAACTGATGAGTTCAGAAAGTGAACATGTAGCAAATTATGCGTTGCCCATCTACCCAAGTCCTCAGCTGCAGCCGCCAGCGGCGAAACCGATCTTGTTACTCTTGACGTCGTAGACGACGCTGAACGTCTGCTGCTGCGTGTTCCCGATGATGGCGGCGCTCCTGGCGGGCGCGAACGCCAGGCACGTCGTGGAGCTGTCCACGTTGACGAGCAGGTTCCGCGCCGACAGCTTGAGCGCCGCGCCGCCCGCGAAGGCCATGCTAACCGCCGGCACGCGCAGCTGCGCGGCCTGGCCCTGGAAGCACGTGTCGAGGATGGAGTAGGACGGCGCGCTGGGCGTCCCCTTCATGGCCCCGGCCACCGCCTTGCTCAGCGCCGAGTACACGCTGGTGGGCAGCCGCGTGATCACCGTGCCCGAGTCGATGATGGTCGGCAGGCTGGAGTACTCCGACGACGACACGGCCAGCGGCTTCCCGGCGACGGTCATCCCGGACAGCTTGATGAAGTAGAGCGAGTCGTCGAGCGAGCTCGACACCATGGGCGTGTACGAGAACTGCCCCGGGTTGTAGGACCCGATGGACAGGTACCCGGAGGAGGAGGACGACGGGAGGCAGTAGGAGAAGGAGTAGCCGAGGCTGGGCGCGAGCTGGTACAGCAGCGACAGCTTGTTGCGCGCCAGGCCCATGAGCCCCGCCGAGCGCCCGAAGAGCCCCTCGTTGTCTTGCCCGCACCCGTAGTAGAAGTTTGGCACGCTGTTCGACCCGAACGACACGGTGTCCTTGCTCAGATACCCGACGGAGAAGGAGCTGTCGCCGTAGCTGGCCTGGTAGATGCAGACGTTGGAGGAGGAGCAGGCGGCGGCGTTGAGCGTGGCGGTGGAGAGGTCGTTGCACTGTGGCGTGGAGCAGGAGACGGAGGCGTAGGTGCTGGACGTCTTGGGGTTGAACACCGGGCCGGACTGGCGGTGGCACGACACCCTGCAGGGGGAGCACTGGAGCCAGGTGAGGGAGGACCCCGTGTCGACGACCATCACGTACGGCTTGGCCGGCGTGCCGAGGCCCATGCGGGTGACGTAGTTGCCCACGCCCACCGAGGTGCCCGGCGTGAGCGGCACGGACGCGAGGGAGCCGCCGGCGGAGACTGCATCGGCGTCCGCGCGGTCGTCGAGGGAGGTGGGGCGCGCGGAAGGCGCCTTGGCGAGGCGCGCAGCGAAGGACGCGATGCGGGCGTCGTCATGGGTGAGCACCGCCGAGAAGGGGAGGTCCGCCGCGACCGGCGCCGGCGAGCAGGGGCTCCGCGGGTGGTGCAGCGGGAGGTGCACGGCAGAGCTGTTCAGGTGCTGGAAATCTGCAGTTGAGTGATACACGATTTTTCGTTAGTTTTTTTCACCTACGTCAGTTCGTCGAAAATTACCGTGCGCAACCGTGACAAAAATGTACTGCTACTAGGTTTTGCTGCTGCGAAGCAAAGCCTAGTAGTACGTTCAGTGCACCTTCGTCACCAACCAGGCAAGCACCAACCATAAGCGGATAAGCCTACCGCACCAGCTGTCTTGTCGCCAAAGTTTTAGCAGTCTCGTGAATCGTGATCAGAAATCAGATAGTGATATCGATGTAGGAGTACAATGTACTGATG
The DNA here is from genome assembly GCA_019208055.1 of Stipa capillata. Taxonomy (NCBI): domain Eukaryota; kingdom Viridiplantae; phylum Streptophyta; class Magnoliopsida; order Poales; family Poaceae; genus Stipa; species Stipa capillata. The sequence goes on from JAGXJF010004666.1 coordinate 587,832, forward strand.
CCTCGCCCAACATGACAACACCGCTGCCAATTTAAGGGACACTAATATACAGAGCACGGCGCAATGTACTGCCATTTAGCAAATGTCATCAGGTTTGGAGGCATCAGGGCAAAGAAACCTGACATCTTCATGCTCATGTCCTTTTCCAATGTGTTTTGGATCGTCACATGATCCAAGCAAAAATATGCAAGTGCATACTTTTATCTTACAGTTAGGAAGTGGTGATCATATAACGTGCCCCCCACATGGAGGGCACGTGTCGATCGATCAGTTCATAAAGGCTTTGCGCACGAGAATTGCGGGCATCAGCTGGTCATAACCGTATTAAATCGCGTCAGATATGATGTTAAGAGGAAGGTGGCAGAGAGGTTGAACATGTAACTAGCTAACCATAGATAGGGACGACCTGAATCTGAACTTCTGAAGACAAGATACACAGTAAAGACATTCAGTACAAGTGTACCACGTGTTCTTTCTTTCTTCTTCTTCTGAGGAATCAAGCGGCACTTTATCTGTTAAGATTAGGCACATGGATGTTCGATCTGTAGTGTTGTCTATCTTAACATTCTTACAGAGGGCCAGACTGGATCTAGTAATCTACAAAGCCATGCATGCATGCCGAAGTGAGGACAACCAACTAGTCACCTAATTTGTACTGGTTCACTTGGGTCAGGAACGCTGAAAATTAAGTATTTTTGTCACGTCGAAAAATCCAACAAGAGAGAACACGTACGTCAAAAAGGGAGTGAAGCGGGTGCTTTTGGTTGGTAGTTAACAGTACTCAACATGATAACAATCGATGAGTTGCTGGCATAATTAAGGACGACCAGATCAACACGCCTTCCATGACTTCTGTGCCCAAGTACATTACAAGATAGCACTAGTACTACTTTATTTTGTTTTATTTTTGGGTAAAGGAGATTAAGAGAAAACACCCATAGATATTTTCGGAAGAAGAACTAGAGCCAAGATTGCACTTGTGCAGTTGATGACTATCAGAAAAGCTAATGAAGAGGGACCACTACAACCACAGATGTGGCTACCTACGCGAATCATTTAACATAACCGCATTTCTGGTGTGGGTACGTACGTACAAAAGCAGAAAAAGCTAGGTAGCGAAATGGCGTCCTCATCGATTGCACATCACTTAAAACTTCTGCGTGTCCGGCAACGTTTCCGACGCAGCATCTGCCGCTCCTGCCCCACTTCGACGGCCATCCTGCGGTGTCGCGCTAGATACGGTACTTGGTGGTGGGAACGTACGGTTGATTGATTTCACGGAGAAGTACGATAGGCCACTAACTGGCCATCAATTCGTTCGGGACCATGTGAATCTGTGATGGCTCAGAAAGGCCGTGGATTAAAGCCCCGCTTTCATCGTGCTAATTAGGTGCAGCTCAATGGAGATTACCATGATGATCATGTACACGCGGCCAGACTGCTAGCACAAAGCTGAAGCGCCAATTGGTTATCGACAGATATATCCACCTAACGATACGCTTTCCATTATTGTGGTGATGGAAATTATGAAAAATATGCGTAATCTATCGATCATATGTACCTAACATACTTATACTATTGGTTGGCCTGAGTCAGCAAAAGTAGGCGAGTGGAAAAGATTCGGCCTAGATTGTCCGTTTGGTTCCCGGCATAGCTGTCAACTTTCATACAGTTCTACTCCCTCCGTCCATACATAAATGTAAGGCGTGCATGGAATTTATGATTCTTTGACTCATAATTAAGTCAATAATATTGAATTATACAATATAAAAGTGATATCATTTGAAAATACGTTTAAATATGAATCCAATGGTACCACTACTATGTCATATAAGTCAAAAGTATTGATTTAATCGTTGGTCAAAGTTAGACCTTAAATTTCGTGCACGCCTTATATTTGTGGACGGAGGGAGTACCTTTTTTTTTCTTGTGACGGTCATACAGTTACACTTGACATCGACAAAGGTACTTTGGGCGCTCGTTGGAATTTTTTTGCAGGATGATACATGTCAAACAAAAATTTGAGCTCAGTCTATCATATTTGTCACTGCAATTCAAGTTCATCAGGCTATTCTTTGTACCCTTTGGCCTCTTCAGTAACGTCACATCTTCAAGTTAATTCATCCTAAGCAACGATTATATATCTTCTAAATTTCTGATGACAAAAGAATAATATTTGAAGCTGGCAAGAGTTGCAAATTGGCTCTTCAAATGCTAGCTAAGCGCTTTAAACTCGAGCTCGTATCTCTTCCTATGTACTTGGCTATATAATGCTATCTACGAAGAAAGCACATACTGTTGATCTAGTTGCAGAACCCAGCTATAACTAATCGCAACTATGCAAAAGCACGAACAAAGAAATTTAGCCAAGATTTGGAGTAAGAACTATACCCTTCACTTCTGACGAGCATGCATCAGTGATGTCCCTGATAGGAGTGGCCACTGCGAAGAGCAGGGAGAAGGCAAGCAGAAGAGGCAACGCCATCTTGTCTGAAACAACCTTCTTGCGGTGGCTCAGCGGCTTTTGTTGCACTAAGCCCACCCCGTGTCGCGTTTTATAGAGTTTCTGGCCGCATGGGCGCGCGACCATTGCGCTTGGGAATCTCGCGAGTAGCTTTCAGCAGTTGAAATGATCTTTTATCCATGGCATTCCAACCACCTGATTACTACTCCAGTACGATAACTGACGTACAATTTCAGTACTATTGCTACTTTCAGTACTTCCGTTCAGACTGTGCTGGGAATTCAGGCATCTAACTTGAAGGACTCTGAATTTTGATATTTTATACTATCTTCTGTTACTTTGCCATTTCTTTTCCTTGGAAGCTTCTGCAGTCGGCCGCATATGCACCGTATTGTTGCCCTCAAAATTAGGAAGTATTTGTGGCAGAATGAATGTAACGACATATGGTAAGCAAAAGCTGCTTTGCTGCAGCTCAAAGTCATGTTAGGTGCATAACTATGGACCCGGCTCAATTAAGTTGGCAGTTAAGCGCAACTATCAAGAAAATGAACCTACCCAGCCTCACAGTAATACACCGGTCCATTAACCATCAATGGCATCCACTATTGATAGTACCAGTTTTGACAAGCTGTAGACAACAGCGGTTAGCAAGTGCAAGTAGCTCGAGCCACCATCAGAATAATTATCATAGCACAGGGCTCGGGATGTAGCCACTTCAGTCCGAGCTAGCAGCCACCATGCCACTATACATTCGTAAAAATCTACTAGCAATTAGTAGTATATAGTCTCACTTGAAATCATAGAAGAAAGAAGAAAGTGACCCGCTAGCTAATCGAGATAGATCATGACATAATCATATTATCATGTTCTCCTTTTGGGTCAATTCAGTTACTGGAGAAACGGAATCTTGTACTACATAATTAGCTGATTGTAAAAATAAATAAAATTTTTATCATAGTATGTAGCTAGCCACTTTAGTCCGAGCCAGCAGACACCATGCAAAGTCTCGCTTTACAATCACAGAAAAAGAAGTGACCTGCATGCTAATCGAGACAGATCATGGCATAATCATATCATCATGGTTCTCCCTGGGCGAAATTCAGTGACTCGCGAGACGGAATCTTGTACTATTTGATTAGCCGATGAATCTTTTCAGAAGGAAGCTAGCTTCAGGCTGAAGCCTATGATGGGGGTGGGGCAACCGCCGATACTAAGAGGGGAGAATAATATAGAAACGTCAGGCACCGCGCGCACGCACCAAACCAACCGACGACACGATCACCAGCAGGGAAAACGACCGTCTTACCGACCACGTGAGCTGTCCCGGCACTCAAGTCCGTGCACCAAGAAATCATGCCCATCAAGGCGCCCGGTTTCGTTCTCAGGACACGCACGGAGGAAAACCCGTGGCGTCCGTCCACGGCCGCCGGCACTGAGAGGTAGACGACGACCACGACGACGACGACAGGCAGGTAGTGCCATGCTAGTAGTACTATGCAACAACGTTGCGGCTAGTTAATTAGACTACTCCGAAGTGCGATTGCTCTTCCGTTTTGGTAAGTGGAAGAGTGTCCTGTTGGTCTTCGATTGGTTGGCGCGGGCGATAAAGAGAAGATGAATAATGCGTTTCGATCCATTGATTGCCCAGAGTTCCATGCGTGACAGGCGTGGAATGGAAAAGATTTTTGGCGTGATCCCACGGAAGCACGGTCGATGATGAGGACATCCCTAACATCGATACAACCTTAGTAAAGGGTCCCGTAACACGAGCTCGAGCACGCCAACTTAATTGTCAGGTAAATTCGTTCTTGGAGCTCCGTCATTTGCTATGAACTCCATGATGCTACCTAAAGGAGATGATGTTATGTTACTCAGGAACATGGGTTCAAGTGAGGAGAAGGATGGTGGCGATACAAGGCTGGAATCACCGTGAAGGACGACATATACCTAATAGATGGTGCTGCGTCACCTTTTTCTTGGGCCCAAGGGTCTTGTAAGCCATAGTGGGCCCCATGCCAAACTCTAGTACTGTTCACGTACTGTTCACGCGCATGAACAGTACCCCTTCCCCTTCCTTCTCTCTTTAAATAGTAGTTGCCACCCCTAGGGTTAATTGGGTTTCATTGAATTGATTAGCTACTGCTACAATATTGCATCTACAAGTCGTGTAGGACTACCGCCTTGTTTAGATCTCCAGTGGAATCCCACACTTTGTTCTTCTAGCCTTGTGCCAATTTTATACTCGCAATTTCAGATTGCAATCTTAGTTCTTGCTGGTTCTTCGGTTGCTTGCAGGAACTCGAACGTCGTTGTTCAGGTTGATCGCGCCTACGGCAAGGTCAATAACCATCGGAGGTTGGTTTAGCGATTGCTAAGGCGTATCGTCGCGTACGGTATAGTCGGATCGTCAAGGTCAAACTCCACCAAATCGATAGTTACCTTCGTCTCATCGAAAGATCGGGCCCCTGTTTTCATCAAGTGGTATCAGAGCTCAAGTTGATCGGTGAGATTTATCGTTTTCGTAGTTAGATCTGTTTCTACCTATTGTCCAAGAAAAAGCTTCAAAAAAAAAGTAGATTAGTTTTCCCTGTCCAAGCCAATCTGTGCCTTTGCATCTATCTTTCAGTGAATTTGCATTGTTGAATTTCTGTTGCATTGTCGTGTCACGTTGCTGGTCATAGTTTAGATCTTGGTGTCTTGCTAGTCGTGTCTTGCATCCTTGCTGCCATTACCATCCCACCATCTTTTGCTGAGCAATTGATTTCGGGAAGAAGAAGAGTCCAGGACAAACACAATTCGTACTAGTTTTAGTCTCCAAAAACTTAAGTGTTCGGTTTGGGCTCAAACTCTGCCGTTTTGGGGGATATATATGTGCTGATCTTGCCCCAAAAGTTTCAGCCTTCTTCGTGCATCCAAACTCTCTGTAGAAGCCAGTAAAGTCCTGCCGCGGCAAGAAAAACAGCAAATTCTGCTGCCGCGGCAAGGGGAGTAGCTGAAGAGTCCAGATCCAACTCTAGTTTGAGAGGTTTTAGTAAAACGGCTGTAACTTTCTCATACGGAGTCCGTTTTGGGTCCACGACCACTCAAATCGAAGCTAACGACGGCGCGCATCTGAAAAAATACATGTGTATACACCTGTACCCGTCTTGACCCTCGAAATTCGGCTTCTAAGTAGGACTTTTTCGCTCCGGAAGTTTTTCCGTTACTTTTTTTGATCTTGCGGAGGGCATATCTCCTTCATCCGGACTCCGAATTGGATGATTCTTGTTTCCTTGGTTAGCTTGAGTCGAGGACTTGCTTTCCACCTTGATTCCAGCTTCTGTCGCGCAAATTCGTTCGGGAGTCGTTTTCAAAATCTTCGATTTCGGGCCGGATTTGCATGAGTCGTTTCGTCGACTTTCTCCGAATTGGCTCAAAATTTCTGGGGATATAGAGCTTGCCCTCCTGCTCACAGCCGTGCAAACCGTTCGACAATCGGAGCTGCCAAACTCCCTCTCCGACGCTGCCAATTTCCTGCCGCGGCAAGAAAAGCGGCAGTTTTTGCTGCCACGACAGCAGAACCTTGCTTTGCTTCATCTCTGCCACGACAAGGCTTGTGCTGAGTTTTGGCCGCCACGTCTTAGACTTCTGTTGTTTCCTCTGAGTTATTGAGTGGGTTCTGAGAAGAAGAAAAAAAAAGAAAAAAAATAAAAAAAAGAAAAAAATCTCAGATAACACTCATCCTTTGTAGTTCAGTACCTTCTGGGGCATTGTTTACAGGACATTGATTTAGCTTTTCATTGGTCTAGCTAGGTGTCAGCAACAGTGACTAGTACTTTGAACATTCATTCAACTTGCATTTGCTGCATTGATAGCTGCTACTCCTTGCTACCATACGAAGCCAACCAAACTCCACCTTCCTATATTGTACTGTGTTCGGTCACCTTGGTAATTGCTATATTAACCTCTTGATCATCTTTGACACCGCCAAAGGCCGACAACCACTGCAGCACGGTAAGAACTGGTAAGAGTTTGGTATTTGCTACTGAATTGTTGAGATTCTTGCCACCCATTCCCCCCCATATTCCAGTAGTACTAGGGTTTGTTTCCTTTTGCTAACCATGGCAGATGGGGAAGAAGATGTCTTGAAGGGTCTCACGGATGATCTCCACAGGACCAATGAGCGAATGCAAATGCAGGAGAACCGCCTCAAAGCTATTGAGGATGGACAGGCGACTGCTAACGCTAACATTGCTGCCATATTGGCTCGCCTTGATAATCTTGCAGGTTCTTCGATACCTGCCCCTCGTCTTCCAGCCAACAATGGAGTCCCACGTGCCCAACGAGTTCTTTCGTCTGCGACCAACAATGCCTCGGTGATACGGCCAGCAGCATCCGTGGGATCCGGAGCCAACACACGACACGGACCGGCGGACGAGAACGACTGCAGTGCTGATTCTGAAGATGAGGATGACGTCAACCACAACAACGACTGGGATCACCGTCGGCTACGATACAACCGATATGGTATGCGACGTGCTCCACGGAGAGACCGTGAACGAGATGACGCTTTCTCTAAGGTAAAGTTCACTATACCTCCTTACGAGGGTAAATATGATCCAGATGCATATCTCACATGGGAGTTACTAGTCGATCAAAAATTCGCATGCCATGAATTTCCCAGAGGACACACGTGTTAGGGCTGCTACTAGTGAGTTCTCTGATTTTGCTTCTGTTTGGTGGAAGGAACACTGTAGAATACACCCGCATCAGATCCCAACCACTTGGGAGGCATTAAAACAACTGATGAGACATAGATTCGTTCCTTCATACTATGCTAGAGACTTATTGAATAAATTGCAGCGCTTAAATCAAGGAAATAGGTCTGTCGAAGAATATTATCAAGAATTGCAAATGGGCATGCTACGCTGTGGTTTAAATGAAAATGAGGAAGCTTCTATGGCTAGGTTTATGGGTGGATTGAATAGGGAGATTGCTGATATTCTTGCTTATAAGGACTATACATCTATCACTCGTTTATTCCACCTTGCTATACATGCTGAACATGAAGTGCAGGGCCGCTCGAGACAGCGTACTAACTTTTCTGCAGTTCGTGCTTCCACGTGGACACCACGTGCTGCTCCACCCACTCGTGCCGCTACCGCACCACCTACGACCTCCAGCTCGGCTCATGCTCCATCCAATTCAGCATACCGTTCTCAGGCACCGACAAAAACTGCGTCTCCAACTCTTGCTAAGAGTTCGTCATCGGTAGCCTCCACTGGAAGAACAAGGGACATTCAGTGCCACCGTTGCAAGGGTTTCGGCCATATCATGAAGGACTGTCCTAACAAGCGCGTACTGCTCATTCGTGAAGATGGCGAGTATGACTCCGCGAGTGATCTTGATGAGGATACCTATGCTTTGCATGCTGAACATGACCAATGCGACGTCAAGTCCGATCAAGATGAAGAGCATGTGACTGCTGCAGATGCCGACCGGTACATGAGCATTATAGCCCACCGTGTGCTTAGTGCTCAAATTGTGCGAGACAAGAAGAGTCAGCGCCACAACCTCTTCCACATTAAAGGAGTCATTAAGGAGCGTTCCATTCGCATAATCATTGATGGAGGGAGTTGCAATAACTTAGCCAGCGCCGACATGGTGGAGAAGCTCACTTTACCTACACGGCCCCACCCACATCCTTATTACATTCAGTGGTTCAATGATGGCGGCAAAGTAAAGGTAACACGCATGGTGAGAGTTCAGTTTTCTTTAGGATCATATCATGATACTGTTGATTGCGACATTGTGTCTATGCAAGCTTGTTCCATGTTATTAGGACGACCATGGCAGTATGATAAACATTGTATACATGATGGTCGAACTAACCAATATACTCTCTCGCATAATGAAAAGAAAATAGTTCTACACCCTATGTCCCCTGAGCAAATTTTACAGGATGATCTTGCTAGGGCTAGCAGAAATAAACATAGAGAGCATGCTAAATCTGAAAATCAGCAAGTAGTTCATGAGTTAGAACAATTTAATAAGTTGAACAAAGCGACCCCTAGCTCATCTAAGGAAATCAAATTGAAAGGTGCCGCATTCCTAGCCACACGTGCTGAAATTTCAGAAATAGATGCTAGTTCTCATGCATGCTATGGACTGATTTGCAAAGAAGTTTTGTTTTCATTTGAGGATATGCCTCCTTCGTTGCCTCCTGCTGTTGCTAACCTTTTGCAGGAATACATTGATGTGTTTCCAAAAGAAATACCGCCGGGGCTGCCACCTATGAGAGGCATTGAACACCAGATTGATTTGATTCCAGGCGCCTCGCTGCCCAACCGTGCACCGTACCGTACAAACCCCGAGGAGACCAAGGAGATTCAGCGACAAGTGCAAGAACTTCTTGAAAAAGGTTATGTTCGCGAATCCCTTAGTCCTTGTGCTGTTCCTGTTATTCTTGTTCCTAAAAAAGGCGGTACTTGGCGCATGTGTGTAGACTGTAGAGCCATTAATAATATTACAATTCGCTATCGTTATCCTATTCCTCGACTAGATGACATGCTTGATGAACTTAGTGGCTCAATCGTGTTCTCTAAAGTAGACTTGCGAAGTGGCTACCATCAGATTCGTATGAAATTGGGTGATGAATGGAAAACAGCTTTCAAAACTAAATTCGGGTTATATGAGTGGTTAGTTATGCCCTTTGGATTGACTAATGCACCTAGCACTTTCATGAGATTAATGAATGAAGTTTTGCGAGCTTTCATAGGACGGTTTGTGGTAGTATACTTTGATGATATACTCATTTTTAGCAAGTCATTAGAGGAGCACCTAGACCATTTACGTGCTGTTTTTAATGCTTTACGTGATGCACGATTATTTGGCAACATCGAGAAGTGCACTTTTTGCACGGATCGAGTATCTTTTCTTAGCTATGTTGTGACCCCGCAGGGCATTGAAGTTGATCAGCCAAGGTCGAGGCGATACAGAGTTGGCCGACTCCTAAAACGGTCACACAGGTGCGGAGTTTTCTCGGACTTGCTGGTTTCTATCGGCGGTTCGTGAAGGATTTCAGCACCATTGCAGCGCCGCTCAATGAGCTTACCAAGAAGGATGTACCTTTTGTTTGGAGTGACGCACAAGAAGACGCCTTCGTGATATTAAAAGATAAGTTAACACATGCCCCCTTGCTGCAACTTCCTGATTTTAATAAGATGTTTGAGCTTGAGTGTGATGCTAGTGGCATAGGGCTTGGTGGTGTTTTATTACAAGAAGGCAAACCTGTAGCTTACTTTAGTGAAAAACTCAGTGGGCCTAGTCTGAATTATTCAACCTATGACAAAGAACTTTATGCTCTCGTTCGGACTTTAGAAACATGGCAACATTACTTGTGGCCCAAGGAGTTCATTATACATTCTGATCATGAATCTTTGAAGCATATCCGAAGTCAAGCTAAACTGAACCGTAGACATGCTAAGTGGGTTGAGTTCATTGAGTCTTTTCCTTATATTATCAAACACAAAAAGGGTAAAGAAAATGTTACTGCAGATGCATTGTCACGTCGTTATACCATGCTTTCACAACTTGACTTCAAAATTTTTGGTTCGGAGACCATCAAAGATCAATATGTGCATGATGCTGACTTCAAAGATGTATTGCAGAATTGTAGAGAAGGCCGCACATGGAACAAGTTCGTCATTAATGATGGCTTTGTGTTCCATGCTAATAAGCTATGCATCCCAGCTAGCTCTGTTCGTCTTTTGTTGTTACAGGAGGCGCATGGAGGAGGGTTGATGGGTCATTTTGGCGTTAAGAAGACGGAGGACGTGCTGGCTGCCCACTTCTTTTGGCCTAAGATGAGACGGGATGTGGAGAGATTCGTTGCTCGCTGCACTACATGTCAAAAAGCTAAGTCACGACTTAACCCTCATGGTTTATATATGCCTTTACCTGTTCCTAGTGTGCCTTGGGAAGATATATCTATGGACTTTGTTTTGGGGCTGCCTAGGACCAAATATGGGAGGGATAGTATATTTGTTGTGGTGGATCGATTTAGTAAGATGGCACACTTTATTCCTTGTCACAAATCTGATGATGCCACTGTTGTTGCTGATTTGTTCTTTCGTGAAATTATACGTTTGCATGGTGTGCCTAATACTATTGTGTCCGATCGTGATACTAAATTTCTTAGCCATTTTTGGAGAACTTTATGGGCTAAATTGGGGACTAAGCTTTTGTTTTCTACTACTTGTCATCCCCAAACTGATGGACAAACTGAGGTTGTGAATAGAACATTGTCTACTATGCTTCGGGCTGTTTTGAAACAAAATTTACGTCTGTGGGAAGAATATTTACCTCATATTGAGTTTGCTTATAATCGTTCCCTGCATTCTACCACTAAGATGTGTCCTTTTGAGATTGTTTATGGCTTTATACCTCGTGCACCTATTGATTTATTGCCTCTTCCATCTTCGGAGAAGGTTAATTTTGATGCTAAGCAACGTGCTGATTTGATATTGAAACTGCATGAGACAACTAAAGAAAACATTGAGCGCATGAATGCTAAATATAAACTTGCTGGTAGTCAGGGTAGACAACATATTGTGTTTGAGCCAGGTGATTTAGTTTGGCTGCATTTGAGAAAAGATCGTTTCCCTGATTTGCGCAAATCTAAGCTCATGCCTCGCGCTGATGGTCCTTTCAAAGTGCTTGACAAGATTAATGATAATGCCTATAAGCTTGATCTCCCTGCAGCCTTTGGGGTTAGTCCCACCTTTAACGTTGCAGATTTGAAGCCATATTTGGGTGAGGGTGACGAGTTGCCGTCGAGGACGACGTCATTTCAAGAAGGGGAGGATGATGAGGACATCCCTAACATCGATACAACCTTAGTAAAGGGTCCCGTAACACGAGCTCGAGCACGCCAACTTAATTGTCAGGTAAATTCGTTTCTTGGAGCTCCGTCATTTGCTATGAACTCCATGATGCTACCTAAAGGAGATGATGTTATGTTACTCAGGAACATGGGTTCAAGTGAGGAGAAGGATGGTGGCGATACAAAGCTGGAATCACCGTGAAGGACGACATATACCTAATAGATGGTGCTGCGTCACCTTTTTCTTGGGCCCAAGGGTCTTGTAAGCCATAGTGGGCCCCATGCCAAACTCTAGTACTGTTCACGTACTGTTCACGCGCATGAACAGTACCCCTTCCCCTTCCTTCTCTCTTTAAATAGTAGTTGCCACCCCTAGGGTTAATTGGGTTTCATTGAATTGATTAGCTACTGCTACAATATTGCATCTACAAGTCGTGTAGGACTACCGCCTTGTTTAGATCTCCAGTGGAATCCCACACTTTGTTCTTCTAGCCTTGTGCCAATTTTATACTCGCAATTTCAGATTGCAATCTTAGTTCTTGCTGGTTCTTCGGTTGCTTGCAGGAACTCGAACGTCGTTGTTCAGGTTGATCGCGCCTACGGCAAGGTCAATAACCATCGGAGGTTGGTTTAGCGATTGCTAAGGCGTATCGTCGCGTACGGTATAGTCGGATCGTCAAGGTCAAACTCCACCAAATCGATAGTTACCTTCGTCTCATCGAAAGATCGGGCCCCTGTTTCATCAGTCGCGTCTACGAAGAAACATCCACGTGTATACGTGTATGCTGATGAGATAAACATACTAAATTATATGCATCGGACTAGTGTACTGAAAAGCTTAA